>CM077089.1:107275418-108475418 GCA_039513925.1 Platanthera zijinensis
GCTTCAACCGGTTCGGGTCGGAAACCAACACGATCTGGCACTACTGCCAGCGGCGCCTGCCCGGTCGGCCGAATCATCGCAAATAGAGCCTCAAAACTAATCGAATAGTTTCTGTAGATGGAGGAGGTGTTGGCACCTCAGCTGGTGCTGCACTCTCATCAGAGCGCTGGGGCTCAGACTGCCCAACACCACTACGAGTCACCTATGGGTGGACAAGACTCACATAAGCGACAATACGCAAGCAATAACAACAAAGTAGGAACGCACAGATTCCTAAAACAAGTGTATTTGCATTTCTTAGTGGATATTCCAGAGTTCACTAGCGTTACAGCGGGTCGCACAACCACGTGCTCGCAACACCACAAAATAATTCGACCATGAATTCGAAAGAGGAAGACCGAGACAAGCTGATACCAAAATGTAACGACTGAACCCGTTAAATAACATATAATAGAAGGTCCTGCCCGGGCCCCACACTATATGCCACAAACAAACGGTGAGGTCATAGGATAATACCATCAACGCATCCTAACACAGAGCATGCTAGCAGAATAGTTACACAATTAGCTGAACTCATACCAGGAATATCCACTATATATAAACCCAAGTTATATACAACCTTTCAAACGAGGGGATAACAAATACTACAGTTTGGCTTTCAGGCCTTACAGTTCCTCTTTAATCAGTATGGTTTACAGACATCGGTGCGCAGGCCGGCCATACATGAACAAAAGAAAAGACATTAGCTAGCCTTCAAGGGCTAGCAGCAATAGCAACAAGAGCGGCAACAACAGCAGTAGGGACATCATCCCTTAACTTTCCGCTCGGCTCTCCAGCACCTGCACAGGGACAATCCACCCAAACGGTGGCAAACAAGGCAATGGTCAGCATTCAGCTGACCAATTTATAACAATCCAACCCCTTTCTCGGGGCAGTGGTATTCCTTCCCTGCAGAGCATTATAGCAATTGACAGATATCATAAATATTTTACTCTTACGCACAAGCAGTCAATCACAACCGTCGGCTAACCAGCCCGACGATCTGTGCTCTCAGACACACTTTTGGGTGCACCGGCGAATCGGGATCAACACCATTGAGCATTTAGTTTTACAAGTGCGCATGCCTAAGACTCATTATGCTGCTGACGAAAGCCCAATGCCTTGGCACTTCCTTGTACAGCCAACATAACGCAGATACAGATCCATCACCCCTGTTGCTCAAATGACCTTGCCATCACCAAGCACATCATACTTGCAGCTATAATAAAAGACGCGGGTCAGCTTCACCTTTCCTGTTCGGCACGAGGCCTTTTAGAGCTCGCAGCTCTCACTCGCCATCACGTCCGCCAAGGACTGGCGTCACATTAGCCACACTGTCCACGTTGGACTGGCTTCATTTTCGATAAAGGACTGGCTACATCGTAGCCACAATACAAACAACACAAGGTCATTTTACTGGAATTCCACATTCCATTACTTCCTCCTACTCCCCTTCAAAGGCACAACCCAACGACCCCACTAACTACACGATTATACGCAGAGTCTTCTCCGGTGCATGAATGCAACATCACAAATCCAGACCAACATATCCAGATGTGCTTCACACAGCATTCCTATCCCGTAGTACACACTTTCGGGTCTATATGCAGACTCAACAGGGGATAGCAACTATCAACCCGCCAGAATCACTCACTCTTTCCACCTTTCGATGGAGAGGATTCCTTACTCATGCATAAAGAAGGACTTCACATGTCCAAGAAGGAAGATCG
Source organism: Platanthera zijinensis (assembly GCA_039513925.1). Classification (NCBI taxonomy): domain Eukaryota; kingdom Viridiplantae; phylum Streptophyta; class Magnoliopsida; order Asparagales; family Orchidaceae; genus Platanthera; species Platanthera zijinensis. The sequence goes on from CM077089.1 coordinate 107,277,188, forward strand.
TTACCCTTGACGATCTCTTGAGAGCCATCGAAAATATGGCCCGTTGGAAAGCACCGCAGCAGCCTTGCCTCTACAGAACTAGCCTCGGATCTCGAATCGGACCGCGGGAGCACCACCAAAGCCTTGCTCTTCTCCTCCTTCTCCTTCCTCCAAGCTCTCTGTTTTTCTCTCTTGATAAGAATGAGAGAAGAGGCCAACTCTAAGCCTTATCACTGCAGGAAAGCTCCTGGGCCCTTGGATCCAAGTAGAAGGAAATGGATGGCCAAGATCTGCCCAAAAGTTTAAATATGACTTGACACGGCTTGTGACACTCCTGTGTCCCAGGCCGTGTCCCCCAAGCGGCATACAAACCGACTCAAACTGAACCAGAACACGAGCTCCAACATGCCCGTGTCATAGGGCAGACACACCCGTGTCAACTTTGATACGGCCGTGTGACTGTTCGTGTCACCCTTTCAACACAGGACCAAATCACCCGAGAAGGACACGTTAAGGCACACGCCCGTGTCCTTGGACGTGTACCCAACACGCCCCAGTGATACGCCCGTGTCACAGGACGTGTTCCACACTCAACACCACTCAATGTCATTTCACTCAATGCCACTCAACGCCGCTCAATATTCACCCGAGCAGGACACGCCCTGGGACACGCCCGTGTCCCAGGCCGTGTCACTATCTCGAGAACTCGAGTCGATGCCTATAGTAAAGGAAACACCCTTGGACACGCCCGTGTCCCAGGCCTTGTATACTGGACAAGCCCTGGGACACGCCCGTGTCCCAGGCCGTGTCACCCAGCCTGACTCCAACTTAAGGTTTTTGGGGTGTTATAATGAGGAAGGAGGGGAGGAAGATTATGGGCAGGAGGAGGAGCCGGGGACCAGCAAGGAGCAGACCCGGCTTGAGCCGGCGGAGGAGGTCGTAGAGATGGAAGTATTCACCAAGGCAGGCAAGGTGCAAAGGGTGCGGATCAGCGGTGGCTTGAGCCCTGAAGAACAGACGAGGATGCGGGAGTGTATCCAAAAGAACCTTGACATCTTTGCTTGGAGCGTGGCAGACATGCAAGGCATCGATGCGGATGTGGCCTACCACCGCCTAAACCTGGACCTTAAGACGCATCAGATCCGCCAGAAGATGAGGACCGTCGCCACCAAGGTTGAGGATCCCATCCGGGAGTAGGTCAAGAAGCTTCTCGACGCAGGTTTCATCTCAGAGATCCAATATCCAGGCTGGGTCTCCAATATGGTAATGGTAAAAAAAAAGGGGATGGGAGGTGGCGTATGTGTGTGGACTTTTCTTTATTAAATATATCGTGCCCTAAGGATTGCTACCCCCTGCCTCGGATCGACGCGCTGGTTGATTCAGCCGTTGGTTTTTCTATTATGAGCTTTTTGGATGGTTTTTCAGGTTATCAGCAGATTCGGATGCATCCCCCAATGTCAAGGATGTTTCCTTCATCACCAGGGAAGGGTGCTTCAGCTATAAAATGATGCCCTTTGGGCTTAACAATGCAGGGGAAACCTACCAGCGCATGATGGATTGAGCTTTCCAAGAACAAAGGGGTAAGAACCTCGAGGTCTACGTTGACGATCTCATGGTGAAGAGCAGGGATGTGGTTTCACACCTACTTCACTTGGAGGAGACGTTCGTCACCCTGCGAAAGTTCAAGATGAGGATAAACCCCTAGAAATATGTCTTCGGGGCAAGCCGAGGCAAGTTCATTGGACACCTTTTAACCCCGGCGGGGTTCGAGCCAAACCCAGATAAGGTGAAGGACATCATGGAGCTTGAGTCCCCACGCAATGCCAAAGAGGTTCAGCGTCTGACGGGCAAGCTCGCCAGGTTGAGTCAGTTTCTCTCCCATACTGGGGAGAAGTGTTTGCCCTTCTTCAAGACGCTTCGGGGGAACCAAATGTTTTAGTGGAGAAAGGAATGTGAGGAGGCCTTCCGGGCATTGATGGCTCAATTATCCCAAGCACCGCTTCTTCAAAGCCCGAAGGAAGGGGAGGACCTAGCTTTGTATCTTAGGGTAGGGGCTGAGGCGGTAAGTTCTATTTTGGTGAGGGAAGAAGGGAAGAAACAGCTCCCAATCTACTACGTTAGTAGGATCATGAAGAAGGCAGAGCTCCGCTACCCCATTCTGGAGAAGTTGGCTTTCTCTCTAGTCATCTTGGTCAGGAAGCTCATGCCATATTTCCAAGCTCATTCGATAAAGGTGGTGACAAACCATCCGTTGCGTAAGATATTTGAGGGGGTGGAGCACTCAGGATGATTAGCCAAGTGTTCGATCGAGCTCAGTGAGTTTGACGTCTCTTTCGTACCATGGCTCTCTATAAAAGTACAAGCAGTGGCTAATTTTTTGGCCGAATACGCCGTGGAGGTTGAGGGGGAGGAGACACAGGCGTGCGAGGCATGGAAGATGTTCGTTGATGGAGCCTCAGGGAAACACTCCCTGGGGGGAGGGGTAGTATTGATAAGCCCTCAAGGTGTCTCCATAGAGCAAGTAGTGGCTAAAGGATGGTATGAAAGATATCACCTGAGGGGTTAGATCTATTTAACTCTAGAGGGGGGGGGGGGGGGTGAATAGAGTATTTTAAAATCTTATTAGCTTTTTATTGCGGAATTAAAAATAGTAATACTTATATGTGTAATCAGTTAGTGCAGAAATAAAACTAAACTATTCAGCAAGCAGCACGCAATAAAAATAAGATAGCATCACAGACGACACAAGAATTTTATAATGGTTCCCCTAAACTTGGGTACATCCACTCTTCTACCACCCTGGTAAGAATTCACTCAGGTTTTTGATCAGGTGCTCTACCACCAATCAGGTTTTTGCTCAGGTGACTTGTCACCACAATATCTATTTGCAGGGAGATATTGCAACCCTTTAGGCTTTTGATCAGGTGCCCAAAAACTAAATCAAGTCTTTTGATTAGGAGACTTGTAACCAAGTGTTTAACTTTTGAAGGGAGTTAGAAACCTGTGTACAGTGGGGTGAAAGAAATAAAAACTATATGTGTCTTCTCTTTTCTCAAAAAACTGTAGACAGATGAAGTTTATTGTCTCTTGAAAGCTTGTTGGAAGAAGAACACTAGATGAAGACAATGCATAACTCTTTTTGTTGAATGATTTCTTCTGTCCTATGTTTTCAAAAACTTGACTATGTCATCTACAACAAATTTGTCTTTAAATTCGATTGCCTTGATTGACTGCTGAAATCTTGGAACTTCGACAACGGCTAGAAGAGAAATAAAGTAATTACTTAACTATCCCAAGAATTAACTGTATATTAACTCTGTGAAAACCAGTAATTAATGATGCCATATGAACGGGTATATTCTCAGAATCTAAGCATTAATAACTCAGAGAAATATAAGCAATAAAATAAGCCTAATCAATTCTGAAAATAACTACAGAGAATAGAAATGTTGAACTGGCAATTTTTGTCGATCTGAGATCCTAGATCGTCGAACTCAACCTCTCTTTTGTCGAGCTGAGCCCTGAGAGCTTTGAACTAAAATACAGCTTTCCATACTGGGCTCCAAGATCGTCGAACAGAGATAGAAGATCGTCAAACTCAATATCTAATAGAAGATCAGAGTTCATCGAACTCAGTTCAACTTTCGTTGATCTCAATTCAGAGAAGTGACTCTGAGATCGTCGAACTGAGATTGAAGATCGTCGATTCACACTTCAGAGTTCGTCGAATGACTTCTTCAACATGAAATTTCTGCCTTGTTCTTGTTTTTGCAATCTTCTGAGTCTTCTGAGGGCTTGGCCTTGTCAAACTGAAGTGTTGACCTACCCTAAGATCTAATGAAGACCTATAAACCTAGACTATACAAGGAGGGTCAATCTATGCAACCCTAATAGTGAACCTTAGCCCAAATCCCTAAACATAGGTGGGGTTCTAACAATCTCCCCCTATTTAGGTGAGGTCACTATGTACAATGTAAAGAAAATACAATCATTCAACATGAAAGTAAATATCTGACAGAATGAGAAACAATTCAGCAGATAAAAAAAATATACACAGGGAATAAAATTGTTTTAGGAACTGTCTGAAGGAGGAGTAGAAGAAGGTTTAGTGAACACAATTGTTCTAAGAGGATCTTCTGCTTCTTGCTTGGACATCTTCTGGTCTTGAGCTCCCAGAAGTGTTACAGTAGAAGCTCTTGGAACAACAGCTTCTTAGTGTACCTGCATGTAAGCATTAGGATCAAATAAATCTTTGTCTACCTAAACTTTTCAAGCTCTTTTTGTCTATAAGTAGACATGGTAGTAAACTGAGAGGGATCAGTTCCTTCTTTCTTTGCTTTATTCATCTGGGATAAGCCTATCAGCTCATGGAATCTTGTCATTCTAAAATTAGGATCTAACTAGGTTCATATCTGGGAGATGGAGGTCTCTCTGTATCAGTTGAAACATCATGAGCAGTCCTTTATGGCTTTCTGAAAATAACAGACTTTTGCTGAAAATTTTGAAGGATAATTCTTCTCAGATTTTCCAGCATAATAAAAACTTGGAGGTTTGCTTTCACTGTATTTTCTGGCAGTAATGGAAGAATGTGTCTTTGAGCTGGCCTGGAAGACTATCTTGATTGAGAAGGAGCTGACTCTGAAGATTGTCTGAAGACTTTGAGGAGCTGGCTTATAAGATTGAAATTGACTGGAAGCATGCCTTTGAGATCTTCCAAGATTGCCTGATGCTCCTGCAGTAGCAGGAGGAGGAGGAGGTGGATCTTTCCTGAATATCTTCACTGGAGAAGATATAGACCTCTTCTTCTTCTTCTGTGTTTTTGCCTAGTTCCATGACAACTTCATCCAATGAGTATTAACAGTAAGGGGAATGTTGTGCGGGATATAGTATGGAATATCATTGTCTTGATTGGGCATGGGAGCAGCCTTTCCTGGAGCCTTCCTCTTCTTTGATTTAGATCTCTTGGAACTGTCAGAATAAGAATCATCCTCAGAATCCTCATCATCCTCAGAGGATCTAGGAGGATTGTCATACAAATCATCAATATCCATAAGTTGCGCAGCTGAAATGGATTGAGTTGGAACAATTTGAGCTGGAACAACTACAACTAGAATTACTGTAACTTCCTTGGCCATTTCTTCAGTAAGAATTTCATCCATATCAGGTAATGGAGAAGTGGAGACTGCATAGGTTGGAGGAGCGAAAGCCTTGGGCTCAGAAGACTCATCCTCAGCAATTTTAACAGACTCAGCCTCTAGAGCTTGAACAAGCTCAGGCTCTGGAGCTGTAAAACTGCTTTGAATAAGCTATAAAATTTTTGTGCTCAATGGAGCAGTATAACAGACATTATCTGTGCAAAACTTATTAGAAACCAATGAAATAATATTGTTATGTGTCAAATCAAAAGAATATAGAATAGCAGTCAGTTCAAATGAAGGATTCTCCAACAGAAAGAACAACCAAGGAATAAACTGAATCATCTGTCTCTGAATCTATAGCCAAAAATTTTGCTAGCTCTATAAATCATGCATCTCGCATCTCAGTATCTAAAATAACTGTATCTACAAGAACTGCTGCTTCTACTTCTATTGCTGCTGTTGGAGGAGGGGGGACTTCTTCATAGAACATCTCCCCCTGCTTGGTATCAGGAAGACCTGATGTCAGACCCCTAAATGAAGAAGGGCTAGAAATAGAAGCAAGTTGAGGAGAGAGAGTTTTGATGGAGAGAATTAGAGGTGCAATGGCATCCTCTATGAGAGATTTGATGGTTGGAGTGAGAAGGGAAATGATGGTAGATGGATCAGATGATGATGATGGAAGAGAAGAAGTTGTGATGCCACAAGAAGTACAGACATTTAAGGAAGTGAATGGAGGTGAAGGTAGAATTAGAGGGATGATTGTAGATGTTGAGGGGATGACTAGAGGAATGAGTGGAGGTATGTCAGATGTGATATCCATAGGGGTGTCAACAACAAGTGGAGATTGTGGAGGAGTATGTATTGGTGATTGTACTGGTGATGGGGATGATGTTGAGAGGAGATTGAAGGTGGGTGACATTTTTGTAGATACAGAAGTGGCAAATGGAATGTCCTGTAGGTGTTGAGGTAGAGGAGATTGAGGTAGTGAGGTATGAGGTGGAGATGGAGTGGAAATGACTGTGGAGATATTAGGGTTAGAAGGTTGTTGATGGGTTGGTGATGGAGGTAGTCTGAAGGAAGGCGGAGAAGGAGGAATTTCTGGTGCCTCTTCATCAGTAGGTTGGGGATTGACTCTTGGAGTCCTAGTGTCCTCTGAAGTACTTAAGGAAGAGGAGGCCCTGGACTGCATTGAGATGGACCTCTCCCATTTTCTAAAGAGAGATGAGGTCAGTCTCTTGGAAGCATTGATGAAAACTGTTGGAGAGACCAATAGTTGGGAACATTTCTCCTGGAGGAAGATGCCCAGAATCATCCCAAAATAGACTTCTCTTTTATTATTTTTCTTCTTAATCAAATCAAACAGAATATTACCCCAATTCACTGATTTCTTATTTACTAGGGCACTCATCAGAAGGAATTTGTGCCTGGTAATATAGTCATGGGCGGTGTGCTTCCCAAGCAGCACCTTACCTACTATGTCACCCAGAAACTTGTACTCAATAGACAAGTTCTTTTTCAGTAACTTACTAGGGTTTCCCTCGGAGTGACCCATCCGTGTAAGCATTTCACCAAACTCATTACTATCCAGTTCTATATCATCATTTCCATTAACAAAACCAAATATCTCAGAAAGAATATCAGGAGTTAGAATCACCTCCTGTCCAGTAATGGTGCCTGACTAGGATTTGTCCGTCTGGAGAAAACGAAGAGAAAACCCATTCTTTTACCTCTGCCACAGGCAGCTTCACCTAGGTAGTCATCACTTTGAGAAGTTGCGGCTCATCGAATAACTTAAAGATATCTTGGAAGATTTGGTCTGTATGCTTGAAAGAGTCCACATCTATATCAAACCCAGCATCAAACTTCATCCCGGAGAGGTTCGCCGCCGAAATCGCCATGAGAGCTCCTGCAGGGAAAAACAAGAGATCAAGTGCAAAGGAAATTAGAATCACGGGATGGATTTCATCTAAAACTTAGATTATAAGGTCTTTAGAAGACGAAAAGACGATCTCAGTCCAAAGAAAAAGAAAAGTTCTTTGATCTGAGTTCGACGAAGTATTTTAATAGAAAATGAGTTCGTCGATCTCAGTCTGAAGAAGACGAATAAATCGTCGATCTCCATTCGACGAAATATTCACTGAAGCAGGGATCATCGATCTCCGTTCAATGAAATCTGTTCCACTAGGAAGTGATCGTCGATCTCCGTTCGACGAACTCTTCGCGAAGCATTCACAGATCGTCGATCTCCGTTCGACGAACGGTTAACAAATCGTCGACCTCAGATAGAAAGTTAAATTAATTCTTCTCCGTTAATCCTACCCAGCTGATTTAAGAAGAATAGATGCTTCTTCTCATCCAATGGCTTGGTGAAGATGTATGCTCTTTGTAAATAAGTGGAGATAAAGACAAAATTCATTTTCTTTTTGTCTGCAAAATCTCTAATGAAATGATGTCTAATCTTTATATGCTTTGTCCTACTATGATGCACTGGATTTTGTGCTATTGAAATAGCACTGGTACTATCACAATATATAGTTGAATTATTTAAGTTGTATTCATAATCTAGTAGCTGATCTGAATCCACAAAATCTGTGAGCAACAACTGCTATATATTCAGCTTCTGTAGTTGATGTACACACAGTAGTTTGCATCTTATAGAACCAGGACACAAGACTATCACCAAGGAACTGACATGTTCCTGATGTGTTTTTTCTATCCACTCTGCATCCAGCAAAATCAGCATCTGAGAATCCAGTTAATTCAAATTCTTATTCAGTTGGATAATAGAGTCCTAGATTTGGGCAACCCTTTATATATCTTTAAATCCTTTTTAGCAAAATATTGTGGGATTCTTTAGGGTTCACCTAGAACCTAGCACAAATACATGTAGCAAACATAATATCTGACCTACTTGTAGTGAGATATAGTAGAGACCCAATAATGGCCCTATATGTTTTTTGATCAACAGTCTTCCCATGCTCATCAGAATCTATCATAATATTTGCAGCTATGGGTGTCTTCATTGCTGAGGCATCACACATCCCAAATCTTTTTACAAGCTCTTTAGTATACTTAGATTGTGAGATGAAGATAACATCAGGAGATTGCCTCACTTGGAGACCAAGGAAGTATGAAAGTTCACCCATACTACCCATCTCAAACTTGGAATGCATAAGGTCAGAAAACCTTTGACATAGTTTGGGATCAGTAGAGCCAAAAATGATATCATCTACATATATTTGAACAAGCAAAATTTTCTCTTTATGATGCTTAATAAAAAAGAGTTCTATCTACAATGCCTCTAGATAATTTATGCTCTAACAAGAAGCTAGCCAAGGTATCATACCAAGCTCATGGAGCTTGCTTTAAACCATAGAGAGCTTTATGCAATCTAAAGACAAAGGAGAGATGAGTTGGAGAGATAAAACCTGGTGGTTGCTCCACATACACTTCCTCTTTGAGTTCTTCATTCATAAATGCACTCTTGACATCCATTTGGTAGACCTTGAACTTTTTGTAGACAACATAAGCTACGCAAATCCTTATATCCTCAAGCCTTGCCGCCGTAGCAAAGGTTTGATCATAGTCAATTCATTCCTCATGTGAATAGCCTTGTGCTACAATTCTTGCCTTATTCCTTATGATGTTGTCTTCAGCATCCAATCTGTTCCTGAGGACCCATTTTGTTCCAATGACTGGGTAGTCTTTGGGTCTAGGAACCAATTCCCAAACTCTACATCTCTCAAATTGATTGAGCTCCTCTTGCATTGCAATAATCCAGTGGGGATCTTGCTCTGCATCTTTAATGGATTGGGGCTCAAGTTGAGAAATGAAGCAAGCATTCATCACATCATTGTTGAGTTGATGCCTTGTTTGCACACCAACTGAAATGTTTCCAATCACTTGAGATCTAGGATGATCTCAAAGTGTGACATAATCAGTGGGAGGAGCTTGTTGGGCAACAGCTTGGGGAATAAATTCCTCTTGTGAAATTTCATTAGCTGTTGGATAGGGTTCAACCACCTCTAAGCTTTCTTCTTCACTTTCTTCTTCAACTTGTGGGGAGGCACGTATTGGAACCTCTTGGGTAAGGCTTAGATCATACAATCTCTCACATAAGTGAGGTACCTGCAATGTGCTATTGGTAAAAATTTCTTTCTCCTTATAAGACATGTTAGCTTCATCAAAAGTTACATGAACAGATTCCTCAATTTTCAAAGTGGATTTATTAAATACCCTATAAGCTTTCCTGACTTGGGAATATCCTAGAAAAATTCCCTCTGCAGCCTTAACATCAAACATTCTAATATATTTCTTGTCACTGTTATGAATATAGCATATACAACCAAATATTTTAAAATAGGTGATTTTAGGTTTCTTCCCTTTAAGCAATTCATAGGTAGTCTTATGCTTGAGTTTATGTATCAAACTTCTGTTCAGTACATAATTTGTTGTGCTCACAACCTCTGCCCAAAAGGATAGGGGCATATAAGCATCTGCAAGTAATGTGCCTGCAGCTTCAATTAGGGTTCTATTTTTCCTTTCAGCTATCCTATTTTGTTGAGGAGTTCAAGGAGCTGAGAAGCAATGCCTGATACCTTCCTTCTCACAGAACTCTTGCATAAGAAGAGACTCAAAATCAGTACCATGATCACTTCTGATCAATGCAACTTGAGTAGTGTACTCAATCATTATGGTCTTGAGAAAATCTATAAGAACCTTGAATGTATTTGACTTAGATCTCAGAAAGAACACCCAAGTGAACCTTGAGAAGTCATCTACAACTACTAGAGTATAAAATTTCCCTCCTAGGCTTTGTACATCAATAGGGCAAAAATGGTCCATGTGTAGCAAGTAAAAGATCCTAGGTGAATCACTCTTATTAACTTATTTAAAGCTAGATTTATTTTGCTTGCCTAATTGACAAGCCCTGTAGAAGTCAGCCTTCTTGTAGGGACAAGAAGGCAATCCTCTAACAAGGTTGTCTTTAGATAACCTAGAAATGTTTTTCTAATTAACATGACCTAATCTTTTATGTCATAATTCATTCTGATTGCTAACAAGATTAAATAAACAAATATTTGATGTTGCAGATTGGAAATTAACTACATGTATGTTGTCTTGTTTATTTCCAATTAAAATAGTTTGGTTTTCTTTAGTAGAAATAATACAAGAGCTTGAGTTAAAAGATACCTGATAACCTTTATCACATTGTTGACTTATGGAGATGAGGTTGTGTTTCAGTCCACTTACATATGCAACCTTTTTGAAGGTAACTGCTCCAATCTTAACTTCTCCAAAGACTTCAGTCTGGCCACAATTTGAGTCACCAAAGATCACCTTTGGTCCCAGCTTAAACTTATAATTATTTAGGTTGTCCCTGCTGCCAGTCATATGCTTGGAGCATCCACTATCCAGATACCATTATTGATTAAAAGCTGGATAGCTCTTTACCTGCAAAGGCAAAAATTAGTTGTTCTTGACCCAGATTACCTTGGGCCCTTTATTTTCCTGATATGAAAATCTTAATATAACAGAAAATTCAGGTTGAGATTTATATCCTAAGGGATGGTCTCTCCTAGGTGGAATTTCCCAATTAGCAAATGGATTAACAGATTTTCTAGTTTGATTAAAATTTCTGTTAAAGTTATGGTTTTTATTAAGTCTGACTGGGTTCGACAAAGTGTTGTAGGTTCGTCGATCGGAGTTCGACGAGATTGGATTAGATCGTCGATCTCTTCTCAGAGAATAAATACATTCATTTTCTATTCCCCAAGTACGCTGATCTCTGCTCGAAGAACCATACAAGATTCGTCGATCGCAGTAAGATAAATTATTATGGCTAATGTTGGCGTTCAAAGATCATCGATCGTAGTTCGACGAACTAGCCACATTTCGTCGATCTTAGTTCGACGAAATCTGTTGAACATTATTTTTATTTAGATTTTTCTTATTTCTATTCTTTTGATTTTTATATTTAGGTAAGCCTTCTGTTGGTTGCTTATTGTGTATTACCTCTGTACCTTCTTCAGATATAAATTTTATAGGAGTTGAAAGAATATTTTTCTTGAGAATGGGGGGTAAGCTTGATGAAGCACCTAAGCTTAGCTTGCCATTTATCCTGGAATTTACTGTGCTTGTGATGTCCATCAGCTTAAGGCTTCTCCCATTTAGATATTCCTCAAGTTACTTAGCCTCACATAACTCAGTTCTGAGAGTTATTATTATTTCTTTAGCTCGGTCTAAGTCATATTTTAATTTGATGTTTTCAGCAAATATGTTGTCAAATTCAACTAGCCTGTCTCTAAGAGTTTTAATTTCATTTTCTAAGTTGATTAAATCATTGCATAGTGATTTAAATTAAATCTTAAAATCAGCAGAATCAAAATCAAAGGAAGATATTACCTGGTCTTCTTTTTATTCTGATTCCTCATCAGATTCTTCATTTTCTGACTTGCTGTAAGAAGCATTGATTGTCATAAGGCACACTTCCCTTGCCTCTGCTTCTTCATCATCTTCACTGGAGCTGGAAGATGAAGTCTCCTCTTCTGTTTCACTCCAAGTTTCAGCAATGAAACCTTTCTCCTTTCTTTTATGCTTGCTGGAGGAATGTCTGTTGGAGTGTTTGCTAGAATGCTTCTTATTCTCTTTCTCCTTTCTTCTCTCTCTTTTCTGTGCCTCTAGGCATTTAGGGAGAATGTGCCCAGTTTTTTTGCATCCAAAGCAAACAATCTCCTTGGTAGGAGTTCTGTCATACTTAGGTTTATCATCACTTCTTGATGATTTCCTTTTGAAGTCCATCTTGGCCAACTTATAAAATTTCTTGGCCAGTAAGCTCATCAGCTCTTCATTAGCAAGAAGGGTTTCTGATTCTTCTATTGCTTTCAAAGCAATATTGCGCTCTTTCCTTGAAGAGGTTGAGGCCTTCAGTTCAGCAGCCACTCTGGTCTTTATAAACTGTTCATTGGATTTTAGCTTTCCAAGGAGAGATTCAGTGGATATCTCATTCAAACTTCTGGCTTCCTTGATTGCCCAGATACTGGAATCCCAAGTGCTGGGGAAGCATATTAGGATCTTGTCATTAGTCTCAATTAAGGAGATATCTTTATCTAGGGTATTTAGTTCATTGATGATAACATTAAGCCTGTTATACATCTCATCTAGTATTTCAAATTCCTCCTTCTTGAAGTTCTTATATTGAGATATTAGGAGGGATCTTCTGTCCTTTCTCTCATTTGTTGAGCCTTCCACCATCTGGTTTATAGAGTCCCAGATTTGTTTTGCTGAAGTGCATTCAACCACCTTTTGAAATATGTCATCTGACTTAGTTTGAGCCAGTATATTCATAGCTTTTGCATCAGCTATTTTGGCTTTCTTCTGAGCATCAGTCCACTCAGGTGCTGGAACTCCATGAGTGTTAGATGTTGTTCCAGTCATTGCTGTAGGTTGAGGGGGTCCTGTCAAAATTGAATTGAAAATATCCTCATCATTAGAATTCATGTAAAGCTTGATTCTTGCCTTCTAGAGTGCAAATTTGTTCAAGTTGTAGACTAGTGGTTGGGTGTTAGCATAATCTTTATTCTGTGCCATTGCTGTAACAACACCCTAGAAAGAGATAGATCTAACAAGGATCTGGTTCAGATGTGAATCTGTGAAACCAAGGATTCAACCCTCTGATATCAATTAAAGGATGGTATAAAAGATATCACCTGAGGGGTTAGATCTATTTAACTCTAGAGGGGGGGGGGGTGAATACAGTATTTTAAAATCTTATTAGATTTTTATTGCATAATTAAAATAGTAATACTTATATGTGTAATCAGTTAGTGCAAAAATAAAACTAAACTATTTAGCAAGCAACACAATAAAAATAAGAGAGTATCACAGACGACATAAGAATTTTATAGTGGTTCCCCTAAACTTGGGTACATCCACTCTTCTACCACCCTAGTAGGAATCCACTCAGGTTTTTGATCAGGTGCCCTGCCACCAATAAGGTTTTTGCTCAGGTGACCTGCCACCACAATATCTATTTGTAGTGAGATATTGCAACCCTTTAGGCTTTTGATCAGGTGCCCCAAAACCAAATCAAGTCTTTTGATCAGGAGACTTATAACCAAATGTTTAACTTTTGAAGGGAGTTAGAACTCTGTGTACAGTTGGGTGAATGAAATAAAAACTATATGTTGTCTTCTCTTTTCTCAAAACAACTGAGAAGACTTGTGGATCCTTGATGGTGTCAAAGCTCCCCCTGAGATGAAGTTCTGTTCAGGAAGATTGAGAGCTTTACAGGGTGTATAGGTCTTCTTGAAAACGTTCTCCAGAAAAATGTAGACAGATGAAGTTGATTGTCTCTTGAAAGCTTGATGTAAGAAGAACACAAGATGATGACATTGCAGAACTCTTTCTCTTGAATGATTTCTTCTATCCTATGTTTTCAAAACTTGACTATATCATCTGCAACAAATTGGTAATTGAATTCTATTGCCTTGATTGACTGCTGAAATCTTGGAACTTGGATAACGGCTAGAAGAGTAATAAAGTAATTCCTTAACTGTCACAAGAATTAGCTGTATATTAACTCTATGAAAACCAGTATTTAATGTTGCCATATGAACAAGTATATTCTGAGAATTTAAGTATTAATTACTCAGAGAAATATAAGCAATAAAATAAGCCTAATCAATTCTGAAAATAATTGCAGAGAATAAAAATGTTGAACTGGCAATTTTCGTCGATCTGAGATCATAGATCGTCGAACTCAACCACTCTTTCGTCGAGCTTAGCCCTGAAAGCTTTGAACTGAAATACAGCTTTCCATACTGGTGTCCAAGATCGTCGAACGGAGATAGAAGATTGTCGAACTCAAAATATGATAGAAGATCATAGTTCGTCAAAATCTATTCAACTTTCGTTGATCTCAATTCAGAGAAGTGACTCTAAGATCGTCGAACTGAGAACGAAGATCGTCGATCTCACTTCAAAGTTTATCAAACGACTTCTTCAACATGAAATGTCTATCTTGTTCTGGTTTCTGCAATCTTCTGAGTCTTCTAAGGTCTTGGCCTTGTCAAACTGAAGTGTTGACCTACCCTAAGATCTAATGAAGACCTATGACCCTAGACTATATAAGGAGGGTCAATCTATGCAACCCTAATAGTGAACCTTAGCCCAAATCCCTAAATATAGGTAGGGTTCCAACAGTGGCGCTGCACTTCCCGATCACAAACAATCAAGTAGAGTATGAGGCCATCATAGCCGGGTTGCGCTTGGCTAAGGAGCTCGGGATTTACGACGTTGAAGTGTTCACAGACTCGTTTGTTGTGGCGTCGCAGATCAGGGGTGAGTATGAGGATTGGTAGCTTACCCTCATGAAGTACTTGTCCAAGGTGAGAGTGATTGTTGGTGGGTTACGAGCATTCTCAATCCAGCATGCCCCCAGAAAGGAGAATGAAGCAGCTGATCAATTGGCCAAGTTTGGACAAAGGAGGGGGGGGGACCTTGGCCGAGCTGTTTCATCTGACAATTGAGGAGGGGGAGTTGATGGAGGTGGATCGGCGACCCTCGTGGGTGGATACCTTCATAACCTTTATTACTACCGGCGAGCTTCCCGAGGGGACCAAGGATGCAAAGGGTTTCAGGCACAAGTCGGCTCATTATCTAATAGATGAAGGAGGGCTGCATCGAAAGATGTTGTCAGGGCTCCTAGCGAGATGCATGGCAGAGGAAGAGGTCCCTCATATCTTAGAGGAAGTGCACTCGAGAGAGTGTGATAGTCACTCAGGGGGAAGAACCTTAGAAGCAAGGGTGGTTAGGCAGGGGTACTTTTGGCCATCCCTGAGGAAGGACACAGCTAAGTTCGCAAGAAGGTGCAAGAAGTGTCAACTATATGCTCCCCTCCAACTCTTGCTTGCCAAGAGGCTTCAAAGCATCACAGCGCCATGGCCTTTCGCCATCTGGGGGATGGACTTAGTCGGGTCTTTCCCTCCAGCAAGTGGGCAGAGAACGTTCCTCCTAGTCATGATCGATTATTTCTCGAAGTGGTTGGAAGTCAAGGCATTGGAAAATGTGACCTCCCAAGTCATCCAGAATTTTGTTTGTGGAGAGATTATATGCCGACATGGGTTGCCTCAGGCCATAGTCACAAATAACGGCCCCCAGTTCGCCAGTGAAGAATTCATCAGCTTCTGCACCCAGCTAGGTATAGACCTCAGGTTCACCTCCATCCACCACCCCAGGAGCAACAGTCAGGTGGAGGCTTAAAACAAAATCATCGTGAACTTGTTTAAAAAGAAGGTAGTGAACTTGAGGGGGAGCTAGGTGGAGCAACTTCCCTCAGTGTTGTGGGCCTTATGGACAACCCCAAACACGACTACTGGAGAGACCACCTTCAAGCTTTAATATGGGTGTGAGGGGGTCCTACCCGTGGAGTTTGAGGTTTGGTCCCCGAGAGTTGAGGCCGCTAGCGAAGCAGACGAGGCATGGAGGGAAGAAAATGAAGGGGAGCTACGACTCTCATTAGACGTGATAGAGGAACTTCTCGACGTGGCCGCCGTCAGGCAACAGGAGGTCAAGTAGTGGATGCAAAATTATTTCGACAAGCACGTAAGGATCAAAAAATTTGCCGAAGGAGATCTAGTCCTAAAGAAAGTTGATGCTGTCGGAAGATTGACCTCTATTGGTAAACTCAACCCCAATAGGGAGGGGCCTTATATTGTTAAAATGGCCCTGGGGTCAGTGGGTACCACCTCCAGAATGTGGAGGGGGTATCTTTGAGTCATGCTTGGAGCGGCGATGATCTGAAATGATTCTACCCTTAGGAGGGGGTAAACTTGTATATACCTTTGTAATATGTTATTTAAGAATTATTTCATGGCAATTTATGCCGTGTTTTTGGTTTTGACAGCTTTGACGGACCTGAGTAGACCTGCTGTCAGGCTCTCACTAACTAGCAGGATCATAGTCTCATTTGGGGGAAAGGAAGAGATGGTGGTAGTTAGCAATACCCTAAGAGGATCTCGCTGCTTAGGCTCCCCTTAGCTAGCAGGGCTGGAAGGCACACTCGGCCCCGGGTAGACCCACTGTCCAGGCTCTTAACTGCTGGCATGGTTGTAAGCTCGCCTGGGGGGTAAGGGAATACCCCGAGAGGATCCAGCTACTCAGGATCCCATTAGCTGGCAGGGATGGAAGGCGCACTCGGCCCCGAGTAGACCCGCTACTAGGCTCTCACTAGCTGGCAGAGTCGTAAGCTCACTTGGGGGAAAGGAAGAGATGGTGGTAGTTTGCAAGACCCTGAGAGGATAATGCTGCTCAGGCTCCCATTAGCTGGCAGGGCTGGAAGGCGGACTCGGCGCCGGGTAGACCCACTGTCAAGGCTCTCACTAGCTGGCAGGGCTGTAGGCTTTCCCGGGGGGGGGGGGGGGTCAGGGAATACCCCGAGAGGATCCCGCTGCTCAGGCTCCCATTAACTGGTAGGGCTGGAAGGCGCACTCGGCCCCGAGTAGACTCGCTGCCAGGCTCTCACTTGCTGGAAGGGACGTAGGCTCGCTTGGGGGGAACGGAAGAGATGGTGTGTTGGAACCCTATTACTGATTTGGGCTAGGATTACTATTAGGATGTTTAGTTTGACCCATTTTGTATAGTCTAGGGTCATAGGTTTATTTCTAGGGTTGCCTCAGAAGAATTCCAGCAGAAATGAAGATTGAAGAAAGCATCGCTACATTCGACGAACAGTGATCTAAGTTCGACGAATTAGAGTCTTAACTCTGAGTTTAGCTCGACGAACTTTGAGCTCCAGTCGACGAACTCCGATCTCTACACAGAAACTCAACTCGACGAAAGGCAAGCTCAGTTGACGAACTCTGAGCTCAGGTCAAAAAATAAGAAGACTCAGTTCGACGAACTCTAGGCTCGGGTCGACGAAATGCTTGCTGAGTTCGACTAATTAATTACAGTGATTTAGGCATTTTTATTTACAGAAGGTAGAACAGTTTTAGGCTTAATTTCTGGCTGTTATATATTCTAAAGGCAGAATAATTTAAAGGCTTAATTACAGACAGCTATGACTCTGATATTTAATGCTAAATATTCTAGAGAATATAGTTGTTTAGAGGCAGCATTAAATATGGATTTATCACAGAGTTTAAGGCTAATTAATTTCCAAGACAGTTGCCATTCTCAGGAATTCCTCAGATGTTTTAGAATCGATTAATTCAAATGTTTGCATTCTTCTCAGCATTCTATATATATGTGATGATGCATATTTTAGATTAATCTTTTAGGGTAAAAATATTTTATTTTCATTTTAAATCTCTTTCTTTATGTAATTTTATGTTTTTTGTATGTAAATATTATAACTATTGTTTATTTTTTGTTTTTGCAGGTTTCAACAAGTTTTCAGCCATAAATACCCTAACACACACACCCTGTCACGCCCTCCCCGGGCGTGACCCAGGGCTTGTCACCTGTTCCCAAGAAAGCCAGCCGCCAGAAGGAATTTCCCGCCAAAATCCCTTATCACTCCCCCTTGACACGCCCTCCATGGGCGTGTCTCAGGGCGTGACACGGGACGTGTCACTCTCTGCCTGATGCCTACCGTCGCATTAAATGCTTTTCCACTACTGCATGCAAACAGTACTGTCACAACTCCTGTCATTCCCTCCCTGGGCGTGACCAAGGGCGTGACCCGCCTTTTTGCAACGTATGATGGATTTCCGACCGCTGATTTTGACATGACGTGCCTGTCATGCCCCCTTTACACAGGCATGACCTAGGGCGTGTCTGACATCGTACCGAGGCAATCATCATTCCCTCCAGAATTCAGCTCTCGAGGTCAACTCCGTACCTGTCACGCCCCCCTATCACGCCCTCCCCGGGCGTGACCTAGGGCATGACCAACCCGTGGGAAAACTATATAAATACCAGGCCATTCCCACCATTCAGGACCAATTTTTGGTGGAGAGAGGGAGGTGCTGCCCTATGGTTTACTTGTTCTTTTTTTCTCTCTCCCTCTCTCTCTCTCTCTCTCTCTCTCTCTTATTTTGTAATTTTTCCATAACCTATCTTAGTGTTTTGCTTTTGTAATAGCTCTTATATTTCTTTTAGTAGCTTATAATAGGGCTAGAACAGGATTTCAATTTCCATGCAAGTGTAATTTTCATTTCATAGTTGTGTAGCTCTCTTTATTCTGAATATAAGTGCTCCTTTTGTTTACTTGTGTTCTTACTATGGTTTACAACTCATCTTTCCCCCGCTCTTTCCCTATTACCATGATTAACTAATCCTCCTTATACTCTATCTTGATGATCCGAGGTTCGAGCGATTAAGTTATGATGCTTTAATTTACCTTTCCTTTTTAGGTTTTAGGCCTTGAATTACTCTTGATTTTTCATGGGCTGGAGGTATATTATCGATATATACTCTCCACCTTTGCTTTCATTCTGGGCTAGCCAAGAGACCGATAGAATGAAGTGAGCATTCAAGAGTAAAGGGAGTTGTACGCACCCCTCGAGAGAGGCAGACGTCGAAATCTCCCGGATTGGAGTAAAATCCAATAGAGGGGTTCACCGCGTAAAGCTAGCTTTAGGCCTCCGATTTAGACAGGAGTCGATCGGACCTTCCTAAACTCAGTTGGGCACGACTTCGAGAGAATCGTGTCCAAGCTTTAGGAACCTCCACGGTCAAGGACCTTTACCCTTTTAAGCTTAGGTTTATTTATCTCCTTTTTATTCGACTCTTGCCGAGGTGATTCTTGATCGAGTGCACCCCTTTATCTTTAGCTCTAACCCTTTTTATTTCTTCAAGTAATTAGTTTTCTTTTTTTTAGCTTAGTAATTTAATTTCAGTTTTTAGTTTAGTAATTAATAGAAATTTCAGTTGATAAAATAATAGCAATCTTCTTTGAGTAGAAGTAATCATTACACCCAAGGGAAATACAACCTTGATACTAATCTTTAGTATCCTATACTATAACCGATAAGGTACGCTTACCTTTATCGGATATAGATTCGGAGAATATTCTCACTCACCACATCCACCTTCTCTTCTCTTCTAACCCTCTCTCCACCGTTGCGAATTTTTGTATCAAGTTTTTGGCGCCGTTGCCGGGGACTGTTTTGATATTTTGAAAAAAGGATAGCTATTAGTTTTATCGTTTTGTTTGTTTTTATCTCTCTCTCTCGCCCCTCCTTCGCGGTTGATTTACTTTTTTTACATAATGGTTAATCTTTGTTTTAATTGTGGGAGTTCGGTCACACTCGCAAGGAGTGTTAGGAAAGATATCCTTCATCCACGCATGATTTTATCCCTTCCGGATCGAATCAATTTGGCCAAATTGATCCGTCCGCGAATATTTTTTCATTGGGTTATGATGGTTTTCAAACGCCTTCCTACCCTTCTCCTCTGAATTTTTCTTATTTTAATTTTTCCAGAAATTTCTTGAATGGACATTTTGATCCTAGCCCTACATTGAACTACTTAGGGTGGCAACACCCTGATCATTCTTGGGGCCAAGGTGATCATCAACTCATTCCATCTCAAGATTTCTCTGCTTTTTCTCCACAAGTTTGCGCGCCTCTCGTTTTTTATTCTTGCGAAAATGAAGTCATTTTTGATGGTGTAGCATTTGATGCACGCATCAATGCTCACTTCAAAGTGATTTTTGACGCTTTGGCTACTGAGGCTGCATCTTTTTCTTCCCCTCCTCCTCCTATTTATCTTTCGAATGCTGAATCTTCGGATATTCCGCAGTGCCTTCAATCACTTACAGAAGACAATTATTCAGAAATTCCATTGTGCCTTCAACCTCTCAAGGAGGAAATTTCCACCGATATGGCGATATTTTTTCAAATTTTCGAGGAAGACTAACTTTCTTGTGTTCGATCTTCCGAGGAGATTGATTTTTCGGATATCCCGGTTTGCTCTCAATCTACCGAAATGATTGATATTCAGTTGGAGCAACCGGATCTTTCTTTCCAACCATTTTCTTGTGATCAACCGGTGCCGCCTTCTTCTTTTTCTTCTCTTCCCCCTCCTTACGAAAATTCTATTTTATTTTCTTCTTTTATTTTTCCTTCTAGTTTAGTTTCTAGTTCTTTTTCTTCTCCCCTTTCTAATAGTTTAATTTCTTTTTCTGAATCTTTTTCTTTTTTGTTTTATTTAAAAAATTAAAAATTACAAAAAAATATTTTTATTTTCTTAAAAAATGTTTTGGCACTCGCGCCGAAACGCATATTGCGCGAGCTGCCATTACATTTCTCTTTTTATTTTCCATTTTGCTAACCAAGAACGTCGAGCTCAACGACGTTTTAAACAAAGAGCGCTCTTGGGAGGCACCCCTTGCTTATCTTTTTCTTTTTTATTTTTTTTATTTTGTTTTGTGCAGGAATAAGCTCCCGCGTGTTTGTGCCGCTTCTTGCCTCTCAACTTTGACTCAAGCTGATCTTTAGCTCAAGTTTGGGGGGACACATTTTCCAACGTCTGGGCACCAAGCGCTAAGGGAAGCATCTTTTCCTTTGCTTTGCATTTCTTTTTCTTCTTTTCTCTCTCTTCTCACTCTCTTTATACTTAACTTTAAACATTGGGGACAATGTTTAACTTTAAGTATGGCGGAGTGTTCCCTTAATATTTTACTTTAGAAAAAAAAATTATTAAAAATTTAGAAAAATCAAAAAATTATCTTTAAATTATTTTTGAAAAATCAAAAAATATATATATAATTTTTTGAAAAAAATCCCAAATTAAATTGAGTTAATTTTTGCCAAATCAATTAGTACCTCGATACTTTGCTTTTTATTGTTTTTTTAAGCTCATGTCTACATGCTTAGTTAGAATAAATTAGATTAATTATTAGTTTAAATATGTTTAGCGAGTAGTATGTTGACTCATGTAGTGTTCCTATTTAGGGTAGTATGCTATTTTTGAAAAAAAATCTTGAATTTTTCTTCACTTTTCCTTAGCCTTTCTTTTATTTCTTTTACTTTTATAAAGCCTATCATCCTTTATTTTTCATTATTAAAATCTTTTTAAACGTTAATTAGTATTAAGTGTAGTAGACACAAACCGGTCTAGACACTTATTATCATTTTTTTCATGAAAGCAAATTCTCTATTTTTTTTTGTGCTTATCCTCATTTGAAATTTCAAAGCTTTACTTTGAGTAGATTTAGGAAGCATGAAAATGATTTAGCCATTTCTTTTGTAACATTTGAGCCTTTGCACCCCACCTAACAATAATCGTTGTTAGCCATTTTTGTTCCTTTTCCTTTCCTTTTTGTAGCCCCACTTTTTATTTCACCACGGCCAAATAGATTACCTATATGCACACTTTAAAATTATTTTTGAGCTTTAATTGCTTATGTGCATCTTTTTAAAAAAAATTAGTGGAAAATTTTTGTATTATCTTTTGCTATAAAAAGTGGAAATTTTTAAGTATGAAAAAAAGAAAAAAAATGAAAAATGAGAAAAATATTTAATGGAAAAAGTAAAAGAAAAGAAAAAAAGTGTATTTATTTTGGCTAGATTTATTTTTGCAAAGCTCATTTTCTTTTTGTTTTAAGTGTGCAAATACCCCTTGTGTTTATCTTTTTGAATATCGCACCCTTAAAAACCTAATCCTAACTGTACGCCTAATTAAAGCCCTGATGATTCATGCTTCCTACGTTTACTTTTTAGTATAGTAGTGAGAAACTAGATTGAGTAAGTGTTTTTGATAGAAATATTGAACTTTGTCTTGATTGAATATGGTTTTAATTTGTCTCTTAGACTATAGTAGTGACTCAATGCGCTTTTTACTCGTTACTTTATTAAGTTTTAATTCTATAAAAATATGGGATGATTTGTTTTTATATCTAGTAAAATTTATAAAATTTTGTGCTAAGTTAAAGTAGGAATTTTCGGTTCTTTTTCAAAAATTTCTCTACCTCTAAATTCCCGTCTTACTCGTTTATATCATTTTTAAACTTTTCAATTAATTCTCTTTATTTTCTCTAACTCGTAGTCATTGCTTGAGGACAAGCAAAATAATAAGTATGGGGGAATTTGATGATGCATATTTTAGCTTAATTTATTAGGGTAAAAATATATTATTTTCGTTTTAAATCTCTTTCTTTATGTAATTTTATGTTTCTTTTTATGTAAATATTATAACTAATGTTTATTTTCTATTTTTACAGGTTTCAGCAAGTTTTCAGCCAGAAATCCCCTGACACGCCCCCCTGTCACGCCCTTCTCGGGCATGACCCAGGGCGTGTCACCTGTTCCCAAGAAAGCGAGCCGCTAGAAGGAATTTCCCGCCAAAATCCCTTGTCACCCCCCCCCCTTGACACACCCTCCACGGGCGTGTCCCAGGGCGTGACACGGGGCGTGTCACCCTCTGCCCGATGCCTGTCGCCGCATTCAATGCTTTCTCCACTACTGCATGCAAACAGTACTGTCACGCCCCCCTATCACGCCCTCCCCGGGCGTGACCAAGGGTGTGGCCCACCTTTTTCCGACGTCTGATGGATTTCCAACCACTGATTTTGACATGACGTTCCTGTCACGCCCACCCTACAAGGGCGTGACCTAGGGCATGTCTGACATCGTACCGAGGCAATCATCGTTCCCGCCAGAATTCAGCTCCCGAGGTCAACTCTGTACCTATCACACCCCCTGTCACGCCCTCCCCGGACGTGACCTACGGCGTGACCAACCCGTGGGAAAACTCAATAAATACCAGTCCATTCCCACCATTCAGGACCAATTTTTGGTGGAGAGGGGGAGGTGTTGCCCTATGGTTTACTTGTTCTTTTTTCTCTCTCCCTATCTCTCTCTCTCTCTCTCTTATTTGTAATTTTTACTAAACCTAGCTTAGTGTTTTGCTTTTTGTATTACCTCTTGTATTTCTTTTAGTAGCTTATTATTGGGCTAGAATAGGATTTCAATTTCCATGCAAGTGTAATTTTCATTTCATAGTTGTGTAGCTCTCTTTATTCTTAATATAAGTGCTCCTTTTGTTTACTTGTGTTATTACTATGCTTTACTACTCATCTTTCCCCCTCTCTTTCCCTTTTACCATGATTAACTAATCCTCATTGTACTCGATCTTGATAATCCGAGGTTCGAGCGATTAAGTTATGATGCTTTAATTTACCTTTTCTTTTTAGGTTTTAGGCCTTGAATTCTCTTGATTTTTCATGGGCTGGAGGTATATTATCGATATATACTCTCCACCTTTGCTTTCATTTTGGGCTAGCCGAGAGGCCGATAGAATGAAGTAAGCATTCAAGAGTAAAGGGAGTTGTACGCACCCCTCGAGAGAGGAAGACGTCCAAATCTCCCGGGTTTGAGTAAAATCTAATAGAGGTGTTCACCGCGTAAAGCGAGCTTTAGGCCTCCGATTTAGACGAGATTCAGTCGGACCTTCCTAAACTCAGTTGGGCATGACTTCGAGAGAAGCGTGTCCAAGCTTTAGGAACCTTCACGGTCAAGGACCTTTACCCTATTAAGCTTAGGTTTATTTATCGCCTTTTTAATCGACTCTTGCCGAGGTGATTCTTGATCAAGTGCGCCCCTTTATCTTTAGCTCTAACCCTTTTTATTTCTGCAAGTAGTTAGTTTTCTTTTTTTTAGCTTAGTAATTTAATTTTAGTTTTTTAGTTTAGTAATTAATAAAAAATTTAGTTGATAAAATAATAGCAATCTCCTTTGAGTAGAAGTAATCATTACTCCTCAGGGAAATACAATCTTGATACTAATCTTTAGTATCCTATACTATAATTGATAAGGTACGCTTGCCTTTATTGGATATAGAATCGGAGAATATTCTCAATCACCACATCCACTTTCTCTTCTCTTCTAACCCTCTCTCCACCATTGCGAATTTCTATATCAATATGTATAGAAGATTGCTGCCTCAAGGTTACAGACTTAGACATACTTACTTAGAAACTTGCAAAGCGACACATACTCTTACAAATTTCATAAGCTTACAGAATTAGATCTTCAGTATCAGCTTGTGCAAAGTCTTCACCTCTCAGATACAAGAAGGCCTACACCCTGAAGGAAGAACTCCCTCTCCTGATCATAAACTCTACTCAAATCTGTGGGATCTTTCTGCTTCAACATCCACTAGTCTTCTTAGAGAATCTTGATAGAGAAGACATCATCACTTTTTGTTTATTTTCATAAACTGTGTACATGGTTTTTAACTCCCTTCAAAAGTTATCTTTTGGTTTCTAAGTTTCCTGATCAAAAGACTTTATTTGGTTTTTTGTCACCTGATCAAAAGCTCAAAGGGTTACTAGATCTCCCTTAGAAAAATAGATCTTGTGGTGGCAGGGCGCCTGAGAAAAAAACCTGTGGTGTCAGGGCACTCGAGCAAAAACTTATAGTGGATTCCCATCAAGGTGGTAGAAGAGTGGATGTACCTAGATTTATTGGGGAACCACTATAAATTTCCTTGGGTCATCTGTGATTATTATTCTTTTTATTTGTGTGTTGTGATTGCTTCTATATATATATCACTAGTTTTTAAATCCGCTATAAAACTAAATTAAAGTTATTAATATACACTATTCACCCCCCTTTAGTGTAAAGTAGATCTATCCCTCACTTTTAATTGGTATCATAGGTTGGTTCTTTGGTTTTATAGGCTAACACCTGAACCATAAGATCTGATAGATTTTACTTTTACCTAGAAATTTGTCATGACTAAAAATAAGGAATATTCAAGCACTAGACCTCCTGTGTGAAATCTTAATAAGTTTGCACTGTGGAAGGTAATGATTAGGCTTTATATGAACTCTATTGATGAAGAAATCTACAACTCTATTTTGACAGGTCCACCTCAACCATTGACAACAATAAGTACAAGTGTTGTACCATCTCTAGAATGTACAGAAGCATAGAAAAAGCTAAAGATTGTTGATGCCAAAGCTATGAACATCTTAGATCAAACAATGTCAGATGACATTTTCTAGAAGGTTGTTGAATGCTTCTTCAGCAAGGGACATCTAGAACTCCCTCAACACAATGGTTGCTAGATCTGCTGATGAGAGAAAGGACAGAAGATCCCACTTGATCTCTCAATATGAGAATTTCAAGAGGGAAGAATCTGAATCAGTTGCTGAGATGTACACAAGACTCAGTCTCATCATCAATGAGCTGAAAACCTTAGAGAAGTACATTACATTGACAGAAGTCAATGATAAGATCCTCATGTATTTCCTTAGCACATGGGATTCAAGGATCTAGCCAATCAAAGAAGCCAAAAGTTTAAATGAGATTACAACAGAGACCCTGTTGGGAAAGCTCAAATCTTATAAGCAGCTCATTAGAATCAGAGAAGCTGAACAGAAGTCTTCACCCCCAGTAAGGAAAGAAAAGAGCATTGCTTTCCAAGCTACTGAGGAGGAAGAACAACATCCAGGGAATGAAGACCGAATGAATCTTTTGGCCAAAAGATTCTACAAGATGGCAAAGAAATACTTCAGGAGAAGATCTTCTAGGAATGATGACAAACCAAGGTATGATAAAACACCCACTAAAGAAATAGTTTATTATGGTTGAAGGAAACCAGGACATATCCTTCCAGAATGTCCTGAGAATAAGAAGAAAGACAAGATGAAGGAGAAAAACTACAAAAAGCACTCAAACAAATCCTCTTCTAATAAATACAAAAAGAAGGAGAGAGGCTTTGTTGCTGAGACTTGGAGTGAATCTGATTCAGAATCTTCATCTAGCTCAAGTGAAGATGAAGAAGGAGCAAAGGCTAAAGAAATCTGTTTGATGGCAATCATTACATCATGCAGAAATTATGAGTCTTAGTCAGAATCTGAAGAAGACCGTATAATATCTACTTTTAATTTTACTACAGATTAGTTTAAATTAGATTTCAAATTACTATGTAAATATTTAATTCAATGTGAGAAGGAAATAAAATTTCTTAGAGAGAAACTAACTGAATTAGACAATCTTTTTTCAGAAAACCTTGAACTTAAAGAAAATTTAAAAATTGCTAATGAACAAATAGGTTCTTTAGAAAACAAGTTAAATGAAGCTAAAATGTTTGAAGTGTCTCTTAATTAGAGAAGCATAAAACTGATGGATATTGTTGGAGTTACCATGGTTATCTATAAGTGGTCAAACATGTAATCTCACTGCCAACGCGATATGAGCCTGCAGGATCGCACATAAGAGCATGTGGAGAAATTGGAAGATTGACTGTGTTGGTAAGGGTTATCAATTACCATAAAGTATGGGGGAGTCAAACAAATGTTGCTAAGGCAAATTCGTCGAGAATCGTCGAGTATGACTCGACGACTCTCGACGAGTTTGTCGAAAATGATTCGTCGAGAATCGTCGAGTATGATTCGACGACTCTCGACAAATTCGTCGAGAATCATTCGTCGCGAATGATTCGTCGAGAATCGTCGAGTGATACTCGACGACTCTCGATGAATTCATCGAGAATCAAAAGTGTTTGATTCCCGGCGATTGGTGATACTCGACGATTCTATCCTTGATTCTCGACGAATCGGCAGATGATTCTCGCCAATTCTATCTGCTAATTCTCGCCGAATCTGGATCTGATTCTCGCAGCACCTGTGCTGATTCTCACAGAATGACTCTGAAACCCTAACTTGGGTGGTCTGCCGATAGAGGTGTTCTTTGGACTGTTTATGCCTTTGGTATAAATAGGGGACTTAGGGTTTTTGGGATTAAGTACTTAGATTCATCGGGATTCTCCTATAGACGAATCGAGCCTACGGAAAGAGTTCCGCCGATCCCCGATCTGCCAAATCCCGACCCCGCCGACCGGAAATGTTCCGCCGCCGCCTTTTCACTCCGCCGACGGCCTCATCTTCGGCGACTGTCGCCGATCTTGTTTTCTCTGGCGCGGACCTAACAGTTAATGGGAAGTGCAAAGGTGTGGTTGATCTTCTTCCTGACCCTTCGTGCGACGAAGCTCGGGGTTCTCCCGCTCGTGTGGATTTCTGCAGAGATGTGGATGTTATTCCACGTAGAACTCGCCACCGACGAGGACACGAAGCTTGGAGCATCTCCATTGAGTTGTGACTCAACGCCGCTAAGGTAATTTTTGCCTAGTTATTTGTTAACTTCTTGATTCAATTTTCATGGCCCGATCCCATCTCTTTTGGGTTGTCTTGATGTTTTATTCCTTCCGCTACATGTACAAGCGTTGTGCCATCCTCACAGAGAAACCCAACAGATATCACAAGCACAGTCAATGCCAGGCTCAATGGCGAACTAGGCTTGGGGGCTTCATCTAGTCAGCCTCATATTCTTTAGAAAAAATATTTTATCAACCCCTATAAACTTCATATCAGCTAAAGGAAAAGATGTACTACAAATTACAGATAAAATTACTAATGTTTTATAAGAGAATAAATCAAAGCAAAATAGAAATTCAAAGAAAAATTATGTTCAACAAAATTCGTCGAACCAAGATCGACGAAATCAGTATTATTCGTCGAACGGCAATCGACGAACTCTGAACCCAAAATTTGAGTATTACTACTCAACAGCTGGTGCTCGACAAAATCAATATGATTCGTCAAATAAAGATCGATGAACGTGGAATGCAGAAAATGAATACAATCATTCTGTGAACCGAGCTCGACGAAATCAGTACTATTCGTCGAACGATGCTAGATGAAATAATTATAATTCGTTGAACTCTATTTCCTCAAACAGAAATTTTAATTCTTTTCAAAACAATAATCAAAAACAAAAATTTCCCCCCTTTACTCAGTGGATCATCCCTCCTAGGAGATATCATCCACTTGGTTATAAAGATCAACCAAAGTATTCTTAAATTTCCAATTATTCTTATGAAAGACAATTAAGACCCAAGGTAACCTGGGTTAAGAACACCTAATTTGTTTTTCTACAGGTAATGAACAATCCTACCGCAGAGGAACAATGGTATCTGGATAGTGAGTGTTCAAAACACATGACAGGAAGCAAGGCTAACCTAATGGTTTTTAAAGCAAAGATTGGACCAAAAGTCATCTTTTGAGACTCCAACTATGGCCAGACAGAGGGCTATAGAAATGACAAGGTTGGAGCAGTTACCTTCAAGAAGGTAGCCTATGTGAATTGTCTCAAGCATAACCTCATCTCCATAAGTCAATTATGTGATGAAGGTTATCAGGTAACTTTTAATAAGTCTTTATGTTCAATTACTTCTAGTTTAAATAAAATAGTTTTAACTGGAGTTAGACAAGGTAATATCTACTTAGTTAAGTTTAACTCTGCAAAAACTGAAATCTATTTATTTAATTAGTTTAGTAAAACTAGTGAACTTTGGCATAAAAGGTTTGGACATGTAAACCTTAGGACTATTGCTAAACTTTCTAAGGACAATTTGTCAGAGGACTATCTTCTGGTTCTTACAAGAAGGAAGGGCTCTGTAGGGCTTGTCAATTAGGCAAGCAAACTAAAAATAGTTTTAAATCCATTTCTAAAAGTGATTCACCAAGGATTTTGTATTTGCTACATATGGACCTTTTTGGACCTATTGCAGTACAAAGTTTTGGAGGAAAGTCATATCCCTTAGTTATTATAGATGATTTCTCTAGATTCACTTGGGTATTCTTTCTGAGAAATTAGTCAGATTACTTTAAAGTTCTTACAGATTTTCTCAAGAGCTTCAAGATTGAGTACTCTACTCAGATTGCATTGATCAGAAGTGATCATGACATTGAGTTTGAATCTCTTCTTATGTAAGAATTCTGTGAGAAGGATGGTATCAAGCATTGTTTTTCTTCTCCAAGAACTCCTCAACAAAATGAGGTAGTTGAAAGGAAAAAATAGAACCCTAATTGAATCTGCTAGAACATTACTTGTAGGATCTCACTTGCCCCTATCCTTTTGGGCAGAGGCAGTAAGAACAACAAACTATGTACTTAACAGAAGTCTAATACATAAACTTAAGGGTAAGACTTCCTATTAATTACTTAATTCTAAGAAACCTAAAGTAAATTATTTTAAAGTTTTTGATTGTAAGTGCTACATTTATAACAATAATTAGAAACATCTAAGAAAATTTAAAGCCAAAGCTGCAGAAGGAATATTTCTTGGATATTCTCATGTTTGCAAGGCTTATAGGATTTATAACAAATCTACTCTAAAAATAGAAGAATCTGTACATGTAACTTTTGATGAGACTAATATGTTATACAAGGAGAGAAATATCTCTACCGTAGATTCTTCTTAGGTACCAAATCTGTGTGAGAAATTAGATGAATTAATCCTAACACAAAAGGATATAGTACATCCTTCTCAACAGATTGCTGATGATTTTAGTGATGAAGAAATTCAGAGATTTATGCTGAAAATATTCTGGCAAATGAAATTCCAACAAAGGAATTAGCACCACAAATAGTTGATGAACCAACTATACCTGTTTATCTTGTCACACTTAAGGATCACCCTAGATCTCAAGTGATTGGAGACATACCAACTGGTGTTCAAACAAAGCATCAATTGAACTAAGATAGATGTATGCTTGTTTTATTTCTCAGATTGAACCTCAATCCATCAAAGATTTAGAACAAGATCCCCACTAGATCATTGCAATGCAAGAGGAACTCAATCAGTTTGACAGATGTAGAGTTTGAGACTTAGTTCCAAGACCAAAAGACTATCCAGTCATTGGAACCAAGTGGGTCTTTAGGAATTAGTTTGTTGCTCAAAGAAATATTGTAAGGAATAAAGCAAGATTGGTAGCTCAAGGATATTCACAGGAGGAAGACATGGACTATGACCAGACATTTGCTCATGTTGCAAGATTGGAGGCTATCAGGATCTTTCTTGTATATATATCATTCAAGAAATTCACAGTATATCAGATGGATGTGGAGAGTGCCTTTTTAAATGGAGAGCTTAAAGAAGAAGTTTATGTTGAACAACCACCAGGTTTTATCTCTCTAACTCACTTTTCATATGCTTTTAGACTTAACAAAGCTCTTTATGGTCTTAAACAAGCTCCAAGAGCTTGGTATGAGACTCTTGCTTGTTTTCTTATAGAAAATAAATTTAGTAGGGGCATTGTAGATAAAACATTATTTGTTAGACATCATAAAAATAAAATTTTGCTAGTTAAAATATATGTAGATTATATAATATTTGGCTCTACTGATTTCAAACTTTGCAAAAGTTTTTCTGACCTAATGCATTCAAAGCCTGAAATGAGTAGCATGAGTGAACTATCCTACCATCTTGGTTTACAAGTGAAGCAAACTCCTGATGGTATTTTTATATCCAAATCAAAATATGCTAAAGAGCTAATTAAAAGATTTGGGATGTCAGATGCCTGAGCTATGAAAACACCCATGCCCTTTAATGCTGTAGTAGATAATGATGAACAAGGAAAACCAAATGATTAGAGATTATAAAGGACCATCATTGGGTCTCTATTATACATAACAGCTAGTAGACCAGACATAATGTTTGCTAAATGTATTTGTGTTAGGCTTCAAGTAAATCCTAAAGAATCTCATCTAATTTTAGCTAAAAGGATTTCGAGATATATAAAGGGTTGCCCAAATCTTGGACTCTGGTATCCAATAGAGTCAAAATTTTAATTAACTGGATTCTTAAATGCTGACTATGCTGGATGCAGAGTTGACAGGAAAAGCATATTAGGAATTTGTCAATTTCTTGGAGATAGGCTTGTGTCATGGTTTTGCAAAAAGCAAACATTTGTTTCTACTTCAACTGCTGAAGCTGAATATATAACAGCTGGTAGTTGTTGTTCACAGATTTTGTGGATTCAAAATCACTTATTGGATTATGATTACAACTTAAATAATTTAACCATATTTTGTGATAATACCAGTGCAATTTCTATTGCACAAAATCCACTTCTGCATAGTAGGACTAAGCATATTGAAATAAGACATCATTTTCTTAGAGATAATGTAGACAAAACTAAAATTAATCTTGTCTTCATTTCTACTGATTTACAAAGGGCAGATATTTTCAATAAACTCTTACATGAAAAGAAATATCTTTTCTTCCTAAATCAGCTAGGCATGATAAATGGAGAATCATTAATTTGATTTTTGTTTCTGAGATCGACAAACTGTGTTCTTTTCTTGAATCATTCGTCGAACGGAGATCAACGAACCATCCTTTAGAAACTTTTGTCGAACGGAGATTGATGGAATAGTTTCAAGTATTTTTCGTCGAACAGAGCTCGATGAAATATATTTCTTTCGCAAAATTTTCGTCGACCGGAGATCAACGAAATGCCTTTCTTTTCAGGATTTTTCATCGAATAGGGTTCGATGCTTTGTTTTTCGTCGGACAGAGTTCGCCGTTTCGACTCCAGAAAACTTATATCTAGGTCTTTTCATCGATCTCTATCCCACGTATTTCCATTTCCCTTTGCACTTGATCTTTTCTGTCTTGCAGAGCCATGGCGATTTCTCAAGCAATCCTTTCAACAATGAAATTTTATGTTGGATTCAACATTGACATGGAGTCATTCAGCCATTCAGACCAAATATTCCAGAACATCTTACATCTGTTTGAAGCTCAGAATCTGCAGTATTTCATGTCCACAAGGATCAAAATATCAATGGCTGAGATCAACGAATGGATGCATAAAACAAAGATTCAAGATAACCCAATATTATAGGATCAATCTAAGGAAACCCGGTTCCTTTATCTCCTGAAATTTTAACTGAAGTTTTTGGTTTTGTTAACTGAGAAGATGAAATAGATTTGTCCAGTTCTGAATTTACAGAAAAGCTAGATAGGTTAGGTCACTCTCAGGGAAATCTTAATCACCTACTAAAAAAAACCATTTCTATTGAGTACAAATTTTTAGCAGACATTGTTGATAAAGTCTTGTTGGGCAACCACTCTGCCCATGACTATATAACCAGGCACCAGTTTCACCTGATGAGTGTTTTGGTTAATTAGAAAAGGATAAACTAGGGATCAATCTTATTTGATTCTATTAGGAAAAAGATTGCCAGTAAATCTGGAGGGTATGGCAGGATCATAGGAATTTTCCTACAGGCCAAGTGTCCAGAGCTTTTGGTCTCTCAGACCATTTTTATTAATGCATCTAAGAGGCTAACCTCGGCTCTCTTTGGAAGATGGGAGAGGGTAATCCCTAAGACATATAGGGCTACCTCCTCTAGAGGTTCTTCAGAAATCACAAGGGCTGTAATAGCCACTCTCACAACCCCATATGAAGTTTTTGTTCCTCCTATTTCTCCTCCTCCACCATCTCCTCACCAATCCCCTAGTCCTTCAACACCTCCTACTCTTCAAACCATTTTATCTGAAGAGATTCCAACAACATCCTTCCATCCACAATCACCATTTCATCAATCACCAATTCATATGTCACCCTCATCCACTTTACTTTCTAATCTACCTAATTTTAATCTACTTCCTTTGTCTCGATCTCATTCATCTCAAATTTATATATCTCCTACTACACCTCACTCCCCTATACAGGAAGAAACTATTCTTGATTTCATTCCTCCTGTAATCAATCTTCAACATATACCTCAATCTCCTATAGCTCCACAACATTCACCCATCCAGAGAATCTTTCCTGATTACACTCCTACTGTCATTCCTTCCTCATCCATCCCTCAATCTTTCACAATTTGTCAAATCTGTGCAAACAAATCCACTCCATATTCTACTCCAAATCCAACATCAACATCTGCTCAGAATCCTTCTAAGTTTATGTTTTTGGATTTCTCTTCCATTGCCTCAAATCTTATTGAATTTATTACTCCAACTCTTAAAAAGCTGATAGATGAAGCTATAGCTCCTCTTGCTGCTTCTATTTCTGCTCTTTCTTCTCAGCTATCCTCTTCCTCTACTATCCCTTCTTTTGGGTCCTAGATATAGGTCTTATTGGATCTAGGCAGGGGGAGATGTTTCATGAAGAAGCTCCTCAATCTGCAGTTTCAATTCTAGAGGTTACAACAGTAGCAGTAGTGGTTGGTGAACATGAAGATTCAGAAACGTTTGAAGATTTAGTTGAAGAAGCAGTTGCAGAAATTCCAAAAGTTATTACTGTTGGGGATGTCTCTATTCATCCCACAGTCAACTTGCATTCTTTGTTATCTCAGTTTGATAATTTGCATAGTCTTGTTCTAGTTTTTGAGCATTCTTCTAAAGCTATAGTATGTTATACTGCTCTAGTTAGTTCTTCAGTTCTGGAACAACTAAGGACCAACTTTTCAGTTATTTCTCCTATCATTTCTCCAGTTTCTCTGCCTTTAATTTTTGAGAATATATATTATAGAGCAAGTTTCTTCCCCTCCTACTTTTGCTTGGGATGAAACTCCTATGCCTAATCTTGATGACATCCTTTTTCAAGATATGGAACAAGATGACTGTATACATATACAAGCAGCAGTTACAGATGTTGTAAATACACTGCCATTAGTTTCAATTCCTAATCAGTCAGATTTGATTATACAGCTAGATGATCTATATGATCAACCTGCAAAAGATTCTTATGATGATGCAGAATCAGATGACTTAGATGAATCTAGTTCTAAGAAAAGGAAGTTTAAGAAAAAGTCTCCTGTAAAGGTTGCTCATCAACCTTCCTCTACAACAGATATCCCCTATTATATTTTGCATGGGATTGCTCTTACTCCAGACCATCCACATTGGATGAGGTATTCTAAAAATGAACAAAAAAGGAGGAAGAAAATGAAAAGGTATCATTCACCTCTAAGGTCTAATAGAGGACTTCCTCCTCCTCCTCCAGCAGTAGGTGCAGCAGGAAATATTACTCACTCTCAAAGGTGTACTTCTTATCATGATCATTCTATACCTTCTAGGTCAGGATCTCAAAGTAGTCAGCAGCATCAGACAAAGTAAGGTAGCCAGTAGTCAAGACAAAGTAGTTCACAACAAACAGATCAAGAAAGGCCTCCTTCACCAACATATGATCCAGAAATGGACCCAAATTTCAGAATGGGCAGATTTAATGAGCTTATTGTTCTATCTCAAATTAATAAAGCTAAAGCAGAAGGAATGGACACCTCTAAGTTCTCAACCATGTCCTCTTACAGAAAGAAAGAGCTTGACAAATATCAAGTAAAGAACTTATTCAATGTTCATAAATACATGAGTCTGCATCCAGAAGCAGTTGTGCCCAGAGCCACATCATTGAAAATTATTAGATCTCATGATTTAAAGATGACTCAAAGAGAAGCTGAAGACCCCAACAGGAAGTTAATCTTCACTAAATAATCTTCAAATTCTCCTGCAACTAATCCTAAAAAGGACTTTTAGTTTTTGATTAAAGTTTAAACTTTGTTGTTATGTTATTTAAACTCTCAAAGCACTTATGTTATATCTGTTAAAAATTTTATTTCTGCTAGATATTTTATGCCTTGTGTTTTGATTTTGTGTGATTGTATCCTCACCAGAATAGGGGGAGATTATTGGAACCCTATTACTGATTTGGGCTAGGATTACTATTAGGATGTTTAGTTTGACCCATTTTATATAGTCTAGGGTCATAGGTTTATTTCTAGGGTTGCCTCAGATGAATTATAACAGAAATGCAGATCGAAGAAAGCCGAGCTGCGTTCGACGAACAGTGATATCAGTTCGACGAATCAGAGTCTTAAATCCGAGTTTAGCTCGACGAAATTTGAGCTCCGGTCGATGAACTCCAATCTCTACTTAGAAACTCAGCTCAACGAAAGTCAAGCTCAGCTCGACAAACTTTGAGCTTAGGTCGACAAATAAGAAGACTCAGTTCGACAAACTCCAGGCTCAGGTCGACGAAATGCTTGCTGAGTTTGACTAATTATTTACAGTGTTTTAGGAAGTTTTATTTACAGAAGACAGAAAAGTTTCAGGCTTAATTTCAAGATGTTATATATTCTGAAGGCAAATAATTTAAAGGCTTAATTACAGACAGCTATGACTCTGATATTCAATGCCAAATATTCTAACAAATATAGTCGTTTAGAGGCAACATTAAATATGGATTTATCACAGAGTTTAAGGCTAATCATTTTTCAATGAAGTTACCATTCTCGGGAATTCCTCAGACATTTCAGAATCAATTAATTCAAATGTTTGAATTCTTCTCAACATTTTATATATATGTACAGAAGATTGTTGCCTCAAGGTTACAGACTTAGACGTACTGACTTAGAGACTTGCAGATCAACACATACTCTTATAGATTTCATAAGCTTATAGAAAAAGATCTTCAGTCTTTGCTTGTGCAAAGTCTTCATCTCTCAGATACAAGAAGGCCTACACCCTGAAGAAAGAACTCCCTCTCCTGATCATAAACTCTACTCAAATCAGGGGGAGCATTCTGCTTCAACATCCACTAGTCTTCTCAAAGAATCTTGATAGAGAAGACATCATCACTTTTTGTTTATTTTCATAAACTATGTACAGGTTTTTTTAACTCCCTTCAAAAGTTATCTTTTGATTTCTAAGTCTCCTGATCAAAAGACTTAATTTGGTTTTTGGGCACCTGATCAAAAGCTCAAAGGGTTGCTAGATCTCCCTTAGAAAAATAGATCTTGTTGTGGCATGACACCTGAGCAAAAACTTGTGGTGGCAGGGAACCTGAGCAAAAACCTACAGTGGATTCCTACCAGGGTGGTAGAAGAGTGGATATACCTAGATTTATTGGGGAACCACTATAAATTTCCTTGTGTCATCTATGATTGTTATTCTTTTTATTTGTGTGTTGTGATTGCTTATATATATATCACTAGTTTTTACATCCGCTATAAAAATAAATTAATGTTTTTAATATACACTATTCACTCCCCTCTAGTGTAAAGTAGATCTATCCCTCACTTTCATGGTGGTAGTTGGCAAGACCCCGCGAGGATCCTGCTGCTCAGGCTCCCATTAGCTGGCAGGGCTGGAAGGCGCACTTAGCTCCGGGTAGACCCACTGTCAAGGCTCTCACTAGCTGGCAGGGTTGTAGGCTCACTTGGGGGGGGGGGTAAGGGAATACCCCTAGAGGATCCCGCTACTCAGGCTCCCTTTAGCTGGCATGGCTGGAAGGCGCACTCGGCCCCGAGTAGACCCGCTGCTAGGCTCTCACTAGCTTGTAGGGTCGTAGGATTGCTTGGGGGATAGGAAGAGACGGTGGTAGTTGGCAAGACCCTGAAAGGATCCCGCTGCTCAGGCTCCCATTAGCTGGCAGGGCTGGAAGGCGCACTCAGTCCTGGGTAGACTCGTTGTCCAGGCTCTCACTAATTGGCAGGGTTGTAGGCTCGCCTGGGGGGGTAAGGGAATACCCCGAGAGGATCCTTTTGCTCAGGCTCCCATTACCTGGCAGGGCTGAAAGGCACACTCGGTACCGAGTAGACCCGCTACCAGGCTCTCACTAGCTAGTAGGGCCGTAGAATTTCTTGGGGGGAAAGGAAGAAATGGTGGTAGTTGGAAAGACCCCGAGAGGATCCCGCTGTTCAGGCTCCCATTAGCTGGCAGGGATGGAAGGCACACTCGGCTCCGGGTAGTCCCGCTATCTAGGCTCTCACTAGCTGGCAGGGTTGTAGGCTCGCCTGGGGGTAAGGTAATACCCGAGAGGATCCCGTTGCTCATGCTCCCATTAGCTGGCAGGGCTGGAAGACGCACTCGGCCTCGGGTAGACCCATTGTCCAGGCTCTCACTAGCTGGTAGGGTTGTAGGCTCGCCCTGGGGGGGGGGGGGGTGGGGGTTAAGGGAATACCTCGAGAGGATCCAGCTGCTCAGTATCCCAATAGCTGGCAGGGCTGGAAGACGCACTCGGCCCCGAGTAGACCCACTGCCAGGCTTTCAGTAGTTGGCAGGGTTGTAGGCTCGCCTTGGGGGTAATCGAATACCCCGAGAGGATCCCACTGCTCAGGATCCCATTAGTTGGAAGGGCTGGAAGGTGCACTCGGCCCCGATTAGACCCGCTTCTAGGCTCTCACTAGATGGCAGGGTCGTAGGATCGCTTGGGGTGAAAGGAAAAAGGGTTTATAAGACCAAGGGCCCGCTCGATTGCACGTCGCAAGATGTTTTTATAAATGGGTCTGGTGCTGCTTCCGTCATCAGGCACTCAACTAGCTAACGGGGAAGTCAGGTCTATGACGAACATTGTGAAGTACTTCGTCAACAAGTTCTCCAGTAGTCGGCATGAATCCTTAGCAGAGATATGGAAGTACAAGTCCCTCTTTGCAGGGCTCCCGGCAAGTCCCTCTCGGTAGGGCTCCCGGCAAGTCCCTCTCGCTCGGACTCTCGGCATGCCCCTCTCAATATAATATATTTAGTCAACTTGCCATATGGGTGAAGGTTATCGCCTGAAAGGCCTGAGGCGTATCTCTAGGGGTGAGACCCTTCTGGCAGGGACTTCTCGGTAAAAGCCTTTTCGGTGGAGCCTACTTGATAAACTCTCTCTCGACAGGGGGTAGGTCTGCAGTTTCCATCTAAGAGCCTAAGTCCCTAGCAAGAACGTTGAAGCCTACCGCTAGAAAATGCAATGAAAAAGGGGCACAGAACCATATCGGCAAAAAGCAGAAAAGATGTCATTACATACAGGTATCGCAAAAGGTTACATGGGGGTCTCTCCCGTTACATGAAAAATCAAGAAGGAAAAATTACAACACAAAGAGAAAAGTGGCAAGAGGCTATCGGGCAGGGTTGTTGGAGGTCCCGCTGGATACATCGCTGGGGCTCTCGCCAGAGGTCTCGCTGGAAGAGCTGCCACCAGACTCGTCATTCAGGTCAAGTCCCGCCGCATCTTTGACCACATCTCTGATTGGAGAGTCGTCCTCTCTTGCGGGCTAGGGAATGGGCTCAAATAGCCAAGGAAAGATCCCTCGCACTGTGATAATCTCGCCACCTTCGTTCAAAAGCGCCGATTCCCGAAGCACCTCGATGACCATTTTGCAATAGCTTGCACGTTCTCCTGAACTATCACATCCATCTTGTACTCAGAGTAATGACGACGCTCAATTCTATCCTCCAACGACGGCCGGTCCTGGGCCAAGGCCAGGTCCCCCTCTAGGCTCTTTACCTCAGCTTTCAGCAGCTGGTTCTCGCACTCGATGTCGGCCCCCCTGGGGCGTGCAAGTTGGGCTTGCACGGTGTCCTGCAAGAAGATCCTGTTAAGCAAATATATATATATATAATATATATATATATATATATATATACAAAGAGGGAGAGAGATATTGAAGGGTCCTTTTTGCCTCGGCGGCCGGGTGAAGGGAGAGAAGTTGTTGGGCAGCCGCTAAGTCGGCCTTTAGGGTGGGCGCTTCATCCGCACCGACATCCCTGGCCTTGTGAATATCGACGAGATTGTGCTCGAGGGTGAGGGTGCAATGCCCGGACATATGCGAGAGCTGGACTGCACGAAGTTGGGCTTGAGAGGCATCATAGACTAGTGACAGGGTAGCCAACCGGTCGAACGTGTCGGCGTCCTCCCGACCATAGAGCCCATAGCTCAGCGCAAAGGCATCGCAAGTAATCGTGTCCCGCTCCCTTCAGGAGAGGAGTGTTGATACCATGATACGGTTAGTAGTATGGTCCCACTGAAGTAGGGGCTTGCCCTCCTCATCCAGGAACCTCTCACCGAAGCCAAACATTTGGTGCCCTTTTGGCATCGGCTTGAGCGGGATCTCGACAGGGGTCTCAGCACATGGCCCTGCGACACCCGTCTCGCCTGCAACTAACAAGGTCTCTGCAGGGGTCTCGGTCATAGCCGGTACAATGGACTTGCCCTTGTCTATTGTTGATGGTCTTGATTTTTTGAGAGGGGCGGCAGGGAGGGAGCTGTGTTTCCGCTTCGGGGCACTTGGTTTTGAAGAAGGTCTCGACACCTCCCAGCAGGCGGGGACGGCAGACTTGGCGAGATCTAAAGGTTCGGCTGGCTCCCGGGTCTTGTCAAAGGGTTGGTGGAGGGGAATTTATCGCTCACCTGCAAGACCCATAGCTAATTAGCCCTATACCTCGAAACGAAAGGTTGTTAGGATAGACCGAAATAATACCTTCGCCGGGATGTACCGGTAGGAGGGAATCCAGGTCTCGTCGAAGGAAGGGGACGTCGAAAGTCTTTGTCCCGAAGAATTCGATGAGGGCGCCCTCGCGCTCCCCGAGAGCGGGAGGCTTGTGGGTCGTGTCGTCATACTGAACTGGCGCAAGCGGGATGTTGCCAAAGCTACCGGAGACCTAAATAAACTTCTTCCCCTAGTGGTGGTTCTTATTGGTGAGACCTCTCGTCTTAACTGACTGCCCCGAGAAGAAGACTACTCAACCTTTTACGCGGAAATTGAACAGCTTCCAGAATACGGGCAGGCTAATCTCTATCCTTTCAGCCCACATGTAGCAGATGAACGTGACCAGGATTGCTACAGAGTTTGGGTTGAGCTGGGCCGGTATCACCCCAAAGTAGCTCAGGGCCTAGCGTACTTCCGACCATAGGGCGAGGCGGAATCCCACCTCGAAGTGCTCCAAGGGGATGGCAAGATCTCCAACTGGCGCAAGATTGACCCTATAGTCGTTCCCGGGGTTCCGCGCTGCAAACCCGATAAGGATGAAATTAGCGGCTATCGTGTTGTACTCGTCCAGGGTCAACCGGTAGGGAGGGAATTCGTGCTCTAGGAAGGATTGCATGCACTTGGATCAGCCTTCGCCCTTGCCAGGCATCTTGAAGGGAAGGTGAGAGGGGAGAAAATGGTAGGAAGGGGAGAGCCTTGGCGTTGCAGTGATCAGTGAGAGCAATTGGGAGGAGGACGAAGGTATGGAATCAAAGAAGTGAATGCAGAGAAGTAAATGCGGTAGGTGGATCGGCATTTTTCTAGAAAATTCAATAGTTATGAGTTTTTTTCCTAAAAGGCGGCGATGGTACGGTTAATAAGTCCCGACGTTCAAACTCCTCATTTTCCACCCTGTCTTGCCGGCTCTCCCCAAACCTGCAGAAAAGAGAGAACCTCCGGGAAGAGCCCAGGATAAAGGCAAACTATGGCGGCGGGCGAGAAGTGATTGGCAGGGTGCAAGAATCAAGCATTCGCAAAGCATCAAATACGAGAACATGAAGCGCAAACAAAAAATGAAGAATAAACATAAAGGGGCTCTTGCTGGGCGGGAGCCGCGAAATAGTAGCAATAACAAATATAAATAATTATTCATTGTCGCATGGCGCAAGGGGTACAAAGCGAGAAGGGTAGGCCTGGAGGTTGGGCAAAGAAGAGGCGAAACCCACAAGGCTCAGTACTGTTTCCACTGCTAGCGACCCATACCTCGTCTCCCCGACCTTGGAGGCACTCGTGGATTGAAGAAGGCCATTGTAACGACTTGGCCTGCTAGGATCACAGCACTGCCCGGCCGACCACAGCGATCAAGGCAAGGCCCGCCGGGTGGTACAGCCGGAATCTACAAGGCCTACTGGACGTACACCCCAAAAAAATCTCTGTGACTGTTTCTCACCACGAAAGGTTGTTGTTGGGGATCGAACCCACAACCTTGATAAGACTCTCCTGCAAACAGAGCTCATCGCCAACTAAGCAGCTTAGTTTGTGATGAGCTCTGTTTGCAGGAGAGTCTTATCAAAGTTGTGGGTTCGATCCCCAGCAACAACTTTTCGTGGTGAGAAAAAGTCACAGATATTTGGTTTTGGTGTACGGCCAGCAGGCCTTATAGATTCCGGCTGTACCACCCAGTGGGCCTTGCCTTAGTTGTCGTGGTGGGCCGGGCGGTGCTGTGCTCCTAGCGGGCAAGGTTGCGACAGCCATCAGGGCAATCAGTCCTCGGTTGGCTAGGCGAAGTTCATCCTGAATCCGCGTGACGTACCTCACTTGTGAGGTCTCGGCGATAAGCGTGTCCTGGCACTCCGTCTCGATAATGAGGTGGGTGCAGTCCCGCTCGACAATCACCAGCCGCCATTCCATTTTCGTGTGGATTCTCTTCACCACCACGGTGTTGGCTCGCTGTCGCCGCGCGAGCATTGATAGGAATGCCACAATCCTATGCCTCTACATCTTGCCATTCCTAGAGCCCTCAAAAAAGTCTTCCATATCGCCAGAAGAGGGAAGGGGAGAGTCTCCGGCATTTTCTTCATCTTCATATTCTTCTTCTTCGGCCTCCTCTCCTGTACCTTTGGAACTGGAGGATACTTTGTCAGATCGGAGGAGGAGCGAAAGGGAAAATTGTAGGTTCTCTTATACCTGAGGTACAGCGGGGGATTTCCGCCGACAGTTGGCGAGAAGTCCCTGGCCACCTCTCAGGACTCTTCCCAAAGAGCAGGTGAAGCGGCTTTCCCCTCCCGGGACGGAACATCCTCCGCTCCAAGGTCTCGATCTCAGTCAGTGGGGGGACAGATCCATCCTCTCTCGCCGGAGGCTGGGATCCTGACGTAGGTGCTAATGATTCAGTGGAAACCCCCCTAGCCGGGAGAGCGAGATCGGCCACTAGGTTGACAGGATCCTCGGGGGGGGGGGGGGAAGCCCCGGTCCTCTGGTCAATGAGGTCCAAGTTCCAAAGAGCAGGTGTTGCGAGAAGCATGATCAGCGGAAGGTAAAACAGATCATTTAAGGCGGAAGCCACATCAGCGAAAGGGCAAAATACTAGGAGTGTGATGAGTCCCTATTTTATACTATATTTTGGACTCATCTAGGCCTATTTCCATGTCTTTGCACACCGTTTAGCGCCATTTGCACTCCTTTTGGTTCGCTACGGTTTTCCACGCCCTGTGCACCTTTTTAGCCCATTTCCGTGCTTGTGTGCATTTACTTTCTTGCTATGTTTATCACTGTTCGCTGTGGCTGCCGCGATCGATGCCCCGTGCAGTTTTCCTGCAGGTTTGGGGATCGTGAGGGCATTCGGGATAGGCGTTTCACTATTTTTAGCAAAGGAGTCAGTGGTCGTGCGTTTTTGCCCACGCACGACCATCGACCTCCTGGCGCACGATCACTGATCGTGCGCAGCCCGGTCTCATTTGTGAAACTCTGTCTTGAACCTTCCGCACGATCACTTGCCATACCGCGCACGACCACTGCTCGTGCGCCGACGATCGTGCGCAGTCATACCCATTTTGCAAAAGTCTGTCTGGCTATTTCCGCACGATCATCAGCCTTGCCTCGCACGATCACTGATCGTGCGCTGCTGATCGTGCGCGACTACTGATTTTCTGATGCAGGTCTGCAGGTTGCTCACGCACGGGCGCTGACCTTGGTCGCGCACGACCACTGGTCGTGCGCCAGTGGTCGTGCGCGCTATTTATTCTGCAAGCTATAAATACGCTGTTCCGCGAATTAGGGCGAGACAAACGTTACGGAACCTTCGCCATTCCGCCGTTTTCGCCCTCCAGCAGTCCCATTCACCTCCACCTCCATTCCTACCAACGGGAGGACTTTCTCCCGTGATTCCGAAGCATCCCTCATCCTCCGGCGATCCTCCGGCCATTAAAGCTCTTCTCCAAGTTCTTCACCGAGGAAGACGACGAAGCTTGCCTCAAGAACGGACTTAAAGGCCACCGAAGTGACAGCTCGGCGGTACCGGAAGCCCTCCACGGACTGCGCTTGGAAGCGGTTTGACAACCC
This sequence comes from Platanthera zijinensis, assembly GCA_039513925.1. Lineage (NCBI taxonomy): Eukaryota > Viridiplantae > Streptophyta > Magnoliopsida > Asparagales > Orchidaceae > Platanthera > Platanthera zijinensis. The sequence continues at coordinate 107,319,848 of CM077089.1, forward strand.
GCACCTCCGGCCAACACCCGCGAAGGATCTTCACTCTTGTGGTTTAGCTTTCTCCAACCTTTCTTGTTGTATGGTTTATGTATGCATGTATGAACGGATTAATCTCTTTAGTAATGAAATGTTTATGCATTCATCTTGCTTGTGAGATTCGTTGTTAATGCGCTTCGCTCTCTTTCGTTCACTCCACGCCTTTGCTTCACTTCATTTCACTTCACATCACACACTTCACTCACTAGCTTACCGCCCACTCGCCCACCGAAGTACGGCATCGCGGCCGCTACATCCATCTCGCCTTGCGAAGCGGTGATTGCGACCCGCAAAGCTCTCGTTAGTGTAATCGGTCGTAAGACCACCAACCAAAGCCCCTTTCTTTTTCTGTTTATTTCATTTAACTCTCATAACGATAGTTTCAGAGTCTAAATCGTTCGACGCCAATTGCATTCCTCAAGAGACCGACATCGGGGATTCATTCCCAACTTTATTACTTGAGCGACCGGTACGCTTGCCGTATTTTACGCGCATCAAGTTTTTGGCGCCGTTGCCGGGGAATGCAACTGTTGAACGATTATGATTTCTGGAAGTATTGGTATAAGAGTTAGTGCTTTTTGATTTTTGTTTCTTTGTTTTGTTGTTTCAGTGAATACAGGGTCAATATTCTATCAATGCCTTCTATTCAGCAGCTAATTTATCAAGCCCGTCTCACCAATCGAGTGGAAACGGGAAATGACAGTTTCGAGATTTCCTCTGATTTGATCGAATACATTATCGAAAATTGTCAATTCAACGGAGACGGAAATGCTGATGCCTTGTGCCATGTGCGCAGGTTTTAGAAATTTATGACACATGCTCTTCGAACACTGCCAACGGTGAGCAGCAGAAGATTCGACTCTTCTCCTTTTCCTTGAAAGGCAGCGCAAAACGATGGTATCATGATACCAGGAAGGAAATGTTTCATTCGTGGAAGCAACTCGAAGGAAATTTCTTGGCCAAATTCCGACAGCAACTGCTCCCCACGGACGATTACAAGGAGCTCATCACCTTCTCCCAAAGAGATGAAGAATCCTTATTCGCAGCCTGGGAGCGTTTTCAGTATCTGCGGAGGGAATGCTGCAGAGAGGGAGTGTCAGATATTTTGCTGCTCCAAACCTTCTATTTTGGGATCCTAGACAGATTCCGGCCAGCACTTGACATTGCAGCTGGCGGAACTTTGCTCAACAAACCTTGTCGGGATGCTTGGGAAATAATTGACAACATTGCCCAAACCAGCAGGCACTGGAATTCCCCACCTTTCCCCGACCCTTCCGTGGAGGCAAAGTCGGTGGTCACTGATGAAGCCGCCAATCTTCCCGCGTCTGTGATGGAGCGTTTTTTCGCGTACTTCTGCAAAATAATGGATGTGTTCAACGATCAAGCTGCCACCATTCAGCGCCTACAAACGGCCATTGGGATTCTTACGGAAACGTTGCTCAGCTCTACCAGTCAGAAACAGGAAACAGTGCATTCAATGAGGCTGAGAAGTGGAAAAAGTCTCGAGAGAGTCTTGCCGCCCGATCCTCCTACACAATCTCCGTGTGTACCCATTTCTGACTCGACAATTGAACCTCCGTCTGCACCGATCGCGCAAGAACCCGTATCAGTACCGCCACTCGTGAGGAACACCTCGAGGCCGCCGTTTCCCCATCGGCTAAATAATGAAAAGACTGAAAGGCATTTTCAGAAGTTCCTGGAAATCATGAAAGGAGTTCAAGTCAGCATACCTTTAACAGAAGCTATCACGCAGATTCCAGGATACTCCAAGTTCCTCAAGACCCTCATCTCGAGGCGTCGATCCTTGGAAGGTCTGAATATGATTAACCTCACCGAAGAGTGTTCCTCTCTCCTCACCAACTTTTTTCCTACCAAACGCAGAGATCCTGGCAGCTTCACCATCCCTTGCCGAATTGGTCTCCACAGGTTTGGCCACGCACTTTGTGATTTGGGAGCGTCGATTAACCTGATGCCCTCTCCATCTTCCAGGAGCTGGGAGTTGGGATTCTCCAGCCCACCCATCTGAAGTTACAGCTAGCCGATCGATCGATAAAAACGCCAGCTGGGATGGTTGAAGACCTCATTGTCATGGTTAACGACCTTGCTTTCCCGGCCGATTTTGTCATCCTTGACATGAAGGCTGACCCCAAAGTCCCTATAATTCTGGGAAGGCCCTTCCTTGCCACTGCCCGGGCTATTATCAATGTCGACGGGGAGAACTGACCCTAAGCCTGGGAGACGATTTAATTTCCTTCAATGTCCATGAACCTCCGCAACAACTCAGAATCACTAATTGTGACAGCGCTGACTTGTTTGACGAACCGGGAACGAGCAGCGAATTGATTCTTGACCATGATGAGCCAGAATGGGAAATTGAGGACGCACCACCCGCTGCCTCGTCTGGGGCTCCGCATTTGATCAAAGAACCCACCATCACTTCTTCTGTCACTGCTACTACCGTAACCTTGAAGCCGCTGCCCGAATCCCTGAAATATGCTTTCTTGGAGGAAGGCACAGCATGTCCGGTGATCATCTCCGCTACTCTCTCCGCCGACAACGAACGTGCATTGGTCGACGTGTTAAAAAAATATAAGAATGTTTTTGGACGATCTCTGGCTGACATTAAAGGCATCAGCCCGGCGTTCTGCATGCACAAGATCCTCCTTGAAGATCAATACAAACCATCGGCACAACCGCAACGAAGACTGAATCCCAAGATGCATGCGGTGGTCCAGGCGGAAGTCATAAAATTGCTCGACGCCGGTATAATTTATCCCATCAGTGACAGCAAATGGGTAAGCCCGGTCCAAGTTGTGCCCAAAAAGGGCGGAATTACTGTGGTAGCTAATGACGAGAATGAACTACTGCCTACCCGTGTGGTCACTGGGTGGAGAGTTTGCATCGATTACAGGAAGCTGAATGAAGCTACACGCAAAGATCATTACCCGCTCCCTTTCATCGATCAAATGCTGGAAAAATTGGCTGGTCAGGAATACTACTGCTTTCTGGATGGCTATTCGGGATACAACCAAATCGCAGTCGACCCCGAAGATCAAGACAAGACAACATTCACCTGCCCATCTGGCACCTTCGCGTTTAGGAGAATGCCGTTTGGCTTGTGCAACGCCCCGGCAACCTTCCAACGTTGCGTCATCGCCATTTTTGGCGACATGATCGGTGATTTTCTCGAAGTCTTCATGGATGATTTCTCTCTTTTCGGGAACACCTTTGACTCCTGCCTCGCTAATTTAGCCAAGGCCTTGCAGCGTTGTGATGATACCAACCTTGTCCTGAATTGGGAGAAATGCCACTTCATGGTTCGTGAGGGCATCGTTTTAGGCCACAAGGTCTCTCGTCGGGGGCTCGAAGTCGATCAAGCAAAAATCGGTGTCATCAAGAATCTTCCCCCTCCATCTTCTGTCAAGGGAATCCGCAGTTTTTTGGGACATGCCGGCTTTTACCGAAGATTCATTAGTAATTTTTCATCAATATCCAAACCTCTCACGAATCTGTTGACTAAGGACGCCTTGTTCGTCTTCGATGAGAATTGCATGCAGGCCTTCACATCTCTCAAGGACCGGCTAATCTCCGCTCCCATTTTGGTGGCGCCGGATTGGACTTTGCCCTTCGAAGTCATGTGCGATGCCAGCGATTTTGCAGTTGGTGCGGTGCTCGGTCAAAGGAGAGACAAAGTATTTCACGCCATCTCTTATGCGAGCCGAACCCTCAACGATGCCCAGCTCAATTACACTACCACAGAAAAGGAGCTTCTGGCCGTGATTTTTGCTTTCGAGAAGTTCCATTCGTACTTGGTGTTATCCAAAGTCATTGTCTACACCGACCATGCAGCTCTAAGGTATTTGTTCAAGAAAAAAGATGCCAAGACTCGGCTAATCCGATGGATTCTCCTGCTGCAAGAATACTCCATTGAGATCCGAGATAAGAAAGGAGTGGAAAATGTCATAGCCGATCACTTATCTAGATTGGAAAATGATAGTGGTGGATCTGTTTTAGAGAATGAGCGCAATGCGATCGCTGAATGCTTCCCGGATGAGCGATTATTTTCCATCTCTTCCCTCCCCTCGACAACCCCGTGGTACGCAGACATGGCCAACTATCTTGCATGCAAATCGGTATCCCCAAGCCTATCATCGCAGCAAAAGCGGAAACTTTTATCTGATGCTAAACATTATTTCTGGGAAGACCCGCTACTTTTTCGCACGTGCAATGATGGAGTTATCAGGCGCTGCGTACCCGAGAGTGAATTCCAATCCGTTTTAAACCACTGTCATGATCGGGAGGCCGGCGGACATTACGGCGCCACAAGAACGGCACGCAAGGTTCTGCAATGTGGCCTATTTTGGCCAACCCTTTTCAGAGACGCCCACAGTTATGTTACTAAATGCAATGAATGCCAACGGACAGGAAATATCTCTAAGAGGGACGAAATGCCCCTCAATAACATGCTCGTTTGTGAGCCATTCGATGTTTGGGGGATAGATTTCATGGGACCCTTTCCCATGTCGCACGGCAAACTCTATATCATTGTTGCGGTTGACTATGTCTCCAAGTGGGTCGAAGCCGAAGCTGTTGCTGCCAATGACGCTCGCACTGTTCTAACCTTCTTACACAGAAATATTTTTTCTAGATTTGGCGCTCCGCGCACAATCATCAGTGACGGCGGGAGTCATTTTTGCAACAAGTCATTCTTACAACTCATGAAGAAGTTTGGAGTTCATCACAAAGTCTCTCTCGCCTACCATCCTCAGACTTGTGGGCAAGTTGAAGTCTCCAACAGGGAGCTAAAAAGAATAATTGAAAAATCCATAAATTCCAACCGAAAGAGTGGGCTAAGAAGGTCGACGACGCCTTATGGGCATACCGAACCGCCTTCAAAACCCCTATCGGTATGACCCCCTTTCAACTTGTCTATGGAAAGGCTTGCCATCTGCCGGTCGAATTGGAACACAAGGCGCTGTGGGCAACCAGATTTCTTAACATGGACATTGAGACTGCAGCAGGCGAACGCCGCTCCCAACTGAATGAACTGGAAGAACTACGGCATTTTGCTTATGAAAACGCGCGGATCTACAAAGAAAGAACAAAAAAATGGCACGACCGTCACATCATCCCAAAAGAATTCCAACCGGGCGATCAAGTCCTAATGTACAACTCCCGCCTCCGTTTATTCCCCGGAAAGTTAAAATCGCGGTGGAGCGGCCCCTTTACAGTGATCGGAGTTTCCCCTTTTGGAGCTATTGAAATATCCGGGAAGGGCGGCGACAAATTCAAGGTCAACGGGCATCGGCTAAAGTTGTACGGTGGAGGTGCTATCATCGGCGAACCTCAAAGCGTACAGCTCGGCGACCCACTACTTGGTGACGGGGTGGCGCCTTGATCCCAATTTCCGCTGTGGGTCTTTTATTTTGTGTTGGAACATTTTGAGCTTTATTTTATTTTGCTGCATAAACATTATATACAATTGCTAATACAGGTATTTGGTCCACCTTAAGGACGGTAAACAAAAGGGCTATTCGGGAGACAACCCAAGCTTGGACCTTTTGGTCCCCTTGTTTATGTTTGATTTTATTTTATGCTTTCTATCTTTTTGTATTCTCTATTGTTCGGCCTAATTCGCAGGTTCAGCTTATCTTTTGTGCGATGCGGCACTTCCCGCGAATCATCATGCAATCTTCTGGCATGCTCCCCTCTTTGGAGCATTGGTACTCTCTCTCGCTTCAGATTTCATTTTCTGGTTGAATGTTTATTTTTCTTGCTTATGTTTTCATTCAAGTCTGGGGGGAAGAGCCGCTTGTGCACTCCACGAGCACATTTAATTTCGCATGCCAGTAGTTTTCCTTTTTCGCTTCATTATGTTAGATTCCTGTTGCACACCACTGCACCCACATGAGCGCGCACTCTTACCACGCGCGCGGCTCGGGTTGAGTACTTATGTTGTGTAAGTTTTAAGATTGTGGTGCTGACGTAGGATTTTGTCGTACAGTAGTTCGAAACTCGTGCAGTGCTCCTAATCGAGTGCTCACGTTGTGTAGGAATTGTATAGAGCTAGTTTCTTCTCATGTTTGCATTTTATATTTTTTTCTATATTCGTAAATACTGTCTGTCCTACTCAACTTCTGAATCCGGAGTGATCTCGCGGTAGTGTAGGCATGTGTGTAAGCGTCGCTGGCTTTGTTTTGCTCGAGTCGGGAGGACGGATCACTTTTCTCGGTGGCTAAGAACTTGCCCCAAGCGACTTTCGAAGCATTGGTGCCCGGTTAGTCGAGCGTGAGCGTGACGTAGGACATCATTTTGGCCCGGTTGATCCTTGCACCCGTCCTAACATAGCCCTCGCTAGCCCCGTTGAGCCTACCTTCCCTTTTGATCAGCTCCACATGCAAGTCACCAAAGCCTCAAGCCACTCCTAGTCGCACACCCGCATTGAGCTCTTGTTTCGTTAATTTCTCGTTGGGTTGTTGTGATGGGCGGATTTTGTGAACGTGTGGATATGCCGCAAAGTTTATAAATGCTGAATTATTGAGAAAAGAAAAGAGAAACGAAAAAGTATAAATGAAAAAATCTGAAATTGAGAAATTTGTTTTATGGTAGGCGGTGCACCCACTCATGTTGTAAAAGCTAAGTTTGGGGGTGTGGTGCACTCGCATTCTTGTTGTTAGCGAGAATTCTGATGTGTGCGAGCTCCGTTGGGTTGTGCGTAGCCTTCGTCTTCATCTTGTCCATCCATACCTACATCTACACCCAAGCCCCACTCTTCACCTCAAGTCCTACGGATTTACGCTCGAGTCAAACCCGCATCGTGGAGAAAGTGCGAACGGGCAAGCATATGGCCCCCGACATTGGTGGATTCCTTTGGAGGTGATCATGAGCCCCGGTCTTTGGCAATACCTCGCCATCCGACTTGCCTACTTTCTGCCTTCCCATGACCGTGCGATTCTCCGGAATTCATTCTTTGAGTAGTGACAGTATCTATTTACGTTTTTCGAAAATTATAAATTGCATTGCATGATTAGAAACTCTTTCTATTATATTTTTTTACGCATGTGAGCTTCTCGATTTCTCGTCCTACTGTAGGTTGTAATTACTACGTCAGCTAGCCGTTTTAGAGCCCACAACGTGATTATTTGCCCGGACGTGCAAATGGTTAAGTTTGGGGGTGTGATGAGTCCCTATTTTATACTATATTTTGGACTCATCTAGGCCTATTTCCATGTCTTTGCACACCGTTTAGCGCCATTTGCACTCCTTTTGGTTCGCTACGGTTTTCCACGCCCTGTGCACCTTTTTAGCCCATTTCCGTGCTTGTGTGCATTTACTTTCTTGCTATGTTTATCACTGTTCGCTGTGGCTGCCGCGATCGATGCCCCGTGCAGTTTTCCTGCAGGTTTGGGGATCGTGAGGGCATTCGGGATAGGCGTTTCACTATTTTTAGCAAAGGAGTCAGTGGTCGTGCGTTTTTGCCCACGCACGACCATCGACCTCCTGGCGCACGATCACTGATCGTGCGCAGCCCGGTCTCATTTGTGAAACTCTGTCTTGAACCTTCCGCACGATCACTTGCCATACCGCGCACGACCACTGCTCGTGCGCCGACGATCGTGCGCAGTCATACCCATTTTGCAAAAGTCTGTCTGGCTATTTCCGCACGATCATCAGCCTTGCCTCGCACGATCACTGATCGTGCGCTGCTGATCGTGCGCGACTACTGATTTTCTGATGCAGGTCTGCAGGTTGCTCACGCACGGGCGCTGACCTTGGTCGCGCACGACCACTGGTCGTGCGCCAGTGGTCGTGCGCGCTATTTATTCTGCAAGCTATAAATACGCTGTTCCGCGAATTAGGGCGAGACAAACGTTACGGAACCTTCGCCATTCCGCCGTTTTCGCCCTCCAGCAGTCCCATTCACCTCCACCTCCATTCCTACCAACGGGAGGACTTTCTCCCGTGATTCCGAAGCATCCCTCATCCTCCGGCGATCCTCCGGCCATTAAAGCTCTTCTCCAAGTTCTTCACCGAGGAAGACGACGAAGCTTGCCTCAAGAACGGACTTAAAGGCCACCGAAGTGACAGCTCGGCGGTACCGGAAGCCCTCCACGGACTGCGCTTGGAAGCGGTTTGACAACCCGCACCTCCGGCCAACACCCGCGAAGGATCTTCACTCTTGTGGTTTAGCTTTCTCCAACCTTTCTTGTTGTATGGTTTATGTATGCATGTATGAACGGATTAATCTCTTTAGTAATGAAATGTTTATGCATTCATCTTGCTTGTGAGATTCGTTGTTAATGCGCTTCGCTCTCTTTCGTTCACTCCACGCCTTTGCTTCACTTCATTTCACTTCACATCACACACTTCACTCACTAGCTTACCGCCCACTCGCCCACCGAAGTACGGCATCGCGGCCGCTACATCCATCTCGCCTTGCGAAGCGGTGATTGCGACCCGCAAAGCTCTCGTTAGTGTAATCGGTCGTAAGACCACCAACCAAAGCCCCTTTCTTTTTCTGTTTATTTCATTTAACTCTCATAACGATAGTTTCAGAGTCTAAATCGTTCGACGCCAATTGCATTCCTCAAGAGACCGACATCCGGGGATTCATTCCCAACTTTATTACTTGAGCGACCGGTACGCTTGCCGTATTTTACGCGCATCAGAGTGCTTGGGAGATCGACCAGGGTAGTCGGAGGGGCAACCCCCGAGACTGGCGGAGCAGCCCCTGAGACTAATGACAAATCCTCATTGGGAAGGCGGGTCATCTCGATATCTGCCAGTAGAAAGTCGGCAACGTCCTTCAGAATCGTTCCCAGTGAGAAGAGTGATGCATCAGCACGCAACCCCGTTATTTAAAAGTTTGTGCCAATGGGCGCAGCGAAAAGAGTACCTTTGGCAGGGTAGAAGGGTTCTCGTCGAAGTTATGGGTCGGGGTAGGCGAGGCTTGGTTCTCTTTTTAGCGGTCTCGCCTGACCGACTTGGTCTTCTTCTTTTTCTTTGGGCGGGGGACCTCATCTGCTGGCCTCTTAGAAGGCACGTTGGCCGGCCTCTTGCCCATCAGCCAAGGAGATTCCTTAGTGCAGTTGGTGTGAGCGCTCGCCTGGGCAGCAGCAAGGCGAGCCTGAAGTTCTTGCGAGAGCAGTTTTTTGGCACGCTTGGTGCGCATCTCCAAAGCCTTGCGGGAGCTCAAGCAGAGGGTAATAATGATAGGGATGGCCTGAGAACAGATTTGGCGGTGTATATATAGAACCGTGGTGGGGACCGCAAAAGATTCCCTGCCAGATCAGCAAGCGACCAACGAATATTAAGGGTTGGACGTGTCTTTACGAGCGCATGTTTAGCTCTTAAAGAGTTGGGATTGTGTATAATCCCATATTTGCTAGGTGGGACTTAAATGCCCGTTGGATCGGGATTGGGCTAGCCTTGGGCTAGCATTAAGCAAATTGGGTCAGACAAGAAGGATAGGCGGAAGGAGTTCTCGCCCGATGCATGCGCAAAGGGTCGCGCTTGGAGAAGCAGAAAGCCCATGGAGCTGGCGTTGAGTGATGCATCTCCACTTTACACTCTCGATGCCTCAGGCCTTGGCGTTGAGTGAGGTCTTTCAACTCAACTCTCTCGGAGCCTTCCAGGCTTTAGCGTTGAGTGAGGTCTTTCCACTCAATGATCACGACGCTCTCGGCGCCTTCTAGGCTCTGGCGTTGAGTGAAATTTTTCCACTCATCTCCCTTTGGTCTTTTTGCTCCTGCCCAGGGTAGGCGGAAAGGCTCTCGCTCGTAATTCGTCGAGCTGAGCCCTACTTTCATCGAGCTATGCCCTGCTTTTGTCAAGCTGAGCTCTGCGTTTGTCGAACTGAACTCAAAGTTAACCCATTGGTTCCCACCCAGGGTTGGCAGGAAGGCTTTCGCTCGTGATAAGTGGGAAGCCTGCCACATCAGCAAAAAGGCTTCCCCAGGGAGAGCCCAGAGGTGAAATTACCTTGGTACCCTTGGGTGAAATTACCTGGGTGCTCTTGGGTCTGCATTTAGCTCCTCTGAACAACGGAGTTTGGCTATTGGCAGACCAGCCCAGGGTATTTCAGTAATTTCATGGTAGTAGAATTACTCTTTTGGCAGACCAGATACCAAAAACTTATAAATAGACCCATGGAGTTCTTCAGAAGGCAAGCTTTCATCATTCCTGAAATCCTCTAGTGCTTTCTGAGGTTCTCCTAGCCCAGCAATTAGCTTTCGAGGGGAAGCGCTCAGAGATCTTCCGGGTTAGTGGAGGGACCTCCCAGCTGAGGCTTAGGGCCAGTTCCTGGTTCTTTGTTGCTAGTCAGGGGTCTAGGTTTAGGAGAAGTAGGTGTTGGCTACACCCCAAAGTCAAAACTCTCGTTGAGGCAAGTTTTTGGCTTCAACATGATGCATTATACATTTCTATTAAAGCCTTTAAGCAAAATATGATACACAATTTTGATTCTTTTCTGCAACACATGGATAATATTTTACAAGCAAAATATGATTCTTGTCCGTGTTTTTCTGATGTGAATCCCGTAGATTGGTTGTACAAATTATAGTTATATTTTTCACACAACAACATTCGCCCTGCTGATTTCATGACTTATGCAGCTCTACACTTAGATAGACCAGCGTATATCTGGTATCAGGCAACATTATGAACTCATCTAGCTTTGACTTTCTCGTTGTTTGTTGATGACATAGTTAAGGAATACGGTCCTTCTACCATCGTTCCGACTTTCATCTCGACATTCAAGGACAATTATGAGGACGCTTTTAAAGAGCAATATGTTGAGAAACCTTGGCCAAGGATGGCTCCGACAGAATGGAAGACATCTCCACCATCCATGACAACGTCAAACTTTGAACAAGAGCAAAATGGGGGCAATGACTTAACTAGTGTGATTGCTATTGTCACAACCCGCATTTTCTCCGAAGAAAACGGATTATTAGAGTAGGAGAAAACACGCGTCATGATGCCACGTCGAGCAGGGGATAACTGCCGACGCTCAGGCAAACCACTATCAACTATACTTTATGAAAATTCATAAGTTATATGATTAGAAAATCAGTTATATTTTTAAAGGCCGTATCCCTCGGCTCGGTGGATCACCTAGTCCACAATTTAAAAACTATACTTATACGCTGCGAAAAATACTTTATTCAGGTTTGACATCCTAGAAGAGGGCATAAGTGTCCCCAAAGGATAACTTATACTATGCAGGACCCTACTTTTGTTTTATACTATATATATAGGAAAATGATATTTTTACGTTATTTGGAAAATAGTGATGAGTTTTATAAAACATGCTGATCATGAGATATACTTATAATAGTGTTTTTAGGTTAAAAGTCACTAGCAACCTAGCATAAATCATCCCAAGAGCAAGTAGACTAACTCCAGAAAGGTAGCAGTAAAAAGTAACACATATAGTATCAAGGTAAACTACCAGTGGGCGCCAACAAACTGACACGAACCCACTGGCAAATATGTATGTCTGTAAGAAAACAGTAAAACTACCTCACAAGACCAAGGAACTAATCTCCATAGAATGAGAGACCACCAGCAACAACACAACACAACTAGTCGCCCAATCGGCTACTAACCAAAACCTGAGGCATTCAAAGAAGAAAAGAATACCTCAGCAAGCTAAACAAGTAAGCTGAGGAAATGTTAGGTTATAAGGTAAGCAAGGAGAGTAAGTAAACCGAAAACAAACACCAGTGTCCAAGGAAAGACAGAAAGAAAAAAAACTAAGTGCGAGGAAACAGTAACAATCCTGCCCAAAACTAAATCTTGCAGTGTTTACCAGGCTATCATGAGCCCAAACGTTGCAAATTTACAAAGGAAGAAACGTCTAACACCCTAAGGTGTGAGAGATGGTAGTAGCAAAAACAATGCGGATCCGGGTTGGAGGCAAACTCAGTCCCCCAACCACCATTTCCAAGAAACAAAGCTCAGGGGTCTACATGTGAAAGAACTAGGGACCTCCCACCCCATTGCCCAGCCCGTACCTAGAGCAAGATAAAAGAAAAAAAGGGTTGCCTTGGCTAAATTACACAACACCTTCCCCAATAAGAGCTTCAAACCACCACTACTAACCACGACCCACGATTCGACCTTTTCGGTAAAAAAAGAAAATAGCCGACAAGGAACCTCAAAATCAATGAATTCACTCGGGGGAGAAAATCAAGGTAAGGGAAAAGCGTTGAGATGACTCAACACGGCTTGGCGTTGAGTGAGGCCCACTCACTCAACGCCTAAGCAGACGGTGGCGTTGAGTAAGCTAGCCTCACTCAACGCCAAAATAGCAATGGCGTTGAGTGAGGTTCACTCACTCAACGCCTTCTTGAAACACTGGCAGTGGCGTTGAGTGAGCTAACCTCACTCAACGCCAAAATAGCTATGGCGTTGAGTGAGGTCCACTCCCTCAACGCCTTCAGCAAAGCAGGTTATGGCATTGAGTGAGCTAACCTCACTCAACACCAAAACAGCTATGGCGTTGAATGAGGTCCACTCACTCAACGCCCTAGCACTTAACCACAAAACCCAACAGTGGCGTTGAGTGAGTACACCTTTCTCAACGCCAAAATATCTTTGGCATTGAGTGAGGTCGACTCACTCAACGCCAAAGTACTTAGCCGCAAAAACAAACTGCGGCGTTGATTGTGTCCATCACTCTCAACGATAAAACAGCTTTGGTGTTGAGTGAGGTCGACTCACTCAACGCCAAAGTACTTAGCCGCGGAAACATGCCAGGCAGACTTGGCATTGAGTGTGTGCACCACACTCAATGCCAAATCCAACCAGACCCAGTGTTGAGTGTGTGCACCACACTCAACGCCAAATCCTGAAATCTCCAATGCTTGAACCAGCAATCACTTCTCTACTCCCAACCCAAGAACAAGCTAACTTAACAGCAGGAAGGGAAAAAAATTAATAGCAAGGCTGATTTCGGAAAATAATAATCTGTACAGGAAACTATCTAAAGGCTTAAGCAAAACTCGGTCATAATCAAAAGGAGATTGGGCCTTTTAGCAAGAGAAATTTGAAAAAACATTAACAGGAAGGAACCAAATGAACAAGAAAACTACATGGCAAGGGCAAGAGCACCACTTGCCTCGATTTCCAGTGAAGCTTGGTCGGCCTCCGTTACTCTCACACTCGAATCCGGCAACGAAGCACAAGGCCAAAAATCTGGACATTGACGGCGGATTACAAGTCAACAAACCCGAAATTCGAAACCACAAGAAAGGCCACGAAACTTGGAAATCTTACCGTAGGAATGAAAGTCTAGGCGAGAGCAAACCAAATCCTCTTTCGGAATCGAATTCCGTCCACAAACGCTCCCGGAATCGGCGTCCAAAGGGGAGCAGTTCCGACGGTTTCTCTGCTTTCCGCGAACAGGTACTGCGGGTTCGGGAAGAAGAACAGGAACCGCTCTCAAAGTCTTAACTATCCTATATATAGACCCCTATTAATCTTAATAGCTAATTAATTAAATATTATATAATGAGACACCAAAATAACCGCCCAGCAGCCGCACCTTTCCAAAATAATAATTAATATAATATTTATTAAATAGTTTTATTTTCATAAAATACAAAACGACGCGAAAACCAAACATTCTCAGAATTCGACGAAATTCACACCGTAGCTAATTACCTAGGCTACGAACGCAACGGCGAAGTCGAAATTAATTTTCGACGAACAGAACTTGAGTTATACCCACCCAAAGCCAAAATACAAGCATCCCCCGAGAGGCCACACCGGGTCACCCAAAACGACTCGGCTTGCTAGGGAGATCTTGCCAATGGGCTACAAAATAGGCCACCCAGTTTTAAGGAGTTAAGACCACACTCCACAGATGACACAAGCCCAGAAAACGCGTCGACGTAACGCCAAGCAAGAATTAAATAATCGCAGAAAAATCGGAGGCGTTACAGTCACTCCCCCTAAAAGAAAGTTTCGTCCCGAAACTTTGCGCACAACGCCTAAACTATAGAAGGAAAGGTAACAAGCCAAACATTACAAGAAGAAAACAAACCAATCTAATCAGGAAAACAGTTGATGGTGAGCCTCCCTCATAGCCGACTCTAACTCCCAAGTCGCTCTTTCCAAACCCTGATTCTTCTATAGAACTTTGGCCATCGGATTGGACTTCCTTCGCAGCACCCGATCCCGAGTATCCAAAATGCGGACTGGCACTTCAATAAAAGAGTGGTTAGGCTCCAACTGGGGCACAACATCCAAGACTTGCCCACTACTACGCACACACTTCAACAATTGGCTTACATGAAACACATTATGAACACCTGGGAAGTTTGCTAGCAAATCCAACCTATAAGCTGACACGCCAATTCGTTCATCAATCTTAAACGGGCCCACATACCTCGGGTCCAATTTCCGGTTCTTGCCGAATCTCTTAACTCCAACCATCGGGGAAACCTTAAGAAGCACAAGGTCCCCTACAGAAAACTCCATGTCCCACCTACGCCGATTGGCGTTCTTTTCATATCTCTCCTGAGCTATACGAAGCTTTTCTCGAATAAGATTCACCGTGACTTCCATCTCCTCGAGCGCATCCGGACCCAACAAGGGTCTCTCACCTGCCTCAACCCAAAATAGGGGGGGGGGGGGGGGTTCTGCAGCGCCTCCCATACAAAGCTTCAAACGGAGCCATTTATAAACTTTCTTGATAACTATTATTGTATGCAAACTACATAAGTCGCAATCGCTCATCCCATGCTCCACCGTGGTCTAGAATGTAGCATCTGATCATATCCTCAACTATCTGGTTCACCCGCTCCGTATTCCCATTAGTCTGTGGGTGGTAAGCAGTTGAATACCTAAGATTGGTACCCAAACCCACCTGCAGACTCTGCCAAAAGCGAGAAGTGAACCGGGAGTCTCGATAAGAAATGATGCTAACAGGCACACCGTGCAATACGATGACCTCATTCAAGTACAACTCTGCTATCTTCTTCATCAGATAGTCAATCTTATACGGCACAAAGTGAGCACACTTTGTCAGTCTATCCACTATAACCCAAACAATATCAAATCCCCTTGTTGATTTCGGTAAGCCTGTGATTAAGTCCATAGAAATACTTTCCCACATCCAAGTCGGGATCTCTAGTGGAGTCAACTTGCCACCAGGCCTTCCGTGATCGGCCTTCACACGCTTGCACGTGTGGCACTCAGCAATAAATCGGGCTATATCACTCTTCATCCCATACCACCAGGCAATTTGCTTCAAATCACGATACATCTTTATAGATCCCGAATGGTAAGCAACACTGGAACCATGAGCCTCTCTGCATACCATACCCCTGATGTCTCCAACAGTAGGGATGCAAAATCTGCCGCAGTACTTCAGAGTACCCGCATCATCGATGGAAAAATCTGGCAACTCCCCTCTCTCAGTCCTGCGGTATAAGTGCAGAAGGTCCGGATCATCCTTCTGGTGCAACCTATTAAGTGAAATCCAAGACGGCTCTGCCACTGCCAAACTACTCTGCATGACACAGTATCCCACTGAGATATCCATAAGGAGGAACTCTTCCACTAAACAATCGGCGGAGAGATTAAAGATCTTCCCCGTCTTCCGGCTCAGGGCGTCGACCACTACATTGTCCTTGCCTGGATGGTACTGGATCTCTACATCATAATCGGCCACATACTCTAGCCACCGCCGCTGACGCAGATTCAACTCCTTTTGCATGAACACGTACTTCAGGCTCTTGTGATAAGTGAAGATCCTTCAATGAGCCCCATAAAGTAGATGCCACCGCAGCTTCAACGCATAAATCACCGCTGCAAACTCAAGGTCATGCGTAGGGTAATTCCTCTCATGAGTCTTTAATTGCCTTGACCCATACGCAATCACTTTTCAAACCTGCATTAACACGCAACCTAAACAACCATGCGAAGCATCCACGTAAACATCATACTCCACACCCTCAGTAGGTAGGGTCAGGACGAGAGCATAGCACAATCTGTTCTTTAGCTCCAAGAAGGCTTCTTCGCACTTCTCGCTCCAAACAAAGGACGTGTTCTTCTGAGTCAACCTAGTCAAAGGTGCAGCCAGGGTAGAGAAACCCTCCACGAACCTCCTGTAGTAGCCGGCCAACCCTAGGAAGCTTCTAATCTCCTTAGGCGTGCCCGGCCTACTCCAATCCATCACTGCTGCGATCTTTTCTGGGTCGAACGAGATCCCATCCTTGTTCACCACGGGGCCCAGAAACGAGACCTGAGGCAACCAAAATTCGCACTTGCTCAACTTGGCGAATAACTTGTGATTCCTCAACTCCGATAGAACCAAACGCAGATGCTGCTCATGCTCCTCAGCGTTGCGTGAATAGACCAACACGCCGTCGATGAAAACCACAACGAACTTGTCTAGGAAATCCTTGAACACCCGGTTCATCATATCCATGAAAGCTGATGGTGCGTTGGTCAATCCAAACGACATCACCAAGATCTCAAAATAACCATGCCCCGATCTAAAAGCAGTCCGTAGAATATCTTCCTCACGGATCCTGAGCTGATGATAGCCAGAACGAAGATCGATCTTGGAGAACACCGTGCTACCACGCAATTGATCAAATAAGTCATCGATCCTCGGTAGAGGGTACCTATTCTTAATAGTGACTTTGTTCAACTCCCTGTAGTCGATGCAAAGGCACATCGACCCATCCTTCTTCTTTACAAACAAAACTGGAGCACCCCAAGGCGACGAACTCTGCCTGATAAACCCTTTTGCCAACAACTCATCTAACTTGACTCGCAACTCCTCTAATTCACGAGGGGCCATCCGGTACGGCGCCTTAGCAATAGGATGCGTAGCTGGTTCCAAATCAATCACAAATTCGACATCCCGATCGGGAGGAAGACCAGGAAGGTCATCAGGAAAAACATCAGCGAAACCACAAACAATGGGAATCACTTCTAAGTGCGGTACACTAACAGCGGTCCCAACCACCGAGACTTAACAAGCAAAACAACCAAAAAGAAACAACTTCTGAGCACATACCGCAGAAAAGATAAGAGAATCTTGGCACGGATCATCATACACGCTTCCCGGCTGACCATTGTCCTTGATGAAGTCCAAGCGCTTCCCTTTGCGCTGAATGACCGCATCATACTTAGACAGCTAGTCCATGCCCAGAATAACATCGAAGTCCTCCAGATCAATCATCTTCAAGTCTGCCTTCGCAAGAAAATCCCCTAACAAAATAGGGCAATCTAGAATGCCCAAATATGATAACACAGATTCAACAGAAGGGAACTTGACGCGGATGGTATCACGGACTCGATCTAGAGTTAATCGATGTCGCTCCACAAAGGCTCTAGCCACAAATGAGTGGGTAGCGCCGGAGTCGAACAGAACACGCGCCCAGCAGTTCTTCACCTTAAATTTCCCTATAGGAGTATATACAACTAAGGATCTACTAAAACCCAATTGTAACCATTCTAGTAAATAAAACTTTCAAGCTGGAAAAGAAACAACTAACCTGAGATGACCTGAGTCGAAGCTTGAGCCTCCTCAGAAGAGATCACATTCAGCTTTCCTTTGCCCTTTTCCACAAGCTGAGGCGGAGGTAGCGCTTGAAGTGGAACTGCATGAAGAGCAGGCTAGACCTGAGGACACCTAAACTTGATGTGACCCTTCTGCCCACACTGATAGCAGACTTTATCCTTGGACCAGCACTGGGCAGCATCATGCCCGAGTCGCTTGCAAATAGAACAGTAAACATCCCTCTTAGAAGCACCCTGAATAGCATGAACTTGCTCCTTCTTCTGGGCTGCTGCCTTCTTGAAACACCTATCAACAGGGTGGCCTGACCGGCCACAGAAGCTACACACCACCTTGCTCTTCTTTCCCGAAGTAGCACCGGGTACCAGAGGTTTCTTCTCCTCAACAGACTTCCGCTTGTCCTTCCTCATTTGCTAGACTCTTCTCTTTGCGGTCTCAATAGCATCCACCTTCAGAGCAGCCTCCACTACCCCTGCATAAGTCTCTGATCCATAAGCACTGGTGAACTGCTGCACCTCGCTCCTCAAGCCACCAAGGAATCGCTTGACTCGATCAGCCTCAACACTAACCAACCCAGGAGCAAACCGGCTCAACTTGATGAACTCTATCTCATACTCACCAACAAAGAGTTGCCTTTGCTTCAGGTGGAGGAAGTCGTTTATAAGACGGTCATGCTTGACCGAAGGAAAGAACTTTCTCAGCAGCGTTTCCTTGAACACTTCCCAAGAGCAACCAGCTACCAAGCTCTCCTTTTCTCTAAGCCACCAACTCTTAGCAATACCCTTGAGCTAATAGGCGGCTATCATCACTATCTGATCATCTAAAATACCGGAGTACGAGAACATCTCCTCCATGGAGATCAGCCAATCGTCTATGACCATGAAATCTGCCTTCCCATCATAAGTCGGGGGCTAAGTCTCTGAAACTGCGAGATAAATGCCATCTCCGCTGGCACCACCATTGGAGGTCTCAGGGGTACAGGAGGAGGAGGAACAACTAACCCCCTGCATGGCCTTGCAATCCCTGAGTCTGCCCTGCCACAACTGCCACCAACGACTGGATCTGGGCTCGCACCTCCACCATCTGCCTGCTCAAGGAATCGCTACTCTGTCGCAGGCTCTCGATCACCGCATCATTCTGCACTCCCGATGAATCGCCCTTAGATAGGGGGGTCAATCTAGTCGAAGGGCGTCTCGCCATCCTAAAGTCATAACAACATTAGTCAGACCCTAGTACAACAGCTGCAACTAACTATAAGTACAGACAATACATACATAAATATGAACTTAAAGCTGCTAAACTTGCTCTGGGAGTTTATTTTTACAAGAAATGATTTTATGCCTTAACCTAGGATGGTTAACCACCACCATACAAACTCTTGTGCCTAGATCGGGAATGCATGACTTTATATTATTTTTGACTCGAAAACTTATGTGTGTACATATGTCATCCTGCCAGTCTTTAGCTTGGCACGTTGTGCTTATGCAATGTTATGTTATGCATATTTGTGCTATGCATTCTAAAAAGGCTCTAATGCATGTTATGAGCGGCGTACACATAAAAATGTTATGCATCCCATACTACATAACATCCTCATGCAACGAAAAAGAAAACGAGCTAGTCGCAGCCATGTGGTGAGGTTGTGCATCCCATACTACATAACCCTCACATGTTTCCCCTATGGTGGATCCATATACGAACACATATTATGCATCCCATACTACATAATATGCCCCGTATACTTCATGTTATGCTATGAGTGCAGTGTTCGTGCTTTTGCCAAGACGTGCTGATGACATATCGGTGTGTGAATGACATGATGCTGAACTACTAATGCAATCAAAAGGGAAGGTTGCCCGACTAACTTGTCAAGCAACCTCCCTATGATACCAACTGTCACAACCCGCATTTTCTCCGAAGAAAACGGATTATCAGAGTAGGAGAAAACACGTGTCATGATGCCACGTTGAGCAGGGGATAACTGCCGACGCTCAGGCAAACCACTATCAACTATACTTTATGAAAATTCATAAGTTATATGATTAGAAAATCAGTTATATTTTTAAAGGTCGTATCCCTCGGCTCGGTGGATCACCTAGTCCACAATTTTAAAACTATACTTATACACTGCGGAAAATACTTTATTTAGGTTTGACATCCTAAAAGAGGGCATAAGTGTCCCCAAAGAACAACTTATACTATGCAGGACCCTACTTTTGTTTTATACTATTTATATAGGAAAATGATCTTTTTACGTTATTTGGAAAATAGTGATGAGTTTTAGAAAACATGCTGATCATGAGATATACTTATAATAGTATTTTTAGGTTAAAATTAACTAGCAACCTAGCATAAATCATCCCAAGAGCAAGTAGACTAACTCCAGAAAGGTAGCAGTAAAAAGTAACACATTTAGTATCAAGATACACTATCAGTGGGTGCCAACAAACTGACACGAACCCACTGGCAAATATGTATGTCTGTAAGAAAACAGTAAAACTACCTCACAAGACCAAGGAACAAATCTCCACAGAATGAGAGACCACCAGCAACAGCACAGCACAACTAGCCGCCCAATTGGCTACTAACCAGAACCTGAGACATTCAAAGAAGAAAAGAATACCTCAACAAGCTAAACAAGTAAGCTGAGGAAATGTTAGGTTATAAGGTAAGCAAGGAGAGTAAGTAAACCGAAAACAAACACCACTGTCAAAGGCAAGACAAAAAGAAAAAAAACTAAGTGCGAGGAAACAACAATAATCCTTCCCAAAACTAAATCTTGTAGAGTTTACCAGGCTACCATGAGCCCAAACGTTGCAAATTTACAAAGAAAGAAACGTCTCACACCCTAAGCTGTGAGAGATGGTAGTAGAAAAAATAACGTGGATCTGGGTTGGAGGCAAACTCAGTCCCCCAACCACCATTTCCAAGAAACAAAGCTTAGGGGTGTACATGTGAAAGCACTAGGGACCTCCCACCCCCTTACCCAGCCCGTACCTGGAGCAAGATAAAAGAAAAAAGGTGGCCTTGGCTAAATTACACAACACCTTCCCCAATAAGAGCTTCAAACCACTACTACTAACCACGACCCATGATTCGGCCTTTTCGGTAAAAAAAGAAAATAGCCGACAAGGAACCTCAAAATCAAGGAATTCACTCGGGGGAGAAAATTAAGGTAAGGGAAAAGCATTGAGATGACTCAACACGTCTTGGTGTTGAGTTATCCCCACTCACTCAATGCCTAAACAGACGGTAGCGTCGAGTGAGCTAGCCTCACTCAACGCCAAAACAACAATGGCGTTGAGTGAGGTTCACTCACTCAACGCCTTCTGCAACACTGGCGGTGGATTTGAGTGAGCTAACCTCACTCAACGCCCAAACAGCTATGGCGTTGAGTGAGGTTCACTCCCTCAACGCCTTCAGCAAAGCAGGCTGTGGCGTTGAGTTAGCTGACCTCACTCAACGCCAAAACAGCTATGGCGTTGAGGGAGGTCCACTCACTCAACGCCCTAGCACTTAACCGCAAAACCCAATTGTGGCGTTGAGTGAGTCCACCTCTCTCAATGCCAAAACAACTTTGGCGTTGAGTGAGGTCAACTCACTCAACGCCAAAGTACTTAGCCGCAAAAACAAACTGCGACGTTGAGTGTGTCCATCACTCTCAACGATAAAACAGATTTGGCGTTGAGTGGGGTTGACTCACTCAACGCCAAAGTACTTAGCCGCGAAAACAGGCCAAGAAGACCCGGCATTGAGTGTGTGCACCACACTTAATGCGAAATCCAAGCAAACCCGGCGTTGAGTGTGTGCACCACACTCAACGCCAAATCCTGAAATCTCCAATGCTTGAACCAGCAATCACTTCTCTACTCCCAACCCGAGGACAAGCTAACTTAACAGCAGGAAGGGAAAAAAATTAATAGCAAGGCTGATTTCGGAAAATAAAAATCTGTACAGGAAACTATCTACAGGCTTAAGCAAAACTCGGTCATAATCAAAAGGAGATTGGGCCTTTTAGCAAGAGAAATTTGGAAAAACATTAATAGTAAGAAACCAAATGAACAAGAAAACTACATGGCAAGGGAAAGAGCACAACTTGCCTCGATTTCCAGCGAAGCTTGGTTGGCCTCCCTTACTCTCACACTCAAATCCGGCAACGAAGCACAAGGCAAAAAATCTGGACATTGACGGCGGATTATAAGTCAACAAACCCGAAATTCGAAACCACAAGCAAGGACACGAAACTTGGAAATCTTACCGTAGGAATGAAGGTCAAGGCGAGATCAATCCAAATCCGCTTTCAGAATCGAATTTCTTCCACAAACGCTCCTGGAATCGGCGTCTAAAGGGGAGCAGTTTTGACGGTTTCTCTGCTTCCGCAAACAGGTACTGCGGGTTCGGGAAGAAGAACAGGAACCGCTCTCAAAGTCTTAACTATCCTATATATAGACCCCTATTAATCTTAATAGCTAATTAATTAAATATTATATAATGAGACACCAAAATAACCGCCCAGTAGCCGCACCTTTCCAAAATAATCATTAATATAATATTTATTAAATAGTTTTATTTTTCATAAAATACAAAACGACGCGAAAACTGAACATCCTCGGAATTCGACGAAATTCGCACCGTAGCTAATTACCTATGCTACAAACGCAACGACGAAGTCAAAATTAATTTTCGATGAACAGAACTCGAGTTATACCCACCCGAAGACAAAACACAAGCATCCCCCGAGAGGCCACACCAGGTCGCCCAAAACGACTCGGCTTGCTAGGGAGATCTTGCCAATGGGCTACAAAATAGGCCACCTTGTTCTAAGAAGTATAGATCACACTCCACAGATGACACAAGACAAGAAAAAGCATCGACGTAACGCCAAGCAGAAATTAAATAATCGCAGAAAAATCGGGGCCGTTACAGCTATTATGGATCTGATGTTTCCATCCACCACACTTATGATGAAGAACAACATTGAAATTGTCCCGAAAGAGCTCAATAAATTTTCTTCAACAGAGCACTCTTTCTCCGACAACATGGAAATTATCTCGGAAGAGCTCAATAAATTTTTCACTTTTCTTGACGTTCCTCGTCACTATTTCCTCGACCAAGATACCATGATGCGCCAAAATTATCTTGCGGTGAACAAATTTTTGCCACCATTATCAAGACAATCACATGAGCAAGAACTACTCGATTAAAGGATGGTCAAGCCAATACCAACCTCTTCAATTATTCTTGTTTTTGATCCAGGAGGACATTTTAGTTCTCATTTTTCTTTCCGGACAACAACAATATTCTTCGTCCTCAACTTCAATGATGGCTACATTTGAAGGATGCAATCATATTAAAATTTCGTTGAACAAACGACGAGGACGTCGTTTTCAAAGGGGAATGTTGTAACACCTCCCCTGTAATGACCGTATAAAATGGGTCCGGCTGGGGCCCCCACAACTTACAGATGTCATAGCTTAAGCATTATAAGATGATATAAAATTACCCAACTTAAAACTCAGACTAAACAAAGTTAAAATAGAAAACAAGACTAGAAGTTATCCACTGACATGAGTATCAATATAACCTTAAGGCCTTACAAAAAATAAGAGTCCAAGACTCAAACAAGAACATCAAATGTCAACGTGCATAAGCACTCCTTGTCTACCTCGGCTTGCAAGCCAGGTACATAGTGCATCAAGCATAAAATTCCACAAAATAGAGCTATTACACAACACGAAACACTTCATGAGGCTTAGGACTTTTTGGCCGGTGAGTTAGCTGCTGCTTGCGATTCTTGCCCTGTAAAAATTGATTGTAATGTGGGTCAGTAAAGGCTGACCTCAATTGTGTAATCAACACATCTCCTCCCGGCTGTCCCTAGCGGACTTCGGGGCACCCCATCACCCTGCAAGTCAACTCTTCGTATGCAAATATACAAGTACATTGAAAGTAGTAAAACAGGTTTGGATGTATCATATAACAAACATGTTTCTATGTTGAGCATAAATTAAAAGGGGCCTAATATGCAACATGTATGCACACCTGTTCTTCACCAGTGGCACCCTAGAGCGTATGCTTCTAACACATCATCAAATCGGGTACTTCCAATTTCTCCATCGGCGTTCAAGCTGCAAAAACAAGGGTACTTCCAATTTCCCCTAACGACATACAAGCCACCACATGAAACTCTTGTCATGGCCCCACCCGCTCGTGGGTCTCAAAACCCGGGCTTGCCTGCAAGCTCTTACTTCTCACGTCAAGATTCTACGATACATGCAAAACAACCAATACTAAGAACCTTTGCAAGACCCCACCCGTTCACGATAACCCAGGCCCGACTCTAATATCAGGACAACCTCCACCGAAGGAGACCCAGCGGGACCGAGCTGGTATCGTCCGGGCTTGTCCAAAGCTTGGCATCCTCGTCAGTTTCAAAGAAGGGTACTTGTCTCGCCGGGCCACTCTACACACATGACTTGCACGTCGCGAACTAGCCAGCTGACCGTAGAGATAACCCATACTTTAGAACATCACAATCCCGTGCCTTTCCCGCCAAAATCCACCGTTCGTACCGTAACGTTCCCGTGCCTCCAGGAAACCATCAACCGTCACAACGTAGCTAATCATGTCCGGTTGCAATTACTCGTACTCGTGGAGAATAAGGGGGAAATACAACATCACAAATGACATCTTGCCTCTAACGGATTTCTAACAAAATCCTTAAGGCTCGCTATGCAATATCACCAAGTCGGACTAACGGTCGTGACTACGTCTTTACCCAAAATGCCTAATCCACTAATAAAGCGGATTTCTAGTGCAAAATCATGTTGGGGACGGACACCATCGAACCGTTGGAACCTCTTGAACCAAGGCGACCCGAATCCCTCTCATTTGAGAGATCCGGTGCCTAGAATGCTTGAAAGAAAGCAAGAAAAGAATAGATGTCAAGCATGCATCCTAAAACCGAGGAGAGAAATTTTGTTACCTTATGACCCATCTTCCTTGCCTTGGAATCCTTGCCTTACACGTATGAAAACGAGTTCCTCAAAGTCCTCTCCACAGATCTAGACTCGGATCAAAGATCGGGGCTCCGAAGCTCCGTCAATGGCAGAAGAATGCTCTCTTCTCCCTCCTCCCACTCTCTCTTCCAAACCCTAAGTCAACTCCAAAAAGAGAAGAAATGAGGGAGAAATCCTGCTCAGCCCTATAAAAGCACTCTGGAGGGAGAGTCTTGGGCCTTAGGATCATATCCTAAGTGAAATTGGACGGCTAAAATGCCAAACGACATAACTTCTTTCGCGCGCTATCGCCTGGCGATAACTACCTACTGCCGGGCAGTAGCTTCCCGAGAGTTCGGCCAAGAAAATTAGGCCACGCTAACTCCAGTCGTAGTATAAATGCTATGCGGTAGCTCACTCAATGCCTACCACTCAATGCACTCAACGCCAAGCTACTTCCGAGCGGTATCTAGTTAATGCCTAGCGATAGCTTCCTGAGCCGCAAGATAGAAAATAAAGTCACGGTAACGCCAACGGTACGTCTAACGCGGCACGATAACTCCTTTCTCCAAAACTCAACGCTCTCGACACAAACCCTGGAGTTACCGCCGTGCGGTAAGTAACTACTGCCAAGCGATAGCCCTCTCAGCACTCGATTAACGGGCTTTCGTCGAGCCTTCTACACCCGACGAAACAAGGCTACCACTGGCCGATAGCTACTATCGCCGCGCGGTAGCTTCCAGAGATTCAAGGTCTGGAAAATCAGGGTGTTACAACTCCTCCCCCCTTAGAAGAATTTCGAGCTCGAAATTTAGTACGCACACAAATAAAAAGCATATCTAAATCAAAGAGCTCTTGGAAGTCCTCCCGCATTGCTTGCTCATGCTCCCAAGAGAACTCGTCTTTCCTGCAGTTTTCCCATCGCACCTTTACGAGCTTGACTTCTTTATTCCGCAACTGCCAAACTTCCGAATCCTCTATGCTAACTGGGCGAACTTTCGTCCCCAAGTCCTCTTCTATTGGCACTGCTGCCGATTCGACCACAACGCTTGCCTCCACCAAGGCTTTCCTCAAGACGGAGACATGGAACACATCATGTAATCTAATCAATTCTGTGTACAATGCCAACCGGTAAGCTGCTTATCTGATACGTTCCATAACTTCGAATGGCCCCAAAAACATCGAACTCAACTTCTTGATTTGGCGAATCCGTGAAACGCCTTTGAAAGGATTAATCTTTAGATAGACCCAGTCGCATACCGCGAACTCCACATTGTTGTGGCGAGTGTTGAAATACTTCGCTTGCCGATCATGAGAACCTTCATGCGCTCCTGAATGGTCTGCACCAAATCACAAGCATCAGTCACCACCTCTTTTCCCAAACATTTGGTGTCTCCCGCCTCTACCGAAGACATCGGTGTTCGACACTGCCTTCCATACAAAGCTTTATATTGCACCATCTTTATACTTGCCTTGTAACTGTTATTATAAGCTAACTCCACCATGAAGAGGTGATCTTCCCACTTATTTCCAAAATTGAGAGTACACATCCTTAGCATATCCTCTATTGTACGATTCGTTCTTTCTATTTGTCCATCAGTTTGAGGATGGAATGTCGTACTGAATTTGAGTTTTGTGCCCAGACTCTTCTGTACCAACCTCCAGTCTTTTGACGTGAATCATTTATCACGATCACTAATTATACTCTTAGGAATCCCATGCAGTCACACAATGTTGCGAACATACAACTCTACCAGCTTCTCTACGCTGTCCTCTCACCGATTTGGGATGAAATGAGCCACTTTGGTCAAGCGATCCACGATCACCCAAATTGCGTCATTACCCTGCTGTGATCGAGGTAACCCATGCACAAAGTCCATGGAGATGTCATAAAATTTCCACTCGGGGATAGGAAGAGGTTTCAGGAACCCACCCGACTTCTGACACTCGGCCTTCACTAAGGCACAAGTTTGGCACCGACTCACGTACAAAGCTACATCCCGCTTCAAACCAGGCCACCAAAACGATTTCTTTATATCCAAGTACATCTTTGTACTGCCCGGGTGAATGGAGTACTTAATAAAATGAGCCTCAAACATCAACTCCTCATGGAGCTTGCCAAACTGTGGTACACATATCCTTTCATCCTTCCTCAGGATCCCATCAATCATCTCCCAGGCACTACCTTCGCCCTTTTGAGCTTCCACCACAAATGGCCGGAACTCTACATCCAAACTAGTCGCTTCCCGAACACGATCGGATAACTCATTTTGCAACTCAATCCAATTCAACCGAGCCATGTTAGACTCTCCTCTTGCTACGCACTCAATGCAAAGGGACTCCCAATCCCGTACCAACCGCTCATTATGAGCTTCGATCCATCTCCCTTGTCCAGAGTATTTTCTACTCAAGGCATCCGCCACCACGTTGACTTTGCCTGGCATATACTGAATCACCACGTTGTAGTCCCTAAGGAACTCGACCCATCTGCGCTGCCGCATGTTCAAATCCTTTTGATCGAGAAGATACTTCAGGCTTTTGTGGTCCGTGAAGATCTCCACCTTCGCACCATAAACATAGTGTCGCCATAATTTCAACGCAAAAATTACTGCCGCCAACTCCAAGTAATGGACGGGGTAATTCCTTTCATGAGGTTTCAACAGCCTAGACTCAAAGTCTAACACACTGCCATGTTGCACTAACACGTAACCTAAACCGCATCCTGATGCGTCACTGAAAATCTAAAATCCTTCAGTCCCTTTAGGAAGAAGGATCGGAGCTGTCATCATCCTTTCCTTCAAGGTGTCAAATGCTTGACTGCACTCTTGAGTCCATACGAATTTATGGTCCTTGTGAGTCAGGGAAGTGAGGGGTAGAGCTATCTGCAAAAAGTTTTCCACGAACCTTCTATAGTACCCATCTAGTCCAAGGAAACTTCGGACTTCCGCCACGGTTCTCAAAATCGGCCAATCCCTTATGGCTTCAGCTTTTGTCGGATCCACCGCCACCCCATCACCACTAATCACATGGCCCAAAAATGCCACCTTTTCTAACCAAAACTCGCATTTCGAGAACTTTGCAAAAAACTGGTTCTCTCTCAACACCTGCAAGACTACCCTCAAGTGAGTCTCATGCTCTGCCTCTAATTTGGAGTATACTAAACTATCATCGATGAAGACTGCCACAAATGAGCCTAAATACTCTCGAAAAACTCGGTTCATCAAATCCATGAATACAGATGGCGCGTTCGTCAGCCCGAACGACATCACCGAGAACTTGAAGTTACCATACCTCGTACCAAACGTTTTCTTGGGTATGTCCTCATCTCGAATCTGCAACTGATAGTACCCTGACTTCAAGTATAACTTAGAGTACACACTAACACCACTAACTGGTCGAACAGGTCATCTATCCGTGGAATCAGATACTTATTCTTGACGGTCAATTTATTTAACTCTCGGTAGTCTAAGCACAGCCGCATACTACCATATTTATTCTTCATAAAAAGCACTGGCGTGATCCATGGCGAAGAACTGGGTCTAATATAACCCTGCTCCAACAGATCCTGCAGTTGTACCTTGTGTTCGGCCAACTCCTTTAGTGCCATCCTAAAAGGAGGACGTGACACCGACCTAGCCTCTAGCACTAACTCAATTGAGAAATCAATCTCCTGTCGAGGAGGTGGTCCAGGAAGCTCCTCAGGAAATGCATCCTCGAATTTTGCCACTATCGGCACTTCTCCAAGTGATAACTTGGAAAGGCGAACTTCTAACAATGCTACAAGAGATACTCCTCCCTGGTTGACTGCCCGCACCAATTGCATGGCCAAAATTAGGGAACAAGCCACTCCACTAAGGCCCTCAAACTTAACTTCTGTCTTCCCTTCGCTTTTAAGGGTTACCACCTTTGATAGGCAGTCAATACTGGCACGCTGCTCTGCAAGCCAGTACATCCCCAATATCACATCAAACTCAGCTAACGGTAGGACTGCCGCAACCAACATGAATTTAACTCCCCATAGGCTCCAACAAATGCGTTCCTTCGCCCCGATGGTCATGGAAGACCCGTTGGGCATGCGCACCTTCAGCTCTGCGTCCGTCGAGAATGACTTAACTCCAATTATCTGAATAAAGCTTTCCACAATAAAGGAGTGTGATGCTCCCATATCGAACAATACCCTAGTGGGGTAACCAAAAACTAGCACAAAGCCTAAAAATACAGGCGACATTCATAAATGGTTTTGAAAGTCTAAAGCAAAAGATTAAACATTAACTTTCCCATACCTGTCACCAAATCGGGTTGGCGGATCGCTTCCTACTGCCCAAGGTTGTATGCCCTTGGCTGCATGGGTTGGAAATGAGAAGCGCTTGACTCCGCCATTTTTCCCTTTTCCGTTGCGCTGGTCCCGGAGTGCACCGACTGCTCTTGCCTTGGCTCCTGCTCAGCGCCACCTTCAGTGCAAAAACGAGCTATGTGGACTGGCTTGCCACACCTGTAACACGATGGTGGTCCCTTGAAACAAGATTCCCCTGACATTGTACTACTCTTCTCCCAAGTATTGTAGGGATGGGGCTTCTTTTTCCACCTACTTCCTTTAGATTTTCCCTGCGATTGAGAAGGCTTTCCTTCTTTCTGTTTGGTTGAAAAACCCTTCCGACGTTGGGTTTTCTCCATATTGCTCTCCAATGTCCTAGCGGCCTCGATCAACTCATTGAAGCCCGCATTCTTCATAGCTATGAGGGGTTGTCTAAGATTCTCCTGCAACCCATAATAAAAGAGGTTGTCCCTCTCTTCATCGTCTGTCATGGTCGTTCCAGCATATCGACCCAAATGAGTGAACTCATGTACGTACTCATCCACCGTCTTGTACCGCTACACCAAGTGCAGAAATTTTCTCTGAAGGGCTAACCTCATCCACGATGGGTTATACTTCTTCAAGAAAGCATTCCTGAACTCTTCTATGGACGAGGTGCATCCAGGGAACTTGCGACCACTATGGCTCACCCACCACAGCTTATCATCTCCTTTGTCACAACCCGCATTTTCCCCGAATTAAATAAATTATCAGAGTATGAGAAAACGCGCGTCATGATGCCACGTCAAGCAGGGGATAACTGCTAACGCTCAGGCAAAACCAACTGCTACTCTTTATGAAAGAAAATCATGAGCTTAATGATTAGAAAATCAGTTATATTTTAGAGGCTGTATCCCTCGACTCGGTGGATCACCTAGTCCACAGTTAAAAACTATACTTATGCGCTGCGGAAAAAATACTTTATTCAGGTTTAGCATCCTAAAGGGTGTATAAGAGTTCCAAGAGAACCACTCATACTATGCAAGACTCTACATTTAATTGATATTATATATAGGAAAACGATCTTTATACGCTGCTTGGAAAATAGTGATTTACTTTTATAAAACATGCTGATCATGCGATGTACTTATAATAATAGTAGTTTTTAAAAATAACTAGCAACCTAGCATAAATCCTCCTCAAAGCAAGTAGACTATTTCCAGAAAACGGTAGCGGCATAAGTAATATATCCAGTACAAAGGTAAAAACTACTAGTGGGCGCCAACAACCTGACACGAACCCACTGGAACATATGTATGTCTGTAAGAAAGTACTAAAAACTACCTCACCAACAAGGCAAACGGATCTCCAAAGTCCAAGAGACCACCAACACCACCACTGCAAACTAGCCACCCAACCGGCTACAGCTCAGAACCTGAGGCATTCCAAAAGAAAACAGAATACCTCAGCAAGCAAAACAAGGTAAAAACTGCATGAAAGAGTCAACCAAAAGGGGAAAAGTAACTGAAAAACATGCCGTAGAAAGAGTCACAACGGTCCAAAATAAGACGACAAGAAATGCACTACGTGCGAGGAAACAACATCAACCCAGCTCAGGAACAACATCCTGCAGGGCCTACTAGGCTACCAAGAGCCCAAAGTGCTGCAATCTACCAAGGAAGAAACTTCTAACACCCTAAGCTGTGGGAGATGGTAGTAGCAAAACAACAGCATGGATCCGGGTTGGAGGCAAACTCAGTCCCTTAACCACCAATTTCCATGCCAACAAGCTCAGGGGTCTACATGATAAAGCACAAGGGACCTTCCACCCCCTTGCCTAGCCCATACCTGGAGCAAGATAGAAGAATAAGAGTGGCCTTGGCTAGATTACACAACACCTCCCTCATGAAGAGCTTCAAACCACCACTACTATCCACATCCCACGATTCGGCCTTTAGGAAAGAAAACATGGCCGACAAGGAAACTACAAATATAATCAAGGAAACTCACTCGGGAACATAAATCGATGAAAGAGAAACAGTGTTGAAGTTACTCAACACGGCTCGGCGTTGGGTGGAATCCACTCAGTGCCTAACCAGACCTTGGCGTTGAGTGAGTTAGCCTCAATCAGCGCCAGAACAGCCATGGCGTTGAGTGAGGTCCACTCCCTCAACGCCTTCAGCAAAACCACAAAACCTAACAGCGGCGTTGAGTGAGTCTACCTCCCTCAACGCCAAAACAGCTTTGGCGTTGAGTGAGGTCAACTCACTCTACGCCAAAGTTCACTTCCGCAGGAGAACCCTAAGCCAACACCAACAAGAGAAGGTCGGCGGGAATGCCGACTGATTCTCGCTGAATTGGCAGGAATGCAGGACGATTCTCGCCGAATCGGCGAGAATGTAGGATGATTCTCGACGACCGGCGGGAATCCAGAATGATTCTCGCCGAATCGGCGGGAATCAAGGATGATTCTCGCCGAATCGGCGGGAATCAAGGTTGATTCTCGCCGATCGGTGGGAATCACTGACGATACACGCCGAAATCGGCGGGAATCACTTGGTGATTCCCGTCGATTTTGACTTAGAAGCAAATTTTCACTCAATCACCCCACCACTCAGCCGCAAAGAACAAACCGAACTATAGCTTTGAGTGTGTCCACCACACTCAACGCCAAGTCCGGGCGGCTTTTGGCTTTGAGTGTGTGCACGACACTCAACACCAAAACTCGAGAGTCTACCAAGACTAGTTCTAACCAGAGCCCTACCACAACAACCTCCCTCACTCTCTCTCTCGGCTCCACCCACAAAAGCACCCAACTAGAACTACAAATCTGGAGTCTAAATGGTGAACACAACTAGCACGAGGAGCAAACAGCCCATGGAGGGGGCTCATAGGAGAATCTAAGCCCTAAAACTTAGCAAGATAATAAGAGAATAAGCATGGTTTCTACCCTAGGGCTAACCGGGAAACATTCCAAAATTCAAAAGAACAACAATTGCAAGGGCATGAATACCAATTGCCTCGATTTCCGGCGAAGCTTGGTCGGCTTTCCCTCCTCTTCGTTCTGCACTAAAAGGAGAAGCACCTAACAAGCAAACCGTACCTTAATGGCGGAAAACCACAAGAACCGGAAATCCAAGTCTCCTAAAACTCCACGAAAATCAAATATCTTACCGTCGAAATAAAGATTTGAGCGAGAGCAAGACAACGCCGCTTTCGGAATCGAAATCCGTCCACGAACAAGCCCGGAATCACCGTCCGAAGGGGAAGCAGGCCGGCGGTTTTCCTCCGTTTTCCGCGAACAGGAGGGGCGACGGTTTCGGTCTGGTCTCGGGAAAGAGGAAGGAGAAGTGGGTCCGCCACTTCTTAACAAGGATTTTATAATAAAAGGACACGCCTATTCGGCCCTAACCGCTGCCTAAACTGCTGGTTCACTTAATTTAAAAGGGTTTCTAATTTGTTTTTACTAATAACACACCCAAAACGACTCGAAAACCGAACCACCTCTGAATTCAATGAAATTCACACGGTAGCTAAATATCCATGCTACGAACACAACGGTGAAGTTGAAATTAACTTTCGACGAACAGAACTCGAGTTATACCCAAATAAAGCCAAACGCAAACATTCCCCCGAGAGGCCACACCGGGTCACCCACAACGACTCGGCTTGCTAGGGAGATATTGCCAACAGGCTACAGAATAGGGCACTCAGTTCTAAGGAGTTAAACCACACTCCACAAATGGCACAAGCCACAGAAACGCGTCATCGTAATGCCAAACGAGAATTAAATAATCGCAGAAAAAAAAATCGGGGGCGTTACATCCTTCTAACATGAAAGTAGAAAATCTGATTGCTTCTCCTTTGGCGTCTCTACCGCACATAGCAATTCTTGAATTCTCGACCACCAGCCCTCTGCATCAGTCGGCTTGCCGACTCCCTTAAACATTCGGGGGTGAAAGTTGAAGAAATACTTCATTTGTCGGTCTCCCAGTCCGACCACCACTCTTTCTGCCAAAGGCTCTGTCTACCTGGTGTAATACCCTTACCCATCACATGGTATATAGCAGTAGGTACGGCCGGGGACCGACGCCATATACTACAGACAGACCGAAGGGTTACAGAATGAAACCATTCTCCCAAACATACACGTCCTACACAGAGCCACTAACGGAAGTTTGTGAGTAGTTGAAAGAACCCAATATCATAAAACATGTATCATGAATGTCCACTAACCACATTAGGAAAGAAATACCATAATATATAAAAGTACTTGGCCTTATGGCCTTACA
This sequence comes from Platanthera zijinensis, assembly GCA_039513925.1. NCBI lineage: Eukaryota > Viridiplantae > Streptophyta > Magnoliopsida > Asparagales > Orchidaceae > Platanthera > Platanthera zijinensis. Next base: position 107,353,001 of record CM077089.1, read on the forward strand.
AATGTTCACTTAACAACAGAGTGTTTTAAATACATCGGCTCGCAGGCCGGCCACACATGACAGAAATAAAACAACAGTTCACTTTGGCCTTCGAGGGCCAGGAAAGCAGCTTGGGCTTCAACCCGCTATTTTGTACTTGGTTTCGCCGCACCTGACAGCAACATTCCACTGTACAGTGGTAAACAAAGAAACGGTCAGCTAAAGCTGACCAAATTATAACGACCCCGCCCCTTATTCGGGACGGCGGTGCTCCTTCCCTGCATTTCATTTGCCCAACTAAACAACTAAGTACATAAGTATATTTTGCCATAAGTGTAGGCTCGCTCGGCTAAACACCCCGTTCACTCAGGGCACATTCTTAGTGAATCTGGTCAATTCTGTGGCTTCAGTACCATCCAAAAATCCTAGTTAATGTACAACCTAGCATAGTTCACCACAAGTGGAGGCTCGCACGGCCGCCCACCCCGTGCACTCAGGGCACATTGACGGTGTACCGGACTTCCCGGATACCACCTCCGTTCAGAGGTCCTTGACTTGACGGATTACTTTGAGCATTTCAATCTTTACGGCCCCTAGTTTGAGACTCTCATGATGTAGGGACGACCGTGATTCAGACGGGACTACAATACGGACACCTAATCGTTACTGAACAAGAAATAAAAGAGGGAACGCCGACCAAAAGCGAACGAAAAGGGGTCGGTTGGTTCCCAAAATCCGGAACTCAATACCACGTCCTTAGGACCTACTTCTCCAACAAGAACACAACTCACCGTAAGCCGGACTCGATACAATGTCCTTAAGACCTACCTCTCCAACAAGCACACAACTCATCGCACCTACACAAGCATCTATTCATTTCAATATAGTCGTTTCAAGCGCAGCAATAGTTTATTTCGGAGCGGCAGAAAACATTTAAGAGCGATCAAAATTCGAGTCGTGATTAATTCCCTTGTTGGCACATAAAGTGCGCTGAACGGAAGAGCATTTAGAGGCTAGGCCACGTTGCACTCCCAAGACGGATCTACCCGTTCCGGACAACAAGAGATTAAATAACAACACCGTCAAATTCAGATTTTGCAAGCGACGAATTTAAAAATCACAGAAAAAATGGTGCATGAAAAACCTCCACAATTCTAAAGCAAGAATCACACAAAGGGAAGAGTATACCCAACCGGGAAGAAATTTCACACAAAGATAAGGTGGGAGAATCACTCTCTCCACGGATCCGCCGGCATCACACCGAAGGGTTTGCAACCTTCTTCCACGGAGTCCCACCAAGGAAGCCGCGCCGGAGTGGCACCAAAGCGGATGGAGGGAGCAAGGAGGGGCGGCGGCTTCACACCACAACAAGGTGCCGAAGGTTTCACACCACACAAGGGGGGCGGCTTGGATTCTCTCCTCTTGGCTGAAATTCCTCTTAAGGGGAATAGAATTAGGTTTCAAATCTCAATGATATTATTCCTCTTAAACACCTCCTTAAATAGGAGTTTACAATAACTCTTAGCCCTTCATGATGGAGATGTAATCTCATCCATCCAAAAGGCTAAATGCACACCCAAAATAAAATATTGTTCCAAATGAAAAAATAACACATGCCATGAATATAAAATTATCACTTAAGCATAGGATAATTTTATATTCTCAAAATATTAAATAAAGTGCATGAAATAAGAAAATTAGGCTAATTTTTTCATGGCGGTTTTAGCACGCCGCGGGCGGAGGTTGTAACATGCACTTCCTTCAGCGTCATCACGACGTCTCAGATCTCTATGTCGTAGCACCTCGGCAACCGGGTCATCATCAAGTAGCAGTGGCGCTGCATCAATCCTCCCCCACTTAAAATCACGTATCTCTGATGCGTGAGTGGAGAGATAGCGACGGAGAAGCTCGGCATCCAAACGTTAAAGCTCTGTCGCGAGTACCCAAGAGTCGTCCGAAGGGGGGCGGTCACGCCAACGGACAAGGAAGCGGTAAGTAGCACCATTCGGAGTAGTGAATGGTTCCGCAGCGAGTATCATATCTACAGTGAGAAATGTCCTGGGGAACCTGGGAAACATGTCAGCAGTAGGAGTAAAAGAAGGAAACGTACCATCCGATGTTTTACCTGCGGGGACCGAAGGAGAGAGATCATCTGAACTACCACTCCCCATGTAACACCCCAAAAATCTCAAAATATGTTTGTACACAATTTTGGGTTGGAGGCTGTTAGACACGGCCTGGGACACGGGCGTGTCCTAGGGCGTGTCGGGTGTACACGGCCTGGGACACGGGCGTGTCCCAGGGCGTGTTCAGGCTAGTCGACGTTTGAGAGTCGACGATCGTCGAGCCTGGGACACGGCCTTCGACACGGGCGTGTCCCAGGGCGTGTTCGAATTAATTTTCGAAATTGACCTATTCAAGTCAGAGCAGGACACGGCCTTGAACACGGCCGGGAACACGGGCGTGTGAGGCTGGACACGGGCGTGTCAGTTGCCGTGTTCCGACCCGTGTACTGGTTTTGGAGATCGGTGAGTACCGTATAACAGGAGACACGGGCGTGTCTCATGACTGACACGGGCGTGTCAGGTTCGACACAGGCGTGTCGATGCCCGTGTTCTAGAATATTTCAGTCGGTGCGACTGCCGCGTGTGCCGCTTAAGGGTACACGGCCTGTGACACGGGCGTGTCACAGGCCGTGTCGGCCAAATTTCAAGGGAATTTTCAGTAGATCGTGGCCCTTCATTTTCTTTAAATAAGATCCTGTGGCTGGAGATCATTTCTGGGCTGATAAGGCCAGAAAAGGGGGGAGAAAAGCTCATTCTTCTTTTTCATCTTCTCTTTCTAAAGTAAGAGAGAGGTGAGAGCAAGGAGGAAGAAGAGGAAGTGGAGTCCGGCTGCCGGTGGTGCTACGGTGGTCCAAATCGCGAGCCGAGTTCGGATTTGCGAAGGCAACGCTGCTGCGAAGGCTTTCATCCGTCTCAAATTTCTCTCCATGGCTCCGAAGCGAACTCCTAGGGTAACGATTTCCTGCTTGGACATGTGAAGTCCTTAATTCCTGCATTGCATAGGGAAAACCCTTCCCCGCGAGTGTGCGGTGGGTTGTGGCGTCCCTTGGGGTAGATATGTGAAGTCCCCCTTGTTAGAGTCCGGAATTGGAGTACGGATCTAGGCATGCTGTGTGAAGCCCATCTGGACATGGTCTGGATTGGTGATGCTTGGTTGCATATCGGAGAAGGCTCCGTGATGATTGCTTGTATGCATGATGGATAAAAGTACTGGAGGAAGTCCAGGAAATTATGAGAGTTGGACTCTCTTGTGGCCGTGAGTGCTACTGATGGAAAGTTGAGCCGTGAGGCTGCAACTAGGAAATGGTGGAACGGGCAAGGTGAAATTGTACCCGCGTCAGTCCAGGCGTGAGTCTGACGATGTGAGCAACGGGAAAGGTGGATCTGTACCCGCGTTATGGTTGTCTAACCTTGGGTGCTTAAGACCCTGTTAGGATCACATAGCGAGAGTCGACGGCCGGTGAGCCGATCACACTAGAATGCTCATAGTGCGCCGTTATGTCTGGGACCTCTGAACGGTGTGAATGTGCCCTGAGTGCACGGAGCGTCGGGCCATCGAGCCGACGTTTGTGATATGTGACGGTGCGGGCGTGCACGTCTTGCTTGAATGGCTATGTATCATGTTGGATGAATGTTTTGCAGGGATGGAATTCCGCTGCCCCGTGCCAGGGGCAGGGTCGTTATAATTGGTCAGCTGAATGCTGACCGTTGCCCTGTTTTGCCACCGTTTGGTGGATTGGTTCTTACAGGTGCTGGAGGAGTTGGTCCGTGCGGGACTTAGCGGGCTGAAGCCCAAAGCTGCGTTGCTGCCCTCGAAGGCATTGTTTTGTTTCTTTTGTTCATGTGTGGCCGGCCTGCGTGCCGATGTATGGAAACCACACTCTTGTTAAGAGAAACTGTTGTAAGGCCTTAAGGCCAGACTCGTTTGATATATATGTATACATTCCTATGTTAGTGGACAATGTTGTTTATCTTGAGTTCATTAATTCAACCGTGAAGCTTCCGCTAGAATGCTCTGTGTTAGGATACGTTGGTTATGATATTATTTCGTAGCGTCTCCGCCTGTTTGTGGAATATGGTGTGGGGCCCCGGCCGGACCCTCTATTATATTCTTCTTGACGGGTAGAGGTGTTACAATTTGGTATCAGCTTGTTGGTCGATCTCTTCCGAATTCGTGGACGAATTCTTTTGAGAGGTGGCGAGCACGTGTCAGTGCCGTCGTTATAACACTTAATTTGAACTCAAGATTGTCCACTTAGGAATGTAAATACACTTGTTTGTTGAACTTGTGTATTCTCTTTGCATGATTGTCGTTGTATTGGTCGTTAACCTGTGTGTTTTACACATATAGGTGACCAGAAGTGTTGCGGGTCAGTCCGAACCACAACGTTCTGTTGAGAGTGCGGCACCAGCCGAGGTGCCCACAACTCCTCCATCCGCTGAAACAGTCCGTCTTATCACGGAAACGGTACTTGCGGTGATGAATGCTCAGCAAGCGGGGCAAGCACGTCCTGCAGTGGTGCCCACGCAAGCTAGGGTACGGCAAGAACCGGTAGAAGCCGAAGTTGATCCGCGGGTAGCAGATCAACAATGGAAGCAATTCTTGAGCTTTAACCCTCCGCAGTTTCATGGGGCGGGTACACCGGCCCAAGCAGAGGATTGGCTTGCAAGAATTAAGAGGATTATGAGAGCTATCAGGGTTGAGGAGGAACAGAAAGTCATGTTAGCCACTTTCCTACTGGAAGGAGAGGCGCGATTGTGGTGGGATGAGATTGAACTGCATCACTTGGCCGGCAGGCAATTGGCAGAGATTACAATGGAAGAATTCTCTCGGTTGTTCTTAGCACAACATCTGCCGATGCAGCAAAGGATATCGATGGAAATGGAGTTCTAACGGATAGCACAGGGAGATCGAAGTGTGGATGACTACCTGCATGAGTTCACCCGGTTGGGAAGATATGCGGGCTCGATCTTCGCCGAAGAAGAGCGTAAGACTAGTCGGTTTTATGCGGGACTGCGAGATGAGCTAAGGTATTTGCTCTCGAGTTTTGTGAGTCAGGGATTCCAAGCCTTAGTCTGTACGGCTCGTTCTTTGGAGACGGACATGAAACGGGGGCAAGCAAAGGGAAACTTGGCGGTTGTGAAGCCGGAGTTTAAGCCGCCGCGTCCGGACAAGTTTGGCTACCGAAGGAAATGGAATAAGAAGTCTAAGTCTTCTGGACAAGCTTCTTCTGCGACTGTGACGGACACATCTGGGAATGGAGCTCGTGCTTGTTTTACGTGCGGGAAGGTTGGACACTTCGCACGTGAATGCCGATTTGGTCCTCCAAAGGGTGATAAGAAGACGGGAGCGTCTTATGCGGAGAAGGGGAAGGCTGTGGTGGAGTCTTCTGCCTCGCACGCGCAGCCCAGGGTCTTCAACCTTGGACAACAGGAGGCCATTAAGCAGGCTGATGTCGTCACAGGTGCGCTTAAGTTTTAATGTTTGTACTTTTGGTGTGCTGTGCTTGTTTTAATTGTCATGTTATAGGGTTTGTCCTTATACGAGAGTATCCGGCGCGAGCACTGTTTGACACAGGTGCTTCACATTCGTTTCTGTCTGAGGATTTTGTCTTGCGTGTCGGGGTGCCTATCCGGACCAAGACAGACAGTATAAAGGTGTTGTTGCCTAACGGATGTTTGATGTGCGCGGATCGATCTTGCGGTCTTGAGGTCAAGATAGGAAGTCGGGAGTTCAAGGTGGAAACACTAGTATTGCCGATCAAAGAGTTTGATATAATCTTTGGTATGGACTGGCTTTCAGAGCAGCGTGCCTGTATTGATTGCACTTCAAAAGAGGTCACACTTGGGCAAAATACCGAACGAGAGACCAAGTTCATTGGTATGCAAGGGATGAGTGGGATGTTGTTATCCGCTCTCCAAGTTGTTAAGGCAGTTCAGAAGGGTGCGGAGTTGTTCTTCACACTCATAGAGGCGGTGGCGCAAAAGGCCAGTGTGAGTGAAGTGCCTATTGTGTCGGAATATGCGGATGTGTTTCCAAAGGACCTTCTGGGGTTACCTCCCCAAAGTGAAATTGACTTCGCTATCGAGCTGGTGCCGGGTGCAAAACCCGTGGCCCGTTCGCCGTATCGGGTAGCGCCAAAAGAAATGGCCGAACTGAAAGTTCAGTTGCAAGAGTTGTTGGAGCAGGGTTATATACGCCCAAGTATGTCACCTTGGAGCGCGCCTGTTCTTTTTGTGAAAAAGAAAGACGGTGGTTTGCGACTATGTATTGATTATCGTGAACTAAACAAACTGACGGAGAAAAACAAGTATCCAATTCCTCGGATCGATGACTTGTTCGATCAGCTAGCGGGCTCAACCGTCTATTCGAAGTTGGATTTGAAGTCCGGGTATTACCAGTTGCGGATTAGGGAAGGTGACATTCCCAAGACAGCGTTTGGCACACGCTATGGTCATTATGAGTTCACAGTGATACCGTTCGGCTTGTGTAACGCGCCTTCGGTATTCATGGATCTCATGCATCGTACGTTCCGCGAATACCTGGATCTGTTTGTGATTGTGTTTATTGATGATATCCTGGTATATTCACAATCGGAGGAAGATCATGCAAACCATTTGCGATTAGTATTGCATACCTTGCGAAGGAATAAGCTGTATGCCAAGTTCTCAAAGTTTGAGTTCTAGCTCTCGTCGGTGGCTTTTCTAGGCCATGTGGTAAGTGGAGAGGGCATAGCGGTGGATCCGGCTAAGATAAGTGCCATTCGGGATTGGCCAGTGTTGTCTTCAGTGGCCGAAGTCAGGAGTTTCCTTGGACTGGCGGGCTACTATAGGAGGTTCGTGGGGAACTTCTCCCGGATTGCTTTACCTCTGACTACGTTGACGAGAAAGGATCAGAAGTTCGTTTGGACGCCGGAGTGCGCACGAGCTTTTGAGGAGCTGAAAAGTCGTTTGACCACGGCGCCTGTTTTGACGTCGCCATGTGGTACAGATGGATTTGAAATATACAGCGATGCGTCAGGAAGCGGCTTAGGCTGCGTTCTCCTGCAGTTTGGCAAGGTGATCGCTTATGGTTCACGTCAATTGAAAGTGCATGAGCGTAATTACCCCGTCCATGATTTGGAGTTGGCGGCGGTGATCTTTTCGCTAAAGTTGGGGCGGCATTATCTATATGGCGTGAAAGTAGATATTTATACCGATCATAAAAGCTTAAAGTATCTGCTCGATCAAAAAGAGTTGAATATGCGACAAAGGAGGTGGATGGAATTCCTTGGGGATTTTACATTCGACATTCATTATGTTCCCGGAAAGGGAAATGTGGTCGCTGATGCCTTGAGTCGTCGGACTCCAGTACGGGCAAATTGGTTGCGGATACATGATGAGCGGTTAATCCAGGAGTTGGAAGCCTTGGAGATATCTTGTGTGGAAAGAGATTCTTCAACTGAAGCAAGCATGAACTGGTTGGAAGTTCAATATGACCTTGCTGACAGGGTTCGGCGGGCAACGGAGTTGGATGAAAGTCTCCAACGATATGCAAAGGAGGGATCTGGTGATCAGTTCTCCTGGGATGATGGCTTGTTACGAAAAGATGGCCGATTGTGCGTCCCTAGTGCGGGTAAATTGCGAGAAGGGCTGCTATATGAAGCGCACTTTACCAAGTATTCAATTCACCCTGGGAGCACAAAAATGTACAAAGACATGAAGAAACTGTTCTGGTGGCCTGGTTTAAAGAAGGACATAGCCGCGTATGTGGCTAAATGTCGTACTTGTGCTTTGGTAAAGGCAGAATGTCAACGGTCGAGTGGTTTCCTGAAGTCGTTGCCGGTTCCGCAATGGAAATTTGAGGATATTTCTATGGATTTCGTGCACGGATTGCCGAGATCTCAGCGTGGCCATGACTCAATCTGGGTGATTGTAGACCGGTTGACAAAGGTGGCTCACTTTATACCAAACAAGCGAGACGATTCAGTGGAAACGTTGGCAAAGCTCTATGTGGAGCAGATAGTTCGATTGCACGGTGTTCCCCAGAGCATCGTAAGTGACCGAGATGGGCGTTTTACTTCAAAGGATTGGAGATTAGTTCATCAAATGTTGGGCACGAAGTTAGCATTCAGTACGGCCTTTCACCCGCAAACGGATGGCCAAACTGAACGAACCAACAGAACGATGGAGGATATGCTCCGTATGTGCGCCCTGGACTTCGGTAAGAAGTGCGAAGAACATCTTGTTATGGTGGAGTTTGCCTATAATAATAGCTATCAAGCGAGTATAGGCATGGCCCCATTTGAAGCGCTGTATGGTCGCAAGTGTCGTACACCGCTAGCATGGGCAGAAACTGGCGAAAATAAACTTTTAGGCAAAAAGGAAGTCGAGGATGCTACCTCAACAATACGCTCTATTCGAGAGAGGCTCCTAATAGCCCAAGATCGGCAGGCCAAGTATTACAATGCTAAGCACCGGAACGTGGAGTTCGCGGTGGGTGACTGGGTCTATTTAAAGGTCAAGCCCTTCAAAGGCGTATCTCGGATCCGGCGGTTGAAAAAGCTAAGTCCGCGCTACCTTGGTCCGTTTGAAGTGGTGGAGCGAGTTGGGGAAGCTGCCTATCGGTTAGCTCTTTCATTGGAATTGAGTGGATTGCATGACGTGTTTCACATCTCGGTGTTACGCAAAGCAGTCAAGGATCCAGCTCATATAGTTGAAAATGATCGAGTGCCAGTTGAGTATGGGCTAACGACAAAGGTGAAGCCTATACGGATTGAGGATCGAGCCGAGAAACAGTTGCGGAACAAGGTGATCGGGATGGTCAAAGTCCGGTGGGACAATTGTGGCCGAGAAGAGCTAAGATGGGAGCGCGAGCAGACCATGCGAGCCGAGTTTCCCGAGTTATTTTCGTAACTTGTTCACTCGTTGTATAGGTAATAGAAACATATAAATGTTTTGTTATTTTCTCCCTATTGTCTTCAAATTTCGGGACGAAATTTTATTAAGGGGGGGGGGAGGATTGTAACACCCCAAAAATCTCAAAATATGTTTGTACACAATTTTGGGTTGGAGGCTGTTAGACACGGCCTGGGACACGGGCGTGTCCCAGGGCGTGTCGGGTGTACACGGCCTGGGACACGGGCGTGTCCCAGGGCGTGTTCAGGCTAGTCGACGTTTGAGAGTCGACGATCGTCGAGCCTGGGACACGGTCTTCGACACGGGCGTGTCCCAGGGCGTGTTCGAATTAATTTTCGAAATTGACCTATTCAAGTCAGAGCAGGACACGGCCTTGAACACGGCCGGGAACACGGGCGTGTGAGGCTGGACACGGGCGTGTCAGTTACCGTGTTCCGACCCGTGTACTGGTTTTGGAGATCGGTGAGTACCGTGTAACAGGAGACACGGGCGTGTCTCATGACTGACACGGGCGTGTCAGGTTCGACACGGGCGTGTCGATGCCCGTGTTCTAGAATATTTCAGTCGGTGCGACTGCCGCGTGTGCCGCTTAAGGGTACACGGCCTGTGACACGGGCGTGTCACAGGCCGTGTCGGCCAAATTTCAAGGGAATTTTCAGTAGATCGTGGCCCTTCATTTTCTTTAAATAAGATCCTGTGGCTGGAGATCATTTCTGGGCTGATAAGGCCGGAAAAGGGGAGAGAAAAGCTCATTCTTCTTTTTCATCTTCTCTTTCTAAAGTAAGAGAGAGGTGAGAGCAAGGAGGAAGAAGAGGAAGTGGAGTCCGGCTGCCGGTGGTGCTACGGTGGTCCAAATCGCGAGCCGAGTTCGGATTTGCGAAGGCAACGCTGCTGCGAAGGCTTTCATCCGTCTCAAATTTCTCTCCATGGCTCCGAAGCGAACTCCTAGGGTAACGATTTCCTGCTTGGACATGTGAAGTCCTTAATTCCTGCATTGCATAGGGAAAACCCTTCCCCGCGAGTGTGCGGTGGGTTGTGGCGTCCCTTGGGGTAGATATGTGAAGTCCCCCTTGTTAGAGTCCGGAATTGGAGTACGGATCTAGGCATGCTGTGTGAAGCCCATCTGGACATGGTCTGGATTGGTGATGCTTGGTTGCATATCGGAGAAGGCTCCGTGATGATTGCTTGTATGCATGATGGATAAAAGTACTGGAGGAAGTCCAGGAAATTATGAGAGTTGGACTCTCTTGTGGCCGTGAGTGCTACTGATGGAAAGTTGAGCCGTGAGGCTGCAACTAGGAAATGGTGGAACGGGCAAGGTGAAACTGTACCCGCGTCAGTCCAGGCGTGAGTCTGACGATGTGAGCAACGGGAAAGGTGGATCTGTACCCGCGTTATGATTGTCTAGCCTTGGGTGCTTAAGACCCTGTTAGGATCACATAGCGAGAGTCGACGGCCGGTGAGCCGATCACACTAGAATGCTCATAGTGCGCCGTTATGTCTGGGACCTCTGAACGGTGTGAATGTGCCCTGAGTGCACGGAGCGTCGGGCCGTCGAGCCGACGTTTGTGATATGTGACGGTGCGGGCATGCACGTCTTGCTTGAATGGCTATGTATCATGTTGGATGAATGTTTTGTAGGGATGGAATTCCGCTGCCCCGTGCCAGGGGCAGGGTCGTTATAATTGGTCAGCTGAATGCTGACCGTTGCCCTGTTTTGCCACCGTTTGGTGGATTGGTTCTTACAGGTGCTGGAGGAGCTGGTCCGAGCGGGACTTAGCGGGCTGAAGCCCAAAGCTGCGTTGCTGCCCTCGAAGGCATTGTTTTGTTTCTTTTGTTCATGTGTGGTCGGCCTGCGTGCCGATGTATGGAAACCACACTCTTGTTAAGAGAAACTGTTGTAAGGCCTTAAGGCCAGACTCGTTTGATATATATGTATACATTCCTATGTTAGTGGACAATGTTGTTTATCTTGAGTTCATTAATTCAACCGTGAAGCTTCCGCTAGAATGCTCTGTGTTAGGATGCGTTGGTTATGATATTATTTCGTAGCGTCTCCGCCTGTTTGTGGAAGCAATTGCGGTCGCCCAAGGAGGATATGGTGTGGGGCCCCGGCCGGACCCTCTATTATATTCTTCTTGACGGGTAGAGGTGTTACACCCCAACCCATCAGAATTTTTAGTGGAGGGAGAAGACGACAGAGAATTCAACTCGGGTGGAGGTAAAACAAACAACGTCAAATCCGAGACATTAAAAATAGGGGAGATACCCCAATCAGCCGGCAAATCCAAAACGAAAGCGTTGTCACCTAGTTTCTTGATAATCTGAAAAGGGCCGGCGCGCTTCGGTGCCAACTTCTTAACGGTGCCAAATGGCAAGCGTTCGGGAACTAAGTGGACTAGGACCAAATCGCCAACTTTAAAGTGCGACACCCTCCTATGTAAATTAGCGTGCGACTGATAAGACTCGTATTGAGCAGTCAAGGTAGCTCGTATACGTCCATGTAAGTCATGAATATGTTGGGCGAAGGATTGTGCAAACTGACTTGTCTTGTATGTTGGGGGCAACGGTACCAAGTCAATAGGCACAGGGGCCTTGTATCCATGGACAATCTCGTTTGGTGACAGACCAGTAGACCGATTTTTGGAATTATTATAAGCTAACTGGGCGTGGGGAAGAATAAGATCCCACATGCCTTTGTGATCGCTCACTAGGAATCTAAGAAGGCTGCCCAAGCTTCGATTAACCACCTCCGTCTGCCCGTCAGTCTGGGGGTGATAGGCAGAGGAAAACAATAGCTTGGTACCCATTAAGACCCAAAGTGTCTTCCAGAAATAACTAGTGTAAATAACATCACGATCCGAGACTATTGTCTTCGGCACTCACCGGTGACTAACTACTTCTTTAAAATATTATTTGGTGATATGAGACGCATCGTTAGTTCTAGTGCACGGGATGAAATATGCCATTTTGGAGAACCTATCCACAACTACTAAAATAGAATCATGACGTCGTAAAGTAGTGGGTAAGCCTAAGACAAAGTCCATGCTCACATCTTCCCATGGTGTGGAAGGAATAGGCAATGACGTATATAAACCAACATTGGTTTTGGTGCCCTTAGATAATTGACAAGTACAGCAACTACTCACCACTCGTCCCACCATTGCCTTAAGTTTAGGCCAATAAAATTTTTCTTCAACTAACGTAATGGTCTTATCCCTATCGAAATGACCACTCAACCCTCCGCCATGCATTTCCCAGATGATATGGAGACGTAACGACGACTGCGGAATACATAGCTTTCCAAGTCTAAATAGATAGCCGTCCTTAATGACGAAGGCCGACATGTTCGTGGGTGAGCTATCTTGGGCTGACAAATATGCGTCCTGGAAATCGGGGCACATGGCGTACTCATCTTTGATGCGCTCGAATCCTACCACATTAACCTCCATAGTGGTGACTAACAAGGTTAAGCGACTAAGAGCGTCCGCGACTCGGTTGTCAGCTCCCTTAAGGTGTTTAAGATTGAAAGTGTATTCTTGCAAAAATGATACCCATTTAGCGTGGCGCAGGCTGATTTTGTGTTGACCATTAATGAATCGTAACGCCTCATGATCGGAAAGGATCACAAACTCCTTAGGGAGGAGATAGTACCTCCAATGGTGTAGACATCTAATGACGGCGTAGAACTCCCTATCATAATTTGAGTAGTTTAATTTGGCGCCCGCCAACTTCTCACTAAAATAACTCACGGGGTGACCCTCCTGACTCAAGACACCTCCAACTCCAACGCCATATGCATCACACGTAAGCTCGAAGACCTTGGTGAAGTCGGGGAGACGCAACATCGGGGCTTCGGTCATAAGCTCTTTAATGCGACGGATTGCAAACGTGGAGGATTTCATCCATGTGAATTCGCCCTTCTTCAAGCAGTCGGTAATGAGTGTCATAATGCTACTAAAATCACGTATGAAACGACAATAAAAGGTAGCTAAGCCGTGGAAACTATGCACCTCTCGAAGACTAGTGGGCACGGGCCAGTCTCTAATCACTTGAACCTTTCCTGGGTCAACTCGAATTCCATCAGAACCAACTATGTAACCCAAGAATTCAACCTCCTTAACATTAAAGGTGTACTTCTTAAGATTCAGAAATAAGGTTTCCTTCCTTAAAGTGTTGAGGATTACTTTTATATGGGAAAGGTGTTCGGCGGGGGAGGTACTAAAGACTAGGATGTCGTCAAAATATACCACAACAAACTTCCTCATATACGGCCTAAACATGTGCGTCATCATCCGGGAGAAGGTGCTAGGGGCGTTGGATAACCCGAAGGGCATCACAAGCCACTCATACAACCCGTCCTTAGACTTGAATGCGGTCTTCCACTCATCCCCCTCTCGGATCCGAATCTGGTGGTAACAACTCCGTAAGTCTTGCTTCGAAAAGATAGTTGCACCTGAAAGGACATCCAAGAGATCATCTAATCGTGGGATTGGAAACCTATATTTGATATTAATTTTGTTGATAGCCCGACTATCAACACACATGCGCCAGGTGCCATCCTTCTTTTGGGCAAGGAGGGCTGGGACAGCACACGGGCTCATGCTCGCTCTAATAAACCCCTTACGCAGTAAATCCTCTATCTGGGTTTATAATTCTTGATGGGCGGCGGGATTAAGCCTATAGTGAGGTTGGTTGGGTATGGACGATCCGGGGATAAGGTCGATGGCATGTTGTATATCTCTAAGCGGAGGCAACGACGATGGAAACTAATCCGGGTAAACGCCCCTAAATTCATCCAACAATACCCGTAGCTTTCTAGGTAAATCATCCAACACACCACTATTAGTCTTGGCACCCATGATAACGAGAGCATACATCATGCCCTCAATGAAGGGATCCTTCACAAATTCTTTCCTACTAACCAAGTTCAACGCCTTCCTCTCTACCGGAACGGTGGTATCCTTAGTCATCACTACCGGTTATTTTGGCACAGTCGGTCTCAAGGTGATGGTCTTGCCGTTGAATTTGAACTCATATGTGTTAGCGCGATCGTAGGTGCGTCACATCACGGTCATAGAGCCAGGGGCGTCCTAGTAACACATGACAAACGTCCATCGGCAGGACGTCGCACCAAACCTCATCCGTGTAGGATTTGAAAGACATGGGGACTAGGCATCGTTGGGTTACCTTAATAGAAACCTTACTAATCCAAGCAACCTGATAGGGGGTCGGGTGCGGTTCAACAGTCAAGGACATACGCTTAACGGCGTTCCCAAAAACGACATTCACGCAACTACCACCATCAATAACTAGTTTGCATAACTTCTCGCCACTCTTAAAGATCAGGGAAAATATGCTCGTCCTCTTCCAGTCGTCTACGGGACGAGGAGTGGTCAAGATACAACGCATCACCATAAGGCGGTGATCATCCTCCAAGTCACTAGGGACTCCGTCGGGGTCACTCTCCTCCGCGACCTCATACTCATAATCGTCAGGGTCGGTAGCTGGATCTAATAACGCTAGCGTTTTCGTCTTCGTGGGGCATTCGTAGGCATAGTGGCCTTGAACGCCGCAAGAATAACAAGTGGTGTTAGCCTTGCTAACCTTTCCTATAGGGACACGCTCACTTGCGGGGTTCTTAGTGTTTCGTGCGGTGATCACAACAGACTTAGACTCGGTGGATCTAAATTTTCCCTTATCAGGACATATGGAAGAAGATGCCCCAGTGGTGGACTTGTTCTTCGCATGAGAATAACGGGAATGAGCCTTAGAGGCTAAGTGTTTTTCAATGTCCAGGGCGGCATTGAAAGTTGCGTTCAAATCCGTGTGCCCATATCGCAGGAGCTTCCTTTGGATATCAGGGTGAAGACCTTTTCGAAACCTAGATAAAGTGACTTCGGGGATCTCTTTTAAGTCACATCGCACCATACGGTCCTTAAGTTCACCCATATAGTCAGCTACCGAACTTGAGCCTTGCCGCAGGGTGGCAAGCTCATCAAACATCTGTGTCCGATGGTACGCGGGGACGTACTGGTCGGTCAACAGATTCTTCATTACGGTCCATCCGATAATTGGGTCTCCATTCCCAGTGCCTAACCTACGCTCTTCATTCAACCAATAAGTTTTGGCACGACCAGTTAATTTCATCCTGGCAACTTGGACCTTTTGGGGGTCCGTGAGATGGTGCCAGTCGAAATAACATTCCATATCCACAGTCCAATTTAGGTAGTTCTGTGGATCTCCCATGTCGTCGTAAGTGGGGGCCTCAATCTTAACGGCTCTAGTAATGTAAAACTCTCTCTCGTGCCGACGGCCTCGTGGGGGTACTCGAGGGGAGTCCCCATCAGAATCTAAATCGGAGCTTTGTTGGCGCCTTCGGGGCAACTCAACATTAGCGGGTGGTGGGGGTGGCCTAGCTTGGGTTTGTATGAACTGGGTTAACATGTTCCTAAGCTCAGTCATCTCATTACGCAGCCCCGCTATGGCCTCAGTGTTGGGATCTACATGTTCATTCGCAGCCATCCTAGACGTAGACGGAGTCGAATATTCCGATCCTAGCCTAGTGCGGATTCCGGATTAGAAAAACCTTGGAAAGATGAATTTTCCTAGGGCTGTAGCTATACTGAAAATAAGATATTTTTATAGATTCCCAAAGTGACTAACACGTAGATCGTTAAAAAAAATTTTTTTTGAGATTTCGCTGAAAAATAGGGATTTCAGCCCGCTATTTGCATACCAACTAGATAGAATTACGACATTTCCAATTTGCAGGCTGACCTAACGAGGACGAATCGAAAAATTTTCTGTTTTAATGTTACTGGAAATAAAGTCAGGAAGCTACAGAATTTTTTTCAGATTTTTTGACAAGTTTTAAAATTCCGAAAATTTTACTAAACGCAGAGCAATGTGAAAATTTCAGATCTTTGAAAGTTCAGATCGACCAACGAAGAACACAGAGAGGATGTTTGCAACGTGGAAGTTGAAACGACCGCATCTGATACCAAATTGATGTAGGGACGACCGTGATTCGGACGTGACTACAATACGGACACCTAAACGTTACGGAACAAGAAATAAAAGAGGGAACGCCGACCAAAAGCGATCTAAAAGGGGTCGGTTGGTTCCCAAAATCCGGGAATCGATACCACGTCCTTAGGACCTACTTCTCCAACAAGCACAGAACTCACCGTAGCCGGACTCGATACAACGTCCTTAAGACCTACCTCTCCAACAACCACACAACTCACCGCACCTACACAAGCATCTATTTATTTCAATATAGTCGTTTCAAGCGCAGCAATAGTTTATTTCGGAGCGGTGGAAAACCTTTAAGAGCGATCAAAATTCGAGTCGTGATTAATTCCCTTGTTGGCACATAAAGTGCGCCGAACGGAAGAGCAAATCGAGGCTAGGCCACGTTGCACTCCCAAGACGGATCTACCCATTCCGGACAATAAGAGATTAAATAACAACACCGTCAAATTCAGATTTTGCAAGCGACGGATTTAAAAATCACGGAAAAATGGTGCATGAAAAACCTCCACAATTCTAAAGCAAGAATCACACAAAGGGAAGA
The DNA here is from genome assembly GCA_039513925.1 of Platanthera zijinensis. Lineage (NCBI taxonomy): Eukaryota > Viridiplantae > Streptophyta > Magnoliopsida > Asparagales > Orchidaceae > Platanthera > Platanthera zijinensis. The sequence continues at coordinate 107,369,522 of CM077089.1, forward strand.
GTTTACCCAACCGGGAAGAAATTTCACACAAAGATAAGGTGGGAGAATCACTCTCTCCACGGATCCGTCGGCGTCACACCGAAGGGTTTGCAACCTTCTTCCACGGAGTCGCACTAAGGAAGCCGCGTCGGAGTCGCACCAAAGCGGATGGAGGGAGCAAGGAGGGGCGGCGGCTTCACACCACAACAAGGGGCCGGCGGTTTCACACCACACAAGGGGGCGGCTTGGATTCTCTCCTCTTGGCCGAAATTCCTCTTAAGGGGAATAGAATTAGGTTTCAAATCTCAATGATATTATTCCTCTTAAACACCTCCTTAAATAGGAGTTTACAATAACTCTTAGCCATTCATGATGGAGATGTAATCTCATCCATCCAAAAGGCTAAATGCACACCCAAAATAAAATATTGTTCCAAATGAAAAAATAACACATGTCATGAATATAAAATTATCACTTAAGCATAGGATAATTTTATATTCTCAAAATATTAAATAAAGTGCATGAAATAAGAAAATTAGGCTAATTTTTTCATGACGGTTTTAGCACGCCGCGGGTGGAGGTTGTAACATACACTCCTTCAGCGTCATCACAGCCTCTCAGATCTTTATGTCGTAGCGCCTCGGCAACCAGGTCATCATCAAGTAGCGGTGGCACTGCATCAACTTATTATGCCACCGACGAGAGCCAATTTCCGCTACTCTCATGTCATAGTCCACATAACGCAGGTACAGCTCCACCATTTCCCGTTGCTCAAGCCGCCCTACCGTCTCCGAATTCCGTAGTACTTATGGCCAAACCTTCAGGGCACGGGTTGGTTTTGCCTTTCCTGTTCGGCGCCCTGGCCTAATAATTCTGAACCCCATGGGCTCACCGTTTTCCAAAGAAAGACCCTACATGTCTCCTGGAGACAGGCCTCGCACATACAATCCCAATTATACAAGGTTGGCCACAGGCCACCTAGTTGGCAGGAATGCGTTTCCGCCCAGTTTTCCGGGTGCACCTTAGAGTTAATCCCCAAGGCTCCCTGTTGCAATCTACCGTGTAGAAAACCCGAAAAACAACACAATACGGAGTCTTCTCCAACAATCAATGCACAATGCAACATCACTGATCAAGACAAACACGTTCGGGTAGGCTTCACACACAATGCATATGCCCGTACTTCGATTCCGGACTCTAAAGAAGGGGTACTTCACATATCTACCCTAAGGAACACCGCGCACTCACCGCACACTCACATGAGCAGGTTTCCCAAGAAGAAAGGAAGAGGTCTTCACATGTCCAAGTTGAGAATCGTTACCCTTGAAGTCCATTTTGGCGCCATGAGAAACTAGCCGGCTGGAAAGCTTCGTAACGAGAATGCCTCCGTAGATCCGGTCTCGGTTTTCGATTCGATGCTCCAACGGCGGCTGGGATCCTCCTCATCCTTCTTCCTTGATTTCTCCTCTCTTTAAGACTTAAGAAAGAGAAAGGCCAAATGAAAATGAGGTGTTTAACCTCATCTCCTGGCCTTAAGGAAGGAGGATTAATCATAAGCCGTCAGATCTGATTTAAAGAAAATGAACGGCTCGGATCCAGCCAAAAAGTCAATAAAATAAGCCGAACATGGCTTTGCACACAGCAATGTGCCTGGCCGTGTGCCCTGCTTGCACACGAAGTTGTTGATCAAGAGATGGACACGGGTCGAGACATGCCCGTGTCTCAACCTGACACGCCCGTTGATAGTTTTACTTTCAAGACAACCTAAACACCTAGAGGGGGGGTGAATAGGTTCTAATTGCTTGTTTATACTTCTAGGCAGAATTCAATAGTAGAAATAAAACATTCAGCACAGCAATCACAGAAATTGAAACATCACAGATTGCACAATGTTTTATAGTGGTTCCCCAAGGTTTGGGTACATCCACTTTCCCCCTTCACCTATCTAGCAGTATGCTAGATTCGGCCAAACTTCCACTATTCTCAGATCCACAGATCCTACAGCTCAGAACCTGGATAGGTTCCTACAACTCAGGCTCAACAGCCCTACCTCAGCCTTGCCTCAAGGCCTACCACTCAGAGAAGAACCTTCTCCTACACTCAGGCAAATAGCCCTACCACTCAGAGATCACCTCTCCTACACTCAGCCTTATAACACAGGCTTACAACTCAGATCTGTGTAAACAGATCCTACAGAAATTTAGAAAAGATATTTTAATGTCTTGCCTTTGTTGAGAGAGAAGAGGTCAAGACACTTCTTGATCAGTTGATGAAATCAACTGAATCTGAGCTTTCTTCAAAGCTTCTTGAATCTGAACTTAGCTGAGTTGATTTCCAAACAGCTTCTTGAGAAACCACTGATGGCTTCCTTCTTCTTCTTCAAGATGACTGGATCCCTCTCTATCCAACACCTTTTCTGATACTTCAGACTTCTTCTTCTTAGATCTTCTGATGAAGATCTTCTTTAGAGCTTAGCACTTTCTTGAATTGAAACTTCAATAGGATCGTAATCCTTTTTTTTTCTTCTTAGATCTTCTACTGTTTTTTTTATTTCCTTCTGAATATGTCTATTTATAGACTTTCTTCATGGTAACCGGCTGATCCGGTTTCTAACTGTTTTCTGACAGGTCTGACAGCTTCAGTTAAACGGTGGCAACCCACAGCTGTCAAGTCTTCAAACAGTTCCTGTACCTAAGCCTTGGACAGCAAAATGTCGAGACAGTCTGTCAGAAAGTGTCGAGACCAATCTGTCTATCTGTGTCGACATAAGTGACTTTGGTGTCGACACAGTCTTTGATGATGTCGACTAAGTTGCTTTTAAGTCGACACAGCTTCTTCAGAAAATAACTTGGTCTTGACTCTGCAATGTGTCGACAAAAGTCCTGTGTGTCGACACAGTTGTTGTAGATTCAGAACTCAGTATGTGTCGACTCAGCCTTCAGGTGTCGACACAGCAATCTTCAATTCTGCCAAAATGTGTCGACTCAGTCTTCTGGTGTCGACACAAGCACAGTCGACTTCTGCCAATATGTGTCGACTCATTCTCAAGGTGTCGACACATCCTCCCAGTGTCGACACAGTTGAGGTCGACTATCTTCTTCTGTGAGTCGACTATCTTTCTCTGGTCGACTATCTTTCACTAGTCGACTATCTTTCACTGGTCGACTAACTTTCTCTGGGTGTCGACTATCTTTCACTGTTCGACTAACTTTCTCTGGGTGTCGACTATCTTTCACTGTGTCGACACTGCTTCCCAGTGCTGAGGTCGACGATCTTCTTTATGTGTCGACACTGCTTCCCAGTGTCGACATAAATGTGATCGACTATCTTTCTCTGTGTCGACACTGATATTCTGAAGTGTCGACACAAATATTCTGAAGTGTCGACACAAATATTCTGAAGTGTCGACACAATTTCTTCAGGTGTCAACACGTGGACTTAGAATATTTTTCTGCATTCTTTAATACTTCTTCACCTGCACATATCAACTCAAAACAACATCAAATATACCTTGATGTATATCATTGAGCTAAGTTGGGCTTCTTCAAATCAGGTACACATTTTCCAATGTACCCAACAATCTCCCCCTATTTGGAGAAGTCATAACCCTTATAGCCAATGATATACACCATTTATAAAAAGTATAATATGATGATATATGACATAACAGGAATACTTAATATAAACAAAATATAAACAATCCATCACAGAATGAACATTATATGATACCAAACAACATTTTGTTTATAACTTGGTAATGATTGATTACAGAGTTTTACATTTAATGATCAAAACATAACAAAACACTTTGAAAGAACTAAAAATTAAGACTAATCAGGCTCTTTTATGACAATCCCTTTGCCAGATTGAATTTGATCCTTCACAGGAGCTTCAGAATCTTCAGCTGGTTTCTTGCCTTTTAGCTCAGCTTTCTTCAGAGCTTTTTCCTTGAGCCTTTGCCTTTCAAAATAATGAAAGGGCTTTGGAAAGTACTTGCTCGGCTCCTGAGCATCTGGTGGCAGCCTACCCAGCTTGGCTTTTCTTCTAAACTGTACTATTGCCTCTTGCCTGGCTTCATACTTCTGCCATTCCATCTCATTGAACCACTTGCCTCTTTCATGTTCTTGGTTTTTGACAGCCTTCCATGCAGTGAGTATAATATTTCTGGAAGTAGGACTCCACTGCTCAAAGTCTGGCTTAAGTTCAGCCTGCTCTCTAAATCTTTTCTTAGATAGTAGAGCATCTTGCTGTTCTTTCAAAGTAGCCTCAGGCTTATCTACTTTTCCAATAACAACCTTGTGAACCTCCTTTGGAGGACTATACATTCCTTGAACTTGCTGATCAATCATATCATAATCTGGAGGAGGGTAAATGACTTGGGCAACCTCAGGTTGATTGCCTTCTAGTAGACCTGTTTGTATTCCTGACTCAGCCACCATAGCATCATCACACAAAGGTGGATAGCCCAATGTGGCTCGAATACTATTGGTCACCCACTTGGTGTGCTCTGAGCCTGCATGAACTAACAACCTCTCCCCCTTTATGGCTTCTCTAGTAATATGATCTCTTAGATCCTCCTTCTGAAATCTGATTTGTCCATCCAGATAATTCACACCCTCTTTAAAAAATGGTTTTAACTTTAGAAGCTTGTCAGATATGTCCTTTTGAGAGGTAGTGATAGCAGTTTTAACAGAATCAATAGCAGCTTGGAATTTCTTATCAAATTCTTCCATTTCCTTTGCTCTAGCTGCAGGCAGATCTGGAATAGTCTTTTTTAATTCATTAATGATCTCATGATGAGATTCAGTTAAATTATCATTCATCCTTATCTGATTTTCCAAAACATAGCTTTGCTTTAAAGCAATATCATCCTCTTTAGGAATGATGGACTGCTGTTGTTTTGCCAAATATACCACAGCATTACCTCCCTTATGGAAGCAATCTGTCATCTCCTTCTTATGCATATTGACTTCAAATCGAATAGACTTTATATCCTGAGCCAAGTCAAATTGCAGGGACTTGTTGTTCTCATCAACATATTTTTCAATAGCCACTCTGTGTTCATCCAATTTCACTTGTAAATCGACCATAAACTTGTTATAATCAAATTCAGAAGGAGTGTGATGTGCTGTAGGCTGTAGAGCCTGCTTATAGCTCTTGCTCCTTCTCTTGAAGACCATAAGTTTTCTCTTCTTAGCCATCCTGGCTTCTTCATTCTCAGAATCAGAAGTACTATTAATTTGAACTCTCTCTTTGGGAGGAGGAGGAACATCTGCTTCAGTGCCATGTTGTTCAGCCTCAACATGCACAGGCTCCCCCTCAATTGCTTGCTCCACTTCCATTCTATCAGTAACTATTTCATCATTTGGAAATAACTCATCAAGAGTATATTCCTTCTGGGCTGGAACATCTGTAGTATTCAAATCTTGAGATAAATCAATTTGAGCTTCCTCTTGCACTTGCTCAGACAGCTTCTCCCCCTGTACTTGTTCAGTATTGGTGATGTCCTGGGCAGGTGAGGACACTTGCTTCCCCTGGACCTGTGCAGAAATAGAAATATTAGAAACGTCTTGTGTAGGAAAATACACCAGCTCCCCCTGTACCTGTACCTGGTCATGAGTAGATACAACTTGTGTGGGTTTATAAACTTGCTGAGCTGGTATTCTTACTTGTTCTCCTTGAATTGCAGGTACAGTGGCATCCTGAACTTGTGTTGAAGCAGGCTGATCTTCAACCTCTTGTCTTACTTTCTCTTCTTGTGGGTGCTCAGTACTGGTAGCATAACCTGGGGATTTCTCAGGTGAATCCTGCCTTTCCACTTCAGGCATCTCTTTGGTCAGGACCCTATCCCATCTGGAAAACAATCTCATGTCCATCCTTCTCATGTGATTAATTTTTGTTCCAGGTAGTTGTTGCATAACATCAGGAATCTCCTTAGTTACGTATATACTCATTATTCTAGCCAGATTTGGCTTCTTGATTCCTTCCTTAATCTTTTCAAAGATTACAGTTGACCAATCTGTTGGAATTGTAAACACAATCCTGGTCATGAGACTGAACATATAGGAGGAAATCCTATCATGTCCACCTGGCTTGCACAGAATTACTTTGCCAACAACCTCAGACAGGAACTTGCCCTGTTGATTCATTCCTTTCCTATTGAAAGCAGCTCCAATTTTCATGGTGGAATCCAATCCACACCATTGAAGAGCCTCCCTTGATTTAGAAGCAGGGACGTCCTCTTCATTCTCAATTATAGGTAATTGTAGAATTATTCTTAACTTACTTGGAGTAATTTCCACTGTTGACCCATGAACTGTGGATTTTAACTCGTGACTTTCTGAATCTACAGATGCAGAAGTAAAGAACTCATGCACCTCCTTCTTCCATATCTTAGATGGTTCTGAGACCAGAAATTCTAATCCCGAGTCGGAGAGGAGAGAGATAACCCTGTGAACATCTGGTGGGGCATCAGCAAAGGCCTGGCGCACCAACTCATATCCTTCATTTACGTTATCTTCAATCTTTGGCGCCATAGATCAGTCGAGAAAGCTTGAAAGATGAGAGAAAGAGAGAGAGAGGGAGAATGTCGACACAGGGATTCAGTCTCGAAAACCTTGTAAGCGTGTCGACAGAATGAGTTTTTGACCTATTTATACCTTCTGTTTAAAGAAGATCAAAAGACGCCAAAAACAGACTATAAGTGTCGACTCAGATGGAATGTGTCGACACAAGCTTCTATTGTCTCGACTTCAAGTCCGTCTATTATGTGTCGACACCAATTTGTGGATATGTCGACACCTGAAATATATAGTAGAGCAACAGAAATTCTGTGTCGACTCTTAGTATAAGTGTCGACACAAAATCTGTAAGTGTCGACACCACTATCCTGGTGAAGTCGACACTACATTCCTGGATAAGTCGACAATAAGATTCTTAAGTGTCGACACATATTTTTTGTGTCGACACAATATCTCTGACTTGTCGACATTACAACCCTGAGTCGACACATTATTACTGAATGTGTCGACACCATCTTACTTAGCCAATTTCTGTTTGTTCAACATAACTTATAAGTACTACAAAGTACTTGATACTACTTCAATGTGTCTTTATATCACTTGAATGTTTTGTTACCACTTCAACTTCATTGTTGATGATTTTGTGATTACACTAATCAATGGTTAACATACCTAATTCAATTTTAAATTTATTGAATTTGGTCTCATCTATGGGCTTAGTAAACACATCTTCTATTTGATAATCTGTTTTGACAAATTCCAATGAGATGTCTTCTTTTTCTACATGTTCTCTAAGAAAATGGTATTTAATTTCTATATACTTAGTTCTACTATGAGAAACAGGATTATTAGCAATAGAAATTGCACTCTTAGAATCACACAAAAGAGGTGTTCTACTTACTTGAATACCATAATCCTTAAGTTGATGCTGCATCCATAATAGCTGTGCACAGCAGCTTCCAGCAGCAACATACTCAGACTCAGCTGTGGAAATTGCCACACTGGTCTGCTTCTTACTACTCCATGATATTAGTCTTCCTCCCATGAATTGACAAGTACCTGCAGTACTCTTCCTATCCTCTCTACATCCTGCAAAATCTGCATCTGAATAGCCTATTAGTAGAAAATCTCTATTCCTAGGGTACCAAAGACCTAGATTAGGTGTGCCCTTAAGATATCTCAGAATCCTTTTGACTGCAGTATAATGAGACTCTTTAGGGCAAGCTTGGTACCTAGCACAGACACATGTAGCATACATAATATCTGGTCTACTAGTTGTGAAATATAGTAGAGAATCAACTATTCCTCTATACAAAGTCTCATCAACAGGTTTACCTGCATCATCTTTGCATATAGGCATACTTGTCCCCATAGGAGTTCTCATGATGGAGGATGACTCCATACCATACTTCTTGATTAATTCATTAGTAAACTTTGACTGGTATATGGACAAGCCATCATCAGTCTGTCTTACTTGGAGTCCCAAGAAGAACTTCAGTTCCCCCATACTGCTCATCTCAAACTTCCCTTGCATAAGTTTGGCAAACTTTTTACAAAGGTTGTTTTCAGTAGATCCAAAGATTATGTCATCAACATAGATCTGAACTAAGATGATCTTGCCTTTGGATTCCCTAAGGAATAGAGTTTTGTCAATTTTTCCTCTTGAGAATTTATTCTCAATAAGGAAAGTATACAGGGTTTCATACCAAGCCCTTGGGGCTTGCTTTAACCCATACAAAGCTTTTCTAAGCTTATAAACATAATCAGGTTTGAGAGGATCTACAAAACCTGATGGCTGCTCTACATATACTTCTTCTTTAAGATCACCATTCAGAAATGCTGACTTCACATCCATCTGGTATACCTTGAAGTCTTGATAGGCTGCATAGGCAAGGAACATTCTGATTGCCTCCAGCCTTGCTACTGGAGCAAAGGTTTGATCAAAGTCAATCCCTTCTTCCTGCCTGTATCCTTTTGCAACCAATCTTGCTTTATTCTTCACTATTATTCCACTTTCATCTAGCTTGTTCCTATAGATCCATTTTGTGCCAATTATGTTGTGGCCTCTTGGTTTAGGAACAAGCTCCCAGACATTGCACCTTCTGAATTGATTCAGCTCCTCTTGCATAGCATCAATCCAGTGTTGGTCTTGGATAGCTTCTTCAAACTTCTTAGGCTCCATTTGTGACAGGAAACTTGAATGTAGAACTGTGTTTTGATTTCTGCTTCTAGTTTGCACCCCCTGTCTTGGATCACCTATTATCTGATCAGCTGGATGATCTCTTAAATGTCTTGTAGCTGGAGGAAGATTCCCTTCTGGTTGAACATCTCCAGCTCCTTCATTTAGCTGAATCTCTTGGTTTTCATCAGCTTCTATAGTGTCTTGTTCTCCCCCTGGACAGAAGCCTTCATTTTCCAATGCTCCATCTTCCTTTGATACTTCAGTAATGGAGAGCTTGTCCATACTTTTGCTTATATCTGTTGAGTCATTTGATCTACAAGACAACTCACAGTTGATTAATCTTGTTTCATCAAACACAATATGCACAGATTCTTCAACAACTTGAGTAGTCAAGTTGAAGACTCTATAGGCCTTACTATTTGTGCTGTACCCAACAAATATCCCATCCTAGGATTTGGCAGCAAACTTAGTCAAATATGACTTGCCATTGTTAAGTATATAACACTTGCAACCAAAGATCCTAAAGTAAGATAGATTTGGTTTTCTGCCTTTCACAATCTCATAGGGAGTCATTTTGTGGCTTTTGGTGATAGTAGCCCTATTGATTACATGACAAGCTGTGTTAATAGCCTCAGCCCAAAAATATTCTGGGAGAGAGGTGTCACTCAACAGAGTTCTACCTGCTTCAATTAATGTTCTATTCTTTCTTTCAGCAATTCCATTTTGCTGAGGTGTTCTAGGTGAGGAGAACTCTTGGAAAATCCCAAAGTCTTTACACAATTTTGTTATGCTATCAGATTGAAACTCAGTATCATGGTCACTTCTGATTTTGACCACTGTACTATTCAGTTCATTCTGAATTTGCTTTACAAAATTAAGTAATACACTTGGGGTTTCAGATTTCTGTCTCAGAAAGAACACCCATGTAAATCTAGAATTGTCATCTACAACCATAAAAGTGTAGACCTTCCTACCTAGACTATGAACTGGCATAGGACCAAAAAGATCCATATGCAAGAGGTATAAGCACCTCACAGAATCCTTGTTTTCAAGGCTTTGAAAGGAGGATTTTCTCTGCTTGCCCTTTTGACAAGCTGAGCATATCCCTTCCTTTATACACTTAACTTGAGGTCAATTCCTCACTAACTCTTTGCTAAAGAGTTGGCTAATTGTCTTGTAGTTTAGATGAGACAATCTCTTGTGCCACTTAACACAATGAGAAGCATTGTCATCAGCTACAAGACAGATGGAAGAAGCCTTATTCTTACATTCAAAATTAAGACATTATACATTTCTCTTCCTATACCCAGTCAATATGATCTTTTGATCACTTGACCTTTTGATATGACATCCATCCTTAACAAATGAAATGTCATATACTAAATCACTCAGCTGGCTTATGCTTATTAGATTATGTTTCAAACCTTTTACATAAGCCACTTGGGTGATAGTAATTAGGTTAGAAGAAATGTTACCAAACCCTTTGATGACTCCTTTTTCAGATCGACCAAAGATCACTTTAGGTCCATCTTTGACAGATGAATACTCCTTCAGCAGCCCCTTTGTTCCAGTCATGTGCCTGAAACAACCACTATCTATGTACCATATAGGGGCATGGTTACTTGGATTCACCTGCAACACAGATTTACTTTCCCTTAGAACCCAAGCAAGTCTTGGGTCCTTGGTTCAAGTTAGCATAAACAAAGCTACCATTATTTCTTCTAACAGGTAGACTATTGTTCTTTCTAACACTTGTGTTATACTAGCAGTCTAGTGCAAAATGGCCTCTCTTGCCACAGCACCAACATTCAAACTTATTGTATCTAGATCTAGATACATCCTTGTCAGAAGAATTTCTGTTCATTGCTGGTGCTGCAGCAACTTCACCTACTGATTTCTTAAAACCATTGGGTTTATGACCATAGGTAGGCATGCTTGCATTTACACCCTTGTTCTTCAGAACATTAGTCTTAATATGACCTTGAATATCTTCATGATCATATTTGTTAGAAGGCACTTCCACCTTACTAAACTTTATGGGGACTGAAAGGTTTAGTGACTGAACAGGAGCTTTGCCTTTCCTCTTGAATCTGCCAGCCCTGGAATTACCTTTAAATCCTAATCCAGCCTTACCCTTTTGAGTGACAAATTCATCTATCAAGGGTAAGACAGATTTTGGCTTAGAGTAACTAGCCACTAAATCCCTTTCAATTCTAAGTCTGGCCTCCAGACTCTTCACTTGATCATTAGTATAATTAATTGTGCCCATCTGAATAATAGTTATATTCTTCAGCTTGGCAATTTCATTTAATTTTTGATCAATAACTTTCTCTAACTCAGTTGTAGCAATCCTTTGTACAGCAATTTCCTGATCCTGAGATTTAACCAAGTTCTTGATTTTCTTAAGGGCCTGCAACAAGTCCCCATACTTATCTATCAATTGATAGACATCTCCTTCAGATTCAGATGCATCTACATCACTTGATGCAGATGTAGCTGATTCTTCACTTATACTACAAACAGATGTAATAGAAGGACATTGTACCTTATTATGACCAGACTGATTCTGGCATATGTCCTCTTCTGATCCTGCCATCAGCCCCATACACTGATGATCCTTTTTTTCATTGATGGAGTCTAGCAACTACAGAAACTCCTCTTCTTCAGATGCAGCATATAGTCCAATATATGCTTCAGCTTCAGATTCTGACTCTGAAGTTGACTGGTCTGTTAGACTCTTATCTTTCTTTGCAACAAAGGATTTCTCCTTCTTCCCTTTCTGATGAGTCTTCTTCTTGTCTGAAGACTCCTTTCTCTTATCAGGACAGTCAGCCACTACATGTCCAGTCCTATTGCAACAATAGCAGACAATCTTTGAAGTAGTGGCTTTGCTGGGCTTTGATCTGCTCTTCTCTTTCCTTGATGACCTTTTCTTCTGATAATAGTCATCAACTTGCTATGATGTGGAAGGCCTAGACTTCCATTGCTTCTTTTTCAAGAACCTCTGGAATTGCCTTATGAATGCAGCAAAGTCTGCATCTGAATCACAGCTTTCTGAACCCTTATCTGAATTTTCAGAACTATCTTCTACAACTTCCTTAGGAGGAGATGGTGATTTCCTCCTATTCTTTCTAGTGGTTTCTGCATTGAATGCCACAGTCTTTTCTCTATGCTCTCCTCTTGAATTCTTTTCCTCCTTCCTCACCATAAGTTACATTTCATAGGATAGCAACTTTCCAAACAAGGTGGGAGGAGAGATCTCTGCCAATTTAGCCACTTCTCTTATGGCACAGATCTTTGTGTCCCAATCCTTTGTTAAGGATCTCAAGAATTTGTCATTCAGTTCATAAGTACTGAAGACTCTTCCATAGGACATAAGCTCATTCACAATTCTATAGAATTTCTTGTAGCACTCAGTTATGCTATCAGATTTTCCTTATCTAAAACTTTCATACTCCTGATTGAGCATAGATTTCCTGTCCTGCCTTACTTCTTCAGATCCCTCCATGTAGACAATCAATGTGTCCCACATCTCTTTGGAGGTCTTGCAGTGAATCAGATTCTGAAATGTTGAATCATCTATGGCACTAACAATAATGTTCTGAGCTCTTTTATCCATGGTGGCCAAGATGATTTCATCCTTGGTCATTTCTGAATAACTCTTTGGAGTTTGGATATTTGCATCAAGAACTGATACCTTCATTGGAATGAAGGGGCCTTCCTGTACTGTGATGTAAATCCTTGGGTCAGATGCCTCCATAAACAATCTGACTCTTTCTTTCCAAATTCCAAAAATTTCTTTCTTGCATATGGGTAATTTCATAGACCCTAGCTCCTTATGATTCTCACCAGAACCCATCTTTTTGAATCTTGATTCTGCCTTTAAGATCTACCTCAGACTGTTAAGTCGTTTTTGAGGAACCTCCCTCTGATACCACTTGATAGTTTTACTTTCAAGACAACCTAAACACCTAGAGGGGGGGTGAATAGGTTCTAATTGCTTGTTTATACTTCTAGGCAGAATTCAATAGCAGAAATAAAACATTCAACACAGCAATCACAGAAATTGAAACATCACAGATTGCACAATGTTTTATAGTGGTTCCCCAAGGTTTGGGTACATCCACTTTCCCCCTTCACCTATCTAGCAGTATGCTAGATTCGGCCAAACTTCCACTATTCTCAGATCCACAGATCCTACAGCTCAGAACCTGGATAGGTTCCTACAACTCAGGCTCAACAGCCCTACCTCAGCCATGCCTCAAGGCCTACCACTCAGAGAAGAACCTTCTCCTACACTCAGGCAAATAGCCCTACCACTCAGAGATCACCTCTCCTACACTCAGCCTTTATAACACAGGCTTACAACTCAGATCTGTGTAAACAGATCCTACAGAAATTTAGAAAAGATATTTTAATGTCTTGCCTTTGTTGAGAGAGAAGAGGTCAAGACACTTCTTGATCAGTTGATGAAATTAACTGAATCTGAGCTTTCTTCAAAGCTTCTTGAATCTGAACTTAGCTGAGTTGATTTCCAAACAGCTTCTTGAGAAACCACTGATGGCTTCCTTCTTCTTCTTCAAGATGACTGGATCCCTCTCTATCCAACACCTTTTCTGATACTTCAGACTTCTTCTTCTTAGATCTTCTGATGAAGATCTTCTTTAGAGCTTAGCACTTTCTTGAATTGAAACTTCAATAGGATCGTAATCCGTTTTTTTTCTTCTTAGATCTTCTACTGTTTTTTTTATTTCCTTCTGAATATGTCTATTTATAGACTTTCTTCATGGTAACCGGCTGATCCGGTTTCTAACTGTTTTCTGACAGGTCTGACAGCTTCAGTTAAATGGTGGCAACCCACAGCTGTCAAGTCTTCAAACAGTTCCTGTACCTTAGCCTTGGACAGCAAAATGTCGAGACAGTCTGTCAGAAAGTGTCGAGACCAATCTGTCTATCTGTGTCGACATAAGTGACTTTGGTGTCGACACAGTCTTTGATGATGTCGACTAAGTTGCCTTTAAGTCGACACAACTTCTTCAGAAAATAACTTGGTCTTGACTCTGCAATGTGTCGACAAAAGTCCTGTGTGTCGACACAGTTGTTGTAGATTCAGAACTCAGTATGTGTCGACTCAGCCTTCAGGTGTCGACACAGCAATCTTCAATTCTGCCAAAATGTGTCGACTCAGTCTTCTGGTGTCGACACAAGCACAGTTGACTTCTGCCAATATGTTTCGACTCAATCTCAAGGTGTCGACACATCCTCCCAGTGTCGACACAGTTGAGGTTGACTATCTTCTTCTGTGAGTCGACTATCTTTATCTGGTCGACAATCTTTCACTAGTCGACTATCTTTCACTGGTCGACTAACTTTCTCTGGGTGTCGACTATCTTTCACTGTTCGACTAACTTTCTCTGGGTGTCGACTATCTTTCACTGTGTCGACACTGCTTCCCAGTGCTGAGGACGACGATCTTCTTTATGTGTCGACACTGCTTCCCAGTGTCGACATAAATGTGATCGACTATCTTTCTCTGTGTCGACACTGATATTCTGAAGTGTCGACAGAAATATTCTGAAGTGTCGACACAAATATTCTGAAGTGTCGACACAATTTCTTCAGGTGTCGACACGTGGACTTAGAATATTTTTCTGCATTCTTTAATACTTCTTCACCTGCACATGTCAACTCAAAACAACATCAAATACACCTTGATGTATATCATTGAGCTAAGTTGGGCTTCTTCAAATCAGGTACACATTTTCCAATGTACCCAACACCCGTGTCGGGTCGTCGACACGCCCGTGACTAGGGCGTATCACGCATAACCGCAACGCCAACCATCACGTCCCTTGATGGACACGGGTGGCGACACGCCCATGTCAAACGTGACACGCCCATGTCAAATGTGACACGCCAGTGTCAACAAGTACAAGCCCGTGTTCGAGGCCGTGTCCTCCAGTCGACACAGGATAAACTCTCTCGAAGAGTACACAGCCATGTGACACGCCCGTATCACATGCTGTGTGCCTGACACGCCCTGTGACACGCCCGTGTCACAGGCTGTGTTCGAGCACTCGACGCTCGTCGACCTCAATTCGACCACCCAAGCACGACACGGCCATGTGACACGCCTGTGTCACATGCCGTGTTCACCCTACCAAGGCCCAAACTTGGTTCGAACACCGCCCGTTTTGCTTTTATGTTTTGGGGCCTTATAATTCCCCCCCCCCCCTTAAAGAATTTTGTCCACGAAATTATGTAAAGATACATAACCCAAGTTTTACCCAAACGAAAAAACTCGGGGTATTCCTCGAACATAATCTGCTCTCGATCCCATGAAAGCTCTTCACGACAGCAATTATTTCAACGGACTTTAACCATACGGAAACTTCCGATTGCGGCATCGCGTGACTTCAAAGTCTTCAGTACATACAGGTTTGACCTTCGTCGTCACCCCACAATCAAACGACACCTGACCGACTGTAACCACATGCGAATGCTCTAGCACCGCCTTCCGCAACCCTGATATGTGGAACACATCATGTTGCCCACTCAAGTTCACTGAAAACTTCAGTCAATACCCTACTTCACCACTCCGCTCCAAGAGCTCAAACGGTCCAAGGTACCGCGGACTCAGCCTCCTCAGGCATCGAGCTCGCGAGACACCATTAAAAGGCTTGATTTTAAACTATGCTCAATTGACAACAATGAACTCCACGTTCCTATACTTTGGCATTATAGTATTCTACCTGTCAGTTGTGATCGATCTGCTAAAATTTCTGAATTTTATGTACCGTTGAAGTGGCGTCTTCCACTGTCTGTCGTTTGTACAACATCGAATAACCCGTCTCCAACCAAGACGACGACGTGCGACCTTTTTCTCCCATACAAGGTCTCGAAAGGCGCCATTTATTTACTCGCCTAGTAGCGGTTGTTATACGCAAACTCCACCATGCACATGCGATCTTCACATGAGTTTCTGTAATCCGAGACGCACATGCAAAGCATGTCCTCCATTATTCTGTTGACCCTCTCAGTCTGACCATCCGTCTGTGGATTGAAGGCTGTGTTAATACTCAGATTAGTTCCCAACAATTTATGCACCAGCCTCCAGTCATTGGACGTGGGGCGTTCATCCAAGTCACTTACAATACTGTGGGGTGCACAATACAACCGAACTACGTTATCCATGTAGAGTTTGGCAAACTTTTCACCGGATCATCCCTTTTCAGTCTTGGCCACCAGAACAACTTCTTCAATCCTCTAAACATTTTATGCACCCATGGTGAATTGAGTACTTGGTATGATGAGCCTCGTACATCAACTCCTGCCGCTGACTCTCCACACTTAGGGCACACAGACGACTATCCTTCCACAACAGTCCGTCTTCAAAAACATATTGGGGATTTGATCTATCAAATGCATCATCTGTTATCTGCTTGTCCATGCAAGAGATCTCCAATATCTCCGAAACTTGCTCCAAGATGTATGTTAAAGGTGTTGTCCCCCAATAAATCCATCCACCTCCGCTGACACAAGTTTAAATCCTTTTTATCCAATAAGTACTTCAGACTCCTAAGGTCGATTTAGATACAGACCTTCCCACCGTTTAGGTAGCGCCTTTATAGCTTTAGGGGGAATATCGCAGCCGCTAACTCCAAGTCATGGACCAGATAAATCCTCTCGTGTACCTCCAATTAACACAAGCTAAATGTTATTACACACCCACGCTGGAGCAGAACACCCTACAAGTCACTGCCCCAAGCATTGCGGTAAATCTCAACTTCTTCGGTCCTACTCGGTGAACATGGAATAGTTGCCGAGGTAAACCGTCTTTTTAGATCTTCGAAAGCTTGCACGCACTCCAGTGACCACATAAACTTTTGAACTTTATTCGCCAAAGTCGTGAGGGATAATGCTATCCGCTAGAGGTTCTCTATAAAGCGTCTGTACTTGCCGGCCAGTCTTAAAAACATCGGACTTTTCGCCAACGCAGATAACACAAGCAACTCACGTATCATAAATATCTTTGATGGGTCAACCACGATACTTTCTCCGCTCAAGACGACCAAGAAACGCTATTGAGGGTAATGTGTCGTCGCACTTGGAGAATTTGGCATACAACTGATTTCTCCTTAACGTCTCCAATACCAAATCCAGATGCTTGGAAAGATCACCCTCATACCGAAAGTATACCAGTAAGTCATCGATAAAGGTTATCACAAACTGGTTCAGGTAATCACTGAACGCCCTATACCTCAAATCAATAACACGGACGGCACATTTGTCAGCACAAGTGGCATAATGATGAACCCAAACTGCCCATATCGTGTGCTGAACGCCGTTTTGGGAATATCACTTTCCTTTAGCGACGAATAATACTATCCGGATTTCAGATTCAACTTGAGTACACACTTGACCCATTGAGTTGATCGAACAGATAATCACTCTTTGGGTTGGATACTTAATATTTTCCCGTTAACTTAATGAACTTCTAGCAACCATTACATAGTTGTAAGCTTCCATACTCTTTTAATAAGGGGACCAATGTGCCCCAAGGCAATAAACTTGGACGCACATAACCCTGTTCTACTAGCTCTTGAGGTAATACTTCAATTCCGACATCTCACAACAATAGTGAGTACAAAACTGACCACCTTACGTTTGAAATTGATGTAAGCACGCTGCTCCGAGAGCCAATCATTCCAAAGAGTACATCGAACTCTATAGACTGCAGTAGCGATGCTTGCAAGTCAAAACTCCTGACTCCCTAACCGTAACTTAAACAACAGGCTCTATTCGGGTGTAAGAGTACCCGTTAGGCAGCAGTACTCTCGGTTTGACTCTTGCCATCGAAGAAGGAACTCTGATGCACGATACACGTCCTTTAGGGAAAAAAGGAATGGGAAGTTCCCATAATGAACAGTGTTTTTGTCGGACATTCAGAAAATAAATACTAATCCTATCATAACCAAACATAGGCTAATATGCGTAAGGCAACAAGTATCTAAAACTAACATACAAGAAATTAAACCATACCTGTCACCATGTCACCATATTTCATAACCTCATGATGGCCAAAGTTGTATCCTCTAGGTTGGGATGGAGCATAATGAGATATAGCTGCCTCCAACCCCTTGCCCTTATCTTCGTAGGTCGCTCTAGGCTTCTTCTCGGACTCCAGACGTCCGCTTCTACACTCTAGGGCAAAGTGTCCCAGTTTCCCACAACAAAAGCATGCGTCTGGGTCTCAGCCAAAAATTGTTCCAGATGCACCAAAAGAAGGAACTAGACTCGACCTCCATGCCTTCTTACAACATCTACGGAAACCGGACTTCGAGGTGGGTAGCGCCTTGAACTCTGTCTTCTCAGCACTGGATTCATTCTCCTCTTGGACTCCCTTCACAGCTATCTCTGTCCCCTGATCGTCCTCACGACAATCTCGGGCAAAGTGACCAAACCTTCCACATTTATAACAGTAATATGGAGTTTGACTAGCAGGTACGTCAGACCTCACCTTACTCCTCTTTCGGTGTACAGACTTTGCGGGACCTGGGGAGTTTGGTAACCTACACCCTGACGTCTGGTTGATTCTGGCTAGATCTGATTCAAAAGTTCTAGCCGCCTCCACTAACGCTCAGAATCCAAGTAGCTTTGGTTCTACGAGTAGCAGTCGTAATTCATCACGCAGACCGTTGTAGAATCTATTAACCATAGTCCGCTCGTTCTCCAGATCAAACCATGGGTAGCGCCTTATAATAAGAAACGCCTGCAAATACTCCTCAACTGAGTTCATACCCTGCACCAAAAGCATGTTCAACTGCTGATCCAAAGGTTTTATACATGCTAGTTGTTCCATCATACCACTCGGTGTTGAAGTCACTCCAGGGATACGGGCTGTACTTGCCCTTCAAGTTGTGCTTTAGTCACCGCGAACACCACTTCAACTATCCTTCTTATGGTTTCTACAGAAAGCAGGGTCTCAGGCACATTGTTAAGTGCATTACTCTCCGTGGAGTGCTGACTTTGCGACTGCCCCGCACTACTTGTAGTCCACTATAAAGCATAATTATCGATTACGCGACATACAAATTGCTAAAAGCAATCATTGGAACACTCAGGTTCCTCAAAAACAAGTGTATTTTCATTTCTAAGTGGACATTCATGGGTTCTTTTATGTTATAACGATGGCGCACATACATGTGCTCACCACCCTTTAAAAGAATTCGCCCACGAATTCAAATAAGCAAGACCGGAATCGGTAGTCTGATACCAAATTGTAACACCCCTACCCATCGCATGGTATATAGCAGTAGGTCCGATCGGGGCCCGACGCCATATATTACAGACAGACCGAAGGGTTACAGAATGAAACAATTCTCCCAAACATAAACGTCCTACACAGAGAAATTAGCGAAAGTTTTTAAGTAGTTGAAAGAACCCAATATCATAAAACATGTATTATGAATGTCCACTAACCACATTAGGAAAGAAATACCACAATACATAAAAGTACTTGGCTTTATGGCCTTACAAATGTTCACTTAACAACAGAGTGTTTTATAGACATCGGCTCGCAGGCCGGCCACACATGACAGAAATAAAACAACAGCTCACTTTGGCCTTCGAGGGCAAGCACAGCAGCTTGGGCTTCAACCCGCTATTTGGTACTTGGTTCCGCCGCACCTGCAAGCAACATTCCACCGTACGGTGGCAAACAAAGCAACGGTCAGCTAAAGCTGACCAAATTATAACAACCCCGCCCCTTATTCGGGACGGCGGTGCTCCTTCCCTACATTTCATTAGCCCAGCTAAACAATTAAGTACATAAGTATATTTCGCCACAGGTGTAGGCTCGATCGGCAAAACACCCCGTGCACTCAGGGCACATTCTTAGTGAATCCGGTCAATTCTGTGGCTTCACTACCATAAGAAAATCCTAGTGAAAGTACAACCTAGCATAGTTCACCACAGGTGGAGGCTCGCACGGCCGCCCACCCCGTGCACTCAGGGCACATTTACGGTGTACCGGACTTCCCGAATACCACCTCCGTTCAGAGGTCCTTGACTTGACGGATTACTTTGAGCATTTCAATCTTTACGGCCCCTGGCCTGAGACTCTCATTATGCCACCGATAAGAGCCAATTTTCGCTACTCTCATGTCATTGTCCACATAACGCAGGTACAACTCCACCATTTCCCGTTGCTCAAGCCGCCCTACCGTCTCCGAATACCATTGTACTCATGGCCAAACTTGTAGGGTGCGGGTCGGTTTTGCCTTTCCTGTTCAGCTCCGTGGCCTAATAATTCTGAACCCCATGGGCTCACCGTTTTCCAAAGAAAGGCCCTACATTTCTCCTGGAGATAGCCTCGCACATACAATCCCAATTATACAAGGTTCGCCCCAGGCCACCTAGTTGGCAGGAATGCGTTTCCGCCCAGTTTTTCGAGTGCACCTTAGAGTTAATCCCCAAGGCTTCCTGTTGCAATCTACCGTGTAGAAAACCCGAAAAACAACACAATATGGAGTCTTCTCCGACAATCAATGCATAATGAAACATCACCAATCCAGACAAACACGTCCGGGTAGGCTTCACACACAATGCTTATTCCCGTACTTTGATTCCAGACTCTAAACAAGGGGAACTTCACATATCTACCCCAAGGAACACCGCACACTCGCGGGAGCGGGTTTCCCATGCAGAAAGGAAGAGGACTTCACATGTCCAAGTTGAGAATCGTTACCCTTGAAGTCCATTTTGGCGCCATGAGAAACAAGCCGGATGGAAAGCTTCGTAACGAGAATGCCTCGGCGGATCCGGTCTCGGTTTTTGATTCGGTGCTCCGACGGTGGCTGGGATCCTCCTCCTCCTTCTCCCTTGCTTTCTCCTCTCTCAAAAACTTAAGAAAGAGAAAGGCCAAAAGAAAATGAGGAGTTTAACCCCCACTCCCGGACTTAAGGAAGGAGGATTAATCCTAAGCCGTCAGATCTGATTTGAAGAAAACGAACGGCTCGGATCTAGCCAAAAAGTCAATAAAATAAGCCAAACATGGCTTTGCACACGGCCGTGTGCCCTGCTTGCACACGAAGTCGTTGATCCAGAGCAGGACACGGGCTGAGATACGCCCGTGTCTCAACCTGACACGCCCGTGTCGGGTCTGTTGGGAGTTGTCTCCACAATACCTCAGATTTGTAGGAAGTCAGACCTAGAACTAAGATGAATTAAGGTGTATTTGATATTGTGTTTGAGTTGTATGTGTGCAAGTTCTTATTGCCAAGTGTAGACCAATGTCCGTCTATTATGGGCCACCAAACACAGGACCATACAATGTAATTCCTCATTGTGTGATCCAAGGTGTTGGCTCATGTATAGCCTCTCTATTGGGACACACTTCATCAACATGCACTTGGACTATGGAGTATTGAAGTCTATCTCAGAAGAAATTTTCTAAGTCCACATACTCGAGTACTTCTTTAGTATACTCGAGTAAGTGAGTCTGTACTCGAGTAGGTTGGGCTACTTACTCGAGTGGATTCTCTATATACTCAATTATGAAAGCTTTTACTCGAGTAGATTTTCTTTCACTCGAGTAAGTGATACCTTATACTCGAGTAGATGGTTAGTTACTCGAGTAAGCGTTCTGTTTGAACTCGAGTAGATCTGGACTTCTTATCCTAGAAAGTTTCTAAGTCCACATACTCGAGTAGTTCTCTGAAATACTCGAGTAAGTAACTCTGTACTCGAGTAGATTGATTTTCATACTCGAGTAGGTTAGTGATCACTCGAGTAGTTTTCTTAAGATACTCGAGTAGTCTATCTTCCCCATACTCGAGTATCTCAAACTCTTATACTCGAGTAGCTCTTCAAGTCTTATCTGAGAAATTTTTCCAAGTGTTTATACTCGAGTATATTTGCTCATACTCGAGTAGGTTCTCTAAGTCACTCGAGTATTGATCCCTGAAGCACTCGAGTAGTTTATATCTTGATACTCGAGTATATCCCTCATATCTACTCGAGTATGCAACCTCTTACTCGAGTATGTCTCTGTCTCTCGAGTATGTCTGTTCGAATTTCCTGAATTTCTCTAAGTCAAGTTTCTTTGTGTATTTTCATAAAGTCCTTTCTGATTGGTCCACATGTCATCCTTAATTATGCTTATGACCGTTGGAGACCACCTATAAATAGGTCTTTTCAGACTTAACTAAATACACACGTTTACAGAGATTAATTTTTAAGAAAGAGAAAATCCCGAAAACCCTAATCTTTCCATCCGCCGCCATTAAAGCTTTCGAAAGAAGCTCTGGATTGTCCTCTCTCTACCGCAGCTATCGATCTCTAATTCTCAAGCGATCCAGACTCAAGAAGAATCATCCGATCTCTTCGTGCTTCATCATCTCTGATTTATTTTCTTGATTGTGGTGATTCCAGATCTCAGGATCGTAGATCTCTCTCAAGTCTTCTTCAACTGTTTCTGTTCAAACCAAAAAGCTCTCAAGAAGAAGATAAAGTCAAAGATCCAGATCTGTGCTAATTGTTGTTTTTGTTTTTCTTTTCCAACAAATTTCATTGTAGGAGATCTATCTCCGAGTGGTAGGAAGTTTTATCTTCCGAGTGTAGATCCATTTGGTATCGAGTTTTTGTAGGAACATAGTTCTCAGGTGTAGGATTGGTTTGCAATCCGAGATAGTGGAGTAGCCGAGTCTAGTGATTTGCTAGATCGGTGAGGAAAGTGGACGTACCCAAGATTGGGGAACCACTATAAATCTCTTATCGCCTGTGTGATTGCTTGATTACTTATCTGTGCTGTGTTATTTTTTTTATTCCGCATTTGGCACGCATTTCACCTATTCACACCCCTCTAAGTGATTTAGGTTGACAACTTAGTTCTCTCAATTGGTATCAGAGGGAGGTTGATCGTTAAAAGGTTAACACCTTGATCTAATCCTCACCAAGTTGTCTCCAGAGAAGTATCAAGCATGAGTAAGACCAACAATTTTGCTAAGCTCCCTATCTGCACCAAGAACAATTTTCCTATGTGGAAGGAAAGAGTTAAGTTCTTCATGGAAGCAGTAGATCCTCGGATCTTCATGATTGTGGAAGAAGGTCTGCATGTTCCTATGACTGCATCAACAATAGACCCAACCAAAAAGGTCCCAAAGAAGTTGATGGACTTGGATAAGGACGAGATTGCACTTGTCTCCCTAGACAAGAAAGCTAAAAATATTATCGCAAGTGCAGTCGATGACTCAATGCTGCAAAATCTTATACATTGCCAATCTCCCAAGGAGATGCGGCAATCCCTGGTGACTCTGATGGAAGGGACTGAGGAAGTTAGGGATGATCGGAGATCCCTCTTAAATCAGAAGTATGAAGCCTTCCGACAAGGTCACAAGGAACCCATAGCTGACACATTTGAAAACTTCTTTAAGATAGTCAATGGACTAAGAGTGTATGGCCGAGTCTTTACTAATGGGGAGCTGAATGATAAGTTTCTGAGATCTCTCACCAAAGAATGGGACAACAAAGTCTGTGTCATCCGAGAGTTTGGCAGACTAGCAGAGACAGATCCACAGAATCTATTTGGCAAGTTGATGTCCTATGAACTGCAGATCAACTCTAGAAAAGCCGAAGAAGAGAAAAGTCGCTTCTCCTCAAAAGAGAAGTCGGTTGCTTTAAAGGCTGACAGTTCAAGGAAGGGCAAAGCTTCCTCGCCAGCATCTCCTCAAGAAGTAAGTGAAGAGGAAGGCTCCGAGCAAAGCACCTCAGGCTCAGAACTATCTGAAGGAGAGTTCTCATTGCTTTCGCGGCAGTTCAAGAAATTTTTGAATAAAAAGAAGCAATGGAGAGGCAAGGATGCCTCATACAGAAGATCACGACATGACGGTGATCAGCGAAAGAATGGCTCAAGTAGCCATGACAGGTATAACTCCAAATAGAACAAACAGATTTCAACTGACATCGTTTGCTATTGTTATAATAAGCCAGGTCACGTCATCGCGGACTGCCCTCACAAGAAGAAAGAGGGTGGCAGAAGAGAGGAAAAGAAATCCTCATACCACAAGAAGAGGACAGAGAAGAGCTTATTAGCCAAGAAGAGCAAAACTCTCAGCGACTCCGACTCATCTGAGTCGAGTGAAGAAGAGGAAGCCTACTTCGGGCTCATGGCTCACTCTGATGATGAACAAGTCCCCCAGTTCACTGGGGAGGTAAAAACTATAACACCCCAAAAAGACCCCAAAAGACTCAACATGAAGTTTGAGTAGCAGGCTGGTTTACACGGCCTGGGACACGGGCGTGTCCCAGGGCGTGTCGGGTGTACACGGCCTGGGACACGGGCGTGTCCCAGGGCGTGTTCGAATTATTTTTCGAATTTGGCCTATTCAAGTCAGAGCCGGACACGGCCTTGAACACGGCCGGGAACACGGGCGTGTCAGGCTGGACACGGGCGTGTTAGTTGCCGTGTTCCGACCCGTGTACTGGTTGCAGCTCGATGAAGCAGGAGACACGGGCGTGTCTCAAGAATGACACAGGTGTGTCAGGTTCGACACGGGCGTGTCGATGCCCGTGTTGTTCAGTCGGTTCAAACTGTGTGTGCCGCTTAAAGGGTACACGGCCTGTGACACGGGCGTGTCACAGGCCGTGTCGGCCAAAAAGTGGTTTTTTGGGAAAATCTTGGCCGTTCAGTTTTCTCTCTTTTGATCCAAGGGCCAAGATGGTTTCCTGGCTGGATTAATACGTGAGAGAAGAATGAAGAAGTCATTCTTCATTTGGCTTAAGGAAGAGAGAAAGAGAGAGGAAGAGAGAAAGAAGGAGGAGGAGAGCAAGCCACCGGCGGAGTTACCGTGGTCCGATTCGTGATCCGAAGCCGGCGTTGTGAAGGCAAGGCTGCTGCGGTTCTTTCTCACCGGCTAGTTTTCGATGGCACCGAAGAGATCGACAAGGGTAACGATCTCCCTCCTTGGACATGTGAAGTCCTTCTTTTCTGCATTGCATAGGGAAAACCCTTCCCCGCGAGTGTGCGGTGGGTTGTGGTGTCCCTTGGGGTAGATATGTGAAGTCCCCCTTGTTAGAGGCCGGAATTGGAGTACGGCTCTAGGCATGCTGTGTGAAGCCCATCTGGACGTGGTCTGGATTGGTGATGCTTGTTTGCATATCGGAGAAGGCTCCGTGATTATGGCTTGTGATGCCTATGGCTTGTGATGCCTTGTTCCTACCTGTTGCTTGGTGCGGCAGGAAGTACTGGATGATGTCCAGGAAATGAAGAGGGTTGGATGCAACTCTTGTGGCCGTGTATTGCCACTTTGTGAGTAGTTGAGCCGTTGGGCTGCAACTCGATGAAAAGGCAGATTGCCGAACAGGAAAGGTGAAACCGACCCGCGCCTATAAATAGCCATGGATACTTCCGTATTCGAGCTGGCACGGCGACTTGAGCAACGGGGGGTGGCTGATCCGTACCTGCGTTAGGTCCGTCCGACTTGGAAGCCTGGTTATAGGTTTTGTTGGAGCGCCTAATGAGAGTCTTAGGCCCGCGCGCCGGAAAGACTAAAATGCTCAAATACCGTGTAGACGGTGGTGTTGACCCTGGTATTCCGGTACACCGAAAATGTGCCCTGAGTGCACGGACTGTCGGGCCGGGTGGCCGACGGTTGTGATGGCTTGAATGTGCCTGCTCGCACATAGTTGCTATTTGATGATGCCATGCTTGCAGGGAAAGAATGCTCATGCCCCGAGAAAGGGGTAGGATTGTTATAATTGGGTCAGCTGAATGCTGACCGTTGCATTGTTTGCCACCGGTTGGGTGGATTGTTCCCGTGCAGGTGCTGGAGAGCCAAGTGGTAAGTGATGGGCTGAAGCCCTACTGCTGTTGCTGCTGCTACTGCGGCTAGCCCTTGAAGGCTAAGCGAATGGCTTTGTTTTGTTTTCTCGTTTACTCATGTATGGCCGGCCTGCGCGCCGAAGTTTGTAAAACATGTTGTATGTACAGAGGAACTGTAAGGCCTTAAGGCCAAACTCTTGTGGTTGTGTACATTCCGTGGTATCTATATAAAGGTGGTTTTATATATTGGACATTCCGGTTGAGAGTTCAAAGTTGTAACTTAAAGCTTCCGCTAGAATGCTCTGAGTTAGGATTCGTATTTGGTTTGGTATTATCCTGTGACCTCACCGTCTGTTTGTGGCATATAGTGTGGGGCCCCGGCCGGACCTTCTACTATACGTCATTTAACGGATGGGGTCGTTACATTTTGGTATCAGCTTTTGTCGGTCTTCCTCTTTCGAATTCGTGGTCGAATTCTTTTGTGGGGTGGCGAGCACGTGTTTGTGCGACCTGCTGTAACGCTACTGAACTCTGGAATGTCCATTAAGGAATGTACAAAATCTTGTTTGAGGAATCTGCGCGTTCCTTTTTGTGTTGTTTTGCTTGCATACGTTCGCTAATGTGTGTCTTGTCCACCTATAGGTGACACGTAGTGGTGCTGGGCAGTCTGAGCCCCAGCGCTCTGATGAGAGTGCGGCACCAGCTGAGGTGCCAACACCTCCTCTATCTGCGGAAACTGTTCGCTTAGTTGCTGAGGCACTCTTTGCCATGATTCAGCCGACCGGGCAAGCGCAGCCGGCAGTAGTGCCAGTTCGTGTTGATGTAAGACCCGAGCCGGTTGAGGCTGTAGATCCACGAGCAGCTGACCGACAGTTGAAGCAATTCATGAGCTTCAGTCCTCCTACGTTTGCGGGAATGGGATCCCCAACGCAGGCGGAAGATTGGTTATCGCGTGTCAAGAGGATAATGACAGCGATCAGGGCGGAGGAAACTCTCAAGGTCACCTTGGCCACCTTCATGCTTGAAGGGGAGGCGCGGTTGTGGTGGGACGAGGTTGAGCTACACCATTTGGCGGGCAGGCAATTAACTCAAGTGTCGATTGAGGAGTTCTCTCGACTATTTCTGGCGAAACATGTCCCAGCGGCGCAACGCATTGCTATGGAAAATGAGTTCCAACGGTTAAAGCAAGGGGAAGATAGTATGGATATCTACTTGCACGAGTTTACCAGGTTGGGACGATATGCGGGAACAATCTTCGTGGATGACCAAAGGAAAATGAATCGGTTCTATGAAGGATTGCGGGATGAGTTGCGATTCCTGCTTTCGAGTTCTGTGAGCCAAGGGTTTCAGGCGTTGGTTGATACTGCGTGCGCGTTGGAGAAGGACATGAGGCGAGTGCAAGGGAATAAGGGCTTGGTAGTGTCGAAGCCAGAGTTTCAAGCACCTCGCCCGAGCAAGTCGTTTTACCAGAAGAAAGGGGGCAAGAGGTCCAAGCCATCTGGGCAAGTGACTACGACCGTTGTGTCGGGAGCGACATCAAGGCCGGATTCTCGTACATGCTATAACTGTGGCCGGGTGGGGCATATAGCTCGTGACTGTCGGGTTGTGCAGCCCAAAGGGGAGAAGAAGACGGGTGCGTCGTATGCTGAGAAGGGTAAAGCGGTGGTGGATTCCTCTGCTTCCCAGGCGCAGCCCCGAATCTATCAACTTGGCCAACAGGAAGCGATTAAGCAAAGTGACGTCATCACAGGTACGAGTTGATTTAGTTTACTTGCTGGTGCTTTTGGTTTTGGTTATGTTTAGCTTGTGCATGTGTGTGTGTGCTGCAGGCTTTGTCCTGATTCGGAATAATTTAGCGAGAGCCCTGTTTGATACGGGTGCTTCGCATTCTTTTCTGTCTGAGGATTTCGTATCTCGCATTGGGGTACCGAGTCATGTGACGGTGGATAGTACAAGGGTGCTATTGCCGAATGGCTGTATGATGCTTGCGGATAGGGCTTGCGATGTGGATGTGCAAATAGGAAGTCGGGATTTCGGTTTGAGTGCAGCTGTGCTACCGTTATCGGAGTTTGATGTGATCTTTGGTATGGACTGGCTCTCGGAGCAGCGTGCCTTTATTAATTGCAACTCCAAGGAGATTACACTGGGACAGAATACCGGGCTTGTGACGAAGTTCGCTGGTATGCGAGGAGTTGGCGGAACGTTGTTGTCTGCACTCCAAGTCGTCAATGCTGTTCGTAAGGGCGCGGAGTTATTCTTCACGCTAATTCAGGCTGTTGAGCCAAAGGCCAGTGTCGGTGACGTGCCAGTTGTGTCAGAGTTTGCCGACGTGTTTCCTAAAGATCTTCCTGGGTTACCACCCCAGCGGGAGATTGACTTCTCTATTGAGTTGGTGCCAGGTGCGAAACCTGTGGCCCGCTCTCCATATCGCGTCGCGCAAAAAGAGATGGCTGAGTTGAAAGTCCAATTGCAAGAGTTGTTGGAGCAGGGATATATACGCCCAAGTATGTCACCTTGGAGCGCGCCTGTTCTCTTTGTGAAGAAGAAAGATGGTAGCTTACGGTTGTGTATTGACTACCGCGAGTTGAATAAGCTGACGGAGAAAAACAAATATCCGATTCCGCGGATTGATGACCTCTTTGATCAGCTGGCGGGATCAACGGTCTATTCCAAGTTGGATTTGAAATCGGGATATTATCAGCTAAGGATTCGGGAAGGTGACATTCCCAAGACGGCGTTTGGAACACGCTACGGTCATTATGAGTTCACGGTGATGCCGTTTGGCCTATGTAATGCGCCTTCGGTATTTATGGACCTAATGCATCGAACGTTCCGAGAGTATTTGGATTTGTTTGTTATTGTGTTTATCGATGACATCTTAGTATACTCTCAGTCGGAAGAGGATCACGCAAACCATTTGCGGTTGGTCTTGCATACCCTGCGGAGGAATAAGCTTTTTGCCAAGTTCTCAAAGTGTGAGTTCTGGCTCTCTTCAGTAGCCTTTTTAGGCCATGTGGTAAGCGGAGAGGGTATCGCGGTGGATCCGTTGAAGATAAGTGCCATCCGAGATTGGCCAGTGATGTCTTCAGTGGCCGAGGTCAGGAGCTTCCTTGGACTTGCGGGCTACTATAGACGGTTTGTGGAAAACTTCTCACGGATTGCTTTACCTCTGACCACGCTGACGAGAAAAGATCAAAAGTTCATTTGGACGCCGGAGTGCGGGCGAGCTTTTGAAGACTTGAAGAGTCGTTTGACCACGGCGCCTGTGTTGACATCGCCATGTGGTACCGATGGGTATGAGATCTATAGTGATTGCTTATGGCTCGCGTCAGTTGAAAGTGCATGAGCGGAATTACCCCGTTCATGATTTGGAGTTGGCGGCGGTAATCTTTGCGCTCAAGTTGTGGCGGCACTATCTCTATGGCGTGAAAGTGGATATCTATACGGATCACAAGAGCCTAAAGTATTTGTTGGATCAGAAGGATCTGAATATGCGACAACGAAGATGGATGGAGTTCTTTGGGGACTACACCTTCGAGATTCACTATGCTCCCGGGAAGGGAAATGTGGTCGCTGATGCTTTGAGTCGAAAGACTCCGGTATGGGCAAGCTGGTTGCAGAGGCATGATTAGCGTTTGATCCAGGAATTGGAAGTATTGGAGATATCTTGCGTTGACAAGGGTTCGTCAACCGATGCATGCTTGAACTGGACGGAGGTGCAATATGACCTTACGGACAGAGTTCGGCGAGCAACGGAGCTTGATGAAAGTCTCCAGCGCTATGCTAAAGATGGGCCGGATGATCAATTCTCTTGGGATAACGGGTTGTTACGGAGAAATGGTCGAGTGTGCGTCCCAAGTGTGGGTAAATTGAGGGAAGAGTTGATGTACGAAGCGCACTTTGCAAAGTACTCAGTTCACCCAGGGAGCACAAAGATGTACAGGGATATGAAAAAGCTGTTCTGGTGGCCCGGACTAAAGAAAGATGTGGCTCGTTATGTGGCTAAATGCAACACCTGTGCGTTGGTGAAAGCAGAATGCCAGAAGCCTGGCGGTTTCCTGAAGTCGTTACCTATTCCGGAGTGGAAGTTCGATGATATTTCGATGGATTTTGTGCACGGGTTGCCGAGATCTCAACGCGGTCATGATTTAATCTGGGTGATTGTGGACCGGTTGACGAAAGTGGCGCACTTCCTTCCAAACAGAAGAGACGATTCAGTGGAAACATTGGCCAAGCTTTATGTGGAGCAGGTTGTTCGACTGCACGGTGTTCCTCGGAGCATCGTTAGTGACCGTGATGGGCGGTTCACATCGAATGATTGGCGGCTCGTTCATCAAATGTTGGGTACAAAGTTAGCGTTTAGTACGGCCTTTCATCCCCAAACGGATGGCCAGACTGAACGAACCAACAGGACGATGGAGGACATGCTCCGCATGTGTGCCCTAGACTTTGGTAAGAGATGGGAAGATTATATATTTCTCGTCGAATTTGCCTATAATAATAGCTACCAAGCGAGTATTGGTATGGCACCATTTGAGGCGTTGTATGGTCGGAAATGCCGTACACCCTTAGCTTGGGCAGAAGCAGGCGAATTGAAGCTGAGTGGGAAAAAGGAAGTCGAAGAAGCTACTTCGCTCATACGCTCTATTCGAGAGAGGCTATTGATCGCCCAAGATCGTCAAGCAAAGTACTACAATGCCAAACATCGGAACATGGAGTTCGCGGTGGGTGATTGGGTATATTTGAAGATCAAACCCTTCAAAGGCATGTCCAGGATTCGGCGTTTGAAAAAGCTAAGTCCGAGGTATCTTGGTCTATTTGAGGTGGTGGAGCGAGTTGGGGAAGCTGCTTATCGACTAGCACTTTCAGCGGACTTGGGTGGATTACATGATGTATTTCACATCTCAGTCCTTCGTAAGGCGGTGAAGGATCCAGCTCAAGTGGTGGAGAATGATCGGGTACCGGTCGAGTATGGGCTAATGACGAGGGTTAGACCCATTCGGATCGAGGATCGAGCCGAGAAACAGTTGCGGAACAAAGTGATCGGGATGGTCAAGGTCCGATGGGACAATTGTGGCCGTGAAGAGCTAACATGGGAGCGAGAGCAGACCATGCGAGCTGAGTTTCCCGAGTTATTTGTTTAAACTGTAGACCGTGTACTTTGTGTTATAACATGGTTATAGCATTACTGGTTTTGTTTCCTTACCGTGCAAATTTCGGGACGAAATTTTGTTAAGGGGGGGAGGGTTGTAACACCCCAAAAAGACCCCAAAAGACTCAACATGAAGTTTGAGTAGCAGGCTGGTTTACACGGCCTGGGACACGGGCGTGTCCCAGGGCGTGTCGGGTGTACACGGCCTGGGACACGGGCATGTCCCAGGGCGTGTTCGAATTATTTTTCGAATTTGGCCTATTCAAGTTAGAGCCGGACACGGCCTTGAACACGGCCGGGAACACGGGCGTGTCAGGCTGGACACGGGCGTGTTAGTTGCCGTGTTCCGACCCGTGTACTGGTTGCAGCTCGATGAAGCAGGAGACACGGGCGTGTCTCAAGAATGACACGGGCTTGTCAGGTTCGACACGGGCGTGTCGATGCCCGTGTTGTTCAGTCGGTTCAAACTGTGTGTGCCGCTTAAAGGGTACACGGCCTGTGACACGGGCGTGTCACAGGCCGTGTCGGCCAAAAAGTGGTTTTTTGGGAAAATCTTGGCCGTTCAGTTTTCTCTCTTTTGATCCAAGGGCCAAGATGGTTTCCTGGCTGGATTAATACGTGAGAGAAGAATGAAGAAGTCATTCTTCATTTGGCTTAAGGAAGAGAGAAAGAGAGAGGAAGAGAGAAAGAAGGAGGAGGAGAGCAAGCCACCGGCGGAGTTCCCGTGGTCCGATTCGTGATCCGAAGCCGGCGTTGTGAAGGCAAGGCTGCTGCGGTTCTTTCTCACCGGCTAGTTTTCGATGGCACCGAAGAGATCGACAAGGGTAACGATCTCCCTCCTTAGACATGTGAAGTCCTTCTTTTCTGCATTGCATAGGGAAAACCCTTCCCCGCGAGTGTGCGGTGGGTTGTGGTGTCCCTTGGGGTAGATATGTGAAGTCCCCCTTGTTAGAGGCCGGAATTGGAGTACGGCTCTAGGCATGCTGTGTGAAGCCCATCTGGACGTGGTCTGGATTGGTGATGCTTGTTTGCATATCGGAGAAGGCTCCGTGATTATGGCTTGTGATGCCTATGGCTTGTGATGCCTTGTTCCTACCTGTTGCTTGGTGCGGCAGGAAGTACTGGACGATGTCCAGGAAATGAAGAGGGTTGGATGCAACTCTTGTGGCCGTGTGTTGCCACTTTGTGAGTAGTTGAGCCGTTGGGCTGCAACTCGATGAAAAGGCAGATTGCCGAACAGGAAAGGTGAAACCGACCCGCGCCTATAAATAGCCATGGATACTTCCGTATTCGAGGTGGCACGGCGACTTGAGCAACGGGGGGTGGCTGATCCGTACCTGCGTTAGGTCCGTCCGACTTGGAAGCCTGGTTATAGGTTTTGTTGGAGCGCCTAATGAGAGTCTTAGGCCCGCGCGCTGGAAAGACTAAAATGCTCAAATACCGTGTAGACGGTGGTGTTGACCCTGGTATTCCGGTACACCGAAAATGTGCCCTGAGTGCACGGACTGTCGGGCCGGGTGGCCGATGGTTGTGATGGCTTGAATGTGCCTGCGCGCACATAGTTGCTATTTGATGATGCCATGCTTGCAGGGAAAGAATGCTCATGCCCCGAGAAAGGGGTAGCATTGTTATAATTGGGTCAGCTGAATGCTGACCGTTGCATTGTTTGCCACCGGTTGGGTGGATTGTTCCCGTGCAGGTGCTGGAGAGCCAAGTGGTAAGTGATGGGCTGAAGCCCTACTGCTGTTGCTGCTGCTGCTGCGGCTAGCCCTTGAAGGCTAAGCGAATGGCTTTGTTTTGTTTTCTCGTTTACTCATGTATGGCCGGCCTGTGCGCCGAAGTTTGTAAAACATGTTGTATGTACAGAGGAACTGTAAGGCCTTAAGGCCAAACTCTTGTGGTTGTGTACATTCCGTGGTATCTATATAAAGGTGGTTTTATATATTGGACATTCCGGTTGAGAGTTCAAAGTTGTAACTTAAAGCTTCCGCTAGAATGCTCTGAGTTAGGATTCGTATTTGGTTTGGTATTATCCTGTGACCTCACCGTCTGTTTGTGGCATATAGTGTGGGGCCCCGGCCGGACCTTCTACTATACGTCATTTAACGGATGGGGTCGTTACAAAAACTTACACTCCTCTCTCTGAATCTGATGATGATAATGAGCAAGAGGGCTATTCCTCTGAGGATGAATCTGAACTCATGGGATAATATAAGGAGTTACTCACGGCTTACAAAAAATGTCGCAGAGTCGTGAAAACTCAAGCCAAAGAGATAAAATCTCTACAGGCTAGTGAGAGCAGCTTGAGAGAAGAAGTCACCAAGACTAACTCTCTTCAATAGAACTTCAATGCTGCTATGGAAGAATACAATCGAGCTCTCAAGCATCTCAACCTTAAAGAGGAAATCATCAAAGAATTGGAACAACAACTCAAGGCTGAGAAGAAACTTGTTGAGAGTTTCTCCAAGCCTAAGACAGTTCTTCCACTCGTTGCTGAGTTCTCAGCTAAGGCCAAGGGTGCTGGTATAGGCCGCATTGGTGCTTCTAGTAGATCTTCTAGGAGAAACAAGGCCAAGAGAAAGAATAAGGCTGCCCAGAAGGCTCTAGCTGAAGAAAAAGGGAAAGCTCCCTTGGAACCAGTATTGTTCAAGAAAGTTATCTTTCCTACGAACGAATTCGACTATGAGTC
Organism: Platanthera zijinensis; assembly: GCA_039513925.1. Taxonomy (NCBI): domain Eukaryota; kingdom Viridiplantae; phylum Streptophyta; class Magnoliopsida; order Asparagales; family Orchidaceae; genus Platanthera; species Platanthera zijinensis. The sequence goes on from CM077089.1 coordinate 107,402,867, forward strand.
CACCTATGGACACTTCTCTAGGCCGATCCCCGAGAAGCCTAAGTCAAGATACCAAGGTTGAACTCGTCCTCGTAACTTTGGCGAGAGTGTCTTCAAGGCACCTTATGAAGAAATTCAACTTCAGAACTATGGACCATATGCTCATGGTCATAACATCAAGAAGACACCAAAGGTAAAACCTATTGTGAAAAAGCCTATGAAGGAGAAGGCTTCATGTAGCTGTCACCATCATGAAGCCTCCTCCTCCAAGAGTGAAGTTCCTGCTAGACCATCACTTCAGAAAATCAAGCAGGAATACACTAGGCAAAGATACCACAGGTTCGATTGTTGGTGCTGTGGCAGAATTGGTCATTTTGCCATCGATTGTTGGTTCAATCCTAGAAATGCTACAACCCCTCAAGTTAGCAATGTGAGAATGACCACTCATGAGGCTAATGCTCGTAGGGGGAGTATTCTAACTCGAGACCAAGGACCCAAACTTGTTTGGGTTCCTAAGGCTAAGTGATTGTAATTGCAGGTATGTCCAAAGACCACCAAAATGCCAATCTGGTACTTGGACAGTGGATGTTCTTGGCACATGACCGGGACAAGGAGCCTACTCCAGAACTTTACCTCAGTCTGCAACGGACCAAAGGTCATCTTTGGAGGTTCAGATCGAGGAATAACTAAAGGCTACAGTACAAAGATGAAGGAACTCAGCTTGGATGAATCTACTCAAGATAAAGATGAGACGTTCATCAAGATCACTTCTACAACCCCTAGTAGAGAGGTAGATGATCAAGATGAAGGACACATCCCAGTTGAAGATGCAACTCCAGTTGCTGGAGAGATCCCAGATGCAAGGACTCTAGAGTTTAGATACGTGAAGGATCACCCCTTAGACCAAATCATAGGAGATCCTCGGGATGGCGTCAGAACTCGTCGAGGTACAACTAACGAAAATTTACACTTAAGTTTTCTTTCACAGGTCGAACCAAAGAAATTTGAGGAAGTTAACTCCGACGCATCCTGGATTCTAGCCAAGGAAGATGAGCTGAATCAGTTCAAACGATGCAAAGTTTGGACACTTGTTCCTAGACCCAAGAGGAAGAACGTCATTGGGACAAAGTGGGTCTACCGGAACAAGATGGACGAAGATGGAACAATTATAAAGAATAAAGCCAGACTTGTCGCCAAGGGCTATTATCAAGAAGAAGGAATCGACTTTGACCAAACATATGCTCCAGTGGCAAGACTGGAGGCAATCAGGTTATTCCTTTCCTATGCTGCACTTAAGGGCTTTACTGTCTATCAAATGGACGTCAAGTCCGCCTTCCTTAATGGCGACATAAAGGAAGAAGTGTATGTAGAACAACCGCCAGGTTTCGTTGACTCAACTTTTCCTAATCATGTTTATTTACTGCAAAAAGCCTTATATGGTCTTAAACAAGCTCCTCGAGCTTGGTATGAAACGCTGTCTACCTTTCTCCTTGAAAACAAGTTCACAAGAGGAAAGATAGACAAGACATTATTTCTTAGGGAAATAAAAGGCAAGATTTTGCTAGTGCAAATCTATGTCGATGACATTATTTTTGGCTCTACAGACAATAATCTCTGCAAGAAGTTTTCTAAACTTATGCAAGGGAAGTTTTAAATGAGCAGTATGGGAGAGCTGAAGTATTTCTTAGGGCTTCAAGTGAAATAATCTGAGGATGGAATTTTCATCTCACAGACCAAGTTCACCAAAGAGCTACTTAAGAAATTCGGAATGGAGAATGCAACCTCTATGAGGACTCCAATGGCCTCAGCTATGTCTCTGGACAAGGATGAGAAAGGGAAACCTTTTGATGAAACCAAGTACAGAAGCATAATTGGGTCATTGCTCTACCTTACCGCAAGTAGACAAGACATAATATTTTCCACATGTGTATGTGCTAGATTTCAGGTGAACTCTAAGGAATCTCACTACATTGCTGCAAAGCGAATCTTGAGATACCTCAAAGGTACACCAAATCTTGGTTTATGGTACCCAAGAAGTAATGATAGTGAACTAATTTGATTTTCAGATGCAGATTTTGCAGGAAGCAAAGACGACAGGAAAAGTACTTCCGGGACTTGCCAATTTCTCGGAAGGAGACTTATTTCCTGGAGCAGTAAGAAGCAGAACTGTGTAGCCATCTCAATAGCTGAATCAAAGTGGCTCAGAGTTGAAGATATCAGTGGCAGTAAAATTCTCCCAAGCAAATCGTCCTTCAAAGTGATATACTCGAGTATATAGAGACTTATACACGAGTAAACGGAGAATACTCGAGTGACAAAATTTCCATACTCGAGTAGTTGGTAATCTACTCGTGTATGTACTCGACCTACTCGTGTATGCTCCATCTCCTACTCGTGCCTGGCGAAATACACTCGAGTATACGGCAATCAGCAATTTGAATTTTTTTTTATTCGCACCAAAGTGTTTGCCGCTCCGTAACAGGTATGATTTTATCCTTATCACTCCTACTTAAACCTAATTAGGGTCATATATATATATATAGAAAAATCAAAAATCCTTTCCACTCCTCATTCTCCCGAGTAGCCATCGTCGCTTCATATTCCGAAACCCGCAGAGCTCTGTCGTTTTCGTCTCTTCCGTACTCCAGAATCGTCGATGGATCCCTCCTCCAAGATCGGAATCGGCTTAGAGCTCGACCCTGAAGGTATAGCCGACCTCTCCGATGATTTCCGAAACCTGCTCGTTCTGTTCGACACCGTCGGACTCTCGTTCATCCTCCAGACACCGTGCAAAGTCATTTTCCCTGCAGTCGAGGAGTTCTACAAAAATTTGAAGGTCAAGCGCAATTGTACAGTTCTAAAATCCAAGGTCAGTGGGATCAAAATCTGTCTGGACAAAACTTCCTTAGCTACTCTATTAAAATTGCCAGTGGTGGATGAAGAAGATGATCTGACTCCTGAAGATTCCGACAGAACCAGCTTCTTCTGTAGAATAAACTCGTATGAAGCATATTCGTTCCGCCGTGCAGATTACAATTCAGAGGGCAAATTTCTTGTGGATGTGATTGCCAAAGTTCTTCTGTGCAAAACCTATTCCCTCAGAGAAATTTCCCAAAATCTTTCTGACGTTATGCAAGCCATTGTCTGCCAGAAGAAATTCCAGTTTGGAATGATGATACTGGACAAAATCAGAGAAAGTGTGAAAAAACCAAGCTATGCCAGGATTATCTCACTCCTCCTCCATGAGATTAATCCTACAGTGTTTGATTTATCTAAAGGCACTCCCCTCCATCATATGAAGAAAGTATCCATCCTCTCAATCCAAAGATATGAAATCAAACTCCTCAACATTGCTCAAGCCTCAAAAGCAGCTGTTACCTCAGAAGATGAGCCCAGAGAGCCCCTTGTCTCAGATGACAGGATTCCATCTCCTCCTTTACATCACACTATTACCACCTCGGGTGCAATAGTTGAGGGGGAGCCTGCCTCATCTAATCCTCAGCACAAAGCTTCAGAAGACTCTTCTCAGCAAGATCTGATTCAAGATCCTACTCCTCCTCCTTCTCCACCTCCAGAAGATCTCACCTCAGAAGTTCAAGCTCAAGAAAACCTTCTCTCTACTACTGAAGATATTAACAGACTGATTGATGAACTCAGGTCCGATGCTCCAGTGTTTCAAGATGATTCAGTTATGCTATCTCCTGAGGATCACTCTCAATCAGATCCCTCCCCTGCTAAGGATCCTTCTCCCTCCCCTGCAAAGGTACCCCCTACCTCTCCTGATCAGTCCCCTGATAAACAGCAAGGTCAGCCAGAGATTAATCTACTGTCTGATGATGGGGACATGTCTTCAGAACCAGTGGATGCTCCTCTAAGGACACTAGACTTCTCTCTTCCCTCTTTCATCAATACAGAAGATTCAGTTGTGATACCACCCTTCAAGAGAGCTGAAAGCTCAGTTGTGATTACTGAAATTCCCCCTGGGTTGCTCCTATTCCCTCAGCCTCTGCCCTAGCCTCAGATCCCTCTAGCTCCTCAGATTTAGTCAGTCAGATTGGGCAAATGTTCCGTGAACAGAGAAAATACTTTGATGATTCTCTGGCATCAGTGAACAACAAGATCTCTACTCTTGAAACTAAGATGAGTAGAGGCTTTGCTGAAATTCAAGCAAACACTGATGAGCTCAAGAGACTATTTCAGTTGGGTGGCAAAGCCCTAGATCATACTATCACCAGTATAGGTATACTCAAAGATCAAGCTGAAACAGTTGCAAATAATCAGATTCAATTGGACAAGGATGCTACCGCGAATGTTATGAAAGTTTGTGAGGAAGTTGGAACATTTAGAGATGAAGCAATTGCCCAACTCTCAGTAGATATCACCAAGGGGGAGAAGATAGTCAAAGAACAAGTTGAAAAAATATCTGAACAATCTAAAGCATCTGTGGATAGTCTAGTCAAAGAAATGAAAGCAGACATCCTTGCTCAACTTCAATCCGTAAAGTTCTATATCTATGACACTGCTGTATGGGTGCATAATCAGAACTTTCCCAACTCCCAACTTAACCCTGCCATTATTCCAAAGGTCCTAGATCCTCTTGAAGAACATCCTCCCTCAGGTGCTCCAGATCAGGCTAACTTTCCAGCTCAGGCCAACATTCCAGAGTATGTGCCAGTCTTCTCACCTAGACCTACTGGTGACATGACTGAGCCTCCTCTTTCTTATGCTGATATGTGGCAAGATGAGTTTCCTCCAAGTTCTCAGGGTGCCTCTAGAAAGAAAAGGATATATGGTGACGGCGCCTCTGCTAGCCGTTCTGCACCAAGGAGAGATCCTGCCCCAGATACAGAAGGTAGACCAGAAGTTATTCATGCAGAAGTTTGGAGTCCTACCTCCAAGTCTCTTATCCTTAATACCTTGAAGCTGGTAACAGATTTTGGTGAAAATAGAGATCATTACTATAGCAACGCAGAATGGAAAGCGTATGATGTATCTCAAATCAAATCAGATTGCATGACAGAAATTGGGGATATAACAATCCAGCTGCTCCTCCAAGGCCCAAGACCTATTTTCCCAAACCTTTCAACTACCTTGAGAGGAAAGAGCTTAAAAGAGAAAGACTGCATAGAGGAGCCCCTTCTTGAGTGAATGAGGATGTGGATATGGACATTTAATCTTTTGAAATCATTTCTATAAATATATTTGATTCTAATTATTGCTATCTTTATTATTCCTGTTTCATTTGTTTTAGTATATGTTTTGTTATTCTTTTTACTCTATGTAATTCACCTTAGTGTAGAGGGTGCTGACATCTACAAATAGGGGGAGATTGTTGGGATTTGTCTCCACAAGACCTCAGATTTGTAGGAAGTCAGACCTTGAACTAAGATGAATTAAGGTGTATTTGATATTGTGTTTGAGTTGTATGTGTGCAGGTTCTTATTGCCAAGTGTAGACCAATGTCAGTCTATAATGGGCCACCAAACACAGGACCATACAATGTAATTCCTCATTGTGTGATCCAAGGTGTTGGCTCATGTATAGCCTCTCTATTGGGACACACTTCATCAACATGCACTTGGACTATGGAGTATTGAAGTCTATCTCAGAAGAAATTTTCTAAGTCCACATACTCGAGTACTTCTTTAGTATACTCGAGTAAGTGAGTCTGTACTCGAGTAGGTTGGGCTACTTACTCGAGTGGATTCTCTATATACTCAAGTATGAAAGCTTTTACTCGAGTAGATTTTCTTTCACTCGAGTAAGTGATACCTTATACTCGAGTAGATGGTTAGTTACTCGAGTAAGCGTTCTGTTTGAACTCGAGTAGATCTGGACTTCTTATCCTAGAAAGTTTCTAAGTCCATATACTCGAGTGGTTCTCTGAAATACTTGAGTAAGTAACTCTGTACTCGAGTAGATTGATTTTCATACTCGAGTAGGTAAGTGATCACTCGAGTAGTTTTCCTAAGATACTCGAGTAGTCTATCTTCCCCATACTCGAGTATCTCAAACTCTTATACTTGAGTAGCTCTTCAAGTCTTATCTGAGAAATTTTTCCAAGTGTTTATACTCGAGTATATTTGCTCATACTCTACTAGGTTCTCTAAGTCACTCGAGTATTGATCCCTGAAGCACTCGAGTTGTTTCTATCTTGATACTCGAGTATATCCCTCATATCTACTCGAGTATGCAACCTCTTACTCGAGTATGTCTCTGTCTCTCGAGTATGTCTGTTCGAATTTCCTGAATTTCTCTAAGTCAAGTTTCTTTGTGTATTTTCAAAAAGTCCTTTCTGATTGGTCCATGTGTCATCCTTAATTATGCTTATGACCGTTGGAGACCGCCTATAAATAGGTCTTTTCAGACTTGACTAAATACACGTGTTTACAGAGATTAATTTTTAAGAAAGAGAAAATCCCGAAAACTCTAATCTTTCCATCCGCCGCAATTAAAGCTTTCGGAAGAAGCTCTTGATCGTCCTCTCTCTGCCGCAGCTATCGATCTCTAATTCTCAAGCGATCCAGACTCAAGAAGAATCATCCGATCTCTCCGTGCTTCATCGTCTCTGATTTATTTTCTTGATCGTGGTGATTCCAGATCTCAGGATCGTGGATCTCTCTCAAGTCTTCTTTAACTATTTCTGTTCAAACTGAAAAGCTCTCAAGAAGAAGATAAAGTCAAAGATCCAGATCTATGTTAATTGTTGTTTGTGTTTTTCTTTTCAAACAAATTTCATTTTAGGAGATCTATCTCCGAGTGGTAGGAAGTTTTATCTTTCGAGTGTAGATCTGTTTGGGATCGAGTTTTTGTAGGAACATAGTTTCGAGGTGTAGGATTGGTTTGCAATCCAAGATAGTGGAGTAGCCGAGTCTAGTGATTTGCTAGATCAGTGAGGAAAGTGGACGTACCCAAGATTGGGGAACCACTATAAATCTCTTGTCGTCTGTGTGATTTCTTGATTACTTATCTGTGCTGTGTTATTTTTTTTATTCCGCATTTGGCACGCATTTCACCTATTCACCCCCCTCTAGGTGATTTAGGTTGACAACTTAGTTCTCTCAGGGTCATCGACACGCCCGTGACCAGGGGCGTGTCATGCATAACTTCCCTGCCAACCATCACGTCCCTTGATGGACACGAGTGGCGACATGCCGGTGTAGAACGTGATACGCCCGTGTCAACCAATACACGCCCGTGTTCAGGGCCGTGTCCTCCAATCGACATAGTACAAACTCTCCCGAAGAGTACACGGCCATGTAACACGCCCGTGTCACATGCCGTGTGCTTAACACGCCCTATGACACGCCCGTGTGACAGGCCGTATTCGAGCACTCGACACTCATCGAGCTCAATTCGACCACCCGAGCACCATGTGACACGCCCGTGTCACATGCCGTGTTCACCCTACCAAGGCCCAAACTTGGTTCGAACACCGCCCGTTTTGCTTTTAAGTTTCGGGGCATTACACCTGGCTCCCCCGCCCTGTGTGGACAGTATCGCATTCAAGGTAACAGGAGTCGTTTCATGTACGACAGGGGTCACAGCTTGTGTCGCCGCTGCAGCTTGGGCCGCTACCATTGCTTTTGCATGCATGTGGCGGAAATCGACCGGGGTTACCCCCAGGACTAAGGGACCTGGAGTAGTAGAACTGCTCGCCAAAGGCTCCTCTCGCGGCCTCGATGTCCCTGCTTCGTCGCTTGCACCATTAGCAAAAGCAAGGTAAAACAAGAATCAACCTCTATTCACAAAACTTAGACACTAGGACACTCACGGTCCCGCGATACTACTATGTGGATAACTTCTTAACAAGATCTGATTATGACATTCAACTACAAATCCTTACCTTGGACACATACCTGGCTCTGATACCAAATTGTAACACCTCCCCTATAATGACCGTATAATATGGGTTCGGCCGGGGCCCCACAATATACAGACGCCATAGCTGAAGCATTATAAGATGATATAAAATTACCCAACTTAAAAATCAGACTAAATATAGTGGAAACAGAAAACAAGACTAGAAGTTATCCACTAATATGAGTATCAACATGGTCTTAAGGCCTTACAACAAATAAGAGTCCAATACTCAAATAAGAACATCAAATGTCAACGTGCATAAGCACTCCTAGGCTACCTCGTCTTGCAAGCCGGATATATAGTGCATCAAGCATAAAATTCCACAAAATAGTACTATTACACAACATGAAATACTTCATGAGGCTTAGGCCTTTTTGGCCGGTGAGCTAGCTCCTGCTTGCAATCCTTGCCCTGTAAAAATTGGTTGTAACGTGGGTCAACAAAGGCTGACCTCAACTGTGTAACCAACACATCTCCTCCCGGCCATCCCTAGCGGACCCCGGGGAACCCCATCACCCTACAGGTCAACACTCCGTATGCAAATATACAAGTACATTGAAAGTAGTAAAACAGGTTTGGATGTCTCATACAACAAACATGTTTCTATATTGAGCATGAAATAAAAGGGGCTTACTATGCAACATGTATGCAAACCTGGGCTTTACCCAAGGAACCCTAGAGCATATGCTTCTAACACATCATCAAATCGGGTACTTCCAATTTCCCCATCGGCGTTCAATCCGCAAACACAAGGGTATTTACAATTTCCCCTAACATCATACAAGCCGCCAAACAGAACTCTTGCCTCAGCCCCACCCGCTCGTGGGTCTCAAAACCCGGGCTTGCCTGCAAGCTCTGACTTCTCACATCAGGATTCCGCCATACACGCAAAACAACCAATATTGAGAACCCTTGCTAGACCCCACCCATTCGTGATGGCCCAGGCACGACTCCAATATCGGGACAACGTCCACCGAAGGAGACCCATCGGGACCCAGCTGGTATTGTCTGGGCTTGTCCAAAGCTTGGCATCCTCGTCACTTTCATAGAATGGGACTTGTCTCGCCAGGACACTCTCCATACATGACTTACACGTCACGGGCTAGCCAGCCGACCGCAGAGAAAACCTACGCCTTAGCACATCACAATCCCAAGCCTTTCCCTTCCAAATCCACTGTTCGTACTATAACATTCCCGTGCCCCAAGGAAACCATCTATCGTCACAACAGAGTAAACCTTGTCTGGTTCCGATTACGCGTACTCGCGCGGAATAAGGGGGACATACAACATCACAAATGGCGCCTTGCCGCTAACGGATTTCTAACAAAATCATTAAGGCTCGCTATGCAACATCACCGAGTCGTACTAACGTTCAAGACTACGGCTTCACACAAAATGCCTAATCCACTAACGAAGCAGATTTCTAGTGCAAAATCATGTCGGGGACGGACACAATCGACTCGGTGGCTCCTCTTGAACCAAGGCGACCCGAATCCCTCTCATTTGAGAGATCTGGTTCCTAGAATGCTAAAAAAAACAAGAAAAGAATAGATACCATGCACGTATCCTAAAACCGAGAGGAGAAATGTCGTTACCTTACGACCCGTCTTCCTCGCCATGGAATCCTTGCCTTGCACGGATGAAAACGAGTGCCTCCATGTCTTCTCCACGGATCTGGACTCGGATCAACGATCGGGGCTCCGAAGCTCCGTCAATGGCAGAAGAAAGCTCTCTTCTTCCTCCTCCCACTCTCTCTTCCAAACCCTAAGTCAACTCCAAAAAGAGAAGAAATAAGGGAGAAATCTCGTTCAGCCCTATAAAAGCACTCTAGAGGGAGAGTCTTGGGCCTTAGGATCATTTCCTAAGTGAAATCGGATGGCTAAAAAGCCAAACGACGCACTTGCTTCTGCGCGCTATCGCCGGGCGGTAACTATCTACTGCCGGGTGGTAGCTTCCCGAGAGTTCGGCCAAGAAAATAAGGCCACGCTAACGCCAGTAGTAGAACTAACGTTGCGCGGTACCACTAACGCTACGTGGTAGCTCACTCAATGCACTCAATGCCAAACTACTGTCGAGCGGTATCTAGCTAACGCCTAGACATAGATTTCCAAGCCGCAGGACAAAAAATAAAGCTGCTCTAATACCGGCGTACGTATAACACGATGTGGTAACTCCTTTCTCGAGAACTCAATGCTCTCGACGCAAACCTTGGAGTTACTGCCGCGCGGTAACTAACTATCGTCGAGCGATAACCCTCTCAGCACTCGACGAACAGGCTTTCGTCAAGCCGTCTACACCCGATGAAACAAGGCTTCCGCCGGGCAATAGCTACTATTGTCGTGCGGTAGCTTCCAGAGATTGAAGGTCTGGAGAACCGGGGTGTTAAAATGTAATGTAACGGACATTAGACCACGTGCTTAAATATTAGTAGTTATTACTTATAATTAGCATTATAAATAGGAGTCATTAGTTGTAATGGGGATTGAGGAATGAATTAATAAAGTTGCTCTGTTTTCTGCTTTGTCCCGACCCCCCACATCTCTCCCAACTCCGGCCATCTCCTCCTAGATCATAACATTAGTCACTACCTTAATGGAGATCACTACAAGAAAACAAGCTTTTAGTGACGAAAAATTTGGTCACTAAATATTGCGGGTTGGTCAATAAAGACATTTAGTGACTAAATTTAATCCGTCACAAGGTTGTTGCAAAAGTATTGTCACTAAATATTTTTTATGACCAAATTAACTTTCGTCACAAAAAGTATTTTTTGTGACGAAAGAAATCTTCGTTGCTAATTTTTTTTAGTGACTAAATTTCTTGTCACTAAAAGATACTTTTTTGTGACCAAATTAATTTAGTCACTAATTGTTTAATGCAATAAAGACAAACTTGTTTGCCACAAAATACAATTTGTGACCAAATTAATTCAGTCACTAATTATTTAATGCAATAGAGACCAAATTTTTAGTCACTAAATGTCACATTTAATAACGAAATATGTGGTCACTAATATTTTATAATTATTCCATAAAACATATTTTAAATAAATTTATTTATTTGCTATTAAATTGAATCCAATTGCAAATACGTGCATAAAAGATAAAAGACAATAGTAGATATAATATCTATTTTGTAAGAGAATCACAATCAAACAAATTTTTTATTAATAGTAAAAAGAAAGTGAGATATATATAGTCCAAACCCCTCAATACAAATCTATACATGGAACATTTATCTTTATTACACTCATTACATGAAAAAAAAATGTATAAAAAACAATATGCTCTTGAAGATTAATCTCTTTCGTCTTCATGGTCGGGCTCGTCTCTCTTGCATCTTTAATTTCTTCTTGGGTGCCTTCTTAATTTGGTGTATCATTCTTGGGTTCTGAATGCTACAACGGCTTTGGATCATCCATACGATGGTCATAACTCCTCTTGCGCATGAACACTTGGATGGGTTTCGATAAGAGTCAACATATATGCCCCATGCCGTAAACTATGATCCCCCATCATTATCATTTAAGATGCTGCATATACCAGTTTAAATAAGATCAAAATATCATGCAAGCAAAATATCTAGATATTTAAACTAGGATTGCACCCATACATACCTATGAAATTCAAGGTCCATTCCTATGAAATTCACAAGAATTAATATAAGTATTTCACGAAACAAAATCCTCAATAGATGGATAAAAATAAACTGAGAATAGCAACAGTGTAATATAAAATACTTACCTTCTCTCCACCAGATAAGTTGGCAATATTTTTCCAGCTCTTCTTCAGGTGCCTCATGCTGAAAACAACACCCTATGAGAACTAAAAAATGGGTTAAAACCAGCAAAAAACTTTCAGAATATTGCAGTAGTAAAACCTGGTACTTTTCTTTCAATTTTAAAGATATAATGTTGAGCCCTGTCATGAATTCATCCAACCTATAGAACAAAACTCTAGCAAACTGCAGTGCATTAACAAACTCTCCTCCCCCAACGACACCAGCAACCATCACCAAGACCCCCGCTTAAGCAACCATCTAAGGCGCGTATCAACAATCAAGACATCACTATAGTTTGCACTATACCAAATTGCACTGCAATGCAAACTATAGCAAACTGCAGTGCAGCAGACTGCGTTTGCACTGTAGCAGACTGCGTTTGCACTGCAGCAAACTGCAGTGCAGTTTGCACTGCAGTTTGCAGTACAGCAAACTGCACTGTAGTTTGCATTGTAGCAAACTACACTGCAGTGCAGTTTGCACTTTGCAAACTGCAGCAAACTGCAGTGCACTGCTGTAAACTGTACTGCAGTTTGCACTGCAGCAGTTTGCCCTTTGCACTGCAGCACTGCATATCTTAAAACCAATAGTGGGATTCACATGTAGGTGGATACAGATAGCTAATAACAAAATAATGGATTGCATGTTAATTGAAAATTTGATACAACCTCGCGAGGGATACTCGCACCAATATTCCCCTGAGGATCTCTCTCCAAGTGAGAGTTAGAAAATACTTGATAAGCTGCTCTCCACCTACACCCTACTCTCCCTTAAATACAAAAACACTCGCACACTCATACACTAGAAGGGAAAACATAAAATAATTAAAATTAAAGATAAGGAAAAAGTCCTTTGCTGGATGAGTGTGGTCTTCCTAGGGCACAAATTCTTATCAAATACATGTATTATCTCATAATGACTATTGGGTATAACAACAACTTGGAATATAGATGGCAAGCCAAAAGACTAAAAAATGATACCAATCATACCATCTACGCTTAGGATCGAACCAAAAGCACAACATTAATTAGATCATGAGGAGAAAACGTCGACTTACTGAGAGTGGCACACACCTGTACAGATGTAGATGGGTTATTCAATAGCTTGAACAGTGGAATAATAAAGGATTCATTGGAGAAACGGCCTGCACAAAGATTCTGAACCTAAATCCATCAATATTAATGTAACTAATGGAGATCATAAAAATAAAAAATTGGTTCATGTCACAACCTTAACTGACCGAGCGATGTTCTTTAAGCATGTGCATGCAGCAATGTGAACTCCAGCATTCTCATGTTGTAGAGCATCCATGATGACATTCAAGAATTGCAGCAAACTGCACTGCAAACAGCAAACTGCATTTGAAAGTGATGATAGATACAACTCTAGAGGGGGGCTGAATAGAGTATTCAAAAATTATGACACCCTACTCAACTCCCTTAGAGTTAATTTGCAGAATTAGTTTATAGATATTGATAACCCTAGAGCCTAACACAAAGTGTAGTGCATAATAGAGAGCTAACTGTAATTACAGTTAAGCTTGGGATCCTATCACAGCAACTAGCAATCCTAGTTATTTCTACTCACATCCACAGTACAATGAATTAAATAAACAACACAGACGACACAAGAAATTTTATAGTGGTTCCCTCTAAATAGGTACATCCACTCTTCTACCACCCTGGTAGGAATCCACTACAGGTTTTTGTTTAGGTGCCCTGCCACCAACTGATCTGCTTCAGGTAGATCAAGTAGACCCTTTGAGCTTTTGATCAGGAGCTCAAAATCCAACACAGGTTTTTGATCAGGTATCCTGCCACCAAGGGTTCACTTTTGAAGGGAGTAATAACCCTTTATACAGGAGGTTGAGAGAGTTAAGGCTTCTTCTCTATTGTTAAACAGATTAGAGAAGCTAGTGGATTGCACAGAGCTAGAAAGCTCTAAAGAATCAAGGCTCCCCCTGACTTAGAGAATATCCAGGAAGGAGTCTTGCTTCAGGGTGCAGGAACTCTTCTGAACTAAGACAAAGAATTGTCTTGAGGTTCTGAAGGAGAAGCTTGAAGAAGATTTTGGATTGGGAACAGGTGTTCTTCTTCAAACAGCTTCCTTTCTTCTTCTTCTTCTTCTAAAGGCCTCTGAGTGAAAGTCTTCCTATAAGCAGGATGAACTCAGGATGAAGAAGAATGCAGAAGATCTTTGATCTTCTCAGTTGAATATGAAATTCTGAGAGCTGTAGAACTTTCTTGCTTTTCTCTATATCTATGCTGCTGAGTGTATATGTTCTGTATATAAGTTCTATTATCTTCTTTCAAAAAGAAGCTCTTTTTATATGAGCCATTGCAACGGCTTTAATTTGTGTTTGAATCTTTGTCTTCTTCTGGCATCGGCAATATGGGCTGCAAAAAACATAAAGCAAAAAAACAAAACATGCAGACAGACATGCTATAAGAGGATAAAGCTTTCTAAGAAACTGCATAACCAATCAGATAAGAAGGGTGCAGGAAAAAGGTCACATTAGAAAGAACTCTTTACAGCCAGAAAAGACTTTCTGAGTCTAACGACTATAAAGGACAGCCTGGCAGATAAAGCGGAAATTGCATTTCAACTAATAAGGCAAAACACTTTGTCAGATAAAGATTGGCTCATACATAAGGAATGGAGCAGAGATTGCATGGAAATAATATCATAAATTAACTGAAATAATATGCCAAATAAATATGAAATAAATCATAAAATAGAAGAGGACAAAATTACTAAAGACATACAGCTAAACGTCGAACGACCCTCGGAGATCGTCGAACGAAGCACAGAGATCGTCGACCTATCAGACAGATAGTCGAATGATACAGATAGTCGAACTACCAAAGAAGATAGTCGAACCACTACAGCAGATAGTCGAACTATCAAAACAGATAGTCGAGCTATCAGATAGTCGATCTATCAAGACAGATAGTCGAACTATCAAGCAAAACAGATAGTCGACCTATCAAATAGATAGTCGAACTATCAAAGAAAATAGATAGTCGACCAATCAAACAGATAGTCGAACTATCAAAGAAAGCAGATAGTCGACCTATAAAACAGATAGTCGAACTATCAGATAGTTGAACTATCCAAGTAGATAGTCGAACTATTAAGCAACATAGATAGTCGACCTATCAAACAGATAGTCGAACTATCAGACAACATAGATAGTCGACCTATCAAACAGATAGTCGAACTATCAGATAGTTTAACTATCCAAGCAGATAGTTGAACTATCAAGAAATCTGTCTGGTCAGAAAAAGTCGAGCGGGGTTCGACAATCAGCGAGGCAGATTTCACAGAACGTCGAACTACCAAGAGTTGAACTAACTCAGAGATATACGATCTGCTGACAAACAAACGTCGAGCAACTGATAGACGATCGTCGAATAGTCGATAGACGATAGTCGAGCGGCGTTCGACCATAGTCGAACAAAAAACAACTTAACCAAATTTTCATCTGGAAAAGTGACAACTCTAAACTAGAGCAAACTAACTAAACAACTAACCTTTGACCATAGATAAATCTTGGGTCAAGAGACAGAAGGAGAGAACAGAACTCAAATCCAAACTAGGGTACCAACAACACTGCAGTTTGTACTTTGCACTGCAGCAAAATGCACTGCAGTGCAGTTTGCACTGCAGCAAACTGTACTGCAGTGCAGTTTTGCATTGCAACAAACTGCACTGCACTGCTGTTTGCACTGCAGCAAACTGTACTGCACTGCAGTTTGCACTGCAGCAAAATGCAGTGCAGTGCAGTTTGGACTGCATCAAACTGCAATGCAAACTTGCACTGCAATGCAAACTTGCACCATTGTTGCAGGCTCAAGTATGTGTGCATATGAGTTAACATATATGCCCCATGCCGTAAACTATGATCCCCCATCAACTATAAATGAAGATCTAATGCTATGTGTTCCTAGATAGCATTATTATACAAGTAATAATGGTATGAAAAAACAGCTCAACAAAGAGATTGCTGAAAAAAAATGCAAACTCTGATTTAATTTAGAAATCTAAGAGTGGATCAGAGATGTATATCTAGCAGCACAACCCATACGAAGACAACATCTTGAATATGCAGTAGCTTTTGAGAAAATAGAATGAAGCTTCCATATACAGATCTAGCTTCTTCTATTCATGCATTGTCTTTCTATAAATGAATATCTTGTAGTACAAACACAATTACACCTAATTTGACCACCAATAGCTACACCATAAGCACACACATCAACACCAAAACATCCACCATAGATTAGTTGTTTCCAAATTTGTGAAAGGTGTTATTTCAACAATGCAATGACAAAACATCAAATAGTGGGCAAGAGAGGTCCTGACTCGTATAATTTCTTATGATTGACACATTTAGGCTCCGTTTGGGGGGATTTATTTTCACCGATCAAGCGGTTACGACTTCATGAACCAAACTTTAATTAAGATCCAGTTCATGCGGTCATACCCCCTTGACCGGTGAAAATAAGTCCCTCCAAAAGGAGCGTTAGTCTTTCTCCTCGACAGAGAGCATCTTGAATCCAGTGATACCTCAAATATGAATAGCTAGCAGCACAACCCATACATAGATCTAGCTTCTCCATTTCTAATTCCAAGCTAAAACAAGTAAACCAATGAAAATATGCAGTAGCTTTTGAGAAAATAGAATGAAACATCCACATATAGACCTAGCTTCTTCTATTCATACATTATTTTCTATAAATGGAAATCTAGTAGTATAGACACAGTTATAACTAATTTGACATTAATTTGACCACCAATAGATATTCCACAAGCGCACACATCAACACCAAAACAGCCAACACATAATAGTTATTTCCTAGTTTGGAGCATAAACTAACAATATAAATTAATATAGAACAAATTGAAAAGGATTGTTTTTTAAAAAAAACTTCTGAAAGGTTTTATTTCAATAATACAATGACAAAAAATCAAATAGTGGACATCTTCCTAAACCAAGCCGAAATCTAAGGAGCGGATAGGAAGTACCCCTTTTATGAAGTGGAGTTCGTAGTCTTCGTCAAGAGGTCTGATGACACCAGATCGAGCGGAGGCGTTGGATCGAGCGGAGGCGTTGGATCGTGCACAGGCGTTGGATCGTGCAAGGGCGTTGGATCGTGCAATGAAGGAGTTGAAAGGGCTCGTCGCGACTGATAACAGAGGGCTCGTCGCGACTGATAACAGAGGGATCATCGAGAGAGATAACAGAGGCTCGTCGAGATAGATAGCAGAGGACTCGTGTTGGTGTGGACAAGGTAATGAGCCATCGTGCCCTAATCTAGCAGCGGAGAAGACAATGAGCCACGCGTGCCCTAGCGGCGGAGTAGAATTTTTAACGGGGAGGGGAGGGCGGGCCGGGTAAGAGATTAATCACGTGAGACATGAGGTAAGGGAAATTATACAATGAAAAAAGAGGGGGAAATTAATTTGTGGTGGGAAATCATTTGGAGGGAAAAATTAATTTTATGGTGGGAAATTGAAAATTAAAATTAGTAAACGATTTATTTAGGTATTTACATAATATAATTATATTTTTTATTAAATCAAAACAAAAAATACACTAAATGTATATATATTTTGCTACTCATCAAATACCCCAATATTTAAGCTTTACTATTCCAGAGCAAAAGTATGTGTCGACTATACGAACAGTTATAAAATTTCTAATTCAACTATCAATTTATTATATCAAAGGAAAATAGACATAAAAATCTTGTTTATAAAGCGTTAGTCCTATATTATCCAAATTATTTCGCCAGAGATAGATGTTTGTAGCCAAAAGACTTCTTGAGAAAACCAAATAACAAGAAACATTGCAATCATTAGTAACAAGTTAGATTGACATTATCAAAACTGTACCTTGAAAGTGATATGAAGGAAAACAGACAACCTATTATACATACTATCTCAAAATTTTAGGTAAAATTAGATCAATTTGTAGTGGTTTTATGGGATACAAACTTGGTGTTCGCCTATAAAGTAGGCAATGATGTAGAATGTGATGAATTTGATACTCTCACTTTTTTCAGTATTCTTGCTCTATTACAACTATTTAGGAGAATATTTTCCAAAACAGAAAAAAAAACTTAGCAGAATTGCATTTTATTTTAACCAAATGTATATGTTTAGGAACACATACTTCATTTCATATAGTCTTTTAATAATTATTGGATGCCTATGTTTACGGAATGAAATCATATTCCCATTGACATAATATCTTTTTTTTATAGGAGCACATACTTCTAGATGCTTGCTTGCGTGAGAAAACATGCCAAGCAAAAAGTAAATAGGTATGGGGTTTCAAAAAAATTAAAATTTTAATAAACAATTTTGAGAGCAATTTATAATAGCTTGAAAATTCCAATAAATCAATAAGAGTGAAGTAAAGATAAGTACAGTCTGCATATGTTTGGCTAACATAATATGCATGCCTCTATTTATAATAAGCTAGAAGAAGTGCTCAAAATAAATACTCTTAAAAAATAAAGTGCACAAGATAATCTTTAAAACTTATCCCCAAATATTTAGATCTATCTATTTATGATAAATAAACAACTATAAATTTAAAAACAAGATAACTGCTTATATCAACTCAAAAAATTATTATTTTTTGATTTTGGAAAATAGATAAAAGTAGGGGTTTTAAATTTTATTTTTGGATGATTGATTAAGCAAAATATACACATAAAAAGGCTTTATATCTTTATATATATTTTATTTTTGTGATTTTTAGAAAATATATACATAAATATTGATAAGATAATATTATGTATATAAAAAAACTTTTGCTTTTTTGTTTCTTTTTTAAGGAAATATTACTCAATACTTATGTTGGGAATATGTATGAAGAAAAAGAAGACATATACACAAAACTGAAAGTAAAATAGAATAAGGAGGCTTTCCTGATTTGAGGTCGGGGGGCTGTAAGCAAAACCTATAAAAATAAAAGATAAGTAAAAAATATAACTATGGGGTGTCTCCCAAAAGCGCTTTGTTTACCGTGTTTCTTGATAAAGCTCTAGGTTGGCTCTCCGGCAGTATCTTTGAAATCTGTACAATTTGAGTTTTTAGATTTTTAATTGATCCGGTCATATTCTGGATATTGGACCCATTTGTAACGACGTATTTTGTAAAGATGTCTTCTATCAAGGTGGGTTATAGTGGTTGTGATTGTGTTGGTGGTTGTGGTGCAAATCCAATTGAATTTGCATTAGGTGGACGATGAGCATTATTTGGGTTGCTCCATGATAAATTTGGATGGTTCCTAAACCCTGGATTGTAATTATTATTATTAATAATTGGGTTATAGGAAGGAAATTGATATGGATTCCCCATATAATCAACACGCTCTTCTGTTATAATATTAGTTGAATTCCAAGTAGGGGTAGTGGAGGATGTCAACATCTTCGTTATTTTCCTAGTTAGATATTCTACTTGCAGTGATAAATTTGAAGAAGCGTCGAGCTCGTAAAGCCAAGCAGGTTTATTTGGGCGTGACCTAGGTACGTTCCATTGGTAGGCATTCATGGCTATTTCCTAAAACAATGCTTAAGCGGCCTCGTAGGTTTTATTATTTAGCGTTCCCCCGCGGCATCATTAATCATTTGTTTGGTTTGGAAATTCAAACCATTATAGAATGTCTGCACTTGGAGCCAAGCCGGCAGTGCATGATGTGGATAACTATGTAAAAATTCTTTAAAGCATTCCCAAGTCTTATAGAGAGACTCAAACTCTCCCTAATTAAAAGAAGAAATATCTGCACGTAATTTAGAAGTTTTTGCAGGCGGAAAATACTTAGTTAAAAACTTTTTGGTCATCTCAGCCCAGGTAGTGATGGATCCTCTAGGTAGACAACCTAACCACTGCTTGGCTTTTGTCCTTAATGAAAATGGAAATAAATGCAATCGAATAACATCGTCAGTAATGCCATTTATTTTAAACGTATCACATATTTCTAAGAAATTTGATAGATACGTATTAGGCTCTTCATCTAGCAATCCATCGAATTGTACTGAGTTTTGAATCATTTGGATTATGCTAGGTTTGATTTAGAAATTATTATTAGCAACTGTGGGGTGAACGATACTTGATTCGGTGTCATCCAAGTTCTGCCTCATATAATAAGGCATAGTCCTTTACGAGGCCGTAACTGAAATTTGTTCTGCCGTAGCTTCAATGTGTGTGGTTCTGATAGACTCTTCTAGATTTAATGCTTCATATTGTTCATGAGATCGAAGGCACCTGTAATAGGTGCGGTCAATTTCAGGATCAAAATCAAGATTAGGATCAATAAGAGAGTTTCGTCGGGTCATGCACTAAAAAACTATTATATAAAACTTTTTTTTATTTTTGTTTTATTATTTGTTGTGTTTTTGTTTTTGTTAGAAAATAAAAAAGGCAGAAATAAAAGTGTTAATAAAAAATATAGTTTTTATAAAAACAAAGGTTTTGTAATTAACAGAGAATTTGTGATTTGTTTTTTTTTATAAAAACCGTAGTTTTTAATAATAACTATGATAAAAGTAATAGTAATTCTTTTTTATTTAAAATATCAACACAAAATGATCCTCGACAATGACGCCAAAAACTTGATACGTAAAAACTGACTTTGGAGATAGTTAAAATTGAAAATTAAATTAGATTTGGAAATTAGGCATTCTGAATGTTCTATCTCTTTTTTTTACTTATATACTTTGATTAAGGCATGCGTACCTATCACGTATTAATATATTATTTTTTAAAAATATCAAGGTCGTATTTTTTCACGGATCTGTATCGAGTACTCTACTTTAAGAATTGGAACAATTATTTTATCGAAAAGATTTTATGATTTTGAAAGTAAAAATAAAAGTAATACTTAGGGTTATAATAATAGATGAGGTAGAGAGTCCACAATTTTGACTTACTTTGAGAAATACCATTTAAACAATAAAAACTCTACTTTTTTTTATTAATTAAAATACTTGACCGTCGAGGTTCCATAAATATGAGTACACCTCTACCAAGGATACATCAACTTGTGATTACGTACTTTGACTTAACTTTCGTATCTAATCAAAAATACCTTTAATGCACGCTTTACGTGGTGAACCCCACTATTGACCTCCTACTGCAATTCAAAGGTTCATCCCCGGAGACTTACGTTCATCTCTTTCGAGAGTGAGGCGCAGTTTCTCTTTACTTGAGAATGATCAATTCCTGATAAATCTTAAGTTTTTTATTTAGTAAATAAGGTTTTTAAAATGCAGAATTAATAGCCTTCACAAAGCTTATCTCAATCGAGTGCTAAAAAGTTCTTAGCCTCTCAACGGGATGGGGGTGGTAGTAGAAAAGTAAAAGGCATATAAAGGTGCAGAAATAATATCCGTCCCAACCATCTTAATCAAGCGCTAAAAAGTTATTAGCCTCTCATCCGGGATGGGGGTGTTAGTAAAAAAAGAAAAAACTGAAAAAGTACTTATGCATACACCATTTCTTAACATAAATAAAAGCTAAGTTAAAAAGCAAGAAGAGATTAAAAATTACTAAACACTGAAATTTATTACTTAAAAAGTGTTATACACTAGGAAACCCAAACTAAGGTTAGGAAAATATCACTCAGAAACTACTCCTAACTACAATGTACAGCTATGTGGAACACTACCAACTCTCCTCTAAACATCAGCCCTGGAGGTCTATTTATAGCCGAAATTTTTGAGGTACACGCCCCCCTAGGACATGTCGCCTGGGCGTGACACTGACGTGGTAGATTTGGATAGAATTTCGACCGATTTTTAGATTGGGTTGAAAGTACACAGGCATGACTTGAAGATCACGGGCATGACATCAGGGCGTGTCTGCATGGTTTGACTTCTTGGCTTCTTCGGTGCACGATAGCTGGAATTCTGCTAGGTCACGGCTTACGTCACGAGCATGACACTTGGCATACTGGCGTATAGGTCGAGCGTGACTTGAGCTTACTGGATTCAAGACTTCGGCTCGGCGTGACAGTTGTCGACCTGCTTGGACACGGGTGATGTCACAGGTCTGACAGTTAGCACACGGGCATGTCCATTGGCCATGACTTCACTTGGTGCCTGAATTTTCTGAACTACTGGATTTCTTGGTTTTAAAGTTGCACGCCCTAGGTCACGGGTGCTAGGGGCATGACATAGGAAATTTTCCTGAAATGTCCAAAATATCTAGAAATACTTATTTGGCACAAAAATAAGTTAATATAGAACTGAAAATTAAAAAGAAACGATTTATTTAGGTATTTACATAATATAATTATATTTGTTTATTAAATCAAAACAAAAAATACACTAAATATATATATATATATATATTGCTACTCATCAGTCTTCATCGACTTCTTCTTGCGAGAAGGAGACTTGTAGTGAGGTGGACGTTTGATTTTATTCGGTATCATTTTCAGCTTACCTGACCGTAGAAAATCTAATGTGTGCTGGTGGGAAACCTCGTATTTATCTGTAGCGAAAAGATTAGCCTGACCGCTCGTTTTGTCTTCAACAGGAGTCTCCTTCCAGAAAAGTATTTCACGCAATATCTACTTCTCATCTCCTTAAGAGAATACTATAACTTGGTTCCCGGGTTTAGCAGATATCACTTGAACTTCAGGATCTGTAACCTCCGCGACCTCTTATGAGTCTGACGTTCGATTAACCAAGTCCAGTAATTCCTACAAGAAATGACCTTTAACCGCAAGGAGCGCACTATCCACTGAAGTAACATCTTCCTCTAGAAAATGATCAAGTTCATCAGTACAGTTAGAGGACAAACCTCTCCAGACTGTGTAGTTCTTTTGTCAAAATTGGCGATTATCTCGCCTTCTTCCGGCGAATTCGATAAAGGTTGACCTGTTTCACCAATAAGAGCAGCAGGTTTCTTATTACTCGTCTTCTTTGCCCGGGGCATCTTTTCTACCCACTCTTCGACTGACAGTTTTGACGGACTTTTCCTCTTTGAGCCACTGTACTCAACATTTGGACTCTAGATATCCATGATTGCCTTCAACTTGTCAGCAACATTTCTCAGCACCTTGTGTGGCTTCGCAACAACAACTTCATTTCCTTCAGCAGCAGTTGAAGAGTCCGATGTAATATACCACAAACAACCAGACCCCTAGGAAGTTTTTGTCATGACTAGGTCATGACAAAGCTCTAAGAAGACCCAGAGGACCATGGGTGCCTAGGTAAATAGGTGAAAGCACCTTGGTCTACAAATAGTAATTTCTAATCACCTAATCTAGGGTTTTGCTTGTGGGTCCCAACCTGACTACTTGACCCACTAAACCATTTCCAATCTTATGGGGACCCTTTAGGGCCCTAACAACCTACTTAGGGTCAACAAAGGAGGTCAAGTTAACCAGGGTCAACCCTAACCCTAGCAAGGTCAAATTGCCCTAAATTGACCTAAGTTGATCACACCAAGTCACAAATGGACTTGGATGGTGGCAAGGGACTCAGGACGCCTAGTTTACTAATCAACCCACTCCTTTGACCAAGTCAACACCCCCAAGTCAACCTTGATCAAACCAAGCCCAAAAAGGGGAGGGGGACCATAACTTAGTTTAAACTAACAGCCTGATGGGCATAACACCATGGATTCCAGATGGGAGACAGGGTGCAGTACCAGGGGAACCAATATATCCAGGGGGAGGTGAACCATCCTAGTCTAGGTGTGGTAGCAGCAGTCATGAGATCAGTGAGTTACTAGTAGCTTTACTTCCGCGAGCGTTATGTAGTGAGGATTATATATCCTAGGGAGGAGTCCCTTTTATCTTTCCTTTCAGACTTACTACTTCATGTTGATCAGCTTTTTAGTTTATGTGGACTTATATATATATTGCATGTGATGGTGGATTGGTTTATCTCTATGGATATTGCTTCTTTTCTTCTGCGTATATACTCGAGTATTTGCCGGCAGAATCAGCGATTTGTGGCGATGAACTCCTCGGGAGTTGGTGTCATCACAAAGCGGCGGTTCTGGGCATAAGATCCTAGAAAAAAATTGGGGACTTATAAATGATATCAGAGGAAAACCTCGACCCGAAGAAAAGAAGTCCACAAACCCTAGGACACCTCCGCTTGAGTTTAGTTTGGAGACAAACTAAGCAGCGAAAGCTATGGTGTGCCCATAAAGGGAATCACAAGCAACAGTACACTATTAACTAGATTTTAGAAAAACACCGTATTAGAAAACCCTTCCTTTTGAAGCTCATGACGAACCCTGACCTTTGAACAGGGAATGCCTCTAGTTCAGAATGTTGTTCCACCCGCGCTAGTTCCCACTCCGTTCCAGCAATTGGATATGGGACAGACACTCACTGCTATCTTGGTGGCTTTTAAGGCACAACAGGCTCCATCTTCTCAACCAAATCCCGGGGAAAATTGGTTGAGCGTCTTCCAAGGCCTCTCCCCTCCATCATATCTGTGGACGGAGTTAGCAATATGGATAGAGGAATGACTGGAAATCATCCACGAGATGTTGGCTGGGATACGATGCCCGGCTGATATGGTCGTATCCTTAGCTGTTTAATGTTTGGAGTCCCACGCTAAGAGGTGGTGGAAGTCCCTTATGGACATTACCTATGTAGGATTTGAGGGCATAAAAGTCACTTGGGATGAGTTCAAGCCAGCATTCTTAGAGAATTTTGTGCCACAATATGCGAGAGATGAGCTAGAGGACAGATCCCTATAGTTTAGGTAGGGAAGCAGGTCAGTTTTGGAGTACTACCAGGAGTTTACTCACTTGGATTGCTTTGTGGATTCATACCATTTGGATGATGTTGGCTACGCGAAGAGGTTCTACAAGGGCCTTCGGGATGAGTTAAGGCAGGCACTCCTTTTTATTTCTAACCATAGCCTGGCCCGGATCCTAGAGATGGCAAAGAAGTTGGACGCGGACCAGCTCACGGTTCGAGGCAGGCGAAAAACACTGACAGATGACACGATTATTGGTGGAAGGAGGGAACAATAGAGGGATTGTAGAAATGGGGATCAACCCTGCCCGAAGCATAGACAGGAGAAGAGGGATTCGAAAGTATTGACCCCTCAGCCAGTATAAATGTGGGAGATGCCAAGGCTAGAGGATGGGGCACCTCCCCTGCTAGTGTGCTACCACTACCACCAGCCTGGACACATTCGGATTTACTGCCCAAAAAGACAGGCACCACTACCAGCACCTCAGGCTACTCCACCTGCTCAGCAACTCAGGGGTTAGGGACGTTATCGAGGACGTGGTATCCAAGGCGGTGACCGTAGGCCGGATAGAAATCAGATGTATACTTTGGAACTTGCTCAACCCCGGGACCCGGATAAGGTTATAGCAAGTCATCTAGCAATTTAATTTCCTATTCTTTTCCCCTAAATCATTGAACTGGTATTAAACTGGTAGAACTAAGGAAGAAAACTATACAACTAACCACCTAAGATTGCTTAACAAATTCAGGAATAGTAACGGTATGTGGTAAGCTGACCCATACCATATTTGATACTGGAGCATCTCACAACTTCATCGCGGAGGATTTTGTCAAGGACTTGGACCAGGACCAACATTTTACGAGAGTCACCAGGATGGTACATCTTCCCAATGGGATGAAGATCCTATCTACTAAAAAATACCTTCTAGAGGTGACCATTGACGGCCTAACATTCGAGGCTACGACGACGATCTTGAAGATGTCGGACCTTGATCTTGTCTTTGTAATGATATGGCTCACCTGGAACCATGCACCGATTAATTGCCCGCCAAGGAAGGTCATGATGAGATACGGTGAGACCTATGCGACCTTCGAAGGTACTGCCCCAGTCTCCCGCTGTCTGCTTTCATCTATCAAGGCCGTCAAGGCCCACCTGCAAGGGGATGATTTTTATCAAGTGTGGTTCGAGATGATTGAGGAAGAGACTTCTATCTCCATCATTCCAGTGGTACGAGATTTCGCTGATGTCTTCCCAGAGAAGCTTTCAGGACTGCCACCGCACCGTGAGAAGGACTTTCGAATCCATCTACTGTCGGGAGCTAAGCTATTATTTAGGGCTCCATATCATATGGCCCCAAAGGATCTAATGGAATTTTAGAGCTAGCTACGGGAGTATGTTGAAGCTGGGTTTGTCAGACCAAGCTCCTCGTCATGGGGAGCCCCGGATTTGTTTGTAAAGAAGAAGGATGGGACTCTCAGACTATACATAGACTACAGAGTACTGAACAGGCTGGCAGTATGAAATACGTACCCTTTACCGATAATAGTCGAGCTTTTTGACCAACTAGAGGGAGTGTAAGACCCCCTTTTTTTTTCTTTTTCAACCACCGGGGTCTTAGCCCAGAATTGCCGCTTTGCGGTGGCACCGACATCTCGGGAAGGCAACCACTACAAAACGCCAATTCTGCCGGCCCTTTTCGATCACAAGAGAGAGAAGTATTTATACAAAAAATGTAAACAAGTCCACAGAAACATGTAAATAAAAGTGAATCATATCCAGTCCATCAATACATATAATAGAAAAGTAGATAAATGGGCTCGAGGCCAGTACATCAGATTCCTCACTACAAGTCACTCATCGCAGAAGCTAAGTAAATACTAATCACTCACGGAGCTGGTCGCAGGTGCACCGGTGCTAGACTGTCCCACCTCCATGCGCACCGTACTCCGCTGGTGTTGGTCCCTGTCTCCCATCCGGAGCTCCTGCAATGTTTGGTTCGAAAACCATTAGTCATAAAGACTAAGCTCTATCATCCCCTACCCCTCCCACCACGACTCCTAAGCATCGGGTGGAGAGGAGGAAAGGGAAGCTACAAAAGTGGAGAATAGTCAAGCAGGTGACGGTAGACCTAACTAGCAAGTTATAACAGGTGAACAGTATAAATGTTGTAATAGGTAGAACAATTAATAAATAGCAAATTGTATAAAAGGCAGCTAGAAAATAGTAAGTAAGCAACAAGTAAGTAAGTATGTAACCTTAACTTATATGAATGCCCATACAAACTTATAAGTTAAGGGGTCTTCTGCAAAGCTCCCATCGTATAAAAAGTCCCATACCGATTTATATGTTGGGGTGTCGGTTGTATGAAAATATGAGTGTAGTGATATGCTATGCCATGATTCATGCAAGTGCAACCCACGCACACGACTCTATGCGCACAGACCTTTAGTTCCCCCTGTTCGGGCAGCTAGCTTCACTCCCAGGAACCTCCGTAGTGGCAAACGGAGACAGTGGGTCGGGCCCCCCACTCCTAGGCGGGCATCCACACTACCAGGCCTAGCCCTCCCGTACGCCCCTAGAAGAACACAACCTAGAGTATCCGCGTACTGCTGCTGGATGTACCCTCCAGACTTTCTTTGGCTAAGTGCCCCACACCGTCGAGTCAGCGTACCGATGTCGGTGTGAACGACGATCAGGTACCGAAGACCCACCACCTTTAATCTGTACTCCAACCCTCGAGCCCTCGGCCCCCCGGACAGTCCTGTCCGTGCATCTACCTTCAGAGCTACTGTCTGAATGGCAACAAGTCCTATTTTTCTACTTTCCTAGCTATCGGGGAGTGAGTGTGTGCAACCCTAGTTATACTAGTTGCTCTTTTAATTTATTATTCCTATGGTTTACGTTAGCCCAGGACTGCCCCCGGTATACCCCGTGAAGGGCTCTCAAGGGGCACTAGGAACCAAGACGGCGGCATTACGGCCCGAAGTTCCCTTTCACAAGGCACTTATTATTATTGGTTGATCTCCCTTAACCCGATCCTTTTTTAGTTACTTTAGTTCTAACCCTAGAGTATTAAGACTCTTCCTCTTCTTCCTGGGATGGACGATCTTTCGTCGTTCCCGTACTCCCTTATTCCAACAAGTCTCCCAACGATGAACTCGATCCTAGTTTGCCCTACCAACCATCAACTATCAAAATTCCGTGGCTTTACTATATGCAGACCATCCTAAACTATATGAGGTACCCAAGGGGAGGTACACTAAGTTGTCTTCCAAATCTCCTATAATTTTTACTGGAGGTCTACCATAACATAATTGGTCTAAATCCAGAAACTTATAATTTTCCTAATTAATATGATATTTATTTAATTTTCTCAAAGGACGTGCCACGGGTCATTTTAAACATGAACTACATGATCTTCCTAAGTAATGGCTACTCAAAATCATGATCATTAAATAACAGCAAAATAACCTCAAATACAAATTCTCAGAATTTTATAGAAAGTATTTAACCTCTAAATAATTTATTTAGTATAATCATATTAATTCTACGTAATGAAGGAAGTACTGAAATTATTCATCTAAAAATTATAGAAAAATCACTAGTCATTAGTATGATTTATAAAAGATCTTTGTGTAGAGAATCATAATTTTACTAGCTTGCTAACCACCACTAAAGATTTAATCAAATAATCAAGGTAAAACATACTTAATGAAGCGAGCCTTAGAATTAATCTTCCTAAAATCCCATAAAAATTCACAGAGATTTAAAATCATAATAAACGTTCTCTGCTTAAATTTCATCACTTTCCAGAGAGTGTGTATTCCCTAATAAATTTTCTAAGCAAATCATACAACTACTAAATCATTAAAGGAAGTATCCAAAATAATAAACATAAAATTCATAGAAAAATATCCAGAGCTTGTACCATCCCTATAATTCACTCTCCTCAAATCTCACCACTTTTCAATGTGATTTAGTGTCATTTCCTATCTCTACAAGTTTTGCGCCCTAAACTAGGGTTAGATTTTCAGGTATCCCAACAGTCTCCAAATTTACTAACATTTCATCCAGAGAACTATATTGGCCCTATGGTTCCCTTCACCCAATTTCGGGTCAATCCAAGGTCATTTGACCACATGACCTTCACAAACCACCAAGATCCATCCTTAGGGTTTGGCCTTGGTCCTTAGGGTAAACTTATCCCGATCCACCTCAAACTCCATGAGGGGGTGCTAGAGAATATTACTAGCCAGTGGTAAAAATCTCAGCCTCTGTTGAGATGATCTCACCACTCAAACTTCAAAAGTGCACTTTTATCCTAAGACCCCTTATTAGGGCAAAACTTATGATTGATCATTTCTAGTCCAAACCATCTACAAATGAGATGGAAAATTATACAGAACCTTATGGTGACCCCAGGGACCACTCACCAAAGTTTGGGAGGGTTTGGAAATTATTTAACTATCTAATTAAATTCGGCTAGGATTATTGAATTTTTCTAAAAACTATAGAAAAATATTCTCCAAAAATTCTCATTTTTGGGTAGCACCTAGATATATGTAAGATTAGACCACACCCCAAATTTCAAGTCATTTGGATGACTGAATTGGAGTGGGGAATTTTTCTAAGGTCAAGGCAGCCCTCTGGATAGACCTCACCAAAAGGGATGTTGTGGTCTAACCAGGATTCCGAATCGAGTGAAATTAATTTTGAATTAAAGTAGACTTCAAGGGATACACTTCCTATGTTGATCATTTTTCCTGTAGGAGCCTCTAGGTATTTTTCCCAATTTATTTAACAAGACAGATTTTTCATTCAGAAATTATTTTAAAAATAGAATTTATTTCTCATGCCACTATTCATCTTCTTCAACAACCCGAACCAGAGGCCTAAAAACCTAATATCCTGTAGCTTTTCCAAGCTATTTCCCGACCATCCAGCCATCTCCCTGGCCGGCCACCACCACCACCACCTCCGTTGAGGCGAGGGCTATCGTCGGGCGGCGGCACAGCCGCCGGAGAGGCGGTTTCAGGCGAACCCGCCACCATAAAATTTTCGAAAAACCACGAATACGCTCACCCGATCTGGCTCTTTTGAGCCCGATATCTCTCCTAACGATTCCTAAGATCTATCCGCAGAAGAAGAGGGAGGGGAGGACCTTGTTCGCGGGTTGAAGGCGTGCAGAGCGTCGGGAACCCATTTGCGCGGTGGTGGCGTCGCCAGAAATTCTTCAACAGCAAGGGGAAGTCTGAAACAGTTTGAGGGAGTGTAACCTTTTCCTCCTGCTCTTAGGGATCTTTTATAGATCAGCAAATGGGGAGGGGAAGGGATGAAACGTTGGAGATGAAACGTTGGCGGCCATTAATAACACCCTTATGACGTTTCGGTTATGACGAATGGCAGTTGAAAAGTTGGAGATGAAGAGGTGTTTGCCAGGTGGCAATTTCCTATTGGACCCACTTTTCCTTAATTATTAACATAATTAAAGTCGGGAACGACCCATAATTACTCTTGATTTTCATTCCCATAGTCAGAATTTATTATGGCGTCGGTTACCGAAATTTCCAACCTGGCTTGTCATTTCGGCCTTGGTCACGGGCGTGACACCTATGTCACGGGCGTGACAGGCCCGGTTAGCCAATTCTGGGTTCGACGATCGTCGAATTGGGATCGACGATCGTCGAGCGTGTCACGCCCTATGTCACAGGCGTGAAATTGTGGGTCACGGGCGTGACATGCCTGGTGACTAATTCTGGTTCGATGACGTCGAACTGGAATCGACGATCGTCGAGCGTGTCACGCCCTATGTCACGGGCGTGACATGGCGGGTCACGGGCGTGACATGCCCCGGGGGCCAATTTTGGGTCGACGACCGTCGATCTGGAACCGACGATCGTGGTCACGCCCTATGTCACGGGCGTGACATGGCGAGTCACGGGCGTGATAGGTCTGGTGACAAATTTTGGGTTCGACGATCGTCGAACTGAAATCGACGATCGTCGAATGTGGTCACGCCCTATGTCACGGGCATGACGGGTCGGTCACGGGCGTGACCAACCCGTGACCCGATTTCTTGGTCGATTTATTTCAAGTTTTGGGCTCCCTAGGGTTCTACCACAACCAACTGACTCCTAGGGGTCTAGCCGGAAATGGGATGTTACAAATCCCAATAAACAAAACAAAGATTTCGTCCCCGAAATCAAGGTTAAGCCTACGGGACTCTAATCGGGAAAAAATAAGCTTGTAACATCCCATGAGAACTGAAGGATTATCTCTCTACGTTATGTTTGTTTGTGCGGTTTCGAATCTAAGATTAATTCGTCCACCTAACTAGGCATAATCACCCCAATAAACAAAAGATTAGCCCCTATTCTTGAAATTTAAAACAGGAAGGCAAATTGATTGTCCAGAGGGGTTGTGAGGTATACCTGACGAAAAAGATCCGGGTATTTTTGCCGCATCAAGTCCTGTGGCTCCCATGTATGCTCCTCCTGCCCATGATTGTTCCACAGAACCTTGACTAACGGGACCTTCTTCCGTCGCAAGACCCGCACTGCTGTATCGTCAATCCTGATAAGCTCCAAATCGACTGACCGATCCGAGGCCACTGGGCCATCTGCCGAGGAAATCAGTTGCTCAGGGCGTAGCAGAGCCCTCCGAAGTGAGGAGACGTGGAAGACGTCATGCAATCCCGCTAACTCCGGCGGTAGCTCCAGTCTATAGGCTAAGGGGCCGATCCGCTCCGAGATCCTATATGGCCCCATATACCTTGGACTGAGCTTCTTCCGCCCACGCACCCGCGAGACTCCGTGCATCGGCCGTATCTTCAAGAAAACTCGGTCCCCCACCTGGAACTCCACTTGGCGATGCTTCGCATCGTAGTATTTCGCCTGTCTGCTCTAGGCTTCCAACATCCTGTCTCGGATCAATCTAATCTGAGCATCTGTATCTCCCACAAACTCCGAGCCCAGTGCCTGCGGATCCTCGTCCTGAACCCATGATAGTGGGGTTCTGCACCTCCTTCCGTACGACGCTTCATATGGAGCCATGCCTATGCTGGACTGATGAGCGTTGTTGTATGAAAACTCGACCAGTGGTAACAATCTCTCCCAAGGCTCGCCACGGTCCAAAATACACAGTCGTAACAGATCTTCCAGTGTACGGTTTGTGCGCTCTGTTTGTCCGTCGGTCTGAGGGTGGAAAGTTGTGCTGAATGTCAACCGAGAACCCAGATGGGCCTGGACTGACCTCCATTCCCTGGATGTAAACCGCTCATCCCGATCCAAAACGATAGTCTTGGGCACCCCATGATAACGCACGAACTGCTCAATGAACCTCCGTACTAATACACTGACCGGTGTGTCCTTTGCCACTGGGATGAATCTGGCCACCTTTGTCAGCCTGTCCACTATCACCCAGATCGAGTCGTTCCCCGCACGGGATCTAGGTAGCCCATGTATGA
This sequence comes from Platanthera zijinensis, assembly GCA_039513925.1. Classification (NCBI taxonomy): domain Eukaryota; kingdom Viridiplantae; phylum Streptophyta; class Magnoliopsida; order Asparagales; family Orchidaceae; genus Platanthera; species Platanthera zijinensis. The sequence continues at coordinate 107,434,697 of CM077089.1, forward strand.
AGTCCATGGCTATATCCTCAAACTTCCACTCCGGCACTGGAAGCGGCTGCAACAAACCTGCCGGGTTCCTACACTCCGCCTTCACGAGCTGGCAGGCCTCACAATGCATCACAAAATACGTAATATCTTTCTTCATACCCGGCCAATACATCGTCCTCTTTAAATCCTTTACCATCTTGGTGATCCCCGGGTGTAACGAATACCGGCTGCAGTGAGCCTCCGTCAAAATATCCTCCCGGATCCGTCCTCCTGCTAGTATGTAGACTCTGCCCCGGAAACACAGGAGCCCATCCCTCAAAGAGTAATCCCCTGTCGTGCCTTCCTCCAAGGCTCGGAATATCGGCTCAGCTCTCTCGTCCCGCATCTGCCCATCTCTGATGCGGTCTCGAATGTCATCAGTAGTAGCCATCGATCCCAGGTACTCCATGTACAGTTCCGGGTCATCCTCAGACACTAGCGAAATCTGCATCTCCTCGAATGATCTAATCAACTCCAAAGCCATCAGCTGCGGGCCTGCTCCAGTCGTACTCGCTCTCCGGCTCAGAGCATCCGCAACTACGTTCGCCTTCCCCGGATGGTAGTGCATGGTATACTGGTAGTCTGAAAGAAACTCCACCCAGCGTCTCTGCCTGATGTTTAACTCCTTCTGGGTGTCGACGTACTTCAGATTCTTGTGGTCGGAGAAGATATCACAATGTACCCCGTAGAGATAGTGCCGCCAGATCTTAAGAGCAAAAATGACTGCCCCCATCTCCAAATCGTGCACGGGGTAGTTCTGCTCGTGTTGCTTCAACTGACGGGAGGCATAGGCTATTACGTGCCCATTCTGCATAAGGACGGCACCCATCCCCTGATAGGAAGCATCTGCATACACCTGGAATCCCTCCTTCCCTGATGGAAGAGCAAGGATGGGAGCCGAGGTGAGACGATCCTTCAGCTCCTGGAAGGCAGATTCGCATCGCGGCGTCCAAATAAAAGGGGACTCCTTCTTCGTCAGAGACGTAAGAGGGAGGGCAATCTGAGAGAACCCCTTTACGAACTTCCGGTAGTAACCGGCAAGTCCCAAGAAACTTCGAACATCCGTGGCCGACTTTAGTGGTGGCCAATCCCGTACTGCCTGGATCTTTGCCGGATCCACTGCCAGACCTGCTCCACTGATGATATGGCCCAGAAAGGCCACCTCCTTTAGCCAGAACTGGCACTTGCTGTACTTGGCATACATCTCGTGTTCACGCAGCTTCTCCAAGGTCAAGGCTAGATGTCTCGCGTGCTCCTCCTCCGTCCTTGAATAGATGAGAATGTCGTCGATGAATACAATGACAAAGACGTCCAGATACTCCTCGAACACCCGATTCATCAAAGTCATGAATGTGGAGGGTGCATTCGTGAGCCCGAATGGCATCACGGTAAACTCGTACAAGCCGTATCTGCTGCTGAAGGCCGTCTTCGGGATGTCCTCCTCCCGAATACGGAGCTGGTAGTATCCTGACCTCAGATCCAGCTTTGAGAACCCTATGAGCTCCCTCCAGCTGATCAAAAAGCTCGTCTATCCGTGGTAAAGGATAAGTATTCCGGACTGTCAACCTGTTCAGAGCCCGGTAATCGATGCACAGTCGAAGGGTCCCGTCCTTCTTCTTAACGAACAGCACCGGAGCTCCCCACGGTGATGAGCTAGGCCGAACGAACCCGGCCTCCACTAACTCCTGAAGCTGACTTCGGAATTCCACCAACTCCTTTGGGGCCATTCGATAGGGAGCTCTGGATACCAGCTTAGCCCCCGGTACGAGCTTAATCTGAAAGTCCTTCTCTCGGTGCGGGGGTAACCCTGGTAGCTTCTCTGGAAACACGTCGGCAAAGTCCCGCACTACCGGAATATCTGCAATGGAATCCTTGGCTACGACCGCCTCAAAGAGGACCTGATAAACCTCTTCCCCCTGCAGGTGGGCCTTAACGGCCTGCACAGACGATAGTAAAGTACGGGGTGCTGATATAATACCTTCGATAACAATGAAGGAGTCGCCGTGCCGCACGGTGATCCTCTTCGCCACGCAATCGATCTGGGCATGGTTCCAGTACAGCCAGGTCATGCCCAGAATCAGATCATAATCTGACATCCTCAAAACCATCGCTGGTGCCTCAAACGCCTTTCCGCCGATCCTCGCTTCCATATCACAATGGGTAGAGGTCAATATCTCTAATCCATCGGGTAGGGGCACCCTCAGCATCTTCTCGGTGCTTAGCTCCACTCCTGCCAGTCCTTTCACGAAATCCTCCGACACGAATGATTGCGACGCACCAGTGTCGAAGAGGGTGTGAGCGGGCTTGCCGCTCACGAATACTATGCCTGGGGTAATTAAATGTCTTAGTATTCTTATTGTAGTTTATCTTCTCTTAATTTCTAACCAGGTTATGTTTAAAATAGTAGTTTATATGAAGAAAATCTGAAAAGTACTGCCATACCTGTGATAACCTGCTACGGGTTCCGAGGCTGTGTCAGGTCTAGAGCATACACCTGCTCTCTCTCTGGCCTACGACCTCGATCCTAAAATCCTCGTCCTCGGTCCTGTCCTCGTCCGCCAAACTATCGGGGAGGTGGAGCGCCCTGATGTGCTGGTGGGGGTGCTCGCCCCACAGGGCAGTTCCGCTTGATATGCCCCGGCTGGTTGCACTGATAGCATACCGGTGGCTGCCCTGCCGTCCTTGGCATTTCCAGCATCTGTATAGGCTGGGGAGCCAATACCCCCTGAGTCCTCTGCTCCTGCCCAAACTCCTGATGAGGCTGATCCCCGTTCCTTCTCTCCCCGACAACCTGGCCCCGAGGACGGTCTCTACGACCTCCAATCACTGAATCGTCAGCCGGTCTCTTCCGATTCTTCACTGTAAGCTGATCCGCCTCTCTCTTCTTAGCCATCTCCAGAATCCTTGCCAGACTCCCCTCTGAAACGAAAAGGAGGGCCTGCCTCATGTCATCCTGCAGCCCCTTATAAAACCTCCGGACGTAGCCAGCATCGTCTAACTGGTAAGCGTCCGCATAACAGGCCAGGTGAGTGAAATCCTGATAGTACTCCACCACGGTCCTGTTCCCCTGCCTCAACCGCAGGAATCTATCCTCCAGGTCATCTCTCGCCGACTGAGGTACAAAATGTCCCAAGAGCGCTGCTCTGAACTCCTCCCAAGTAATATCAGCACAGTCCATCCCTGCAAAGGTGGTGTCCAGCTGAGATTTCCACCATCTCTTTCCGTGTGACTCTAAGCAGGAGACTGTCAAAGCGACTGCCTCCTCCGTGGGGCATCGAATCCCTGCCAGCATCTCATAAATGGTGTCCAACCACTCCTCCGTACGTACTGCAGACTCCGTCCCCTGGTAGGATGGAGGGGAAAGTCCTCGGAAGACCGTCATCCAATTGGCCCCGGGGTTTGACTATGGGGCCGGGGCTTGCTGAGCTCTGAAGGCCTCCAGGATGGCCGTCAGTGTTTGCCCCATCTCCATCTGCTGGAACGGAACGGGTGCTGGCGGAGTCGGGACCACATTTGGAGCCTGAGGTGTCCCCTGCTGCGATGTAGGGTTCGTCGCAGGCTACAAGCAAAAATTCCATTTGTTAGAGAGCGAATGAATGGAATTTAAGAAGAGTTATGATAGACTTTCACATGTGATTTCCCTTATGGGCACACCACTGCTTCCGTGGCTAGTTTGTCCGCAAACTAAGCTCGCACGGGGGTGGCCCAAGGTTTTTGTGGACTACTTCTCTTTCGATCGAGGTTTCCTCTGATACCACTTGTAAGACCCCCTTTTTTTTTCTTTTTCAACCACCGGGGTCTTAGCCCAGAATTGCCGCTTTGCGGTGGCACCGACATCTCGGGAAGGCAACCACTACAAAACGCCAATTCTGCCGGCCCTTTTCGATCACAAGAGAGAGAAGTATTTATACAAAAAAATGTAAACAAGTCCACAGAAACATGTAAATAAAAGTGAATCATATCCAGTCCATCAATACATATAATAGAAAAGTAGATAAATGGGCTCGAGCCCAGTACATCAGAGTCCTCACTACAAGTCACTCATCGCGGAAGCTAAGAAAATACTAATCACTCACGGAGCTGGTCGCAGGTGCACCGGTGCCAGACTGTCCCACCTCCATGCGCACCGTACTCCGCTGGTGCTGGTCCCTGTCTCCCATCCGGAGCTCCTGCAATGTTTGGTTCGAAAACCATTAGTCATAAAGACTAAGCCCTATCATCCCCTACCCCTCCCACCACGGCTCCTAAGCACCGGGCGGAGAGGAGGAAAGGGAAGCTACAAAAGTGGAGAATAGTCAAGCAGGTGACGGTAGACCTAACTAGCAAGTTATAATAGGTGAACAGTATAAATGTTGTAATAGGTAGAACAAATAATAAATAGCAAATTGTATAAAAGGCAGCTAGAGAATAGTAAGTAAGCAACAAGTAAGTAAGTATGTAACCTTAACTTATATGAATGCCCATACAAACTTATAAGTTAAGGGGTCTTCGGCAAAGCTCCCATCGTATAAAAAGTCTCATACCGATTTATACGTTGGGGTGTCGGTTGTATGAAAATATGAGTGTAGTGATATGCTATGCCATGATTCATGCAAGTGCAACCCACGCACACGACTCTATGCGCACAGACCTTTAGTTCCCCCTGTTCGGGCAGCTAGCTTCACTCCCAGGAACCTCCGTAGTGGCAAACGGAGACAGTGGGTCGGGCCCCCCACTCCTAGGCGGGCATCCACACAACCAGGCCTAGCCCTCCCGTATGCCCCTAGAAGAACACAACCTAGAGTATCCGCGTACTGCTGCTGGATGTACCCTCTAGACTTTCTTTGGCTAAGTGTCCCACACCGCCGAGTCAGCGTACCGATGTCGGTGTGAACGACGATCAGGTACCGAAGACCCACCACCTTTAATCTGTACTCCAACCTTCGAGCCCTCGGCCCCCGGACAGTCCTGTCCGTGCATCTACCTTCAGAGCTACTGTCTGAATGGCAACAAGTCCTATTTTTCTACTTTCCTAGCTATCGGGGAGTGAGTGTGTGCAACCCTAGTTATACTAGTTGCTCTTTTAATTTATTATTCCTATGGTTTACGTTAGCCCAGGACTGCCCCCGGTATACCCCGTGAAGGGCTCTCAAGGGGCACTAGGAACCAAGACGGCGGCATTACGGCCCGAAGTTCCCTTTCGCAAGGCACTTATTATTATTGGTTGATCTCCCTTAACCTGATCCTCTTTTAGTTACTTTAGTTCTAACCCTAGAGTATTAAGACTCTTCCTCTTCTTCCCAGGATGGACGATCTTTCGTCGTTCCCGTACTCCCTTATTCCAACAAGTCTCCCAACGATGAACTCGATCCTAGTTTGCCCTACCAACCATTAACTATCAAAATTCCGTGGCTTTACTATATGCAGACCATCCTAAACTATATGAGGTACCCAAGGGGAGGTACACTAAGTTGTCTTCCAAATCTCCTATAATTTTTACTGGAGGTCTACCATAACATAATTGGTCTAAATCCAGAAACTTATAATTTTCCTAATTAATCTGATATTTATTTAATTTTCTCAAAGGACGTGCCACGGGTCATTTTAAACATGAACTACATGATCTTCCTAAGTAATGGCTACTCAAAATCATGATCATTAAATAACAACAAAATAACCTCAAATACAAATTCTCAGAATTTTATAGAAAGTATTTAACCTCTAAATAATTTATTTAGTATAATCATATTAATTCTACGTAATGAAGGAAGTACTGAAATTATTCATCTAAAAATTATAGAAAAATCCCTAGTCATTAGTATGATATATAAAAGATCTTTGTGCAGAGAATCATAATTTTACTAGCTTGCTAACCACCACTAAAGATTTAATCAAATAATCAAGGTAAAACATACTTAATGAAGCGAGCCTTAGAATTAATCTGCCTAAAATCCCATAAAAATTCACAGAGATTTAAAATCATAATAAACGTTCTCTGCTTAAATTTCATCACTTTCCAGAGAGTGTGTATTCCCTAATAAATTTTCTAAGCAAATCATACAACTACTAAATCATTAAAGGAAGTATCCAAAATAATAAACATAAAATTCATAGAAAAATATCCAGAGCTTGTACCATCCCTATAATTCACTCTCCTCAAATCTCACCACTTTTCAATGTGATTTAGTGTCATTTCCTATCTCTACAAGTTTTGCGCCCTAAACTAGGGTTAGATTTTCAGGTATCCCAATGGTCTCCAAATTTACTAAAATTTCATCCAGAGAACTATATTGGCCCTATAGTTCCCTTCACCCAATTTCGGGTCAATCCAAGGTCATTTGACCACATGACCTTCACAAACCACCAAGATCCATCCTTAGGGTTTGGCCTTGGTCCTTAGGGTAAACTTATCCTGATCCACCTCAAACTCCATGAGGGGGTGCTAGAGAATATTACTAGCCAGTGGTAAAAATCTCAGCCTCTGTTGAGGTGATCTCACCACTCAAACTTCAAAAGTGCACTTTTATCCTAAGACCCCTTATTAGGGCAAAACTTAGGATTGATCATTTTTAGTCCAAACCATCTACAAATGAGATGGAAAATTATACAGAACCTTATGGTGACCCCAGGGACCACTCACCAAAGTTTGGGAGGGTTTGGAAATTATTTAACTATCTAATTAAATTCGGCTAGGATTATTGAATTTTTCTAAAAACTATAGAAAAATATTCTCCAAAAATTCTCATTTTTGGATAGCACCTAGATATATGTAATATTAGACCACACCCCAAATTTCAAGTCATTTGGATGACTGAATTGGAGTGGGGAATTTTTCTAAGGTCATGGCAGCCCTCTGGATAGACCTCACCAAAAGGGATGCTGTGGTCTAACCAGGATTCCGAATCGAGTGAAATTAATTTTGCATTAAAGTAGACTTCAAGGGCTACACTTACTATGTTGATCATTTTTCCTGTAGGAGCCTCTAGGTATTTTTCCCAATTTATTTAACAAGACAGATTTTTCATTCAGAAATTATTTTAAAAATAGAATTTATTTCTCATGCCACTGTTCATCTTCTTCAACAGCCCAAACCAGAGGCCTAAAAACCTAATATCCTGTAGCTTTTCCAAGCTATTTCCCGACCATCCAGCCATCTCCCTGGCCGGCCACCACCACCACCTCCGTTGAGGCGAGGGCTATCGTCGGGCGGCGGCACAGCCGCCGGAGAGGCGGTTTCCGGCGAACCCGCCACCATGAAATTTTCGGAAAACCACGAATACGCTCACCCGATCTGGCTCTTTTGAGCCCGATATCTCTCCTAACGATTCCTAAGATCTATCCGCAGAAGAAGAGGGAGGGGAGGACCTTGTTCGCGGGTTGAAGGCGTGCAGAGCGTCAGGAAGCCATTTGCGCGGTGGTGGCGTCGCCGGAAATTCTTCAACAGCAAGGGGAAGTCTGAAACAGTTTGAGGGAGTGTAACCTTTTCCTCCTGCTCTTAGGAATCTTTTATAGATCAACAAATGGGGAGGGGAAGGGATGAAACGTTGGAGATGAAACGTTGGCGGCCATTAATAACACCCTTATGACGTTTCGGTTATGACGAATGGCAGTTGAAAAGTTGGAGATGAAGAGGTGTTTGTCAGGTGGCAATTTCCTATTGGACCCACTTTTCCTTAATTATTAACATAATTAAAGTAGGGAACGACCCATAAATACTCTTGATTTTCATTCCCATAGTCAGAATTTATTATGGCGTCGGTTACCGAAATTTCCAACCCGGCTTGTCATTTCGGCCTTGGTCACGGGCGTGACACCTAGGTCACGGGCGTGACAGGCCCGGTTAGCCAATTCTGGGTTCGACGATCGTCGAATTGGGATCGACGATCGTCGAGCGTGTCACGCCCTATGTCACAGGCGTGACATTGTGGGTCACGGGCGTGACATGCCTGGTGACTAATTCTGGTTCGACGACGTCGAACTGGAATCGACGATCGTCGAGCGTGTCACGCCCTATGTCACGGGCGTGACATGGCGGGTTACGGGCGTGACATGCCCTGGGGGCCAATTTTGGGTCGACGACCGTCGATCTGGAACCGACGATCGTGGTCACGCCCTATGTCACGGGCGTGACATGGCGAGTCACGGGCGTGACAGGTCTGGTGACAAATTTTGGGTTCGACGATCGTCGAACTGAAATCGACGATCGTCGAATGTGGTCACGCCCTATGTCACAGGCGTGAAGGGTCGGTCACGGGCGTGACCAACCCGTGACCCGATTTCTTGGTCGATTTATTTCAAGTTTTGGGCTCCCTAGGGTTCTACCACAACCAACTGACTCCTAGGGGTCTAGCCGGAAATGGGATGTTACAGGGAGCCCACTGGTTCTAAAGCTAGATTTGAGGTTGGTGAAGGTATCTGGCGTCTACCTAAATCACCTAGAGTGGGGTGACTAGGTGATGTCTGTGTATTTTTCACAGAACAACAATGACTTAAAAAATACAAGCACACAGAACACAAAGATCTATAGTGGTTCCACGTATTGGGTATGTCCACTATCCCGCCTCGCTTATCTACCACGAAGGTATAGATTCGGCTACTTCACCTTTCTCAGATTTCAACAAATCTTACAACTTGGAGCCTCAATTCCTACAACTCGGAGACAACGCTCCTACTACTCGGAGAACAACCTCTCCTACAACTCGATCCACAACCGGATCTATGACTTGATCCATATCCGGATCTACGACTCGATCCACAAATGGATCTCCCACTCGATCCGCAAACAGATCTACAACTCAGAGATAAAGTCTCCTATAAATGTAGAATATTACACAATAATAGAACACAATCTTCACAAGATCTGGAGTCTTCTATCCGTCGTTCTTCGAAAAATGTTGATCTTGAAAAACCATGGAGAACACGAAAAATCTGGAAGCTTAGAAGACTTGGATCTTAAATCTCGATCTGATTAGATCTGAAAGAATAGAGAATTCCAGAGAACAATGATCCAATCGAATCGGAAGAGGAAGATTGAGACTTGCACTTGCTGTCGTCGGTCGATCGAAAATCGCGAGATGCACCAGAGCCGACAGTTTCACTTTTGGAATCTTTTGGGATTTGAAAATTAGAACAATTAGAACGATTTGGGTTGATGGAAATTCACCCTAATTATTTATAGACATCCTTAGTAGTAACGGTTATAAAATAAATTCCAAAATGAGACTTGTGAAAATTACTATGCATGACTGTCGTCCAACCCGAGCCACAATTTGAAAATCCGTCAGAAAAATAACCTAAGTCATGTTCGTTAAGTATCATCAAGTATCGTCGAGTTTAGCTAGTATACTCGCCGAACAATTATTGATATACGAAGAAATTGACTTAGAGAAATTCAGCTCACAACAGTTAGCCACTCAACTCCTATGCTGAAGCCATACTCGACGAATTTGTCGAGTATCGGCTAGTATACTCGACAAATTCGAACAGTATAGGCTAGCTGAATCGACGCACTCGACGCACTCGACATGCTCGATGCCATAGACGCACTCGACGCTGTAATAGTCAATGAATTTGCCTTAAGAAAATCCAGAGAAGTAGCGTTGAGATGATTCGAAGAATTCGGCGTATATTGACATGTATATTCAACGAATTCAGCGAGTATCGTTAGATACATTCGACGAGTATACTTGATGATGCTCGACGAATTTTACATAACTATTTTACAACTGTTAAGATATTCTAACACAAGTACATATGATGAATTCGACGAGTGCTAGTAAGTATATACGACGAATTCGATGAGTATCAATGATTATACTCGATGAATTCAACGAATATCCCTTTCAGTACTCGACGAATTTTACTTGGGTAAAAATTTTGTTCTCCTGAATTCAAGTTCTTCTTCTTCCTTGATCCTTCTCATGCACTTGACATAGAAGTACACCCCAATAAAAATATTACACGTGAGTCAACACATTGGCCTACACAATGAAGGATTATGTTGTATAGTCTTGTGTTTATTGACCCACTATAACCTGACATTGGTTTGTACTTAGCAATGTAAACCTGCAAATACATAATTGAAACTATAATATCAAATACAATGACAATTCATCTTATCTTAACTGGAACCTTCTTCAAATTAGGATTATTATAGATACAATACCCAACAATCTCCTCCTATTTGAAGAAGTAAGAATCCTATAAGCTAAGGTAAATTGCACAACAATAAGAAAGCATAACAATGAAAAGATATATGAATTAAAGAAAATTTAAACACAATGCACATTCCATTCAAAATATTTAAAACATATATATATATATATATATATATATATATATATATATATATATATATATATAAAAGTTTTTATTTGGAGGGGCAAACACAACCACACACAAAATAATCCATAACAAAATAAACAACCATCAGCCCTACTTGTCCTGGCTCTTCTGACGCTGTCAGACAGAGTAAGCCTTGGGCTTTGGATAATATCTTGGAGGGGCTGCAAGTGTTGTTGGATCATCATGTCTTTTCTTTCAGAAGTGAAACCTTCTCTTTACGCTGGCCATCTCATACTTATGCCACTCATCTCTATCATAGTGGTCCCACCCGCGTTCTCCTATAATATCGACCATGGTGAAAGAGTCTAAGATAATTCCTCTTGAAATAGGACTCCACACCTCAACCATATCTCTAATTTGCATATCTTTAACTGGCTCTTATCTGACTAGCTCAGACCTGACAGCAGAGGTTTCTTCACCGTATCTTGTCCTTTTGTATACTAGAGGATGTACATCTTTAACCACATGAACTTATGGAACATAAACAGCAGCAGCAAGTCTGTCCTGAGAGAGATCCCATATGTCTGCCCAATATTGAGATTAATCTTCAGTAGGATGAACTTCAACACGAGCAGGCGCAATAGATACTTGAAATACTTGGTCTGGCCTCCCAAAAATCTCATTATGTAGCCAAGAAAAGTTTCAAAGCTATAATCATTGACACCTTTGAAATTTGCTAACGTGGCAGCCTCAACAACATCCACCTTAACTTCCACCTTAGCTTGAAGGGCATCCTCCCCCTTTTTGACTTCCTCAACTATAACATTTGCATAGGATTCCATGGTCTTATCAAAATGATCCATTGAGTGATTGTGAGCCTCAACCAATGTTACAACATTCTTATCAACATTTTGAAGCACTTCTACATTACTCTTTAGTCCGTCCATATTATGAATTAGAGCTTGACGACCCTGTGCAAACAAGGAGTCAAACCTTTCATCGATCTTATCAAAACGCATCTTGACAGCTGTAAGGCCATTGTTTATATCTTGCTCAGCTTCCTAGACCTTTTCAGGACTTTTTGCATGGAGGCTTCAAACTGTCGTTATTTTTTGGCCAACATGGCTTGTATGGTCTTCAGGATGGAACTATCAACATTGGAACTAGGAACCTCTTCTGTAGGTACACTGGGATGTGAGGGAAAGTCTACATGGATTTCGAAATCACCGGGGGACTCATCTATAAGAGATAACCGAGCCTTACTAATCAACCTGAGATCTTCAGTAGCAGATAGGGCAGGATCATGCTATTTTACATCTCCTTCCTCATCATAAATATCCACTACCTCCTCTAGAATGGCTGGAGGAATATCGGTTGTCAAGGCAACTCTCTTCTTTAGGTTGCGGATAAACCTGTCAACCTGAATAGCAATAAATATCAAGTACTGAGTCACCTCCCCCTCAGAAGCTGAAGCAGGAGTAATCTCGAGGAGAGGGACAATCAGGTAGTCTAGTGACACCTGCTTAGAACAATCATTAGCATTATCAACAAGTTTTGACTCATCTATAACAATCATTTCCTCGTCAGCGTCTATTTCATAGTCATCCACATTCAAATCATCCTCAACAGTAATATCAACCTCGGCCTTATCAGGCACGATCTCATCAACAGCAGTCTGAGTAATCTTAGCAACCTCTATCATAAGATTCCCTATCTCTGGAACTGTAATCTCAGCAACTAGAACTGGACCTGGAATCTCTACATCTGTAGTAATACTCAAGGGAACTGAATCAGTTGCCACTTGTGTTTCAACTAGCTCCCCCTCAGCTCCTGCACTCAATCTATCAAGAACTTCACTAGGGGTTAGAGAAGGAATCCTATCCACAGGAACATGTTCTTCCTCCTCCTCAGGCACATTTGGGGCTCCCCCTGGTCTCAAGATCCTCCTATCCCACCTTGAGAATATTGATGAGTTGATTTCCTTGAGGTGATGGATAGGCACATGTTTGGTCATATCGAACTTTTCTTTGTCCATTTGATATACTTTGAATCCTTTGAGGGCATCATATGCAAGAAACAACCTGATCGCCTCGAGCCTAGGAACTAGAGCGAAGGTCTTGTAGAATTCGATCCAAGCCTGGCTTTATTCTGGATAATAACTCCATGTTTTTCCAGCTTGTTTCTGAAAATCCATTTGGTGCTGATCACGTTCTTTCTTTTGGGTCTGGGCACCAACTTCTAGACTTTACACCTTTCGAATTGGCCGAGCTCCTCTTACATTGCCATGATCCAAGAGGCATCCTTGTTTTCTTCTTCAAACATCTTTGGCTGAACCTGAGATAGAAAGCTAAGATGCAAAATCTCGTTAGCTATACCTCTTCTGGTTCTAACTCCGTCGCTTGACTCTCCAATAATCTGATCAGCTCGGTGATCTCTGAGGTGTCTGAACACTATGTTTCTTCCTCTTCCACTAGCAGGTTCTACCGCATCAGGCGCATCCTCTATGGTTGCTTCATCTAGTCATTCTTCATCCACCATGCTTGGATCGATGACCTTGACTGAGCTTGAAGCATCTTCCTTGACTGCTTCATCCATGCTTAGTTCCTTGAACCTGGTACATGCATCTGCACCAATAACACTTGACGAGTTGCTTTGGAGTAAGCTTGTCTCATCAAATACAACATTAATAGACTCTTCTACCACCATGGTTTTCTTATTGAAAAATCCTATATGCCTTAATATGGCTACTATAACCTATGAAAATACCTTCAAAACATTTGTCACTAAACTTCATGCGATAATACTTCCCATTATTAAGTACGAAGCATTTACTTCAAAAGATTATAAAGTAGGACACAGATAGTTTTCTGTCTTTTAATAGTTCATAGTGAGTCATACGTTGGTTCTTGTTGATTAGAGCTCTGTTTTCCACGTACCAAGCTGTGTTAACTGCTTCAGCCCAAATGTATTCTAGAAGTGAAGCGTAATTCAACATAGTTGTATATACTTCAATGAGGGTTCTATTCCTTCTCAACAACTCGATTTTGTTGTTGATTATTCATGGAGGAAAACTTAAGAAAGATACCTTGACTTCCACAGAATTCTATCATGCCACCAGACTCAAATTTTGTTCCGTCGTCACTTCTAATTTTGACCACTGAGTAGTTCAATTCGTTCTGAGTTTGCCGGACAAAATTAGTGAAAGACTCAAAGGTATCTGACTTGTGTTTCCAAAAGAACACCAAAGTAAAATGAGAGTAGTCATCAACAATTACCAACGTATATACTTTACCTCCTAAACTGTGAATTGGCATGAGACCGAATAAGTCCATATAAAGTAAATACAGACTTCTCGAAGAATCTTTTTCAGCAATATCCTTGAAGTTAGCCCTTGTCTTCTTACCCATTTAGCATGCGTGACACAGACTCACTTTAAGGCACTTAATACTGGGAGCATCATGCACTAAGTTGTGAGAAAATAACATATTTATGGTTTTGAAATTAATATTTGCTAATATCTTGTGTCATTGGTCACAGAGAGTCGCATTATCTTTGGCCAAAAAACATACTAGTGTAGAATTGTCTAAATATTGAAAATTTAAACAATATATATTTCTACTCCAAGTGCCTATTAAGATCATCTCAGAATTAGCAGACGACTTTATCAGACACTTTTCCTTATAGAACTCAACGATATAGCCTTTATCACATAGTTGACTTATGCTTATCAGATTATGCTGTAATCCTTCAACATAAGCCATGTTTGTGAAAGAAACTATGTCGTTGGAAATCATACTGTAGCCTTTCGTGATTCCCATGTCCGGCCCTCTAAATATAACTTTTGGTCCGTCTTCGACTGGGGTAAATTCTCGCAGAAGGCTTCTTATCCCGGTCATATGCCGAGAGCATCCGCTGTCCAAATACCAGATTGAATTTTTGTTGTTCTTTGGACATACCTGAAATTATAAATCATTGTACCTTAGGAACCCAAACATATTTGGGTCCTTGGTTCCTTGTCAGCTTAACACCACTAGGAACCTTAACTTTGCGAGTGGTTAGTCTCGTACTGTTAACTCATGAAGTTTCAAAATTTGTAGGGTTAATTCAACAATCTGTGCCAAAATGACCAATTTTGCCTCAACACCAATAGTCAAATCTGTCGTACCTTCTCTTGTACTCCTACTTTACCTTTTAAATTGTAGGTCTAGCAGGTGCAAAATACTTGGTGGTGGAAGCCTCCTGATTGCAACATACACAAGGCTTCTCAATCTCCTTAGCCTTGGGTACAAAGGTTTTGGCTTTCAGTGCCTTCTTATAATTATGTCCATGAACATAAGGACCATACTCTTGTAGATTTATCTCTTTGTAAGGAGCCTTGAAAACACTAGCCCCAATGTTTCGAGTACGGGTCAATCCTTGACAGCTCTTCTTAGTCTCTACATAGGTGGGCCTAGCAAAGTGTCCATAGGACGTCTCTGAGTATATTTTTGTTGGGAAAATAACCTTCTTAAAAGTGGGTTGACTCTGAGGTGCCCTCCCTTTACCTTTGGTGGTGGCTCTCTTAGCAGCCTTACCTTTTTCAACTATATGGCCAAGACCATTACCCTTCTTTGGAGCAAAAAACTCATCGATGAGAGGAAGAATGATCTTTGGCTTCGAGTAGCTTTCAACTAGCTTCCTTTCCGCTACGAGATTTTCTTCTAGCTCATCTAGGTATTTCTCCTTATGTCTCAATGTCTCAGCCGAGCTTTTCAATTCCTCTTTCAAGGAGTGGACCTCATCTCTAAGAGGATGTAATTTTGTGAGTTTCTCCTCAAGACTTGTTTCAATTACTTTGAGGGAGGCAATCTCTTTTGCTTGCTTTTTGACTACCTTACAGCATTTGTCAAAAGCTTTTAAAAGGTTCTCATGCTGAGCTATCAATTCGGAATCATCTTCCTCAGAAGAATAGCCTTCATGACCATTAGTTTGTGTTTCCGACTGAGAGAGTATTGTGTGCAAGTTTACCTTTCCGTGATACTTGGATTCGCCAACTTCCTCATCTGATCGAGCCATAAGCCCTAAGTAGGCTTCCTCATCCTCTGAATTTGACTCACTCGATTCATTGTCACTGAGATTCTTGGACTTCTTGGCAACGAAGCTCTTTTCTTCTTTCCTCTTTCCCTTAAAGTATCTCTTCTCCTCTTTCTTGGATCCTTTTTTCTTTTTTGTATGGACACTCTACAATCATGTGTCCTTTCTTATTACAATAATAGCACACAACGTTAGAGGAAGAATGTTTCTTCTGTTTAGATTTATACATGTCCTCTCGGTTGTAGCTTTTCTTCGAGCGATCACCATCACGATGTGATCTTCTGAAATCAGAGGAGGAGGATTTATTCTTTATCTATCTCCTCGTGTTGAGCAGTTTCTTGAACTGCTTAAAGATGAGTGAGAACTCTCCGTCAGATAGCTCAGAGCCTGACGTGTTTGGCTCAGAGTCTTCTGTGGAGTCTGGAGCTCGTGTCCTTACTGGTGACACAACTTTAGATTTCCTCAAACCCTTAGCCTTCAGATAAACTGACTTTTCTCTTCTTGAAGTCTCGTTGATCTGCTCCTCCTTCTTTCTAGTGTTCATTTGAAGCTCGTAGGAGAGAAACTTTTCGACGAGGTTCTGGGGGTCAATCTCCGATAACTTCCCAAACTCCCTAATGGCTACAACTTTAGTATCCCAGTCCTTTGTCAAGGATCTGAGGAATTTGTCGATTAGTTCACCGTTATTGAAGGTGCGGCTGTAGTTTTTTAGATCATTGACAATCTTGAAGAATTTCTCGAAACTATCTGCAATAATATCACTTGATCCTTACTTGAATGCTACGTACTCTTGATTCATCAATGATCTGTGATCATCTATGAATTCTTCGGTTGCTTCCATGAGAATTACAAGGCAGCCCCACATCTACTTGATAGATTTGTAGTGGAATAGGTTTTGAAGCATTGAGTCATCCACTCCACTTGCGATAATATTCTTAGCCTTTTTGTCAGAGGAGACAAGGGAAATTTCATCCTTGGTCAAGTCAATCATTTTCTTTGGAATCAGGACTGTCGAATTCAATGCTGAGGCTTGTATAGGTATGTGAGGTCCTTCTTCCATAATCTAAAAAATTCTCGGATATGCTGCCTCCATGAAGAATCAGACTTATTTTTTCCACATGGGAAAGTTCTCTTTGGTGCACACTAGTAACTTCATAGAAGACATGCCCTTGCTTATGTCCATGGCTACTGAGCAGAATCTCTTAATGCTAGATCTGGGATCTTATTCAAGCTTTTAACCTTATATTGAACAAAATGCCCCTCTGATACCAATTGAAAGTATCTAGCGTCTACCTAAATAACCTAGAGGGGGTGAATAGGTGATGTCTGTGTCTTTTTCGCGGAATAACAATTACTTAAAAATGCTAGCACACAGAATTCAGAGATCTATAGTGGTTCCCCGTGTTGGGTACATCCACTATTTTGCCTCGCCTATCTACCACGAATGGCTAGATTCGGCTAGTTCACCTTTCTCAGATTTCAACAAATCTTACACCTCGGAGCCTCAACTCATACAACTCGGAGAAGACGCTCCTAACCTTTCTTACAACTCAATCCACAACCGGATCTACAACTCGATCCATAAACGGATCTACCACTCAATCCAAAAATGGATATACAACTCGGAGATAAAGTCTCCTGCAAATATAAAAGAATATTACACAATAATAGAACACAATCTTCAAAAGATCTGGAGTCTTCTATCCATCGTTCTTCGAAAAATGTTGATCTTGAAAAACCTTGGAGAACTCGGAAAATATGGAAGCTTTGAATACTTGGATCTTGAATCTCGATCTGACTAGATCTGAAAGAATAGAGAACTCCATAGAATAATGATCCAGTCGAATCGGAAGAGGAAGATTGAGACGTGCACTTGTTGTCGTCGGCCGATTGGAAATCGCGAGATGCATAGGAGCCGACGGTTTCACTTTTGGAATCTTTTGTGATTTGAAAATTAGAACAATTAGAACGATTAGGGTTGATAAAAAATCCACCCTAAGTATTTATAGACATCCTTAGTAGTAACGGTTATAAAAGAAATTCCAAAATGAGGCTTGCGAAAATTACTTGGCATGGCCGTCGTCCATCCCAAGCCGCAATTTGAAAATCTACCGTAAAAAAACCAAATCATATTCATCTAGTATCGTCGAGTATAGCTAGTATACTCGTCGAAAAATTATTGATATACGACAAAATTGACTTAGATAAGTTCAGTTCAAACCAGTTAGCAACTCAACGCCTATGCTGAAGTCATACTCGACGAATTCGTCGAGTATCGGCTTGTATACTCGACGAATTCAACATGTATAGGCTAGCTGACTCGACGCACTCAATGCTATTTATGAACTCGACGCCATCGACGCACTCGATGCTGTGATAGTCGACGAATTTGCCTTAAGAAAATCCAGATAAGTAGCGTCGAGATGATTCAACGAATTTGGCATGTATCGACAGGTATATTCGACAAATTCGGCGAGTATCGTTAGATACATTCAACGAATTTGACGAGTATACTTGATGATACTCGACAAATTTTACTTAACTGCTTTTCCAACTATTTAGATATTCTACCACAAGTACATATGATGAATTCGACGAGTGCTAGTAAGTATATACGATGAATTTGACAAGTATCAATGAGTATACTCGATGAATATCCCTTACAATACTCGACGAATTTTACTTGGGTAAAATTTCCGTTCTCCTGAATTCAAGTTCTTCTTCTTCCTAGATCCTTCCCATGAACTTGGCATAAAATTACACCCTAATAGCGAGATTATACATGAGTCAACACATTAGCCTACACAATGAAGGATTACATTATATAGTCTTGTGTTTACTGGCCCATTGTAACCTGACATTCGTGTGTACTTAGCAATGTAAACCTGCAAGTACATAAATGAAACTGCAATATCAAATACAATCAAAATTCATCTTAGCTTAACTGGACCCTTCTTCAAATCAGGGTTATTGTGGATACAATACCCAACAGTCGGGATATTATCAGCTCTAGATGCAGGAGGAAAACATCCCGAAGACTGCATTCAGTAGCCAGTATGGCCTTTATGAGTTCACAGTAATGCCATTTGGCCTCACGAATGCACCTTCTGTATTTATGAGTTTGAAGAACCAAGTATTCGAGGCCTACCTCGATGTCTTCGTCATTGTGTTTATAGTCGACATCCTCATCTACTCGAGTACAAAGGAGGAGCATGCACAACACTTGGCATTGAGGCTGCAGAAACTCCGGGAGCACAGTCTATATGCAAAGTTTAGTAAATGCCAGTTCTGGTTGACGGAGGTAGCCATTCTAGGTCACATTATTAGTGGAGTAGGGTTAGCAGTATACCCGACAAAGATCCAAGCAGTGCGAGATTGGCCTCCACTAAAGACGGCATCCGATATATGAAGTTTCCTAGGACTCATCAGATACTACCGAATGTTCATGGAGGGATTTTCCCGGATTACCCTCCCTCGTACAATACTGACAAAGAAGGATATACCGTTTGTATTGATGTCGTAGTGCAAGTTTGCCTTCCAGGAGCTGAAGATTTGGCTCACCTCAGACGCCATCCTTTCCCTCGCCTCTGGGAAGGAAGGATTCCAAGTTTACACCGACCTATCCTAGTAGGAATGGGTGTTGTACTAATGCAGCACGGAAACGTGATATCCTATGCTTCCCGCCTGCTGAAGAAGCATGAAAAAAACTACCTTGCACATGATCTGGAGATGGGGGCAGTAATCTTTGCGTTGAAGATCTGGAGACATTAACTCTATGGAGTACATTGTTATATCTTCTCCGATCACAAAAATCTCAAGTATGTGGACATGTAGAAGGAGTTAAAGATGCGATAGAGACAATGGGTGGAGTTTCTTTCTGATTATCAGTACACGATGCACTACCACCCATGGAAGGCAAACGTAGTAGCAGATGCTCTTAGAAGGAGAGATACCACAGTAGGAGTAGAACCCCATATGATGGCCATGGAGTTGGTTCGGATGTTGGAGGATATACAGATAACCGTGGTGTCCAAGGAAGATCCCAAACGATATGAGGAGTACTTAGCATCGATGAGCATTACCAGAGACATCCGAGATCACATTAGAAATGGGCAAAGGCAGGACGCTAAACTAAAGCCAATATTCAAGGCTTTGGAGGCTGGCACAGCTGGAGAATACATGTTAAAAGATGGCCTATTATGCTTTAGAGAAAGAGTATATATACCAGCAGAAGGACAGATAGGAGAAGATATTCTGACGGAAGCACACACTAGTAAGTACTCAGTGCACCCTGGGATCACAGAGATGACGAACGATCTGAAGAGGACCATGTACTGGCCAGGCATGAAGAAGGAGATCACCTACTTTTTATACATTGCGATACTTGTCAACTCGTGAAGGCTGAATGTAAAAGCCTGGCAAGATTGTTATAGCCACTACCACTACCAGAGTGGAAGTTCGATGACATTGAGATAGACTTTATACATTGACTCCCTCATTCCCATGCAGGAAATGAATCGATATGGGTGATTATTGACAGACTAATAAAGGTTGCCCGATTTATCCCAGTCAGGAAGGAAGCTCTGGTCGGAGTTCTAGTACAGAGATTTGTGGAGCTATTTGTCCGTTATCATGGTGTACTAGGATGATCGTATCAGATCGGGATGGATGATTTACTTCTAAGAAGTGGAGAGCAGTTCAGACTTACTTAATCTCTCGACTGACTTTTAGCGCATCATTCCACCCCCAGACGGATGGGAAAATGGAGCGTATAAACCGGACATTGGAGGATCTCTTATGCTTAAGTATCTTGGATTGTGGGGAGCCTTGGGAGAGATTGTTGCCGTGTAACGAGTTTTCATATAACTACAATCATTAGTCCAGTATAGGCATGGCCCCCTATGAGGAATTATATGGACGAAGGTGCAGGACTCTACTATATTGGATCTAGGATGAAGACCCAAAGGCGCTCAGCTCAAAATTTGTGGAGGAAACAGATGCTTAGATACGGCTGATTCGGGATAGGATGATGGAGGCCCATAGTAGACAAGCCAAATACTATGATGTGCGACATCATCAGGTGGAGTTTCGGGTCGGTAATTAGGTATACTTGAAGATACGCCTGATACATGGAGTCTCGCGGGTGCTCGGGCGAAAGAAGCTCAGTCCAAGATATATGGGGCCCTATAGGATTCTGGATAGAATAGACCTCTTTGCCTATGTAATACCCTTTTTTTCTTTTTCGAACACCGGGGTCTTAGCCCAGAATTGCCGCCGGTATTCCCCGTGAATGGCTCTCAAGGGCACTAGGAACTATGATGGTAGCTGAAGCCCACCGTTCCCTTTCGCAATGCACTTATTATTATTGGTTAATCTCCCTTTACCTGATCCCTTTTAAATTACCATGGATCTAACCTAGTGTATTGAGACTCTTCCTCTCCAACCAGGGTGGATGATCTTTCGTCGTTCCCGAACACCACTTAACAATGGCCAATCACACACCCTACCCATCCTGACTTCCAATTATGAACTTAACTTAACTTTCCCTATCCAAACCAGCAAGTAACCAAAATTCCATCTCCCTAAGTTCATTACCCACTCTAGTTCAGTTTCTGTGGTTTTACTATATACAGACCATCCAAAGATACATGAGGTATATAAGGGGAGGTACTCCAAATTGTCTTCTGAATCTCCTATAATATTTACTGGAGGTCTATCATGACATAATTTAACTAAGTCCCAGATTTCCAAATTTTTCCTATTTATCGGGCATTTAATTTATTTATTCTAAGTCTCCCAATGCCCTAGTATGAACATGAAGTGCACTAATGAGCCAACAATAAATCATCATAAAATCAGTATAAATCCTATGAGGCATTTAAGCAGTAATTCCAAATTTTGAGAAATTTCAGAGGTGTTTAGGCTTATATTTCCTAATAATTTTAGGCCACCTCTACTATATCAGGAAGCAAGTACTGTAAATATGTACCCAAAAATCACAAGAAAATTACAAAAGCTTGATGGTGGCCTAAAACTATCAAAAACCAAGTACCATAATTTTTCTCTAATATTTGGGCTCTGAATGTATTTTAATATAAAATACTAATTTTCCTAGCTTTTGAAGGATGTACTATTTTTAAATATATAAAAATCCAGAGAATATTACAGGGTGACTATAATGGTTTGAAACATTCACTGACCAAATTTCATAATTTTCCAAATAATAATTGGGCATTATTTGTATTTTTAACTACATATCCCAAATGGTAAGTTAAAGAAGCAAGTACCAAAAATAATCAGATAAAACTCCCAAGAAAAATACATTAGGTATAACATGCTATAAGTTGCCCTAATCCAAGATTTCATAACTTTCCAGTGAACAGAAATTCCAGAATAATCAAAATCAATATCTAGGATACAACTAGAGTTGTGAATTGAGTACTGTATAAATTAACCCAAAACTCCCAACAAAATTATATTATGACCATTTAGAACAGAAAATCACCCTTCCCAAATTTTATTTGATCTGTAGTTCATATGTCAGCATAATAGTTTAAATTAAGAATGGTGCCCTAAACTAGGGTTAGGATTTTAGGTGGCCTAATTGTCTCCAAATCATCTAAGATTTTGTCCAGAGAACTATAATGGCCCTATGGTCCTCTCCATAAAATTTCAAGTAAGTCCAACGTCATTTGACCCCATGACCTTCACAACTCACCAAGAGCCATCTTTAGGGTTTGGCCTTGGATCATCGGGCAAATCTACCCCAATCACCCTCCAAATCCATGAGGGGGTGCTAAATGGCATTCCTAGTCAGTGGTAAAAATCTCAGCCTCTGTTGAGGTGATCTGACCACTCAAATCTCAAAGTGCACTTTTAACCTAAAAACTCCTTAATAGGGCATAGCTTAGGGTTGTCTATTTCGTACCTAAAACATCTCAAAATGAGATGAAAAATTATACAGAGCCTCATGATGAACCCATGGACAACTCACCAAAATTTGGGAGGGTTTGGAAGTCTTTAAGCCAACTAATTAATTTTTTCTAAGATTATTAAATTTTTCTAAAAACTATAAAAAACATTCTCTAAAAATTCCCATTTTTAAAAAAGCCCTAGGTACAGCTAAGGTAGACTCCCTGCCCAAATTTATGATCATTTTGTCAAAGGATGAAGGGTGGGCACACCTTTTAGTCTCTGTCTAGCTCTAGGCCTAGATCCCACCAAAAGAGGTGTCCTGGTCAAACCAGTTGACCAAATAGACTCAAATAAATTTTAAAATAAAGTAGACCCATAGGGCTACAAATTACATGTTGACCGTTTCTTTGTAAAAAGCCTCTAAGTATTTTTCCAACATTTTCTAACGTGACTGATATTCTAGTATAGAAATTCACATAAAAGAAAAACTTAATTTAAACAGCACAGATCTTAAAGCAAGATCTAAGGGACCTGGCATTGTCTTCTTCCTTCAGCCAAAGGCTACGATCTGCCCAACCTAGAACCACTTCCAAGCGCAGCTACCGGCCGTCCAGACTCCTCCCTGGCCGGCCACCGCCACCACCACCTCCGTTGAGGTGGTGGCCATCGCCGGGCGGCGGTGCGGCCGCCGGAGAGGCTTTTTCCGGCAAGCCCGGGACTTCATTCTTTTTGCGGAAAAATTGGAAAGAGAAGATCTTCCGATTGGGCTCAATTGAGCCCGAATCTTAATCCTAAGGAAGCTAAGATCTACCCGTAGAAAGGGAGGAGGGGAGGACCTTGTTCGCGGGCTGGAGGCGTGCAGATCATTGGGATGCCATTGATGCGGAGGTGGCATCGTCGGAATTCTCAATAGCACAGTGGGAGGCTCGAAAACTTCAGGTAAAAGCTGGGAAAACCTCCTCTTGGGCCTCTGAGGGTGTTTAAAAGCTTGGACAACGAGGGGGAACGGCCAAAGCTTCAATGGCCATTCTTTGTCCATTAAAGCTTGGGTCGGCCATGGTGGAGGGGGACTGAAACGGCTCTGTGACAGCAAGCTAATGGCTGGAAACTCCTCCTCTTCCCTAGATGAGTTGGATCTAGCCGTAAAAGGGAAGGGGGAAGGCTACGGCATCAAATGCCATTGATGGCCATGAAGGTCGGGGCTCGGCCATGGCCGTAACTGCTCTTTTTGCAAGGCTGTCGGTCCACGTGTCACAGTTGACCGGTCAACTTAATTTAAATAAGACTTATTAGGTCTTATAAGGAGAAAACAGCCCACTCCTAGACCAGCCCGGTTCAGCTGAACCAGCACCCAACCCAAAATAATTCTGCCAAAAAAAGACTGAGTAAAATGGCGTTGAGTGAGCTCTGCTCACTCAATGCCATCCTTTCTACGGCATTGAGTGAGCTCTGCTCACTCAACGCCATCACAGTTACGGCATTGAGTGAGCTCTGCTCACTCAACGCCATCCAGACTATGGCGTTGAGTGAGCTCGGCTCACTCAACCCCATCCGGATTATGGCATTGAGTGAGCTCTGCTCACTCAGCGCCATCCAGAATATGTTCTTTTTAAACGATGGCATTGAGTGAGCTTAGCTCACTCAACGCCGTCCAGATTATGGCGTTGAGTGAGCTCTGCTCACTCAATGCCATCCAGACAACACCATATGGCGTTGAGTGCGGTCAGTGCACTAAATGTCGTTCAACTTATGGCGTTGAGTGCACTCAACGCACTCAACGCCATCCCGTCTGATAGCTTACGGCATTGAGTGAGCTAAGCTCACTCAACGCCATCCAGTCTACGGAGTTTAGTGAGCTCAGCTCACTCAACGCCAACCAGATGGCACCGGATGGCGTTGAGTGCAGTCTGTGCACTCAACGCCGTCTTGCTTATGGCTTTGAGTGAGCTAAGCTCACTCAATGCCATCCAGACTATGGCGTTGAGTGAGCTTAGATCACTCAACGCCATTCAAAGGTCACGGGCGTGACGGATTGGTCACGGGCGTGACGAATCGTCTTTCTGAGGTCGACGATCGTCTCAGGGGTCATGCCTTAGGTCACGGGCGTGATGGGTCGGTCATGGGCGTGACCACCCCTTGACTCGAAATCTTGGTCGATAAACCTCAAGATCCTTGATTTTCTAGGGTTCTGTTATGACAAAACCACTTCCAGGGGTCTAGTTGGAAATGGGATGTTACAAATCCCAATAAACAAAACAAATATTTCATCCCCGAAATAGAGGTTAAGCCTACGGGGCTCCTATCAGGAGAAAAAGGCTTGTAACATCCCATGAGAGTTGAAAGATTTACATTTCTACGTTACGTTTGCTATATGCGGTTTCAAATCTAAGACCAATTCGTCCAATTGACTAGGTGCATACCCCCAATAAACAAAAGATTAGCCCCTATTCTTGAAATTTCAGTCCTATTCGTTTAAATCAGGAAAGCAAATTGATTGTCCAGAGGGGTTGTGAGGTATACCTGGCTGAAAAGTTCCGGGTATTTTTGCCGCATCAAGTCCTATGGCTCCCATGTATGCTCCTCCTGCCCATGATTGTTCCACAGAACCTTGACTAACAGAACCTTCTTCCGTCGCAAGACCCGCACTGCCATGTCATCGATCCTGATAGGCTCCATTTGATTGACTGATCTGAGGCCACCAGGCCATCTGCCGAGGAAATCAGCTGCTCAGGGCGTAGTAGAGCCTTCCGTAGTGAGGAGACGAGGAATATGTCATGCAGTCCCACTAACTCCGGCGGTAGCTCCAGTCTATAAGCCAAGGGGCCGATCCGCTCCAGGATCCTGTAAGGCCCCATATATCTTGGACTGAGCTTCTTCTGCCCGCGAACCCGCGAGACTCCATGCATCGGCCGTATCTTCAAGAAAACCCGGTCTCCCACCTATAACTCCACTTGACGATGCCTCGCATCGTAATATTTGGCATGCCTGCTCTGGGCTTCCAACATCCTGTCCCGGATCAATCTAATCTAAGCATCTGTATCCCCCACAAACTTCGAGCCAAGTGCCTGCGGATCCTCATCCTGAACCCATGATAATGGGGTCCTGCACCTCCTTCCATATAATTCCTCTTATGGAGCCATGCCTATGCTGGACTGATGGGCGTTATTGTACAAAAACTCTACCAGTGGAAGCAATCTCTCCCAAGGCTCGCCACAGTCCAAAATACACAGGCACAACAGATCTTCCAGTGTACGGTTGGTGCGCTCTGTCTGCCCGTCGGTCTGAGGGTGAAAAGTTGTACTGAATGTCAATCGAGAACCCAGATGGGCCTGTACTGACCTCCACTCCCTGGATGTAAACCGCCCATCCCGATCCGAAATGATAGTCTTGGGCACCCCATGATAACGCACAAACTGCTCAATGAACCTCCGTACTAATACACTAACCGGAGCATCCTTCGCCACTGGAATGAATCGGGCCACCTTTGTTAGCCTGTCCACTATCACCCAGATCGAGTCATTCCCTGCACGGGATCGAGGTAGCCCATGTATGAAGTCCATGGCTATATCCTCAAATTTCCACTCTGGCACCGGAAGTGGCTGCAGCAAGCCTGCCGGGTTCCTACACTCTGCCTTCACGAGTTGGCAGGCCTCATAATACGTCATAAAGTACATAATGTCCTTATTCATTCCAGGCCAATACATTGTCCTCTTCAAATCTTTTACCATCTTGGTGATCCCCGGGTGTACCGAGTATCGACTATAGTGAGCTTCCATCATGATGTCATCCCGGATCTTGCCTCCTGCCGGTATGAAGACTCTGCCTCGGAAACACAGGAGACCATCCCTCAAAGAGTAATCTCCTGTCGTGCCTTCCTCCAAGGCTCGGAATATCGGCTCAGCTCTCTCATCCAGCATCTGCCCATTTCTGATGCGGTCCCGGATATCATCAGTAGTAATCATCGACCCCAGGTACTCCATGTATAACTCCTGATCATCCACAGACACTAGTGATATCTGCATCTCCTCGAATGCTTTAACCAACTCCAAGGCCATCAGCTGCGGGTCTACTCCTTGCGTACTCGCTCTTCGGCTCAGAGCATCTGCGACCACGTTCGCCTTCCCCGGATGGTAGTGCATGGTATACTTGTAGTCTGACAGAAACTCTACCCAGCGTCTCTGCCTGATATTTAACTCCTTCTGGGTGTCGACGTACTTCAGATTCTTGTGGTCATAGAAGATATTGCAATGTACTCTGTAGAGATAGTGTCGCCAGATCTTAAGAGCAAAAACGACTGCCCCCATCTCCAAATCGTGCACGGGGTAGTTCTGCTCATGCTGCTTCAACTGATGGGAGGCATAGGCTATTATGCGTCCATTCTGCATCAGAATGGCACCCATTCCCTAATAGGAAGCATCTTTGTACACCTATAATCCTTCCTTCCCTGACGGAAGAGCAAGGATGGGAGTCGAGGTAAGACGATCCTTCAGCTCCTGGAAAGCAAATTTGCATTGTGGAGTCCAAATAAAAGGGGACTCCTTCGTCAGAGATGTAAGAGGGAGGGCAATATGAGAGAACCCCTTTACGAACTTCCGGTAATAACCGGCAAGTCCCAAGAAAATTCGAACATCCGAGGCCTACTTTAGTGGTGGCCAATCCCGTACCGCCTGGACCTTCGCCGGATCCACTGCCAGACCTGCTATACTGATGACATGGCCTAGAAAGGCCACCTCCTTTAGCCAGAACTTGCACTTGCTGTACTTGGCATACATCTTATGCTCCCGCAGCTTCTCCAAAGTCAAGGCCAGATGTCTCGCGTGCTCCTCCTCCGTCCTTGAATAGATAAGGATGTCGTCGATGAATACGATAACAAAGACATCCAGATACTGTTCGAACACCCAGTTCATCAAGGTCATAAATGCGGAGGGTGCATTTGTGAGACTAAAAGGCATCACGGTAAACTCGTACAAACCATATCTGCTGCTGAAGGCCGTCTTCGGGATGTCCTCCTCTCGAATGCGAAGCTGGTAGTACCCTGACCTCAGATCCAGCTTTGAGAACCAATGGGCTCCCTCCAGCTAGTCAAATAGCTCGTCTATCCTTGGTAAGGGATAAGTTTTCCGGACCGTCAACCTGTTCAGGGCCTGGTAATCTATACACAGTCGAAGAGTCCCGTCCTTCTTATTAACGAATAACACCGGAGCTCCCCATGGTGAAGAGCTAGGCCGAACAAACCCGGCCTCCACTAACTCCTGAAGCTGGCTTCGAAATTCCAACAACTCCTTTGGGGCCATTCGATAGGGAGCTCTGGATACCGGCTTAGCCCCCGGTACGAGTTGAATCTGAAAGTCCTTCTCTCGGTGCAGGGGTAGCCCTGGTAGCTTCTCCAGAAACATGTCGGCGAAGTCCCGCACTACTGGAATATCTGAAATGGAGTCCTTGGCCATGACCGCCTCAAAAAGGACCTGATAAACTTCTTCCCCCTGCAGATGGGCCTTAACGGCCTGCACGGGTGATAATAAGGTGCGGGGTGCTGGTATAATACCTTCGATGACAATGAAGGAGTCGTCGTGCCTCACGGTGATCCTCTTTGCCACGTAGTCGATCTGGGCATGGTTCCAGCACAACCAAGTCATGCCCAGGATCAGATCGTAATCTGGCATCTTCAGAATCGTCGCTGGTGCCTCAAACGCCTTCCCGCCGATCCTCGCTTCCATATTGCAATGATCAGAGGTCATTATCTCTGATCCATCGGGTAGGCGCACCCTCATCATCTTCCCGGTGAATGGTTCCACACCTTCCAGTCCTTTCACGAAATCCTCCGACACGAACGAGTGCGAGCACCAGTGTCGAAGAGAGTGTGAGCGGGCTTGCCGCTAAAGAAGACTATGCCTGGGGTAATTAAGTGTCTTAGTATTCTTGTTGCAGTTGTCTTCTCTTAATTTTTAACTAGGTTATATCTAGAATATGTTGGAGTTACCATGGTGATCTAGAAGTGGTCAAACATGTAATCTCACTGCCAACGTGATATGAGCCTGCAGGGTCCCACATAAGAGTATGTCGAGAAGTTAGAAGATTGACTGTGTTGGTAAGGGTTACCAATCACCATACAGAATGGGGTCAGGCAAACGTTGCCAAGGCGATTCGTGGAGAATCATTCGTCGAGAATCATTCGTCGAGAATGATTCCGCTGGAATCTTCGAGTATGACTCGCCGAATAAGGAAATTCGTCGAGAATCAATCTAATGGATTCCCGACGAATGGTGATACTCGACGATTCCAGCTGATGATTCTCGATGATTCTGCAACTGAGTCTCGATGATTCTGCAGATGATTCTCGTCGATTCTGGGTGCTGATTCTCACCGAACCTGCAGCTGGTTCTCGCCGAACCTGGAGCTGATTCTCGCCGAACGATTCAGAAACCCTATTTTGGGTGGTCTGTGGATAGCGACATTCCTAGGTATGTTTATACTTTGGTATAAATTAGGACTTAGGGTTTTGGGAAAATAGAATCGTTGGATTCCTGTGTGGCCGAATCGAAACCGACGGAAGAGTTCCGTCATTCTCTCGGTCCGCCGCATCCCGTACCCCGCCCGACGGAAGTGTTCTGCCGCATCGTTCACTCCCCCGACCTCCTCCTCTCTGACGATAGTCGCCGGTGCTGCTCTTCCTAGAGTGTACCTAGCAGTCAGTGGAAGTGTAAGGTGCAGTCGACCTACTTTCCCGATCCTTCGTGCGACAAAGCTCGGTGTTCTCTTGCTCGTGTGGATTTCTGCAGAGACGTAGATGCTATTCTACGTGGAACTCGCCACCGACAAGGACTCATATTTTGGAGCATCATTATTGAGTTGTGACTCAACACCGCTAAGGTAGTTTTACCTAGATGTTTGTTAACTACTTGATTCAACTTTCATGGCCCGATCCCAAATCTCTTTTGGGTTGTTCTTGATTTTATTACTTCCGCTGCGTGCACAAGTGTTGTGCCACCTCATAGAGAAACCCAACAGTGGTATCAGAGCTAGGTTTCGGCCATGATTGTTGTATTGGAAGTTAGGTTATTCCAGTACGTGTAAACCTAGGGATTTAAAAGTGTTTTAAATGTCTAGATTTAATCCTGGAACATCAATTGTTGATGATTTTCCAAGGGAAATCGATGGGCCCATAACCCACAGGTTAGGGGATCTGCCCCTTGGAACCCCTCCAGGAATGTATGGGATTTCGTGGTAATTTCTAATTGTTAGAAATTGTTGTCTCCTTAGCAGTAACCGTCCCTCGAGTGGTTAATAAACCCGTGTATTGTTTTGGATTTTGAATCCAACAAGGAGAGACGAGCGTGTCTACTGCTTTAAGTCGAGTTGCCTTTGCCTTTGTCCAATGCATGTAAATCCGAATATTTGGAAGAGTCCGGATGTTCAGAATAGCCCTTTCTTCTATCAAATGTTGATAGTACCATGTTGTGCACATAAGGGATGCATGTTGTTTTTAGAGATTGCTTTTCTGTGGATGTGCACATTGATCAAATGTTGATCATGGTTAATTGTTAACCAATAATCAATAATCTCTTCCTCTAATATTAAGTGTTTGGATGCCTTCCGATGGATGACACTCTTCCTGCCTCAATCGATGAAGTGTGGGCTTGCCAAAGCAAGGTACATTAATCTATCTTGGTAAGGGTGCGAGCGGATAATTGTGATATCCCACTGTCGACATCGGGTCTAACTTAACTAGGTGACCTCAAAGGTTGAGTTCCTAGAGGCATAGGGTTGGTATGCACCATATGAGGGATGCGAATAAGGAGTTATTCACCAACCATACAAGAATTGCATGAGGATGCAATTGGCAAGCGTTGCCTACCTAAATAACCACATCATGAGAGAAAAGCCAAAGCTGACTCATTGTGTTGGTGAAATACGGATCTTGTCCACTAAGAGAGTAGCTCGCATGAACTCTCCGAATTGATAGTGAGGGCCATCATTTCGAATAAAATAGTGGGAGTTTTAATTGAAGTCCAAGTTAAAATAAATTGTATTTTGAAATTTTGGTACTGATATTATTCTGCATGAATTCTTGTAGAATTCCATGGCAAGTGGTTCACACTCCACTCTGTCTCTGAGAGCCATCCTTGAGAAGGATAAGCTCAATGGGACTAACTACATGGACTGGTATAGGAACCTAAGAATTCTTCTAAGGCAAGAGCGAAAGCTCTATGTCTTGGAAGAAGAAGCCCCTGAGGTGCCGACCGGGAATTCTTCCCTTGCTGATAAGGATACTTATAAGAAGTATACTGATGACGCCTTAGACATCGAATGCCTTATGCTTGCCACCATGTACAACCCCATATTCGCTGGGTGGGACCCGGAGACACCACTAAGGAGTTGGGCTAGGCTCAGGTCAGCCTTGGGTTAGCCCTGAGACATACTTATAGAGTTCTCGCCCTGAAGGGGCTCCCGCCCAAGGCAGATAGTCGAGCTCTCGGCAGGAGAGATTGTCGACCGACCAAGGCAGATAGTCGAGCTCTCGGCAGGAGAGATCGTCGACCGACCAAGGCAGATAGTCGAGCTCTCGGCGGGAGAGATCGTCGACCGACCAAAGCAGATACTCGAGCTCTCGGTAGGAGAGATCGTCGACCACGGAAGCTTCCGCCCTAGGGCAAGCTCCCGCCCAGGGCAGGCGAGAAGGCCCTAAGTAAGCCTTCAGTCGCGATAGTTTCAAGACCGTGAAGGGCGCGAACCTCCCTGGCAAGGGGTCTCGCCAAGGTTGGCCCAGTTGGGGGTCCAGCGAGAGCCTTCACGGCCGGGGTTCTCGCCAAGTGGGCCCACGTGGTGGGGCCCGGCGCTCATAAAGAGGATTATTTTATAATACATTATCCCGAGGTAAAATTACCCAAATGCCCTTTAAATGACAGCGGGATTTGGCTATTGGCAGACCCCTCAGGGGTATTTCAGTATTTTCAGTTCAAAGGAAGACTATAAAAAGACCCATAAGGGCTCTTTAGAAGGCAAGTTGATCATTTTCCTCTAGCCCTAGTGCCTTCCGAAGAGCTCCCAGCCCAGCATTTGGCTTTGGAGGGGAAGCTCTCAGAGATCTTCCGGGTGTGTGGTGGGACATCCCAGCTGAGGCTTTGGGTCTGTGTTAGGGCCTTAGCAACCTGTCAGGGGTCGAGGTTTGAGAGAAGTAGGCATTGACTGCACTTTGGTTCGTGAACATTTGTTGAGGTCATTTTTGGCTTCAACAGTTCTGGTGCGGTGAGCGTGGAAGCAGTCGGTGCAAGAAAATCTTGAGTTAAGTCCCATGGCAGGAGGCGAGGGTGAAGGATCAGGCGCGGGAGGATCCCCCACCCGGGTGGACGAGGCGACGAGGAAAATGTTTGAGGACTTCAGGCGAGAAGTCATGCAGACGATCAACTTGGCCTTCTCGGCAAGGAACGAGTGGGAGACACCGCAGGTTCCGGTGGAGGTGGTTCCGCTGCTAGGCGAGAACGCTCCAGGGCAGCGCCCCGGTAAGGAGGTTCCGGTAGAGGCAGGCGAGAGAGACGTAGCCGCGCGGGAGCTCTTCCCAGGTCAGCGTCTCGGGAAGGAGCTCCCGGCGGATCTGGGCGAGAAGGAGGCGACGGTGCGGGAACTCTTCCCCGGGCAGGGTCTCGCGGATCGGTCCAGCCAACCGAGATCGCGAGACGTGCCATCTCGCCAGGCAGGGGGCGAGACCCCCTTTAGTGAGCTCATTGTCTCGGCTCCAGTGCCGGAGGGGTTCCGGGAGCCGGACATGACCTACTACACCGGGAAGGATGACCCGGTCCAGCACGTGCAATGGTTCGAGGACGTGGTGTCCATCAGGCAAATGTCGGATGCCTTCAATTGTAGGCTTTTTGCCATCACTCTGAAAGAAAAGGCCAGGGACTGGTTCCACCAGTTGCCGGCGAGTTCCATCTACAGTTTTGAAGATCTGCGCAGAGGTTTCCTGTTGAGGTTCTCGACTTCGAAGAAAAGGAAGAAGGAGGCTGAGTGCCTGTTTGCAGTGAGGCAGGGGCCGGAGGAGACTTTGGGTCGCTATGTCGACCGGTTCCAAGAGGAGGTTCTCCTGGTCCAGGAGGTCCCGGGGTATGCGCTGATGCTAGCCTTCACCCTGGGGCTGAGGCCAGGATTTTTTAGCATGGAGTTGAAGAGAGTGCCCCCTCTCTCTTTTGAGGAGCTCATGGAGAGGGCGGCGAAGGAGATAGACTTCGAGAGGGCAAACCCGGCGTTTGCGAGGAAGCTGGCCAGGCTGGCCGAGGACGACGTGAAGGAGCCGGTGGCGGGAAGGCAGAGAGAGCAGAGGGAGCAGAGAGAGCAGAGGGAGCAGAGGGAGCCGAGGGAAGATAGGAGAAGAGAAGAGCCCCGAGGGCAGGGGCAACAGCATGGGGGGGGCCAGGGAGCCAAACAACCGACTGGGTTGGAGGCCTTAGGAGGGTCGCCCCCAGGGCCAGGGAGGGCTTCAGGGAAGAGATAACTTCCGGGAGCCCAGAAGGCTGGAGCAGGGAGGATGGCGACAAGGACCAAGGGGTCATTTCCCACCGCCGCAGGAGGCTATGGAGGTGGGAAGGGGAAGAGGAAGAAGACTTCGGGGAGCCGGAAGAAGGGGAGGAGGAGAAGGAAGAGGGGGCAGAGTGGGGTTGCCTTATTGTGACTTCCATCAGGAGGAAGGTCACGCAACGGCCACCTGCCCAGAGTTTCTGGAGATTAGAGGGGCCAGAGTGGCCGGAAGACAAGATTCGCCTGTAAGGATCGTCGAAGTACAGCGGGAAGAGGTGGAGGACAGATGTGAAGACAGGATTGACGTGGGGACCCGAGGAGGGATCGGAGTGATCCACGGGGGAGTGGGGATCGAGGCAACCCGCAAGGGGAGCCTTCAAACCATGTTCCGCCGAGGGGTCGCCTCGACCTCCCAGGCTCCACCCCCAGAGGAGAAGATCACTTTCTCATCCGCGGATATGCCAGACTACGAGGACCCGTTCTGCGACGCGCTTGTGATCCAGACAGCGGTAGAAAACTACACCGTCTCCCGGATACTGGTGGATAATGGGAGCTCGGTGAATGTGATCTTCAAGAAGGCCTTCGATGAGATGAGAGTGGAAGGAAAAAGGGTCCTGGCTTCTGATGGACCGCTTTTTGGCTTCTCCGGAGAAAGGAAAGAAGTGGAAGGGGGAGTGGGCCTGCATGTGAGGCTTGGGGGCGTCTCACGGAACTGTCGGTTCGTGATCGTGGACGACCCGAGTAGTTACAATGCCATCTTTGGACGTCCCCTCATCAGCGCCTTTCGCTGTGTACCCTCCTCCTACCACCAATGCCTCAAGTTCAACAATGGAGGGGTGCAGGTGAGGATCAGGGGGGATCCGAAGATGGCAAGGCAGTGCTACGTGACGGCGGTTAACACCGTGTCATGGATGGAGGAGGCAGAGGAGTTGGAGAGGGAGATGGCTGAGCAGGAAGGAGTTGAGGAAGGGGGGATGAGCCTGGGAGAGGCGATGGAGGTTGCTGAGGAGATGGCGGAGGCAGAGGAGTTGGGGGTGATCAGCCCAGAAGAGACGAGAGGAGTGGTGGATGAAGAAGAGCAGAGGCAGGAGGAGAGCCTGGAAGAGGCGATGGAAGTTGATGAAGTTGGGGGAGAAGAGCTCGAGTTTGAGCGGGAAGAGGCAAGGGTGAGTTGGGAGCGGTCGGGGCTGGAGCCGGCCGAAGAGGTGGTGGAGATGGAGGTGCTTACAAGAGCGGGGGAGGCGCAAAGAATTCGGATCAGCGGAGGCTTGAGCCTTGAGGATCAGGAGCGGATGCGAGCCTGCATCCAGGGCAACGTCGACATCTTCGCTTGGAGCGCGGCAGACATGCCGGGCATCGACGCGGACGTGGCCTGTCATCGCTTGAACCTGGATTCCAGAGCCCGCCCCATACGCCAAAAGATGAGGGCCATCGCCACCAAGCTAGAAGCCCCCATCCGAGAGGAGGTCCAAAAGCTCCTGGACGCAGGCTTCATCTCAGAGATCCAGTATCCAGGCTGGATCTCCAACGTGGTAATGGTAAAGAAGGGAGGAGGAAAATGGCGCATGTGTATTGATTTTTCCTTATTGAATAAATCATGCCCCAAGGATTGTTACCCTTTGCCTCGAATCGACGCGCTGGTTGACTCGGCCGTCGGTTTTTCTCTTATGAGTTTTTTAGATGCATTTTTAGGTTACCACCAGATCCGGATGCACCCTCCTGATGTCAAGGATGTTTCCTTCATCACAAGAGAGGGATGCTTCAGCTATAAGATGATGCCCTTCGGATTGAAGAATGCAGGGGCAACATACCAACGCATGATGGATCGAATCTTTCGAGA
The DNA here is from genome assembly GCA_039513925.1 of Platanthera zijinensis. Lineage (NCBI taxonomy): Eukaryota > Viridiplantae > Streptophyta > Magnoliopsida > Asparagales > Orchidaceae > Platanthera > Platanthera zijinensis. Next base: position 107,469,315 of record CM077089.1, read on the forward strand.
TCAAAGGGGAAGGAACCTGGAGGTCTATGTGGATGACCTCATGGTCAAGAGCAAGTGTGTTGATTCCCACTTGCGAGACTTGGAGGAGACGTTCGCCACTCTGCGGAAGTTCAAGATGAGGTTGAACCCCTTGAAGTGCGTCTTCGGGGCTGGTCGCGGCAAATTCCTCGGGCACCTCTTGACTCCCGCGGGGGTAGAACCCAACCCCGATAAGGTTAAGGCTATTCTAGACCTAGAATCGCCTCGCAACGCCAAGGAGATCCAGCGCTTGACCGGGAAGTTGGCCGGGATAAGCAGGTTCCTCTCGCGGTCAGGGGATAGATGTTCCTCCTTCTTCAAAGTACTTCGTGGCAACCAAGCATTCGAATGGACGGCCGAGTGCGAAGAGGCTTTTCAGGGGCTGAAGAGGCAACTCTCCCAAGCTCCGTTACTTCAAAGCCCAAAGGAGGGGGAGGACCTAGCCTTGTATTTAGGAGTGGGAGGAGAGGCGGTAAGCTCCGTCTTGGTTAGGGAAGAGGGGAAGAAGCAGTTACCCGTCTATTATGTCAGCCGAATCTTAAAAAAGGCGGAGCTCCGATACCCCATCCTGGAAAAGCTAGCATATGCTTTGGTCATCTCAGCTAGGAAGCTTCGCCCTTACTTTCAAGCACACTCGATTAGGGTGATAACCGACCATCCCCTTCGCAAGGTCTTGGAGGGGGTGGAACATTCAGGAAGGTTGGCAAAGTGGTCCATCGAGCTAAGCAAGTTTGACATCTCTTTCGTCCCGAGGCTCTCCATCAAAGCCCAGGCCGTAGCGGATTTTCTGGCGGACTATGTTACCGAGGCCGAGGTTGAAGAACCAAGGCCGCAAGAAGCGTGGAAGATGGTGGTCGACGGGGCCTCAGGAAGGCACTCCTTGGGAGGAGGTGTGGTGTTAGTAAGCCCTCAGGGAGTTACCATAGAGCAAGCCGTGACTTTCCATTTCCCTGTAACCAACAACCAAGCAGAGTATGAGGCTGTGATCGCCGGCCTTCGCTTGGCGAAGGAGTTGGAAATCCAGGATGTGGAAGCCTTCACCGACTCAATGGTGGTAGCATCGCAGATCCGAGGCGAGTTTGAGGCCCGGGAGCCGACCCTCGCGAGGTATCTATCTAAGGTAAGAGCCATCATTGGGGGTTTCCGTTCATTCTCTATTCAACATGTCCCCAGGGAGGAAAGCGCGGCAGCTGATCGACTGGCGAAGTTCGGGCCTCGGGGAGGAGGTACCCTAACCGAACTATTCCGACCAGCCATTGAAGAGGGGGAGTTGATGGGGGTGAATCGGCGGTCCTCATGGATGGATCCATTGGTGACTTTCTTAACCACAGGAGAACTGTCAGAAGAAGTCAAGGATGCAAAGAGCTTCAGGCACAAGGCGGCTCATTACCTGATGCTGGAAGGGAGCTTACATCGGAAGATGTTGTCAGGGCTCCTCGCGAGATGCATAACCGAAGAGGAAGTCCCGAGGATCCTGGAAGAGGTGCATTCTGGAGAGTGCGGCAGCCATTCAGGGGGAAGGACATTGGAAGCAAGGGTGATAAGGCAGGGATATTTCTGGCGGACCATAAGGAGGGACACGGCTGAATTCGCAAGGAGGTGTCGGAAGTGCCAAGTACATGCTCCTCTCCAGCTCTTGCCCGCCCAAAGACTTCGAAGCATCACGGCGCCATGGCCCTTCGCCATTTGGGGGATGGACCTGGTTGGACCCTTCCCTCCGGCTAGCGGGCAAAGGAGGTTCCTCCTAGTGATGATTGACTACTTCTCCAAATGGCTGGAGATCAAGCCGTTAGCCAAGGTAACCTCCCAGGTCATCAGAAACTTCGTTTGGGGGGAAATCATTTGCAGGCACGGATTGCCCCAAGCGATAGTGACAGACAACGGTCCTCAGTTTGCCAGCGAAGAATTCATCAGCTTCTGCACCCAATTGGGGATCGATCTCAGGTTCGCCTCTGTCCATCATCCTCGGAGCAATGGCCAGGTGGAGGCGGCGAACAAGGTCATTGTCAACTTGCTCAAAAAGAAGGTGGAGAACCTGAAGGGTAACTGGGTGGAACAGCTCCCTTCCGTCCTGTGGGCCTTGCGAACAACTCCAAACACGGCCACAGGAGAGACCCCCTTCAAGCTCTCTCATGGGTGCGAGGCTGTCCTCCCGGTGGAGTTCGAGGTTCGGTCCCCGAGGGTCGCGGCCGCAGCGGAGGGAAGCGAAGCTTGGAGGTTGGAGAATGAGGAAGGGTTGCGCCTCTCATTAGATATGGTGGAAGAGCTGCGGGATGTTGCTGCCATCAGACAAGAAGAAATAAAACGGCGAATGGCTCGGTACTTCGATAAGCACGTCAGAGTCAAGCAATTCACCGAGGGGGATCTAGTACTGAAAAAGGTCGACGCTGCAGGAAGGTCGGCCGCTGTTGGTAAGCTCAACCCTAGCTGGGAGGGGCCTTATATAGTAGAGAAGGCTCTGGTTAACGGAGGCTACTATCTCCAGGATGCGGAGGGAAGGACCTTGAGTCACACCTGGAATGGTGATGACCTGAAGCGCTTCTACCCGTAAGGGGAAAGAAGGATTGTAATGTTGTAGACAACTATTGCATTTTCGATAAGTTTATTTCAGAATATTGACTATCTCCGAGTATGCAATCTTTATGCTTTTTGTTCTAACCGGCTATGACTCCTCATCTCAATGATAGAATAGGCCCGTTTGAAGGAATCTTCATCAACACCCCGAGCTCGGCTCGGCCCCAGGTAGACCCGCTGCGCAGGCTCTCATCTAGCTGGCAGGTCCGAAGGCTCGTCTGTGGGGGATAGGTTGGCTCTTGTGATACTTGGTTCTTAGCCACTTCAACAACACCCCGAGCTCGGCTCGGCCCCAGGTAGACCCGCTGCGCAGGCTCTCATCTAGCTGGCAGGTCCGAAGGCTCGCCTGTGGGGGATAGGTTGGCTCTTGTGATACTTGGTTCTTAGCCACTTCAACGACACCCCGAGCTCGGCTCGGCCCCAGGTAGACCCGCTACGCAGGCTCTCATCTAGCTGGCAGGTCCGAAGGCTCGCCTGTGGGGGATAGGTTGGCTCTTGTGATACTTTGTTCTTAGCCACTTCAACGACACCCCGAGCTCGGCTCGGCCCCAGGTAGACCCGCTGCGCAGGCTCTCATCTAGCTGGCAGGTCCGAAGGCTCGCCTGTGGGGGATAGGTTGGCTCTTGTGATACTTGGTTCTTAGCCACTTCAACGACACCCCGAGCTCGGCTCGGCCCCAGGTAGACCCGCTGCGCAGGCTCTCATCTAGCTGGCAGGTCCGAAGGCTCGCCTGTGGGGGATAGGTTGGCTCTTGTGATACTTTGTTCTTAGCCACTTCAACGACACCCCGAGCTCGGCTCGGCCCCAGGTAGACCCGCTGCGCAGGCTCTCATCTAGCTGGCAGGTCCGAAGGCTCGCCTGTGGGGGATAGGTTGGCTCTTGTGATACTTGGTTCTTAGCCACTTCAACAACACCCCGAGCTCGGCTCGGCCCCAGGTAGACCCGCTGCGCAGGCTCTCATCTAGCTGGCAGGTCCGAAGGCTCGCCTGTGGGGGATAGGTTGGCTCTTGTGATACTTGGTTCTTAGCCACTTCAACGACACCCCGAGCTCGGCTCGGCCCCAGGTAGACCCGCTGCGCAGGCTCTCATCTAGCTGGCAGGTCCGAAGGCTCGCCTGTGGGGGATAGGTTGGCTCTTGTGATACTTGGTTCTTAGCCACTTCAACGACACCCCGAGCTCGGCTCGGCCCCAGGTAGACCCGCTGCGCAGGCTCTCATCTAGCTGGCAGGTCCGAAGGCTCGCCTGTGGGGGATAGGTTGGCTCTTGTGATACTTGGTTCTTAGCCACTTCAACGACACCCCGAGCTCGGCTCGGCCCCAGGTAGACCCGCTGCGCAGGCTCTCATCTAGCTGGCAGGTCCGAAGGCTCACCTGTGGGGGATAGGTTGGCTCTTGTGATACTTGGTTCTTAGCCACTTCAACGACACCCCGAGCTCGGCTCGGCCCCAGGTAGACCCGCTGCGCAGGCTCTCATCTAGCTGGCAGGTCCGAAGGCTCGCCTGTGGGGGATAGGTTGGCTCTTGTGATACTTGGTTCTTAGCCACTTCAACAACACCCCGAGCTCGGCTCGGCCCCAGGTAGACCCGCTGCGCAGGCTCTCATCTAGCTGGCAGGTCCGAAGGCTCGCCTGTGGGGGATAGGTTGGCTCTTGTGATACTTTGTTCTTAGCCACTCCAACGACACCCCGAGCTTGGCTCGGCCCCAGGCAGACCCGCTGCGCAGGCTCCCACCAAGCTGGCAGGTCCGAAGGCTCGCCTGCGGGGGATAGGTGGAGTCCTTGACCTTTTGATCCTTGGTTCTTGATTGGTAGCTACTACGTTACAACGAGCTCGGCTCAAACCCCGGTAGACCCGCTGCGCAGGCACCCATGTAAGCTAGCAGGTCCAACAGCTCGCCGGCGGGGTAGGGGTTTGATTGGTTGAAAAAAATATGTGGGCAGGACCCCGACCTAGACCGGGGGCAAATCCCTAAAGGGTCTCGGTTCAAGGGTCTCGGCCAGTAAAGGTCTCGGCTCAGGGGTCTCGGCCAGTAAAAGTCTTGGCTTGGAGGTCTCGGCAGAGCGCGGCCCGGAGGTCTCGGCCAGTAAAGGTCTCGGCTCAGGGGTCTCGGCCAGTAAAAGTCTTGGCTTGGAGGTCTCGGCAGAGCGCGGCCCGGAGGTTTCGGCCAGTGAGGATCCCGGCCCAGAGGTCTCGGCCAGCAAAGGTCTCGGCTAAAGGAGGCTCTCGCAAAAAGAAAGCTCCCGACGGGCCCAGGCAGGACGATTCAATCGACGATGCGAGGTTTCCGCCTAGCTGATCTCTAAGTAAGGTCACCCTAAAGAGACTAAGGGTCTCGGCGGAAGCTCGCGCGGAGGTCATTCGGCAGAGTAATATACGCTTAAAACACACAATGACAGTGAAGAAATGAAACATTACTTTATATAAAGTTAATTACAGAAGTGAGGAGCTTCTCGCTCATTACAAAAGGATATTCAAAATAAAAGACAATTTAAGGAGACGCGCTGTAGTCCCCACTGGTGCTCTCGCTTGAAGCATCGCCAGAGCCTTCCCCGGACGTCTCGTCAACAGCGGGAGAGGACCTCGGGACGTCTGAGAGCGGCGAGTCCGGCGCGCCCGCAGGTTTAGGAACTGGGTCGTAAAGCCAAGGGAGAAGTTGGCGAGCGTCGATGGTCGCGCCATCCTCCCGGAGCAGCTCGACGTCTCGCAGCGTCTCGAGCGTCAGCTTGACGGTCGCCTGAGCGTTGGCTTGAAGCAGCTTATCGACGTCGTACTCCGAGAGGTAACGGCTCCGCAACCTCGCATCTAGCTCCGGGGGCGGGCCCTTCGTTAGCTCTGCGCGGAGCTGTTCCCTCAGAAGGACGCTCTCGCAGCGCGCGTTGGCCAGCTCTGCGCGAAGCTCCCTGACTTGGGCGGAATCCTGCAAAAGGGATAAAAGATCTTAGTCACGCATTACACAGTAGAAACTTCGAGGAAACGGGGGCAAGGGCTCAGGAAGGTCTCGCCTACCTCGGTCGCGGGGTGCAGAGACAGCGCCAATTTGGCATCCGCGAGCTCCTGTTGAGCTCTCGCGAGTTCTTCTTCCGCGGCATGCGCGCGAGCTATCGCGTCCTCCCTCGCCTTGCGCATATCTGTGAAGTTCTTGTCAATGGTGATGCTTCGACGCGCACACATATGTGTAAGCTCGAACCCGCGCATTACGGCCCGGGTGGCGTCGAAGGCTAGAAGGCGGGTAGGCGTCTGGTCGAACACGCTGGCATCTTCCCGGCTGTATAGACCATACCCAAGCGAGAAGGCCTCGCCGGTCACATTTTCCCCCTCCGCCCATCGGGGAAGGAGGGTCGAGACCCTGATTGAGTTTGTCTTGGGGTCCCATTCCATCTGGGGCTTCCCCTCCGGGTCGGCGTACCTGACGCCTAAGCCAAAGTTCCGGTGCCCTCTCGGCACCTCCTGGGGCGGGACGTTGGCGGAGGTCTCGGCGGCAACCATTTCTCCCCCAGCCTCGCCTACGGCAGATGTGTTCTTGGCGGAAGCCTCGGCGCGGCTCTTGGCGGCGGCGGCGGCATCCATCTCACTGGCCCTCTGAAGGATCGCTTCAAAGGACCTGCCCTCAGGAGGAGGTTGGGCGGGCGAGACCGCCAGCGATTTCCCCTTGTCGGCGGTAGAAGGCTTGGGCCTCTTCAGCGCGCGGAGAGGAGGAAGGGTGACCTTCCGCTTCTTGGCCGGTGGCGGCATGGAAGGGGTTGGATCTTCTCGGCAGGCGCTGGCGCTAGCTTCCGCGAGCGCCAGGGGGCCTCTCGCTGCCAGACCCTCGGCACCCCGGCCTGCGGCGAAGGGTTGGTGCAGAGGGACCTCCCGCTCTCCTGCAAAGTAAAAACGCTTTAGCACTTCAGCGCAAGAGAATTTTTGATAAAGAAGAGAATCTGAGGCGAGACCGTACCTTCGCCCGATTGAACAAAAGGGAGGGAGTCGACGTCCCGCAGAAGATAGGGGACGTCGAACTCCTTGGTCCCGAAGAACTCCAGGATTGCGCTCTCGCGCGATCCCAGGGCGGGCGGCTTGTAGGCAGCGTCTTCATACTGGACGGGCTGAAGCGGGACGTTGCCGAAGTCCCCGCTGACGTATACGAACTTCTCGCCCCAATGGTGGTGCTTATTGGCGAGACCGGTAACCTCGAGCTGTTGCCCGGAGAAGAAAACTACCCCCCCCCCCCCCCTTGGCACGGAAGTTGAATAGCTTCCGGAAGATGGGCAGACTAAACTCGATCCTCTCGGATCGCATATAGCATATGAATGCTATAAGGATCGCGACGGAGTTCGGGTTTAGCTGGGCGGGCACCACCCCATAATAGCGGAGAGCTAACCGAACCTCCGGCCACAGGGGGAGGCGGAAGCCCACCTCGAAATGCTCGAGGGGGATGGCAAGCTCTCCCGCCCCGGGGGTATTCACCATGTCATGATTCCCCGGGTTCCGCGCCGAGAAGCCGGCGGGAACGTAGCGGTCGACGATCACGTTGTATTCGTCGAGGGTGAGCTTGCAGGAAGGGAAGAGATGTTTCTGGAAGGCTTCCGCGCAATGGGCGCGACCCTTGCTCTCGCCAGGCATGGCTAGTTCGTGAGTAAGAGCGAGAGCTGTAGGGGAGTCGAAGCGGAAGCAAGAACGCGAGAGCGCGGAGGGAAGGCTGAGGTTCCGGATCGGAGAAATAAATGCGGTTGGTAGGCTTCTCTATTTATAGGGAATCGTAGTCATCATGAGTTCATCCGGCGGAGAGAGAAAGTGACAGCGGAGTACAGCTGTCAGAATCCGGGCTAACGACGCCTCGGTTCTCCCCCTCAGGATGACGGCGGTCAACGGTCGCTTCAGGTTTCGACGCGACTGCCTGGATCGGCGCAAGCCTCCTAGACTGCCGCAAGCCTCCTGGGTTAACGCAAACCTCCTAGATCAGCGCAAGCATCCTAGATCGAGGTAAGCGCCTTGATTAAAAAGCCCCACAGAGCGATAAAAAGGAAAGGGAAAAGAGAGACATGGGTAGAAGCGAGACTCTCGCTAGCGCAAGCTGGATAAAAACTTAATTAATAATAATGTTTATTACAGACATTGAAAAAGAGAAACAAGGGGAAGAGAAAAAGAAAAAAAGAGATACACTAAGATTCAGAGCGCGAAGGCTAGTAGGGTTTCCAGCTCCATCGTCCCCGTTCTCGCCGCCTAGTTCTTGGGGGCGCCAACGGGTTGAAGTAAGACGATAGCGTGGTACACCCAAGGTTGATCCGCCTGGCGTAGTCCCGGATCTGCGAGATGCACCTCCCTGGCGAAGACTCGGCGGAAGGCCCGCGCGGGCAATCAGTCTCGCCCAAGAAGAAGTCCCGCTCCAGAGCCTCCAGTCTTTGCTCCACGGATTCGCGGAACGCTTTCGCCGCGGCAGCATGAGCACGGTCCCGCCGGACAAGCTTGGCCAGGATGGCCGAGATCTTCCTCCGTCTCCCCTTCGCGCTCCCTGCACTGTTCAGGGTTTCCTCTATCTCGCCAGACGAAGGGAGGGGGGACTCTTCGTCCTCTTCTTCCTCGTCTTCTTCTTCCTCTTCCTCTCCTTCCTCGTTGACTTCCGACCGCAAGCCAGGATCACCTGCGGAAGAAACACGCGAGAATTTTGGTCAAGACATGACGATCAACAGTCCGAAAAAGTTTTCGCATACCTGCGGCTGGGCGAGAACCGTCAGCCAAAGTTGGACGAGAAGGCCCGACCCCTCCGTTGGTGCCATAAAGGAGGTGAAGAGGCTTGCCCAGCCCCGGGCGGAAGGGCTCGCGCACGATGATCCCGGCCTGGCCGGAAGCATGAGGGGAGTTGTCTTCTCTCAAGGGGCGATCAGCATCCTTGAGAGTAGCGGAAGGTTCAGAAGCCGCCCCTCCCGCCTGTAGGAGAGGATTGGCCACCGCGGGAGGCACTTCGACGGTTCTCGCTTCATCTCCCCGGGTGGATAGACCCGGGTCGGCGGGAGCTGGCACTGCGAGAAGACGGTTCAGAAAAGAAAGGGTCTGGTTAAAATATTGACAAGGGAAAATGTACCTGTCGTTCCGGCCCCGGCTGGAGGAATCCTTTCCGAGACCCGTATTTGGCCCTCGGGGGGATGAGCGGGTAGGTTCGAGGAGCTGGGCGGAATTTCGGCGTCATTATTAGGAGCGGACTCCTGCGAAAGCATACTTTAATCATCGAATCTAATGTCCAGTTAGCTCGGTAGGCACGGGCGAAAGGCTTACCTTCTGTAGGGAAGAATCTCCGGCAGGATTGGGAGTGGGGGAAGGAGGATCCCTGTTCTCGCGAGAAAGGTCCCGCCGGACCGCCTTCGCCCTTTTCTTTTCTTTCTTCTTCGGAGCCGAAGGCCCGGCGGTTGAAGTCTTTTTCGCTAACCATGGAGCCACCGCCGCACAGTTAGCCAAGGCCCGCGCTTGGGCAGCGGCTAACCGGTCTTGGAGGTCCTGCGGAAGCGGTTTGGCAGCACGCTTGGGATGCATGGTAAGCTCGCGCGAGAATCCCGGAGGCGAGAGCTCAGTCAGAGAGTCGTATTTCAAGGGCGGGGCGTATGGACGTCCATCAGTACATATTTATAGCCGCAGTGGGACCCACCAAAAGATTCCCTCGATAGGCGGGCACGTGTCCAGCGAATATTTTGGGGGTTGGACTTGTCTTGTCGAGCGCAGGGCTAGCTCGAAAAGAGCGGGGATTGTGTACAACCCCATATTCGCTGGGTGGGACCCGGAGACACCACTGAGGAGTTGGGCTAGGCTCAGGTCAGCCTTGGGTTAGCCCTGAGACATACTTATAGAGTTCTCGCCCTGAAGGGGCTCCCGCCCAAGGCAGATAGTCGAGCTCTCGGCAGGAGAGATCGTCGACCGACCAAGGCAGATAGTCGAGCTCTCGGCAGGAGAGATCGTCGACCGACCAAGGCAGATAGTCGAGCTCTCGGCGGGAGAGATCGTCGACCGACCAAAGCAGATACTCGAGCTCTCGGTAGGAGAGATCGTCGACCACGGAAGCTTCCGCCCTAGGGCAAGCTCCCGCCCAGGGCAGGCGAGAAGGCCCTAAGTAAGCCTTCAGTCGCGATAGTTTCAAGACCGTGAAGGGCGCGAACCTCCCTGGCAAGGGGTCTCGCCAAGGTTGGCCCAGTTGGGGGTCCAGCGAGAGCCTTCACGGCCGGGGTTCTCGCCAAGTGGGCCCACGTGGTGGGGCCCGGCGCTCATAAAGAGGATTATTTTATAATACATTATCCCGAGGTAAAATTACCCAAATGCCCTTTAAATGACAGCGGGATTTGGCTATTGGCAGACCCCTCAGGGGTATTTCAGTATTTTCAGGTCAAAGGAAGACTATAAAAAGACCCATAAGGGCTCTTTAGAAGGCAAGTTGATCATTTTCCTCTAGCCCTAGTGCCTTCCGAAGAGCTCCCAGCCCAGCATTTGGCTTTGGAGGGGAAGCTCTCAGAGATCTTCCGGGTGTGTGGTGGGACCTCCCAGCTGAGGCTTTGGGTCTGTGTTAGGGCCTTAGCAACCTGTCAGGGGTCGAGGTTTGAGAGAAGTATGCATTGACTGCACTTTGGTTCGTGAACATTTGTTGAGGTCATTTTTGGCTTCAACACACCATGAACTCTGAGCTTCAGAAGCAACATGAGAACATGGGGTGCAAGGAGATTGACGAGCATCTCAAGAAAATGTTTCAAGGGCAGGCTCGTCAAGAGAGGTTTGATGTCACAAAAGCGTTATTTCAGTGCAAGATGGGAGTTCGAGACTCAGTAGGGACTCACATACTCAAGATGATTGGGTATATAGAGAACCTTGAAAGGCTGGGTTTTCCTCTAGGTCAAGAGTTGTCCACAGATCTGATCCTGCAATCGTTGCCGGATAGTTATGAGCAGTTTGTCTTGAACTACAACATGAATGAAATAAACAAGACACTGCCCGAGCTCCTAGGCATGTTAAGAACTGCCGAGATCAACATGAAGAAGGCCAAGCCTGCCAGCCCCATACTGATGGTACAAAAGGGAAAGGGAAAGGCCAAGGGCTCTAAGAAGATGAAGGTGGGACCTAAGTCACATCTTGAGCCCAAGTCTTTTGCACTGAAGAAAAAGAAGAGCACGGTGAAGGAAGGGAAATGCCACCACTGTGGAAAGGCTGGTCATTGGAGGAGGAACTGTCTTTCTTACATTGAGGGTCTGCAGAAAATTAAGGGAGGTATGACTTCCGCTTCAAATATTTATGTTATAGAGATAAACCTTTTAGCTCCTTCATCTTGGGTATTGGATTCCAGATGTGGTTTTCACATTTGTACAAATGTGCAGGAACTGGAAAGGAGAAGATTGCTGAGTAAAAGGGAGATGGACCTGCGTGTCGGCAATGGAGCAAGAGTTTCTTCTGTATCCGTAGGGGTTTACCATCTTTCTTTGCCCAGTAAGCTTGTAATAGAACTAGATAATTGTTATTTCGTTCCGGCCATAACTAGAAACATTATATCCATTTCATGCTTGGACATGATTGGATTTTCTTTTATAATTAAGAACAACTGTTGTTCTATATTTAAGAATGATGTTTGTTATGTTGTAGCCCAATTGTTTAATGGTCTTTATGTTTTGAACTTAGACCATCTGATCTATAATGTAGAAAATAATAAAAGACTAAGAATAAATGACTCAAACCCTACATATCTCTGGCATTGTCGTTTGGGCCATATAAACGAGAACCGCATATCCAAGCTCCATAAAGATTGACTTTTAGACTCATTTGATTATGAATCATTTGAGCGATGCGAATCTTGTTTGTTAGGCAAGATGACTAAAGCCCCTTTCACTGGTTATATTGAGAGGGCTGAGGATCTCTTGGGTGTTGTACATAGTGATGTATGCGGACCCATGAGCTCCATGACTAGAGGTGGGTATTTCTACTTCGTTATATTTAATGATGATTTCAGTAGATACAGATATGTGTATCTTATGAAGTGCAAATCCGAGAACTTTGAAAAGTTCAAAGAGTTCAAGAATGAAGTAGAAAACCAGTTGGATAAAAGGGTTAAAGCACTCCAATCTGATCGAGGTGGTGAATACCTGAGTCATGAGTTCCGTGATCATCTTAAAGAGTGTGGTATTATATCACAGCTCACTCCACCTAGAACACCACAACATAATGGTGTGTCTGAGAGGAGAAATCGTACTCTGTTAGACATGGTACGTTCGATGATGAGTCATGCAGACTTGCCTGTTTCTTTTTGGGGTTTTGCTTTAGAGACTGCTGCAATGACACTGAATCGCGCTCCAACGAAAACGGTTCTGAAGACACCATATGAGATATGGACTGGGAAGCGTCCTAGTATGTCGTTCATTAAAATTTGGGGTTGTAAGGCATACGTGCGACGTCAAATGCCTGACAAGCTGGAACCCAAATCGGATAAATGTTATCTGGTGGGATATCCTAAGGAAATGAAAGGGTATTACTTTTACCTACCGTCCGAAGGCAAAGTGTTTGTCACAAGGACTGGCATCTTCTTGGAGAGAGAATTCTTATCAAGAAAAACTGAAAAGGTAGAACTTGAAGAAGTTCAAGAACCACAAGTAGTGAATGAATCAGAATTGGATTCTGAGATAGGACTACAAGATGTTGTAGCTAGAGAACCTACTCAAGAAACACAAGTCCTACGTAGATCTTGTAGATCAAGATTTGAGCCTGAGAGATATGGATTTCTCATGTCTCAAATAGGTAATGTGTTGTTTATGGATCATGATGATGAACAAGCAACCTACCAAGAGGCTATGAATGGACCGGACTCCGACAAATGGCTTTAGGCTATGAAATCCGAAATGGACTCCATGTACGCAAACCAAGTTTGGAACTTGGTGGAACCACCTGAAGGGGTACGACCCATAGGGTGCAAATGGGTCTTCAAGAAGAAGACCGACATGGATGGGAATGTACATACATTCAAAGGGCGACTGGTGGCTGAGGGTTTTAAGCAAATTCATGGTATTGACTATGATGAGACCTTTTCCCCTGTTATCATGGTAAAGTCCATAAGGATATTGCTTGCTATTGCTGCGTATTATGACTACGAGATCTGGCAGATGGATGTCAAAATGGCTTTCCTTAATGGAAACCTCCTTGAGGAAGTGTACGTGATACAACCCGAGGGTTTTGTATCCCCAAATGAAGCCACTAAAATATGCAAGCTGAATAGGTCCATCTATGGACTGAAGCAAGCCTCTCGAAGTTGGAATCTTCATTTTGATGAGAAAATCAAATAGTTTAATTTCATCAAGAATTAAGATGAGCCTTGTGTTTACAAACGAATCAGTGGGAGCATTGTTGTCTTCCTGATATTGTATGTAGATGACATACTGTTGATTGGGAATGACATTCCTACCCTGAAAGTTGTTAAGAACAACCTAGGGAACTGCTTTTCTATGAAGGACTTGGGTGAAGCGACTTATATACTCAGTATTAAGATCTATAGAGATAGATCGAAGAAGTTGCTGGGATTGACACAGAGTACATACATCGAGAAGGTGTTGAAGCGGTTCAACATGCTTGAGTCTAAGAAAGGATTTTTACCCATGTATTATGGTGTGAATCTCTCTAAGGACCAGTGTCCAAAATCTTGTAAAGATAAGGACCGCATGAAGTTGATTCCATATGCTTCGGCAATTGGATCAATCATGTATGCAATGTTGTGTACTCGACCCGATGTCTCCTTTGCTTTGAGCATGACTAGCAGGTATCAGTCAGACCCCAGTGAGTGTCACTGGATTGCAATCAAGAATATCCTGAAGTACTTGAGAAGGACAAAGGATGTGTTCTTGGTGTATGGTTGAGAGGAAGAGCTCGTTGTAAGTGGTTACACGGATGCTAGCTTCCAAACTGATAGGGACGATTCAAAGTCTCAGTCAGGGTTTGTGTTTTGCCTTAATGGGGGAGCTGTGAGCTGGAAGAGTTCCAAGCAAGAGAAAGTTGCTAATTCTATAACAGAAGCCGAGTATATCGCTGCAGCTAACGCAGCGAAGGAGGCTATATGGATTAGGAAATTCATCAGCAAGCTTGATGTAGTTCCTTGCATTGTTGGTCCCGTAGTTCTCTACTGTGATAATAATGGTGCAATTGCACAATCTAAGGAACCTAGAACCCATCAGTGCTCCAAGAACATACTTCGACGGTTCCATCTTATTCGTGAGATTGTCGAATGAGGAGATATGAACATTTGCAGAGTGCCGACTGAGGAGAATATTGCGGATCCACTGACAAAGCCTCTCGCGCAGAGAAAGCATGATGGTCATACTAGATCAATGGGTATGCGAAACCTAAATGATCAACTCTAGTGAGAGTCTTGTGGGTTGCGTGTAAACATATATTCTGTTGGCTATTTGTTATTTATTCATATGATGAATTGTGTACCAATATTTTTCTTTTAAAATTAATGGCAAGTTCTTTTATTATGATTTCTCTATGCGATAGTTAAATGTTGACATAATAAATACCCTTAGAATGTTCGCTTCCATAGGACATCAAGTGCGTGACTTGAATGTGAGAGCCTATGATTTATTTGAAGCTTCATTCTTAAAAGGTCCCTGGTCGTTGTATCATCATAGAAGCTAAGGGTGATGATGATACATTAAGACTAGCATGTGGGTTGACTGATGACCAGTTCTCATAGGTCATGATATTATGATATCAAGTCATCACGTGGGTACTTGTTAATGAACAAGTTGTGCTGGACAGACCCAACCTTAGACTACTTTGTGGATTGTTATCTAAACGTGTCACGAGTAGGTCTCAATTGACAATGGTGTTGTGGTCCTTTGACCTGAAGTCACAACATTCATCAAGTGAGAAAGAGCGTGCTTTGATGTCATCTAAAGTCTTCCTTGAGAAAGGTTGATGATAAGGGTGGTTGTTGGGCCCGTTACGAATCATTTTGTTGTTTGTGTGCGAGCAGACATGGGATTTGTCCTCCTATATGATAGGAGTTGCATCCATGGGCCCCTTGATGGAACTAGACTGAGAAATTCATGGCCATGCTTGGTTGAGTCAATATGTGATATTGGACTCACTATTCTCTGGAAGTCCGTTCTAGATCAAAAAACTTGGATTGAGCTATTATGAGGGTGACACGGTCCATGCCTCTAGTTCTTTCCGGATGTAAAGGACAAAGGGACAAAGACAACGCTGGAACATTATTCATATAGGCTTTTGAGTTATGAACTCTTATTGTTTGGGTAGCAATGATGCATTGCTAGATGCTGCTCATTGTTTGTGAGGTTTTTGTTTGATACTTTCAAGAAAAAGTGGGAGACTGTTGGAGTTACCATGGTGATCAAGAAGTGGTCAAACATGTAATCTCACTGCCAACGCGATATGAGCCTGCAGGGTCGCACATAAGAGTATGTGGAGAAGTTAGAAGATTGACTGTGTTGGTAAGAGTTACCAATCACCATACAGAATGGGGTCAGGAAAACGTTGCCAAGGAGATTCGTGGAGAATCATTCGTCGAGAATGATTCGTCGAGAATCATTCGTAGAGAATGATTCGGCAGGAATCGTCGAGTATGACTCGTCGAATAAGGAAATTCGTCGAGAATGAATCTAATGGATTCCCAACGAATGGTGATACTCGACGATTCCAGCTGATGATTCTCGATGATTCTGCAGCTGAGTCTCGACGATTCTGCAGATGATTCTCGTCGATTCTGGGTGCTAATTCTCGCCGAACCTACAGCTGGTTCTCGCCGAACCTGGGGCTGATTCTCGCCGAACGATTCAGAAACCCTATTTTGGGTGGTCTGCGGATAGCGACATTCCTAGGTATGTTTATACCTTTGGAATAAATTAGGACTTAGGGTTTTGGGAAAATAGAATCGGTGGATTCCTGTGTGGACGAATCGAAACCGACGGAAGAGTTCCGCCGTTCTCTTAGTCTGCAGCATCCCATACCCCGCTCGACGGAAGTGTTCCGCCACATCGTTCACTCCGTCGACCTCCTCCTCTCCGACTATAGTCGCCGGTGATGCTCTTCCTTGAGAGGACCTAGTAGTCCGTGGAAGTGCAAGGTGCAGTCGATCTACTTTCCCGATCCTTCGTGCGACGAAGCTCGGTGTTCTCCTGCTCGTGTGGATTTCTGAAGAGACGTAGATGCTATTCTACGTGGAACTCGCCACCGACAAGGACTCATATTTTGGAGTATCATTGTCGAGTTGTGACTCAACACCGCTAAGGTAATTTTACCTAGTTGTTTGTTAACTTCTTGATTCAACTTTCATGGCCCGATCCCAAATCTCTTTTGGGTTGTTCTTGATTTTATTACTTCCACTGCGTGCACAAGTGTTGTGCCACCTCATAGAGAAACCCAACAGAATACTCGTTCATATGAAGAAAACCTAAAAGTACTGCCATACCTGCGATAACCTGCTCCGAGTTCCGGGGCTATGTCTGTAACACCCCAATTTGTCGTAGGAGCGGCGGGGATCGTTTTTGGCCAAGTTAGATTTTTGGTGCAGGTGACACGGCCCCCGACACGGGCGTGTCGGAGACCGTGTCGGGCGTGTCGAGCTCGAATCGTCGAATTGGCCGTGTAGTCGACCAGTGTTGGTCAACGTTGGTCGTGTGGAGGGACACGTCCTAGGACACGGGCGTGTCCCAGGCCGTGTCACTCAAGGAAATCGTCGAAGTGGTACACGGGCCGTGACACGGGCACAAACACGGGCGTGTCCCATGCCGTGTCACCAAGCCGTGTACCACTCTGACTGCAAGGTGTCGATTTATTGCACACGGGGGGGGGGGGGGGGGGGGGGGGGGGGGGGGCGTGACACGGGTCCCGACACGGGCGTGTCGCAGGCGACACGGGCGTGTCGGCGGCCGTGTCACATGCCGTGTGCTGGTTTTCAATCTGGATCGAGACGGCGAATGAGCTACACGGCCAGGCACACGGCCGTGTGCCAACCCGTGTTCGGCCCAGATTTTATAATTTGGGGCTTAATCATGGCCGTTCATTTCCTTGGCTTTGGATCCGACGGTGGGGGGCTGCTCCTGGGAGGTTTTAGCCGGGAATAGGGTTTAGAAACCCTCATTTCTCTTGAGTGGTTCTCTTTCTAAAACCTAGAGAGAGGAGAGAGCAAGGAGGAGGAAGAAGGGCTAGATCCGGCCGCCGGAAGAGCTTCGGAGCCCCGAATCGCGATCCGAGTCCAGATCCGCGGAGGCGACGCCGTTGCGGTGCTTTCCAACCGTGTAGTTTTCGATGGCGCCGCGGAAGAATGCAAGGGTAACGATTTCTCATCCTTGGGCATGTGAAGCCCTCTTTTCCTTTGCATAGGAAGCCCGCTCTCGCGAGTGAGCGAAGAGTTGGAGCGTTCCTTGGGGTAGATATGTGAAGTCCCCCTTGTGTAGAGTCCGTATGTGAAAACGGACATAGGCATTGTGTGTGAAGCCTATCCGGACAAGTAGTGCCGGATCGGTGATGTTGCATTGCATACGAACCGGGGAAGACTCCGGGTGTTTGGGTGTTTTTCGGGTTTTCTACGTGGTAGATTGCATCAGGGAGCCTTGGAGATTAACTCCAAGGTGCACCCGGAAAACTGGGCAAAGGCGGGTTTTGCCAACACGGTGGCCGGGGAGCCAACGTGAACATAACCGAGTTATGTGATTATTGTGGCGGAAACAGGACTCGGTGAGTCTTGACCTGCGCATATGGCTTAAATTGCCGTTGCGGTATGAGCACGGGTCAGGCGGAACTGTACCCGGTCTATGTCGTTCGGTAGGACCGTTGGCATGGATGAGGGTCTTCGGCGGTCTATGGCTTAAATTGTCATGACCAAGGCCAGGAAGGCAAAATGCTCATATGGACGACCGTTCAAGAGGCGGTGGTGGATTGGGAACGTCTATGGCTTGAATTGACATGACGTTGGCCGGTTCGCCGAGAATGTGCCCTGAGTGCACGGGGTGTGTGGCCGTGCGAGCCTACGCCTGTGTTGATGTGTGTTCACATTAATAGCATTGCCTATACTAATGAAGTGCAGGGAAAGAGCATCACCGCCCCGATTTTGGGGGCGGGATCGTTATAATTTGGTCAGCATTGCTGACCGTTGCTATTGTTTGCCACCGGGCGGTGGTTTGTGGCTTGCAGGTACTGCGGAGCAGAGCAGGAAATAGCGGGCTAAAGCCCTTGTTGCTGTGCCGGCCCTCGAAGGCCTAATTGCTTATGTATCTTTCCCGTTTTCATGTATGGCCAGCCTGCGTGCCGAAGTTTGGAAAATACTATTTTGTTAAGTGAACAATGTAAGGCCTTAAGGCCAGTTCTCTTTTGTGTTTGATTACATTCCTGAGTTGGTAGTGGACATTCATGCTTTGTAGCAGGGTTCTTATTTTCTTTTGCAACTTAATAATTTGCTTCCGCTAGGTGTTGTGTAGGACGACATGATTGGTTGAATGGTTTCAACGCGTAACCAACCGGTCTGTCCGTAGTATATGGCATCGGGCCCCGGCCGGACCTACTGCTATATACTATCCGACGGATAGGGGTGCTACAAATTGGTATCAGACTACTGGTTTCGGTCAAGCTTAAATGAATTCGTGGACGAATTCACTTTAAGGGGTGGTGAGCACATGCGTGTGTCATCGTTATAACATGAAAAGAACCCATGAATGTCCACTTAGGAATGAAAATATACATGTTTGAGGAACCTGCGTGTTCCTATAATTGCTGTTTGCAGTAATTTTTGGGTCGCTTATCGGTGTTTTGCACGATTATAGGTGACAAGAAGTGGTGCTGGGCCGTCTGAACGGCCAGGTTCTGAGGCGAGCAGTGCGCCAAGCGATGCGCCTGCAACACCTCCGTCTGCCGAGACCATTAGGTTGGTGGCAGAAGCGGTCATGGCAATGATCAATGCGCAGCCTGCAAGGCAGGTGCAGCAGCCCGCTCCTGCTATAGAGCAAGTACCGCTTCAGACGACAGAGCAAAGGAGGGTTGAGCAAGTAGTGTTGGAGCCAGAGTTGCCTCGGAGATGAACGGAAAGACAACTGAAGCACGTGATGGGCTTTCACCCACCTGTATTCACGGGCGCAGAAACCCCGACCCAAGCAGAGGATTGGCTCTCATGGGTCAACAGGGTGATGACTGCGACGGAGACGGAAGAGTGGCAGAAGACCACTATAGCGACGTTCCTTTTGGATGGGGACGCAAGGTTATGGTGGGAAGGCCTAGAGCTACATCAGTTGCGGGGAAGGCCGTTGGCCGAAGTTTCGATGGAGGAGTTTGCGAGACTGTTCATGGCTCGATACCTCCCCTTGGCGCAGAGGATTGCGCTAGAAAGCGAATTTCAGAAGTTGGTGCAAGGGGATTGTACCGTTGATGAGTACCTCCACGAGTTTACTCGGTTGGGGAGATATGTCGGCGCTACCTTCACAGACGAGGAGCACAAGACGAGTCGCTTCTATGAAGGGCTAAGAGATGATTTAAGGTTGTTACTGTCGGGGCCCAAGGCGCAGGGTTTCATGACCCTGGTCAATTCGGCCCATTCCTTGGAGAAGGACATGAAGAATGTCCAAGCAAAGAAGGAATCCGGTAGCAAGAAAGCGGTGTTCAAGGCACCGACTACGTCGAAGTCGGGCTACTGCAAATTCTATAAGAAAGCTAAGAAGTCGGGTCCAGCTGCTTCAGGTGCCTCGGGGGCAACTACCAATCGAACCCCGGGCGCTTGTTTCACGTGTGGAAAGCCGGGGCACTTTGCCCGTGATTACTGGAGTGGACGCTCAAAGTCCGAAAGGAAACAAGGAGCTACCTACGAGGAGAAGGGCAAAGCGGTGGAGTCGACCGCGTCCCACTATGCTCCGACTCAGCCTAGAGTCTATAACTTGGGACAACAGGAGGCCATCAAGCAAGCGGATGTGGTGACAGGTATGAGTTAATTTATAGCAAGTTAGCTTTAATACCGTTATCTATTGCTTATTAGCCTAATATTGTTTGTATAGGCTTTGTTGTGATTAGCGATAGTCCGGCACGGGCACTGTTCGATACGGGAGCTTCACACTCCTTCTTGTCCGAAAGCTTTATATCGCGCATCGTAGTCCCTTCTTCGATGGCGAAGGACAAGTTGGATGTGCTGCTACCGAATGGGTGCTCGATGCGTGCGGACAGGGTGTGTGTCGTAAAGGTTCACATTGGGAGCCAAGAGTTCGACTTGCTAGCGTCATTGCTGCCGCTAGTAGAGTTCGACGTGATCTTTGGAATGGATTGGCTGTCAGAGCAGAAAGCTTGGATTGACTGTGACCGGAAGGAGTTCAAGCTGGGTGTAGGGCGGGAGACTACATTCGAGGGGTTAAAGGGGTCGAGCAGGACACTGATGTCTGCTCTTCAGGTGGTGAAGGCAGTTCGTGCTGGTGCAGAGCTGTTCTTTGCAATAGTGGGGGCTGTGGAGCCAAAGTCCCCGTTGGATAGCATCCCCGTGGTTTGCGAATACCCAGATGTGTTCCCGGATAGCCTTCCCGGAGCCCCACCGCAGCGGGAGATTGATTTCACCATCGAGCTCGTACCGGGGGCCAAACCGATGTCACGTGCTCCGTATAGGTTGGCGCCTAAGGAGATGGCAGAGTTGAAAGTTCAGCTAGAGGAGCTGATGGAGCAAGGATATGTGCGTCCAAGCTCGTCGCCTTGGAGCGCACCGGTCCTCTTCGTTAAGAAGAAGGACGGGAGTATGCGGCTGTGTATCGACTACAGAGAATTGAACAAGCTGACGGAGAAGAATAAGTACCCGATCCCGAGGATTGATGATCTCTTTGATCAGTTAGTCGGATCGTCGGTATACTCCAAGTTGGACTTGAAGTCGGGGTACTATCAGCTGAGGATCAGGGAGTGTGATATCCCGAAGACGGCGTTCAGTACGAGGTATGGGCATTTCAAGTTCACGGTCATGCCATTTGGACTGACGAATGCGCCATCGGTGTTTATGGATCTGATGAACAGGACGTTCAGAGATTTCCTGGATCGCTTTGTGATCGTCTTTATTGACGATATTTTGGTATACTCGCAGTGCGAAGAAGACCACTTCAAGCATTTGCATTTGGTGTTGGAGACTTTGAGGAGGAATGAGATTTACGCAAAGTTCTCCAAGTGCGAGTTCTGGCTACCCTCGGTAGCGTTCCTTGGTCATATAGTGAGTGGGGAAGGTATAGCGGTGGATCCGGCGATGATTGTTGCGATACGGGAGTGGCCTGCGTTATCTTCTGTCGCGGAAGTCCGTAGTTTTCTCGGGCTTGCCGGATATTACAGGCGCTTCGTAGAGAACTTCTCGCGGGTAGCGTTACCTCTCACGAAGTTGACAAGGAAGGATCAGAAATTCTTGTGGATGCAAGAGTGCGTGCAAGCTTTTGAGGAGCTGAAGAGGCGGTTGACCACGGCGCTAGTGCTTAGTTCGCCGAGTGGGACCGAGGGCTTTGAGGTGTATAGCGACGCTTCGGGTAGTGGCTTGGGCTGCGTGTTGTTGCAGCATGGAAGTGTGATCGCGTATGGATCGCGTCAGCTGAAAGTGCATGAAAGAAATTATCCGGTGCATGACTTGGAGTTGGCGGCCGTGATTTTTGCACTCAAGTTATGGAGGCACTACCTATACGGCGTAAGAGTCGATATATACACCGATCACAAGAGCCTAAAATACTTGTTGGATCAAAAGGACCTTAATATGAGGCAGAGGAGGTGGATGGAGTTCCTGGGGGACTACACCTTCAAGATACATTATGTACCCGGGAAGGGCAACGCAGTTGCGGATGCGCTGAGCCGCAGGGCTCCCGCCCGAGCCAACTGGTTGTCGGTGCATGATGAGCGGCTGGTGCGGGAGTTGGAGGAGCTTGAGATCTGTTGCGTTGACAAGCAGACGAGCGCCAAAGCAATGTTAAACTGGACAGAGGTGCAGTATGACATGGCTGACCGGGTTCGGCAGGCATTGGAGTTAGATGACTCCATGAAGGAGCTTTTGGAGGCCGCTCTGGATGGGTCAAATTCCCAGTTCTCGGTGGATGATGGTTTGTTAAGGAAGGATCATCGGTTGTGCGTCCCGAGTGGGGGTAACCTCCGGGCAGAGTTGATGTACGAGGCTCATCATACCAAGTACTCAATCCACCCAGGGAGCACGAAGATGTATCGTGATCTCAAGAAGCTGTTTTGGTGGTCGGGGCTTAAGAAAGATGTGGCGTTGTACGTGGCTAAATGCCAAACGTGCGCCTTGGTGAAGGCGGAGTGCCAAAAGCCAGGAGGATTTCTGAAGTCCTTGCCTATACCGGAGTGGAAATTCGATGATATATCTATGGACTTTGTGCACGGGTTGCCAAGGTCGCAGAAGGGGAATGACGCCATCTGGGTGATCGTAGATCGACTAACCAAGGTGTTGCATTTCATTCCGCATAGGAAGGATGATCCAGTGGAGAAATTGGCAAAGTTGTATGTCGACAATATTGTTAGGCTGCATGGTGTGCCCGTAGCATTGTGAGTGATCACGATGGGCGGTTCATGTCAAATGATTGGAGGTTGGTGCAGCAGATGCTGGGAACAAAGTTAAAGTTCAGCACAGCTTTCCATCCGCAGACGGATGGGCAGACCGAGAGGGTCAATAGAACGATGGAGGACATGCTACGCATGTGTGTTCTAGACTTCGGGAAGCATTGGGAAGACCACCTTTATTTGGTGGAGTTCGCGTACAACAACAGCTACCAAGCGAGTATACAAATGGCGCCCTTCGAGGCCCTGTATGGTAGGAAGTGTCGCACGCCGTTATCATGGCTTGAAGCGGGTGAGGCAAGGTTGTACAAGAAACTGGAGGTGGAGAGTGCTACCTCGTTAGTACGGATCATTCGGGAGCGCTTGTTGATCGCTCAGGACCGGCAGGCGAAGTATTACAATGCCAAGCACCGGAATGTGGAGTTCGCGGTAGGCGATTGGGTATACCTGAAAGTGAAGCCGTTCAAGGGGGTTTCGCGGGTGAGACGCTTGAAGAAGCTGAGCCCAAGATACCTTGGACCTTTTGAGGTTCTGGAGCGAGTCGGCGAAGCTGCATACCGTTTGAAGCTATCGGTGGAGTTGAGTGGATTACATGATGTATTCCACATTTCTGTGTTGCGGAAGGCGGTGCAAGAGCCTTCGCAGGTGATCGCGGTTGACCAAGTGCCGGTGGACGAAGGGTTGACGACAAGGGTCAAGCCCGTCCGCATTGAAGATGTTGAGGTCAAGAGGCTTCGTAACAAGGAGATCCGGATGGTTAAGGTGCGTTGGGATAACTGCGGGCGTGAGGAGCTCTCTTGGGAACGGGAGCAGACTATGCTCGAGGAGTACCCGGAACTATTCCGCTCAGGTACTGTTTTACGTGAAGTCCTGTTTTCCTTTATTAATTTCGTAGACGAAATTCTTTAAGGGGGGTAGAATTGTAACACCCCAATTTGTCGTAGGAGCGGCGGGGATCGTTTTTGGCCAAGTTAGATTTTTGGTGCAGGTGACACAGCCCCCGACACGGGCGTGTCGGAGACCGTGTCGGGCGTGTCGAGCTCGAATCGTCGAATTGGCCGTGTAGTCGACCAGTGTTGGTCGACGTTGGTCGTGTGGAGGGACACGGCCTAGGACACGGGCGTGTCCCAGGCCGTGTCACTCAAGGAAATCGTCGAAGTGGTACACGGGCCGTGACACTGGCACAGACACGGGCGTGTCAGATGTGACACGGGCGTGTCCCATGCCGTGTCACCAAGCCGTGTACCACTCTGACTTCAAGGTGTCGATTTATTGCACACGGGGGTGCGTGACACGGGTCCCGACACGGGCGTGTCGCAGGCGACACGGGCGTGTCGGCGGCCGTGTCACATGCCGTGTGCTGGTTTTCAATCTGGATCGAGACGGCGAATGAGCTACACGGCCAGGCACACGGCCGTGTGCCAACCCGTGTTCGGCCCAGATTTTATAATTTGGGGCTTAATCGTGGCCGTTCATTTCCTTGGCTTTGGATCCGACGGTGGGGGGCTGCTCCTGGGAGGTTTTAGCCGGGAATAGGGTTTAGAAACCCTCATTTCTCTTGAGTGGTTCTCTTTCTAAAAGCTAGAGAGAGGAGAGAGCAAGGAGGGGGAAGAAGGGCTAGATCCGGCCGCCGGAAGAGCTTCGGAGCCCCGAATCGCGATCCGAGTCCAGATCCGCGGAGGCGACGCCGTTGCGGTGCTTTCCAACCGTGTAGTTTTCGATGGCGCCGCGGAAGAATGCAAGGGTAACGATTTCTCATCCTTGGGCATGTGAAGCCCTCTTTTACTTTGCATAGGAAGCCCGCTCTCGTGAGTGAGCGAAGAGTTGGAGCGTTCCTTGGGGTAGATATGTGAAGTCCCCCTTGTGTAGAGTCCGTATGCGAAAACGGACATAGGCATTGTGTGTGAAGCCTATCCGGACAAGTAGAGCCGGATCGGTGATGTTGCATTGCATACGAACCGGGGAAGACTCCGGGTGTTTGGGTGTTTTTCGGGTTTTCTACGTGGTAGATTGCATCAGGGAGCCTTGGAGATTAACTCCAAGGTGCACCCGGAAAACTGGGCAAAGGCAGGTTTTGCCAACACGGTGGCCGGGGAGCCAACGTGAACATAACTGGGTTATGTGATTGTTGTGGCAGAAACGGGACTCGGTGAGTCTTGACCTGCGCATATGGCTTAAATTGCCGTTGCGGTATGAGCATGGGTCAGGCGGAACCGTACCCGGTCTATGTCGTTCGGTAGGACCATTGGCATGGATGAGGGTCTTCGGCGGTCTATGGCTTAAATTGTCGTGACCAAGGCCAGGAAGGAAAAATGCTCATATGGACGACCGTTCAAGAGGCGGTGGTGGATTGGGAACGTCTATGGCTTGAATTGACGTGACGTTGGCTGGATCGCCGAGAATGTGCCCTGAGTGCACAGGGTGTGTGGCCGTGTGAGCCTACGCCTGTGTTGATGTGTGTTCACATTAATAGCATTGCCTATACTAATGAAGTGCAGGGAAAGAGCATCGCCACCCCGATTTTGGGGGCGGGATCGTTATAATTTGGTCAGCATTGCTGACCGTTGCTATTGTTTGCCACCGGGCGGTGGTTTGTGGCTTGCAGGTGCTGCGGAGCAGAGCGGGAAATAGCGGGCTAAAGCCCTTGTTGCTGTGCCGGCCCTCGAAGGCCTAATTGCTTATGTATCTTTCTCGTTTTCATGTATGGCCGGCCTGCGTGCCGAAGTTTGGAAAATACTATTTTGTTAAGTGAACAATGTAAGGCCTTAAGGCCAGTTCTCTTTTGTGTTTGATTACATTCCTGAGTTGGTAGTGGACATTCATGCTTTGTAGCAGGGTTCTTATTTTCTTTTGCAACTTAATAATTTGCTTCCGCTAGGTGTTGTGTAGGACGACATGATTGGTTGAATGGTTTCAACGCGTAACCAACCGGTCTGTCTGTAGTATATGGCGTCGGGCCCCGGCCGGACCTACTGCTATATGCTATCCGACGGATAGGGGTGTTACAATGTCAGGTCTAGAGCATATACCTGCTCCCTCTCTGGCCTGCGGCCTCGATCCTGAAATCCTCGTCCTCGGTCCTGTCCTCATCCGCCAAACTGTCGGGGAGGTGGAGCGCCCTAATGTGCTGGTGGGGGTGCTCGCCTCATAGGGCAGTTCCTCTTGATATGCCCCGGCTGATTGCACTGAAATCATACCGGTGCCTGCTTTGCTGTCCTTGGCATCTCCAGCATCTGTAAAGGCTGGGGAGCCAGTACCCCCTAACTCCTCTGCTCCTGCCCAAACTCCTGACGAGGCTGATCCCCGTTCCTTCTCTCCCCAATAACCTGGCCTCGAGGATGGTCTCTACGACCTCCAATCACTATATCATCAGCCGGTCTCTTCCGGATCTTCACTGTAAGCTGATCCGCTTCTCTCTCTTGAGCCATCTCCAGAATCCTGGCCAAACTCCCCTCTGAGACAAAGAGGAGGGCCTGTCTCATGTCGTCTTGCAGACCCTTATAAAACCTCCAGGCATAGACAGCGTCGTCCAACTGATAATTGTCCGCATAGCGGGCCAGGTGAGTGAACTCCTGATAATACTCAACAACAGTCCTGTTCCCCTGCCTCAACCGCAGGAACCTATCCTCCAGGTCGTCCCTCGCCGACTGAGGTACAAAATGTCCCAGGAGTGCTTCTCTGAACTCCTCCCAAGTAATATCAGCGCAATCCATCCCCGCAAAGGTGGTGTCCAGCTTAGATTTCCAGCACCTCTCTCCGTGTGACTCCAGGCAGGAGATCGCCAAGGCAAATGCCTCCTCGGTGGGGCATCGAATACCCTCAAGCGTCTCGTAAATGGTATCCAACCATTCCTCCGTACGTACTACAAACTCCGTCCCCAGGTAGGATGGAGGGGAAAGTCCCCGAAAGACAGTCATCCAATTGGCCCCGGGGTTTGGCTGTGGAGCCGGGGCTTGCTGAGCTCTGAAGGCCTCCAAAATGGTCGTCAGTGTTTGCCCCATCTCTGTCTGCTGGAACGGAGCTGGAGCCGACGGAGGCGGGACCACATTCGGAGCCTGAGGGGTCCCCTGCTGTGATGTAGGGTTCATTGCAGGCTACAAGGAAAAATTCCACTTGTTAGAGAGCGCATGAATAGAATATAAGAAAGGGTAGGATGGACTTTCACACGTGATTTCCCTTATGGGCACACCACTGCTTCCGCTGCTAGTTTGTCCGCAAACTAAGCTCGTACGGGGGTGGCCCAAGGTTTATGGACTACTTCTCTTTCGATCGAGGTCTGCTCTGATACCACTTGTAAGACCCCCCCCCCCTTTTTTCTTTTTCGAACACCGGGGTCTTAGCCCAGAATTGCCGCTGGCATTCCCCATGAAGGGCTCTCAAGGGCACTAGGAACTATGATGGTAGCTAAAGCCCACCGTTCCCTTTCGCAAGGAACTTATTTTTATTGGTTAATCTCCCTTTACCCGATCCCTTTTAAATTACCTTGGATCTAACCTAGTGTATTGAGACTCTTCCTCTCCAACCGGGGTGGACAATCTTTCGTCGTTCCCGAACACCACTTAACAATGGCCAATAACACACCCTACCCATCCTGACTTCCAATAATGAACTTAACTTAACTTGACCTATCCAAACCAGCAAGCAACCAAAATTCCATCTCCCAAAGTTCATTACCCACTCTAGTTCAGTTTCTATGGTTTTACTATATACAGACCATCCTAAGATACATGAGGTATATAAGGGGAGGTACTCCAAAGTGTCTTCTGAATCTCCTATAATATTTACTGGAGGTCTATCATGACATAGTTTAACTAAGTCCACGATTTCCAAATTTTTCCTATTTATCGGGCATTTAATTTATTTATTCGAAGCCTCCCAATGCCCTAGTATGAACATGAAGTGCACTAATGAGCTAACAATAAATCATCATAAAATCAGTAAAAATCATATGAGGCATTTAAGCAGTAATTCCAAATTTTGAGAAATTTCAGAGGTGTTTAGGCCTGTATTTCCTAATTTACCATTTTAGGCCACCTCTACTATATCATGAAGCAAGTACTGTAAATATGTACCCAAAAAATCACAAGAACATTACAGAGGCTTGATGGTGGCCGAAAACTTTCAGAAACCAAGTCCCATGATTTTTATCTAATATTTGGGCTCTGAATTTATTTTTATGTAAAATACTAATTTTCCTAGCTTAGTGAAGGAGGTACTATTTTTAATAATCTAAAAATCCATAGAAAATTATAGGGTGACTATCATGGTTTGTAACACCCACTGACCAAATTTCATAATTTTCCGAATAATAATTGGGCATTATTTGTATTTTTGACTACATATCCCAAATGGTAAGTTAAAGAAGCAAGTACCCAAAATGATCAGATAAAACTCCCAATAAAAATATAGAAGGTATAACATGTTATAAGTTTCCCTAATCCAATATTTCATAACTTTCCAGTGAACAGAAATTCCAGAATCATCAAAATAAATATCAAGGGCATAATTAGAGTTGTGAATGAAGTACTGTATAAATTAACCCAAAAATCCCAAAAAAAATAATATTATTACCATTTAGACCATAAAATTACCCTGGCCAAATTTTATTTGATTTATAGTTCATATTTCAGCATAATAGTTCAAATTAAGATTTGTTCCCTAAATTAGGGTTAAGATTTTAGGTGGCCTAACTGTCTCAAAATCCCATAAGATTTTGTCCAGAGAACTATAATGGCCCTATGGTCCTCTCCACCAAATTTCAAGTCATTCCAAGGTCATTTGACCCCATGACCTTCAAAACTGACCAAGATCCATCTTTAAGGTTTGTCCTTGGATCGTATGGCAAATCTACCCCCAATCCACCTCAAAAGCAATGAGGGGGTGCTATAGGGCATTCCTAGTCAGTGGTAAAAATCTCAGCCTCTGTTGAGGTGATCTGACCACTCAAATCTCAAAGTGCACTTTTAACCTAAAAACCCCTTAATAGGGCATAGCTTAGGGTTGTCCATTTACTACCTAAAACATCTCAAAATGAGATGAAAAATTATACAGAGCCTCATGATGAACCCAGAGACCATTCACCAAAATTTTGGAGTGTTTGGAAATTTTAAGCCAACCAATTAATTTTTCCTAAGATTATTAACTTTTTGTAAAAACTATAGAAAAACATTCTCCAAAAATTCCCATTTTTGGACAGGCCTTAGGTACAGCTAGGGTATACTCTCTGCCCAAATATCAGATCATTTGGTTAAAGGATGAAGGGTGGGCACCCTTGTAGTCTCTGCCTAGATCTAGGCCTAGATCCCACCAAAAGAGGTGTCCTGGTCAAACCAGTTGACCAAATAGACCCAAATCAATTATAAAATAAAGTAGACCCCTAGGGCTACAAATTACATGTTGACCATTTCTTCATAAAAATCCTCTAAGTATTTTTCCTAAATTTTCTAAAGTGACTGATATTCTAGTATAGAAATTCACATAAACAGCACAGATCTTGAAGCAAGATCTAAGGGACCTGGCATTGTCTTCTTCCTTCAGCCAAAGGCCACGATCTGCCCGACCTGGAACCACTTCCAAGCGCAGCTGCCGGCCATCCAGCCTCCTCCCTAGCCGGCCACTGCCACCACCACCTCCGTTGAGGTGGTGGCCATCGCCGGGCGGCGGCGCGGCCACCGGAGAGGCTTTTTCCGGCGAGCCCGAGACTTCATTTTTTTTGCGAAAAATTCGGAAAGAGAAGATCTTCCGATTGGGCTCAATTAAGCACAAATCTTAATCCTAAGGAATCTAAGATCTACCCGTAGAAAGATGGAAGGGAAGGACCTTGTTCGCGGGCTGGAGGCGTGCAGACCGTCGGGATGCCATTGGTGCGGTGGTGGCATCACCGGAATTCTCAATAGCACAGTGGGAGGCTTGAAAACTTCAGGTAAAAGCTGGGAAAACCTCCTCTTGGGCCTCTGAGGGTGTTTAAAAGCTTGGACAAGGAGGGGGAATGGCCAAAGCTTCAATGGCCATTATTGGTCCATTAAAGCTTGGGTCGGCCATGGTGGAGGGGGACTGAAACGGCTCTGTGACAGCAAGCTAACGGCTGGAAACTCCTCCTCTTCCCTAGAGGAGTTGGATCCAGCCGTAAAAGGGAAGGGGGAAGGCTACAACATCAAATGCCATTGATGGCCATGAAGGCCGGGGCTCGGCCATGGTCGTAACTTCTCTTTTTGCAAGGCTATCGGTCCACGTGTCACAGTTGACCAGTCAACTTAATTTAAATAAGACTTATTTGGTCTTATTAGGAGAAAACGGCCCACTCCTAGACCGGCCCGGTTCAGCTGAACCAGCACCCAGCCCAAAACAATTCTGCCGAAAAAAAGACTAAGTAAAATGGCGTTGAGTGAGCTCTTCTCACTCAACGCCATCCTTGCTACGGCATTGAGTGAGCTCTGCTCACTCAAATCCATCCCAGCTACGGCATTGAGTGAGCTCTGCTCACTCAACGCCATCCAGACTATGGTATTGAGTGAGCTCGGCTCACTCAACGCCATCCGGATTATGGCGTTGAGTGAGCTCTGCTCAGTCAACGCCATCGATAATATGTCCTTTTTAAACGATGGCGTTGAGTGAGCTTAGCTCACTCAACGCCATCCAGATTATGGCGTTGACTGAGCTCTACTCACTCAACGCCATCCAGACAACACCATATGGCATTGAGTGCGGTCAGTGCACTCAACGCCGTTCAACTTATGGCGTTGAGTGCACTCAACGCACTAAACGCCATCCCGTCTGACAACTTATGGCATTGAGTGAGCTAAGCTCACTCAACGCCATCCATTCTATGGTGTTGAGTGAGCTCAGCTCACTCAACGCCAACCAAATGGCACCAAATGGCGTTGAGTACAGTCTGTGCACTCAACGCCGTCTAGCTTATGGCTTTGAGTGAGCTAAGCTCACTCAACGCCATCTAGACTATGGCGTTGAGTGAGCTTAGCTCACTCAATGCCATTCCAAGGTCACGGGCTTGACGGATCGGTCACAGGCGTGTCAGGCCCATGTTGAAATTTTTGAGCTCGCTGATCGTCTTTCTGAGGTCGACGATCGTCAAAGGGGTCACGCTCTAGGTCACGGGCGTGATGGGTCGGTCACGGGCATGACCACCCCTTGACTCGAAATCTTGGTCGATAAACCTCAAGTTCCTGGGTTTTCTAGGGTTCTGTTATGACAAAACCACTTCCAGGGGTCTAGTTGGAAATGGGATGTTACAGCCTATAGACTGGAGCTACCACCCGAGTTGGCAGGATTGCATGACATCTTCTACGTCTCTTCTCTTAGGAGCATTGTCCTATGACAAGAGCAGCATATTTCAACTACGACTGGCCCAGTAGCATCTGACCGATCTGTCTTCTTGAAACCAATCAGGATAGATGATACAGATGTACGAGTCCTGCGGTGAAAGATGGTTTCACTGGTCAAGGTTCTATGGTCGAATCACGAACAGGAGGAGCACACCTGGGAACCTCTGGACATTATTGTTGGGTATTGTATCCACAATAACCTAGATTTGTATGAAGTCAACCTTGAACTAAGATGAATTAGGTTGTATTTGATTTCCAGTTCTAGTTATGTGTTTGCAGGACTTATTGTCAAGTGTAGACCAATGTCAGTCTACAGTGGGTCATCAAACACTAGACCATACAATGTAATTCCTCATTGTGTGATCCATGGTGTTGACTCATGTGTAGCCTCTCTATTGGGATACACTTTTTTTTCAAGCACTTGGACTTATGAAGGAAGACTTGATGTTGTTTGGAATGAAGAACTGAAGTTTCAAAAAACAAAGAAATATTCTAAGTATTTTACTCAAGTGGATTCATTGTACTCGGGTGAAAGTCCACCTTGTGCCAACTACCTTCACCTATGGGGGGGGAATAGGTGTATCGCAGCTTTTTGCGGAATTAAAACTATACCTGCACAAATAAACAAAACAACACAGCACAGAAAGACACAGGAAATTTATAGTGGTTCCCCGATTTGGGTACGTCCACTCTCCTCCTTCGACCTATCTCCCAAAAAGGGACGACTCGGTCACTTCACCAACAGGATTGAAAACCAATCCTCACACTAAGGAAGTAACTCTTCCATACGAAGGAGTCACCACTGCTCCACCACGGGTTGCACCCAACCCTTACACAGAGGAACCAACGTTCGTTTACAACAAAAAGAAAAACTTGAATGTATAAAATACAAACTACTTTTGGAGCCCTTGGTGTCCCTCTTCGTTTGACGTTGCATTCTTGAATAAGTCGAAGAGTCTACGACCTAAGTGCTCTCTTAGAGAGAATCTCCCCGAAACCAGCGGCGGCAAGAAGTGCGGCGGCGTAGCTATCAGGATTGGCGGCGGCTACGAAGTGCGGCGGCTGATCTTTGGAGATCCAACCTTCATAGCAAAGCTAGCAAGGTATACCAACGGTCTTGCTAGGATCGATCGTCTCGATCGATTCGGAAAGGGAAGGTATTCCCGATCAACAAATCAAGAGATAAAGGATCTCTAGGTAGACACGTGAGACGCGTTGCTTGGCCGAGCTTCTGTCGCCGGGAAATCGAGAAGAAACCACGATCAACACCGACGACAACTTGCACGAGCGGCGATGGCGGCGGACGGCGATCTACGATCCGTTAGGTCAAGTCGGCGGCCGGACTTTTTCGTTTTGGTTCGCTGCTCATTACGTTCAAAATAGGTGTGTATTTATACAGTAGAATACTCCTTTATGACGTTGTGGGCCACACCAGAATAAGCCCTAAATCTGGTTCAAAACAGCGCCTGAATATTTGGTCCGGTCCAGCGAGCAGTAGAAATTCTCCTAAGGCAAATTCGGCGAGAATCATTGGTGATTCTCGACGAATCGGTGAGAATCACTTATGATTCTCGCCGAATTCTACTTAGAAGAATTCTGGCTGAAGATCTTGCCATCCGGAGAGAATCGGCGAGAATCATAATTCATTCTCGACGAATCGGCGAGAATGCAAAGTCATTCTCAACGATTCGGCGAGAATCAACTAGTGATTCTCGACGATTCTGCCTTAAGCAGAAATTAAGACGACATTGAGACAGCCGGCAGCAATCGACAAGAATCAGCGAGTGATTCTCGACGATTCGGCGAGAATCACTAGTGATTCTCGTCGAATCGGCGAGAATCACTTAGTGATTCTCGACGACTTCTACTTAGACGATTTTCGTCTTTCTTCCCGTGAGTTGCTTTGACCCATCCTTGCTCCTTGTCTACTCTTGATCTTTCTCAGCCCTGTACTTGAAAGTAAGTACACTCTAATAGAGAGAGTACACGTAGGCCAACACACTGATCTGCTCAACGAGGGATTACATTGTGCAGACCCGTGTATATTGACCCACTGCACCCTAACATTGGTGTGTACTTAGCGTGGAATAACTGCAAGCACAATCTGAAATATATCATCAAATACATTGTGGATTCATCTTAGCTAGACAGGAGGCTTCCTCAAATCCAGGTAATTGTGGATACAATACCCAACAATCTCTCCCTATTTGAAGAAGCCAAAATTCTACTAGCTAAGATGAATTTCACCAATCCAGATAATACATACAACAAATCAAGAGAAGAACAATAAATGCAAACAGAACAATACTAGAGTCAATCATGAAATCACATATATATATATAGATATCCACAATAATTGTTCATATGATAACATGATAAGAACGATAAACAAAAAGGAATACATCAGCAAAAATCCTAGGTCTCTTTCTCCTTAGCTATTTCATCGTTTAGTTGTTGCGCCAAGTGTTTCCTTCTTTGTCTTTCGAAGTATTCCCTTGGCTTGGGGTAGTATCTGGGAGGAGGAGCTTTATTTGCCATAGTGTTGGACCTGAAGAAAATGTTCCGTTTAGCTTCAAAGGTCTTGTGCAGCTCCCACTCGTACTGATTATAAACATCGTTCCAATTTATCTCCCCCCTCTGTTGTAGTGTAAATGTGTCCAAAATGATACTCCTTGATACCGGACTCCACCTTTCGTTCCTCACTTCATCCTCCTTCAATCTGATTTTCTTTTCAGCTTGCGTTTCCTTGGATGTCCCTTCTTGAATTTTTCTCTTGCCTCTAGCTTTTGCTAGGGCTTCTTTGTCAAATGAGGCACTGCGCTCAGCTCTTGCAGCAGCCCTAGCAGCCTTCTTAGATTCAGCCTCACTCAGTGGAACTTCTTCAACCCTTTCTTCTTCCTCATCAGCAGCAGCAGTCTCTTCCAGAGGGGCAACTGGAACGTGAATGCCTGAGGCCTGTTGAACTAACCAGTGGGTCGTTTCAAAAACATACCTATTCGATTGATCGAAGTTGTCAAATATTATCTGTTAGATTGATCGAAGTTTAGTTGTCAATTAGTATCTGTTAGATTTAAAAACATACCTATTAGTCTGATTGAAGTTGTCGAGTATTACTTGTTGAAGCCCTGCCATCTTAGCTTTATAATCTTCCTCCCCCTTTTTGGCTTCCACAGCAATTGAGTTTGCGTAAGCATGCAGGGACTCATCAATGTGCTGTACTGTCTTTGAAAATTCATTCAGCAGGGTCTTTTGATTCGCGTTCAGAGTCACCATGTTGGCATCAAATTTTTGGATGTTATTAGCCACAATATGTGCATTCTGATTAACCACTGTCAGGTCATCCGTGTTCTTTTTAAGTCCTTGCATAAGAAGAGAGACAGCTGTGCCGGCTGCTGTGTACTTTTCCTCAAACTTCTTTTCCATTACATCCAGCTTGTGATTAATTTCAACTACGTTCTTTAGCATCAGATCCTCAGATTCCTTAATTCTTTTTAGCACTTTGTCTTGTGCTTTCTCAAAATTAACTTTGAGTTCATCCAGAATTCATTGAACAATGTTCACAGTATGATTAGCTTGTAGTGGG
Source organism: Platanthera zijinensis (assembly GCA_039513925.1). Classification (NCBI taxonomy): domain Eukaryota; kingdom Viridiplantae; phylum Streptophyta; class Magnoliopsida; order Asparagales; family Orchidaceae; genus Platanthera; species Platanthera zijinensis. Next base: position 107,503,333 of record CM077089.1, read on the forward strand.
TGACCCTGAGGCATACCTTGGCCTTCTCCTTCCGCAGATTCACTGGATGAGCTAGAGACATGCAAAGTCTCCACAGGGGAAATGTTGGCATCCTATGTATGTTTCTCAGGAATACACACCAGCCTTTACTGAGAGGACTCCCCCTCCACAGTTGCATTGGTTTTCTCAGAAACTACCTTAGGAGCTTGTTTTTCAGATGGAACTGCAGTGTCATCCTGAGGCTCCATTACTTCCTGCCTCTCATTTCCTTCTTCCTCATCCTCATCATCCATGTTCTCATTCTCAACTACAGCATCGTCCACATCCTGTTCATCATCCTCCAGATCAGTACCTCCATCTCCCATATCATTATTGTCCAGGGCCGCCTCATCTTTCTCCACATCCTCACTTTCTTCTTCCAGGTTCTCAACTGCATCCCTTCCTATCAGAGAGATGTCAGATCTAACATCAGCAGGAGAGGGTAGAGACTCCCCCTAAGTTCCTGCAGTCAGCATATCAGGAACTTCACCGGGTACAGCCACAGAGTCTGCTGGAGTCCTATTGTCCTCATTCCCATGGGACTCAGCTGGGGAATCATCTCGTTCTTCACCTACGGCAGCATGCCCTGAAAGTGAGACGAAGATCAATCTCTGTTGGAACACCCTTTTTATATTTGGGTCAGGATAACTATGCTAAGGATGTTGACCTAATTGTATAGCATAGGTCATTGAGTGTGAGTTTAGAACTTAGGTTATTTGAGATTTAGTTCTGCTCAGCTCGACGGAGAGTCGACCCCAGCTCGACGTAGAGTCGTCCTCAGCTCGACGCATAGTCGACCGCTGCTCGACGCACAGTCGATCGCAGCTCGACGCAGCGTCGTTCTCAGTTCGACGTAACGTCGAGTTCTGCTCGACGTTTTGGCGTGTATCTCTCTGCTTCAATTTTACTCTCTGATCGACGGTCAGTCGAGCTCAGATCGACGCTTCAGGATGAGTTCGACGTTTTAAGTTCTCCCGTCTGTCAACATTTGAAATTCAAATGAGAGATGTTTTCAAGCAGTTATTGCAAGAGATCCCCTGGCCGTTTCAAGACTTAATTGCTCCATATCTCAAGGAATTTTCAATGGAAATCAATTAAGGCTTTCCTTCTAGGCATGGACAGTTATGGAATACATTAAATGCCCTGCCAACGGCTATCAATCAAAAAGAAGTAATACTCAGAGATCTATTCAAGAGAGACAAGCAGAACAAAAAGAACATTCATTCTGATAACACTGAGAACATCTATCTTCATCTCTCTCTCAAGAAATCAGTCTGCAGAGAATTTACAGAGAAGAACTACACTCAGAGAAACATCTTGATCAACATTCTCTGAAACCTCTTCTGCCTCTGCATTCAACTCTTCTCAATTTGCTTTCTGCCTTCAGACATCAAACACTCAGTTTCTGAGTCATCTATTGCTGAAAAAGGACAAGCAGTGAAGAGCCTGTCACCCTTGTGCAAAGCTTCTTCTACCTGAACTTCTATATCTCAGGGGGAGCTTTGACAACATCTACATCCACTAGCTTCTCTCTGATTGTTGACAGAGAAGCAAACTCAACCCTTTTTACCTTACCTCTTCTGTACAGGGTTTTAACTCCCTTCAAAAGTTACCTTTTGGTTAGCTGAGACCTTGTCAAAATCAGTGGTGGCAAGACACCTTATCAAAAAATCTGGTGGTGCCCAGGACACCTGATCAAGCATCCTGCAGTGGATTCCTATCAAGGGGTGATAGAAGAGTGGACTACCCAAGTTTGGGGAACCACTATAAATTTCCTTGTGTCTTCTGTGGATTGCTTTTCTTCTTGCTTGTGTGCTGTGTGATTTTACTTTAAATATAGTTATCTGTTTGCATCACTCACTACCTACACTAAGTAAATCTAAAGGTTTTAAATATATCAATTTATTTGAACTTACTCTATTCACCCCCCCTCTAGAGGCTGTTAGATCTTATCACCTAACTTTCAATTGGTATCAGAGGGAGGTTGGTCTTTACTTCAGGCTAACACCTGGACCACAAAGATCTTTGATAAGATCAAACCCTATAGAGTGGTTACTTTATTTTGTTTTGTTATAAATTGTTTTTATAAAACTCATGGCACAAAACAAGGAGTATGCAAGCACAAGACCTCCAGTGTGCAATCTTTCCAAGTTTGGACTCTGGAAAGCAAGGATAAAACTTTACATGAATTCTTTTGATGAAGATATCTTTAATTGTGTCTTAACAGAATGTCCAAGACCTCCTACTTCAACAAGTACTTCAGCTGTTCCACCTCCTGCGGGAACAGACACTGATATAAAGAAGTGGAAAGTTGCTGATGCAAAAGCAATGAACATATTGGCACAAACTATGTCTGATGACATATTCCAAAAAGTTGCTGACTGTAATTCTGCAAAGGAAATCTGGGACAAATTAACTGAAATAGTCTCAGGTTCAGCTGATGAAAGAAAGGATAGAAGAGCTCAACTGATAACACAGTATGAGAACTTCAAAATGGCTCCAGCTGAATCTGTGGCTGACATGTACAACAGATTCAGTCTCATTGTCAGTGAGTTGAAAACTCTGGACAAGGATATATCTCTCACTGAGATAAATGATAAAATTCTCATGTGCCTACCTAGCACTTGGGATTCAAGAATCTGGCCAATCAAAGATGGCAGAAGTCAAATTGAGCTATCCACTGAAGCTCTCTTAGGCAAGCTCAAGTCCTATGAGCAATTTGTCAAGACAAGAGAAGGGGAGCAAAACACATCTTCTCCTGCACCCAAAGTGGAGAAGACAATAGCTCTCAAAGCTTCAGAGGAAGTACCTAAAGAGAAGGAGATAGTCAATGAAGAACTTCTAAGCCTACTAGCCAAAAGATTCAACAAGATGGCTAGGAAGAATTTCAGAAAATGGTCTTCTAAGGACCAAGACAAGCCAAGGTATGATAGATCTAATAATAAAGAAATTATTTGCTATGGCTGCAGGAAACCAGGACACACTGCACCAAACTGTCCTGAGAATCAAGGCAAAGACAAGAAAGATAAGAGAGAAAGAAAAGACAAGAGAAGAGAGAAAGATTCAAAGAAATATTATGAGAAATCCTCTTCCAGCAACACCAAAAATACAAGGAAAGGATTTGTTGCAGAAACTTGGAGTGATACTGAAGATTCTGAAGAATCATCCAGCACAAGTGATGATGAGGATGATGCCACAGAAAAAGGATTCTGCATGATGGCAATCAATGCATCACAAAGCAGCTCAGATTCAGAGCATGAATCTGAATATATGACTGATCAGGAATTGAGTGAAGATCAGGTACTTGACTCATTTGATTTTTCTTCTGATGATTTCAAGTTTAGATTTAAATCAATGTGCATAGACTTGCTGACAGCAGAGAAGACAAATGATTCTCTTAGAAGTCAACTGTCTGATTACAGCACATTAAGTGCAAATAATCTCAAGCTCTCTGATGAGTTAGAGTGCTGTAGGGAGGAGATAGCTTCACTAAAGAGTGAGCTATCCAAGGCTAAACAGCTAGAGGAAACTCTCAATGGGAGGAGCCTCAAGCTAATAGACATCACAAGCACAGTGAACTCAAGAATGAGTGGTTCACTAGGTTTGGGTGCCTCTCCAAGCCAACCTATAGTGCTAACAACTCCCATAAAATTTACCAGTAACAAGGGTAAAGGAATTATGGTAGTAGCCAGAAAAAATTCTGATCTACCTAAGCAACTTCAAGTTCAACAGAAAACGTCGAACAGAGCTCGACGTCCTTCGACCAGAGCTCGACGCCGTTCTAACAAGAATCAGCAACACCTTGCTGAAGCGTCGAACTCAGGTCGACACACGTCGAACTCAGGTCGACTTGCTGTTGTCCCTGAAAGTAGGCCTGTTCAAGCGTCGAATGGAGCTCGACGTCCTGAAACTTCAGCGTCGAACTTAGGTCGACGTGCGTCGAACAGAGCTCAGAGTTTTGGGTTGTCTGCACAGGATAAATCTAAATTGAATATCAAGTATCCTACATCTCAGCCTAACCCTTATGCTGAATGGGTGATTCCTCCTAGGAGATATCATCCTGAAGGCTATAAGAGTCAGCCTGAAATGTCATTCATTTCTGATTTCATTGGTTATCAACCTCAACCCAAGGTGAACTGGGTGAAAAACAACTAAGCTGTTACATGTGCAGATGAAGAGCTATCCAGTGGTGAACCAGCATTGGTACCTGGATAGTGGTTGCTCCAAACATATGACAGGAACCAAAAGCAATCTTTCATCCTTCAAAGCAAAGCTTGGACCAAGAGTAATCTTTGGTGACTCCAATTTTGGACAAACCAAGGGATATGGTCAAGTCAAAATAGGCTCAATCACTTTCAAGAAGGTAGCCTATGTGGAAGGACTGAAGCACAACCTAATCAGCATCAGTCAACTTTGTGATGCTGGTTATCAGGTTTGGTTCACTGATCTAGTATGTAATATTGCTCTAGATAATAATATTGTGTTGATTGGAAATAGGCAAGATAACATATACCTAGTAGATTTTAATTCTTCTAAAGTAGACATATGCCTTTTTAATTCCCTTAGTAAGCCAAATGAGCTTTGGCATAAAAGATTAGGACATGTTAACCTTAGAACTATTGCTAGGTTGTCTAAACTCAACCTTGTTAGAGGACTACCTTCTGGTCCCTACAAGAAGGAAGGACTCTGCAAGGCTTGCCAACTAGGAAAGCAAACTAAAAATAGTTTCAAATCACTTAACAAGAGTGATTCACCTAGGGTTTTGTATCTGTTGCACATGGACCTTTTTGGACCTACTACAGTACAAAGTCTAGGGGGGAAATCTTATGCCTTAGTGATTGTAGATGACTTCTCAAGATTCACTTGGGTGTTCTTCCTAAGAAAGAAGTCTGATAACTTCAAAATTTTGACAGATTTTCTCAAGAGCATACAGATTGAGTTCAATACTCATATAGCCCTGATCAGAAGTGATCATGGGACAGAGTTTGATTCTCTTCTTATGCAAGAGTTCTGTCAGAATGAAGGGATCAGGCACACTTTCTCAGCTCCTAGAACTCCTCAACAAAATGGGGTAGTTGAAAGGAAAAATAGAACCTTAATTGAATCAGCCACAACATTATTGACAGATGCTCATCTTCCTCTAACCTTTTGGGCAGAGGCTGTGAACACCTCCAATTATGTTTTGAATAGAAGCCTGATACATAAACTAAAGGATAAGACTCCTTATGAATTGCTCAAAGGGAAGAAACCTAAAGTTAGCTTTTTCAAAATTTTTGGTTGCATTTGTTTCATTCACAATAATGACAAGAGATATTTAGCAAAATTTGAAGCTAAGGCTGATGAAGGAGTGTTTCTGGGATACTCTTTGAACAGCAAAGCTTATAGGGTGTATAACAAATCATCTCATAAAATTGAAGAGTCCATGCATATTACCTTTGATGAATCTAATATGTCTTATAAGGAGAAGAATTCTTCTACCATAGATCACTTACAGGTACAATCATTAGCAGAAAATATTAATCAGTTAACCATCATGGATGAGGGAAATCTATCTTCAACAACTCAACAAGAAGCTGCTAGCAATAAGAGTGAAGATACAGATCAAATTTCAGAACCAAATGGAGAGCCAGTTGTTGTTCCACAAGAGGAAACAACAACACAGGTTGGTGAACAATCAACACCCACTGTTGATTTAGTAACAATAAGAGATCATCCAATCTCCCAAGTGATTGGAGAAATTTCAGAAGGTGTGCAAACCAGAAATCAGATAAATCAACATCTGATGCACACCTGTTTTCTCTCCCAAATAGAGCCTCAAACTATTCAAGATGCAGAGCAAGATCCAAACTGGATCATTGCAATGCAAGAGGAACTAAACCAGTTTGAAAGGAACAAAGTATGGGAATTGGTTCCAAAACCAAGAAACCATCAAATTGTTGGAACTAAGTGGGTTTTCAGGAATAAGCTAGATGATCAAGGGATCATTGTGAGAAACAAGGCAAGGCTTGTTGCTCAAGGCTATTGTCAAGAAGAAGGGATTGATTATGACCAAACCTTTGCACCAGTTGCAAGGTTGGAGGCCATAAGAATTTTCCTTGCTTATGCTGTACACAAGAAGTTCAAAGTTTTCCAAATGGATGTTAAAAGTGCATTTCTCAATGGAGACATCAAGGAAGAAGTCTATGTCAAGCAACCTCCAGGTTTTATCTCTTCAACCCTTCCTGAACATGTTTTCAAATTACATAAGGCTTTATATGGCCTCAAGCAAGCTCCAAGAGCATGGTATGAGACCTTAGCCTCCTTTTTGCTTGAGAATGATTTTAAAAGGGGTAGAGTAGACCAAACTCTTTTTATTAGAACCCATAAGTCCCATATCCTACTAGTACAAATATATGTAGATGATATAATATTTGGATCTACTGATACAAGCTTATGCAAAAAGTTCTCACAACTTATGCACTCAAAGTTTGAAATGAGTAGCATGGGTGAGCTTTCCTTTTTCTTAGGATTGCAAATCAAACAACATGCTGATGGCATATTCATTTCTCAAACCAAGTATGCAAAAGAATTGGTTAAGAAATTTGGTATGTCAGATGCATCTTCTATGAAAACACCTATGCCTACTAATGCTGTCTTAGATGCTGATGAATCTGGTAAACCAGTTGATCAGACTAATTTTAGAGCAATCATTGGCTCTCTTTTATATCTTACAGCTAGCAGACCAGATATTATGTTTGCTACATGTGTATGTGCTAGGTTCCAAGTGAGCCCTAGAGAGTCACACCTCACATTAGTTAAGAGAATTCTTAGATATGTAAAAAGTTGTCCAAATCTAGGTCTCTGGTATCCACATGATTCAGGATTTGATCTCACTGGATTTTCAGATGCTGATTATGCTGGATGTAGAGTAGACAGGAAAAGCACCAGTGGAACCTGTCAATTCCTGGGTGATAGACTTGTCTCCTGGTTTTGCAAAAAGCAAACATCTGTGTCTACATCAACTGCTGAAGCTGAATACATGGCTGCAGGAAGTTGCTGCTCATAGATATTGTGGATTCAAAACCAGCTCCTAGACTATGGTTACAACTTAGAGAAGTCAAAAATTCTTTGTGATAATACTAGTGCAATTTGTATTGCTCAAAATCCAGTTCTCCATAGTAGGACAAAGCACATAGAGATCAGACATCATTTCTTAAGGGATAATGTAGAAAAGAATAAAATAGCACTAGAGTATATTTCTACTGATTTACAAAGGGGAGATATTTTCACCAAACCTTTGGATGAAAAGAAACACTTCTTCTTCCTTAATCAGTTGGGAATGATAGATGGAGATAGCATAAATTAATTTACAAGATTTTGAAACCATAAAAATAACAAAATCTAGGCAAATGTATCTCTTCCTTAAGGATCTAGAGGCTGTTAGATCTAGAGGTTCTGTCTGAACTCTGCTCGACGCTCGACGCTTTTCACTTGAAAACGTCGACCGGAGATCGACTGACCGTCGACCGCTAAATAGCGTCGACCGTCGACCTCATCTTTTGCGTCGACCAGAGATCGACTCTGTCTAGAGTTTGTTAAGTTTCTGTTTCGGTCGATGACGTTAATTGACGTCGACCAGAGCTCGACGTTCAGCATCCCTAATAGCGTCGACCGTCGACCTTCAAAACGTCGAACGTCGAACTCAGCTGAACACCATCGAGTCTCTTCGTTTCCCCTAGAGCCTCTTAGCGTCGAACTAAGCTCGACGTTATTTCCTTTTCTGCGTCGAACCCTAGTATAAAATCATCTTCTCGGCGTCGATGTCCTTTGCGCTTTCGTATTTCCTGCAACTACATTCTCCCTCCAAAGCTTTTACACTTGTTCTTGAGAGGTATTCTGCAGATAATGGCGATTCCAGCAAACATATTGACAGCAATGAAGTTCGATTATGGTTTCGACATCGACTTGGATTCCTTTGAAGGTTCCTCACAGAATTTTCTGGATATCCTGGAGCTATTTAAAGAACAGAAACTAGTGAAGTTTATGTCAACAAGAATGCCCATGGCAGAGACTGAAATTAAAGAGTGGATATATACAGCAGCTAATACAGATGAGAGCACTATTACTGGTTCTATTTCTGGAACTCAGGTATCAATATCTCCTGCTACTTTTACTGAAGCTTTTGAATTAGAGAATGGAAATGACAGCTTGGAATTGTCAAATGAGGAGTATGCTGTAATGCTAGATAGAATGGGTCATTCTTCTGAGAATGCCTCCAAATTGCTGAAAGTGGATCTTGCCATTGAATTTAGGCTTTTAGCTGATGTGGTAGGCAAGGTCATCTGTGCTAAGAGGACAGCACATGATGCTATTACCAGGCAACAATTCTGCATCATGGCTGCCCTCCTAGATAAAAAGCACCTAAATTGGGGAGAATTACTGTTTGATTTAGTGAAGAAAAGGGTCAATAAGACCTATGTTTATTTTGGAAGGACTTTGGGATTGTTGCTTCATCATGTCTGCCCACAGCTTCTGGTAACCTCCAAGCACATTAATGCTTCAAAGAGATTGACCTGTGCCCTGATTGGAAAATGGGACAGGAAGATTGTAAATCCCAAGGCTGCTGCAGCAATGAAATCCTCTACTGAAACAAGGGCTGTTGTGGCCACTCACCCTCAGTCAACTGACCTAGTAGAAGAAGCCAGGCCATCAATCACCATCTCTCCTTCATTCAGCTTTCCAACCACCTTCACTCCATCAACTTCTCAGCTCTCATTCCCTTTGCAAACTTCATCCATTGACACTATTGCATCTTCTCTTCGTCCATCCATTACCACCACTTCTGAAGTATTTGATCCTCTTCATTACTTCCCTATAATGGACATTGAGATCAATCAAGATGATTCCTTCTTGGATGATTCACATGATAACATTGCTGAGCCCTCATTCTCAGACCTCATCATGTCCTCCATTATTGAACCCTCCATCCCTCTTCCTTCTATACCATCATCTTATCCTGCTGCATCTGTTTCTCTCCCCTCTACCTCTGCTCAACAGTCTGAGCAAGTAGATCTGCTTCCCTTGGCTAATAAGCTCTATGAGCTCTTGGCTCCAAGGTTGTCCTCCTTATTGGATGCTTCCCTAGCTCCAATAATCAGATCTTTGGACTCTATTTCTTCAAAGCTCTCTTCCCTCTCTCCTGCTGTGGCTGGCCCTTCTTCTAGGGGCCTAGAATCAGTTGCTACTGAATCTAGGCAGGGGGAGATTTTGGTAGAAGAAGAGCTGCCTTCTGTTGATTGTGAAGAGATGCTTGTTTCAGATGTTCAGATTGCAGATAGAGAATTCAGTCCACCTCCAGTTGAAGATTCTATTGTGACAGTACCAGCATCATTTTTCAGAAGATCCTTCAGCTCTCACAAGTTACTGCTTGCTGAAGATCTGTCCAGGGCCATCATTCCCTTTACTGCTGCTGTTGTTGGTTGTGATAAGATGATTCTTGAAGATGATGCAGTGGTAGCTGATGCTCCTGCAAATGAGTCTGTTGCTCATATTTGTTCTGATTCTGTTGATATTATTGATGATGATCAGTCTGTTGATAACATGACTGTTGATAAGGTTCTTAACACTTCTGATGCAGTGGAAGCCCTTGCTCCTGCTGAAGTTGTTGTTTCTGAGGCAGTGGTAGCTGTTGCTCCTGCCAGTTCTTTTGTTTCTTCTGTTTCTGATGCAGTGGTAGCCTCAGCTCCTGCTAGTGAAAGTTATCCAGCCATTTCTGTTGAGGCTGTGATTTCTGAAGTCTTGAGTGACTTAGCTGATTCAGTGCCTGCTGCTCCTGAAACCATTTCTTTCCCTGCAGTGCTAGATAAGTCATCTACACTGGCAGATGCTCCTCCTTCTGTTTCAGAAAGTGCATCAAAAGATGATTATTATGATCCCTATGATCATATCCAAAGCAGCTCCTCTGATGAGTTTGCAACTAGCTCTGATGACTCTTCTGCAACTATTGCTAAAAAGAGGAAAGCTAGAAGCAAAGCTCTAAAGAGAGTTCCAATGGAAAGGGCTACTGACCATGACATCCCTTATTACATATAGCACAAATGCAAGATTACTGAGCCATGGATGCAGTTCTCTAAAAATCAGCTCAAGGCAATGAGAAAGAAAAAGAAGTTCAAGAAAGGAGATTCCAAGTCTTTTGACTTTCCTCCTCCTCCACCTCCTCCTTCTCCAGGTGCAGGAGGCAGTGCTAACCCAGTAAGCAAACCTCCAACATCCTCCTTCCAAGGCAAGACTTATCAGTCAAGGAGAGGACAAGGAGGTGGCCAATCTAGAGGTTATCAATCAAGAGGAAATCAATCCAAAGGATCTTCTAGAGGTTATCAAGCTAGAGGTCAAGCCAGACCCCAACCTTATCAAAGGGAAGGAAAGACCATTGCTTCAACCACTGGTCCCTTTCCCTTTAAGCTCAATGAGGGTGTAAGGCAGAAACCTATTCCTTCAGATCAAAGTAATAAGTATGAGCCTCCTATTCCATATGATGATCCAGTTAACAACCCTACTGCATGGAAGGCTAGGATGACTGAGCTTGCTGCCCTAGACCTAATTAAGAAGAACAAAGAAAGGGGACTGGACACATCCAACATAAGCACAATGTCAGACCAAAGAAGACAGGAATTAGACAAATATCATTCTAGAAAATTCTTTGATGCTGATAGATACATGGAGTTACATCCTGCTGCTGTTCCTCCCTCTGGAAAGAGCATAACTTCATTGGGGACTTCTGAAGATTACAGATCAAAGAAAGACATTGCCAACCCTCAAAGGGAAATCAAATTCAAGAAAGGCTTTGAAGAAGAGCCTAAGAAGAAGTAAATGTAAGATGGCTTATCTTCTATGCTACTGCCATAAACATTTTTGATAGTTGCTTATCTGCTCCTGCTTCCATCTGTGTTCTTGATTTTCAGTATTTCAAATGTCTGTATGCATTTTTAATTTCCTTAAATTCATGTAAATAGTAATCCTAATCCAAATAGGGGGAGATTGTTGGAACACCCTTTTTATATTTGGGTCAGGATAACTATGCTAAGGATGTTGACCTAATTGTATAGCATAGGTCATTGAGTGTGAGTTTAGAACTTAGGTTATTTGAGATTTAGTTCTGCTCAGCTCGACGGAGAGTCGACCCCAGCTCGACGTAGAGTCGTCCTCAGCTCGACGCATAGTCGACCGCTGCTCGACGCACAGTCGATCGCAGCTCGACGCAGCGTCGTTCTCAGTTCGACGTAACGTCGAGTTCTGCTCGACGTTTTGGCGTGTATCTCTCTGCTTCAATTTTACTCTCTGATCGACGGTCAGTCGAGCTCAGATCGACGCTTCAGGATGAGTTCGACGTTTTAAGTTCTCCCGTCTGTCAACATTTGAAATTCAAATGAGAGATGTTTTCAAGCAGTTATTGCAAGAGATCCCCTGGCCGTTTCAAGACTTAATTGCTCCATATCTCAAGGAATTTTCAATGGAAATCAATTAAGGCTTTCCTTCTAGGCATGGACAGTTATGGAATACATTAAATGCCCTGCCAACGGCTATCAATCAAAAAGAAGTAATACTCAGAGATCTATTCAAGAGAGACAAGCAGAACAAAAAGAACATTCATTCTGATAACACTGAGAACATCTATCTTCATCTCTCTCTCAAGAAATCAGTCTGCAGAGAATTTACAGAGAAGAACTACACTCAGAGAAACATCTTGATCAACATTCTCTGAAACCTCTTCTGCCTCTGCATTCAACTCTTCTCAATTTGCTTTCTGCCTTCAGACATCAAACACTCAGTTTCTGAGTCATCTATTGCTGAAAAAGGACAAGCAGTGAAGAGCCTGTCACCCTTGTGCAAAGCTTCTTCTACCTGAACTTCTATATCTCAGGGGGAGCTTTGACAACATCTACATCCACTAGCTTCTCTCTGATTGTTGACAGAGAAGCAAACTCAACCCTTTTTACCTTACCTCTTCTGTACAGGGTTTTAACTCCCTTCAAAAGTTACCTTTTGGTTAGCTGAGACCTTGTCAAAATCAGTGGTGGCAAGACACCTTATCAAAAAAATCTGGTGGTGCCCAGGACACCTGATCAAGCATCCTGCAGTGGATTCCTATCAAGGGGTGATAGAAGAGTGGACTACCCAAGTTTGGGGAACCACTATAAATTTCCTTGTGTCTTCTGTGGATTGCTTTTCTTCTTGCTTGTGTGCTGTGTGATTTTACTTTAAATATAGTTATCTGTTTGCATCACTCACTACCTACACTAAGTAAATCTAAAGGTTTTAAATATATCAATTTATTTGAACTTACTCTATTCACCCCCCCCTCTAGAGGCTGTTAGATCTTATCACCTAACTTTCAATCTCAACTCTAGAGGGGGGGTGAATAGAGTATTTTTAAAATAACTTTACAATTTTCACAATCAAAACAATTAAGATTTAATTTATGTATAAGTGTAAGGTGCCTTGCTATATAATTTAAAACTAAGACAGCAAAAAGAAAATCACAGCACACAGCAAAGAAAATACTCAAGAAACCAGAAGACACAAGGAACTATAGTGGTTCCCCAAAAACCTGGGTACATCCACTCTTCTACCACCCTTGGTAGGAATCCACTGCAGGAAGAGTTGATCAGGTGTCCTGGGCACCAATGAGCTTTTGATAAGGTGCTCAAAAACCAAACTAGATTTTTTTGATCAGGTGTCTTGCCACCACTGAGTTTTGACAAGGTTCTCAGAACCAGAATCAAAACTTTTGAAGGGAGTTTTGGTAACCCTTTTACAGCAGGAAAGAAGAAGAAAAAGAGTGAAGTTGTCTTCTCTGTCTAAATCAAAGAGAGAAGCACAAGTGGATTGATTGTGTTGTCAAAGCTCCCCCTGAGATGTAGACTAGTTCAGGAGTGGAAGCTTTGCTTCAGGGTGATAGCTCTTCAGAAGCTTCAGATCTCCAGCAGAAGATGTGTAACACCCCAAAAAGACTCAAAATTGGTTTTGAGGTGCAGGTCATATTACACGGCCTGGGACACGGGCGTGTCCCAGGGCGTGTCGGGGGTACACGGCCTGGGACACGGGCGTGTCCCAGGGCGTGTCACTCAAATAAAATGCGGTTTGAGTCAGAAAGTTACACGGCCTTGAACCAAGCCTTGAACACGGGCGTGTCAGGTTGGACACGGGCGTGTCCGATGTCGTGTGCCTACCCGTGTACTGCTTGCAGCTCGATGAGGCAGGGGTGACACGGGCGTGTCTCAGGAGTGACACGGGCGTGTCAGGTTCGCCACGGGCGTGTCGATGCCCGTGTTCTGGTAAATCTCAGTCGGTACGAATACCGCGTGTGCCGCTTAAGGGTACACGGCTTGTGACACGGGCGTGTCGCAGGCCGTGTCAGCCAAAAAAATGAGTTTTTGGGCAAATCGTGGCCGTTCAGATTTCTCTCTTTGGATCCAAGGGCTCAGGTGATTTCCTGGCTGGATTTAATCCGTGAAGGCTGATGAAGACTTCATTCTTCATTTGCTTAAGGAAGAGAGAAAGAGAGAGGAGGAAGAAGAAGGAGGAGGAGATCAAGCCACCGGCGGAGTTCCCGTGGTCCGATTCGTGATCCGAAGCCGGTGTTGTGAAGGCAAGGCTGTTGCGGTTCTTTTTCACCGGCTAGTTTACGATGGCTCCCAAGAGATCGACAAGGTTAACGATCTCGCTTCTTGGACATGTGAAGTCCTTCTTTTCTGCATTGCATAGGGATAACCCTTCCCCGCGAGTGTGCGGTGGGTTGTGGTGTCCCTTGGGGTAGATATGTGAAGTCCCCCTTGTTAGAGGCCGGAATTGGAGTACGGCTCTAGGCATGCTGTGTGAAGCCCATCTGGATATGGTCTGGATTGGTGATGCTTGTTTGCATATCGGAGAAGGCTCCGTGATTATGGCTTGTGTTGCCTTGTGCCTACCTGTTGCTTGTTGCAGCAGGAAGTACTGGATGATGTCCAGGAAATGAAGAGGGTTGGATGCAGCTCTTGTGGCCGTACGTTGCCACTTTATGAGCGGTTGAGCCGTTGGGCTGCAACTCGATGAAAAGGCAGATTGCCGAACAGGAAAGGTGAAACCGACCCGCGCCTATAAATAGCCATGGATACTTCCGTATTCGAGGTGGCACGACAACTTGAGCAACGGGGGGTGGCTGATCCGTACCTGCGTTAGGTCCGTCCGACTTGGAAGCCTGGTTATAGGTTTTGTTGGAGCGCCTAATGAGAGTCTTAGGCCCGCGCGCCGGAAAGACTAGAATGCTCAAATACCGTGTAGACGGTGGTGTTGACCCTGGTATTCCGGTACACCAAGAATGTGCCCTGAGTGTACGGACTGTCGGGCCGTGTGGCCGATAGTTGTGATGGCTTGAATGTGCCTGCGCGCACATAGTTGCTATATGATGATGCCATGCTTTGCAGGGAAAGAATGCTAATGCCCCGAGAAAGGGGTAGGATTGTTATAATTGGGTCAGTTGAATGCTGGTCGTTGCATTGTTTGCCACCGGTTGGGTGGATTGTTCCCATGCAGGTGCTGGAGAGCCAAGTGGTAAGTGAAGGGTTGAAGCCCTACTGCTGTTGCTGCTGCTGCTGCGGCTAGCCCTTGAAGGCTAAGCGAATGTTTTTGCTTGTTTTCTTTTACTCATGTATGGCCAGCCTGCGCGCCGAGGTTTGTAAACCATACGGTGTGAAAAGAGGAACTGTAAGGCCTTAAGGCCAAACTCTATGTATTTGTTGTACATTCCGTGGTTATATATAAAGGTGGTTTATATATTGGACATTCCTGGTTAGAGTTCAAATTGCAACTTAAAGCTTCCGCTAGAATGCTCTGAGTTAGGATTCGTGGTTGGTTTGGTATTATCCTGTGACCTCACCGTCTGTTTGTGGCATATAGTGTGGGGCCCCGGCCGGACCTTCTATTATACGTCATTTAACGGATGGGGTCGTTACATTTTGGTATCAGCTTCGTTCGGTCTTCCTCTATCGAATTCGTGGACGAATTCTTTTATGGGGTAGCGCGCGCGTGTTTATGCGCCCTACTGTAACGCTAATGAACTCTGGAATGTCCACTAAGGAATGTACACAATCTTGTTTGAGGAATCTGCGCTTTCCTTTTTGTGTTGTTTTGCTTGCATACGTTCGCTAATGTGTTTCTTGTCCACCTATAGGTGACGCGTAGTGGTGCTGGGCAGTCTGAGCCCCAGCACTCTGATGAGAGTGCGGCACTAGCTGAGGTGCCAATACCTCCTCCATCTGCGGAAACTGTTCGCTTAGTTGCTGAGGCTCTATTTGCCATGATTCAGCCGACCGGGCAAGCGCAGCCGGCAGTCGAGCCAGTTCGTGTTGTTGTAAGACCCGAGCCGGTTGAGGCTGTAGATCCACGAGCAGCTGACCGATAGTTGAAGCAATTCATGAGCTTCAGTCCTCCTACATTTACAAGAATGGGATCCCCAACGCAGGCAGAAGATTGGTTATCGCGTGTCAAGCGGATAATGACAGCGATCAGGGCGGAGTAAACTCTAAAGGTCACCTTGGCCAACTTCATGCTTGAAGGAGAGGCGCGTTTGTGGTGGGACGAGATTGAGGTACACCATTTGGCGGGCAGGCAATTAACGCAAGTGTCGATTGAGGAGTTCTCTCGGATATTTCTGGCGAAACATGTCCCAGCGGCGCAACGCATTGCTATGGAAAATGAGTTCCAACGGTTAAAGCAAGGGGAAGATAGCGTGGATATCTACTTGCATGAGTTTACCAGGTTGGGACGGTATGCGGGAACAATCTTCGCGGATGACCAAAGGAAAACGAATCGGTTCTATGAAGGATTGCGGGATGAGTTGAGATTCCTGCTTTCGAGTTCAGTGAACCAAGGGTTTCAGGCGTTGGTTGATATTGCGTGTGCGTTGGAGAAGGACATGTGGCGGGTGCAAGGGAACAAGGTGTAACACCCCATGTTCAGTCCTGGAGTCGGTGGGAGTTAACGCCTCGCGGTAGAGTAACCGTCGGCGGAAGGGCGTTGAACTGTGCAGTTTTTCCCTTAGCGCACGATCACTGACCACAGGGCGCACGACCACTGACCGTGCGCCACTGGTCGTGCATAAAGAAAATTTAATGCCAAATCCCTGTTTAACGAAAACGCACGATCACTGACATAGGGCGCACGACCACTGACCGTGCGCCACTGGTCGTGCGGACGGGTGCAGAATCCGTAAAATGACTCCGTGGCCGTCCGATTTTCCATCAAATCTCATCTAACGGCCTAGGATGGTCCGCCCAAACATTTAATTTAGGGTTGAAGGGTTCTAAACCCTCATTTCAAACCCTAGACTCTCTTTCTAAAAGTTTAGAGAGAAGGGAGAGCAAGGAAGGAGAAGAGGAGATCCGGCCGCCGGCGGAGCACCGGAGCACCGAATCTCGATCCGAGACCGGATCCTCGACGGCAAGAGCGAGGCGAAGCTTTTCAACCGTCTACTTCTTCATGACGGGCGCGCGAAAATCTACGAGGGTAACGATCCTCTTCATAGGGCATGTGTAGTCGCCCTTCTTCCTTTGCATGGGGAAATCCCCCTCTCGCGAGTAAGCGTTGAGGAGCGGAATCCCTTCGGGTAGATATGTAAAGTCCCCGTTGTTAGAGCCCGGAATCGAAGTACGGGCGTAGGCATTGTGTGTGAAGCCTATTCGGGTTTAGCCCGAATCGGTGTTGTTGCATTGCATGGTCGGAGAAGACTCCGCGCCGATGATTTCAGTTTTCCGAAATTTCTACGCGGTAGATTGCATACAGGGATCCTTGGGGATTAACCTCGAGGCGCACCCGGAAAGCTTGGGCGGAATCACATTGCTGCCACGATGTTGCCTTGGAGGGCAAATCGGTACATAACGGGGTTATGTGCGTGTTTTGATCGATTGTGGGAATGAGGAGAAACTTGGCCCGCACCGATGGCTAAATGGCCGTGGTGAAGTGAGCAACGGGCGGGTGGAACTCTACCCATTCCAAGTGGTCTCGGTAGAAGCGACCTAAAGTACATGGGACTTCCCGGGGGGCTGGAAACGGGCCTAGGCTTCGGCTGAAAGGGCTATTTGCTCACGAGAATTTTCGTCCACGAGACGACGGTGGAATCGCGGGAACGGACCGGGTCCGGACCGGATTCACCATTTAGTGCCCTGAGAGCACGGGGTGTACGGCCGTGCGTGCCGACACTTGTGGCGAATAGTTATATAGATTTATATATTGCTATGTTAGTTGTTATGCAGGGAAGGAGCACCGCCGTCCCGCAACTGCGGGACGGGGTCGTTATAATTTGGTCAGCATTGCTGACCGGTTACTCGTGTAAATTGCCACCTCTTCGGTGGATTTCTTCTTACAGGTGCTGCTGCGGAGCCGAGCGGCAAATAGCAGGCTAAAGCCCAAGTTGCAGCGCTAGCCCATGAAGGCTGAAGATTTAGTTTTGTTTTTCATATTCATGTTTGGCCGGCCTGCGCGCCGATGTATGAAAGACACTATTTGGTTAAGAGAATAATGTTTGTAAGGCCTTAAGGCCGAGGACTGTTTTGTGTATTTTTAGTCGTTTCATTCCTATGGGTTTTATTATTAGTGGACATTCATGCTTATTGTTGGGTTCTTTTTAATAACCTAAAATGCTTCCGCTAGGTGTTGCGTAGGACGTTGTCTTTCAAATTGTGAGTATGATAATGCGATGCGTAACTCCACGGTCTGTCTGCGGTATATGGCGTCGGGCCCCGGCCGGACCTACTGCTATATGCCATGTGACGGATAGGGGTGTTACAAATTGGTATCAGACTAACGGTTTCGGTCTTGCTTATTAGAATTCGCGGACGAATTCTTTTAAGGGGTGGTGAGCACTATCACGTGCGTCATCGTTATAACATGAAAAAGAACCCATGAATGTCCACTTAGGAATGAAAATACACAGTTTTGAACAAGTTAAATGTTCAAATGATTGCTTTTTAGCAATGTGCATGTCGCTTATTTGTCGGTTTTGTTTATCTAGGTGACTAGGAGTGGGGCAGGGCAGTCAGCCCGTACACGTTCAGCGGAGAGTAGGGCACCAAGCGAGGCGCCTGCAACACCTCCATCTGCTGAAACTATTCGGCTGGTTACCGAGGCGGTGCTTGCCGCACTAAATGCCCAACCTGCAGGGCAGGTACAACGTCCAGCACCGGAGATTGAGCAAGAACCTGCGAGAGCGATAGTGCCTGTGGTGGCTGAGGAGCCTAGACCACCAAGGCGTACGACGGATTGTCAGCTGAAGCACGTGATGAGCTTCAATCCGCCAATATTCTCGGGGGGTGGAACCCCATCGCAAGCGGAGGATTGGCTATCACGCGTTAAGCGGATCCTTTCGACAACCAGAACCGAAGCGGATCAGAAAACCGCCATAGCCACTTTCTTATTGGATGGCGAGGCAAGGCTGTGGTGGGACGGTGTGGAGCAACACCATCTAGTCGAAAGACAGTCGGAAGAGGTTTCTATTGAAGAATTCTCGAGAATGTTCATGGCGCGGTACCTACCGTCGACCGAGAAGATAGAACTGGAAAATCAATTCCTCAGACTGCAACAAGGGAGTCAAAATGTGGATGATTATCTGCATGAGTTCACAAGGCTGGGTCGTTATGCAGCTCCTACTTTTGGCGATGAGGAACGGAAGACGAACCGTTTCTATGAAGGACTGCGAGATGATCTCAAGGTACTTCTATCAGGGCCGTTGACGCAAGGATTTCTAACCTTGGTCGGCTCGGCTCGATCGTTGGAGCGAGAGTTGGCAAGAATCTCTGGAAAGAAAGAGCTGGGTGTGCAGAAGCCCGAGTTCAAGGTGCCGAACGCTACGAAGTCAAAGTTTCAGAGGTGGAATAAGAGGGCCAAGACGTCAAGTCAAGCCCCCTCTTCTGGTGCCTCGGGAGCGTCGCACTCCTTTATGTCCGAAGAATTCGTATCGCGCATCGGAGTCCCTTCTTCGATGGCTAAGGACAAACTGGATGTGCTACTCCCCAATGGATGCTCTATGCGCGTAGATAGAGTATGCCTCGTGAAGATTCAGATTGGGGATCAGGAATTCGATCTGCAGGCGTCGTTACTTCCGCTAGTGGAGTTTGACGTGATCCTTGGGATGGATTGGCTCTCAGAGCAGCGAGCCTATATTGACTGCAGTCGGAAGGAAGTTAAACTGGGGGCAAATACTAGTCGCGAGACTACGTTCGAGGGCATTAAAGGGGCGAGCAAGACACTGATGTCTGCTCTTCAGGTGGTCAAGGCGGTTCGGGCTGGAGCAGAGCTGTTTTTCACGTTAGTGGAGGCCGCAAAGCCTAAGACGAGTCTGGATAGTATCCCGGTGGTTTCGGAGTATCCTGACGTGTTTCCCGATGATCTCCCTGGGGCTCCACCCCAAAGAGAGATTGATTTCACAATAGAGCTGGTGCCAGGTGCCAAACCTGTGTCCCGCTCACCTTATCGGCTAGCGCCGAAGGAGATGGCAGAGCTGAAGGTCCAATTGCAAGAACTGTTGGAACAGGGGTACGTGCGTCCAAGCTCGTCACCTTGGAGTGCACCGGTCCTCTTCGTCAAGAAGAAGGATGGAAGTCTGAGGCTGTGTATCGACTACCGAGAGTTGAACAAGCTCACCGAGAAGAACAAATACCCGATTCCGAGGATCGACGATCTGTTTGACCAGCTAGTGGGGTCTACAGTTTATTCGAAGTTGGATCTGAAGTCTGGGTACTACCAGTTGAAGATCAGGGAGAGTGATATCCCTAAAACGGCGTTCAGCACGCGTTATGGGCATTACGAGTTCACGGTTATGCCGTTTGGACTGACAAATGCGCCGTCCGTATTTATGGATCTGATGAACAGAACATTCAGAGAGTACTTGGATCAGTTTGTGATCGTGTTTATCGACGACATCCTGGTATACTCTCAGAGCGAAGATGATCACTACAAGCATCTGCACATGGTGTTGGAGACACTGAGGAGGAACCAGCTCTATGCTAAGTTCTCCAAATGCGAGTTCTGGTTATCCTCGGTGGCTTTCCTTGGCCACATCATTAGTGGAGCAGGGATTGCGGTAGATCCGGCGAAGATAGTGGCGATACGGGAGTGGCCTGTTCTTTCCTCGGTAGCGGAAGTCCGAAGTTTCCTAGGACTTGCCGGCTACTACAGGCGCTTCGTAGAGAACTTCTCGCGGATAGCGTTACCTCTCACGTCGTTGACAAGAAAGGATCAAAGGTTTGTGTGGTCGCCGGAGTGCGCACAAGCTTTTGAGGAGTTAAAGGGTCGGTTGACCACGGCGCCAATCTTATGTTCGCCGAGTGGGACCGAGGGATTCGAAATCTACAGTGATGCTTCGGGGAGTGGCTTGGGATGTGTACTACTACAGCGTGGGAGTGTGATTGCCTACGGCTCGCGGCAGCTGAAGGTACACGAGAGGAATTATCCGGTCCATGACTTGGAGTTAGCGGCCGTGATACATGCACTGAAGCTGTGGAGACACTACCTTTACGGTGTGAAAGTTGATATCTACACCGACCACAAGAGCTTGAAGTACTTGCTGGATCAGAAGGACTTGAATATGCGGCAAAGGAGGTGGATGGAGTTCCTGGGGGACTACACCTTCAAAATTCATTATGTGCCGGGGAAGGGCAATGCGGTGGCAGATGCGTTGAGTCGCAGAACTCCCGCACGTGCTAGTTGGCTGTTGGTGCATGATGCACGATTGATTCAAGAGTTAGAGGATTTGGAGATCTTCTGTGTAGATAGACAAACGGGCGCCGAAGCGCGTTTGAGTTGGACAGAGGTGCAGTATGACCTGGCTGATAGGATTCGGCAGGCTTTAGCTGTGGATGATGTTATGAAGCAACTCATGGATGGTGTTTTGGATGGGTCAAATTCCCAATTTATGATGGAGGACGGATTGCTCAGAAAGGACGATCGTTTGTGCGTCCCCAACGTGGGTAATCTACGGGAGGAATTGTTGTACGAGGCTCACTATACCAAGTACTCAATCCACCCGGGGAGTACAAAAATGTACAAAGACGTGAAGAAACTATTCTGGTGGCCAGGACTGAAGAAAGATGTAGCGCTTTATGTGGCGAGGTGTCAAACCTGCGCCCTAGTGAAGGCGGAATGTCAAAAGCCGGGAGGTTTCTTGAAGTCCTTACCCATTCCGGAGTGGAAATTCGGCGACATATCTATGGATTTTGTGCATGGATTGCCAAGATCGCAGAAGGGAAACGACGCCATCTGGGTGATCGTGGACAGATTGACAAAAGTGTCGCGTTTCATTCCGATGAGGAAGGATGATCCGGTGGAGAAGTTAGCAAAACTCTACGTGGATAATATTGTGCGAATGCACGGAGTGCCCCGCAGCATTGTGAGTGATCGCGATGGACGCTTCACGTCCAATGACTGGAGGCTAGTACATCAGATGTTGGGCTCGAAACTGAAGTTTAGCACGGCGTTTCATCCGCAGACGGATGGCCAGACCGAGCGAGTCAACAGGACATTGGAGGACATGCTTCGCATGTGTGCGTTGGACTTCGGAAAACGGTGGGAGGATCACTTATACTTGGTCGAGTTTGCGTACAATAACAGTTACCAAGCAAGTATCCAGATGGCACCGTTCGAAGCTCTTTATGGGAGAAAGTGTCGCACGCCGTTGTCATGGTTGGAGACGGGTGAGTCGAAACTTTACAATCGTCAGGAGATCGAAGATGCGACTTCTTTGGTGCAAACGATACGAGAGCGCTTGCTTATAGCTCAGGACAGGCAGGCTAAGTATTTTAATGCCAAACATAGGAACGTGGAGTTCAATGTTGGCGAATGGGTATACCTGAAGATCAAACCGTTCAAGGGGGTGTCACGGGTTCGACGCTTGAAAAAGTTGAGTCCGAGATACCTTGGGCCATTCGAGATTCTAGAACGGATCGGAGAAGCGGCCTACCGGTTGAGATTATCTGTGGAACTGAGTTGTTTGCATGACGTATTCCACATCTCAGTATTGCGGAAGGCGGTGCAAGAGCCGTCGCAAGTGTTAGCGGTTGATCAAGTACCGGTTGAGGAAGGGTTGACGACCAAAGTCAAGCCCATTTCTATCGAAGATTTCGAGGTCAAGCGGCTTCGGAACAAAGAAATCAGGATGGTGAAAGTCCGTTGGGACAGTTGCGGTCGTGAGGAGCTATCGTGGGAACGAGAGCAAACCATGCTCGAGGAGTACCCCGAACTCTTCAACTCAGGTACCGTTTAAGTTTAAGTTGTTTACTTGCTATTCGTAATTTCGGGACGAAATTCTTTTAAGGGGGGGAGAGTTGTAACACCCCATGTTCAGTCCTGGAGTCGGTGGGAGTTAACGCCTCGCGGTAGAGTAACCGTCGGCGGAAGGGCGTTGAACTGTGCAGTTTTTCCCTTAGCGCACGATCACTGACCACAGGGCGCACGACCACTGACCGTGCGCCACTGGTCGTGCATAAAGAAAATTTAATGCCAAATCCCTGTTTAACGAAAACGCACGATCACTGACATAGGGCGCACGACCACTGACCGTGCGCCACTGGTCGTGCGGACGGGTGCAGAATCCGTAAAATGACTCCGTGGCCGTCCGATTTTCCATCAAATCTCATCTAACGGCCTAGGATGGTCCGCCCAAACATTTAATTTAGGGTTGAAGGGTTCTAAACCCTCATTTCAAACCCTAGACTCTCTTTCTAAAAGTTTAGAGAGAAGGGAGAGCAAGGAAGGAGAAGAGGAGATCCGGCCGCCGGCGGAGCACCGGAGCACCGAATCTCGATTCGAGACCGGATCCTCGACGGCAAGAGCGAGGCGAAGCTTTTCAACCGTCTACTTCTTCATGACGGGCGCGCGAAAATCTACGAGGGTAACGATCCTCTTCATAGGGCATGTGTAGTCGCCCTTCTTCCTTTGCATGGGGAAATCCCCCTCTCGCGAGTAAGCGTTGAGGAGCGGAATCCCTTCGGGTAGATATGTAAAGTCCCCGTTGTTAGAGCCCGGAATCGAAGTACGGGCGTAGGCATTGTGTGTGAAGCCTATTCGGGTTTAGCCCGAATCGGTGTTGTTGCATTGCATGGTCGGAGAAGACTCCGCGCCGATGATTTCAGTTTTCCGAAATTTCTACGCGGTAGATTGCATACAGGGATCCTTGGGGATTAACCTCGAGGCGCACCCGGAAAGCTTGGGCGGAATCGCATTGCCGCCACGATGTTGCCTTGGAGGGCAAATCGGTACATAACGGGGTTATGTGCGTGTTTTGATCGATTGTGGGAATGAGGAGAAACTTGGCCCGCACCGATGGCTAAATGGCCGTGGTGAAGTGAGCAACGGGCGGGTGGAACTCTACCCATTCCAAGTGGTCTCGGTAGAAGCGACCTAAAGTACATGGGACTTCCCGGGGGCTGGAAACGGGCCTAGGCTTCGGCTGAAAGGGCTATTTGCTCACGAGAATTGTCGTCCACGAGACGACGGTGGAATCGCGGGAACGGACCGGGTCCGGACCGGATTCACCATTTAGTGCCCTGAGAGCACGGGGTGTACGGCCGTGCGTGCCGACACTTGTGGCGAATAGTTATATAGATTTATATATTGCTATGTTAGTTGTTATGCAGGGAAGGAGCACCGCCGTCCCGCAACTGCGGGACGGGGTCGTTATAATTTGGTCAGCATTGCTGACCGGTTACTCGTGTAAATTGCCACCTCTTCGGTGGATTGCTTCTTACAGGTGCTGCTGCGGAGCCGAGCGGCAAATAGCAGGCTAAAGCCCAAGTTGCAGCGCTAGCCCATGAAGGCTGAAGATTTAGTTTTGTTTTTCATATTCATGTTTGGCCGGCCTGCGCGCCGATGTATGAAAGACACTATTTGGTTAAGAGAACAATGTTTGTAAGGCCTTAAGGCCGAGGACTGTTTTGTGTATTTTTAGTCGTTTCATTCCTATGGGTTTTATTATTAGTGGACATTCATGCTTATTGTTGGGTTCTTTTTAATAACCTAAAATGCTTCCGCTAGGTGTTGCGTAGGACGTTGTCTTTCAAATTGTGAGTATGATAATGCGATGCGTAACTCCACGGTCTGTCTGCGGTATATGGCGTCGGGCCCCGGCCGGACCTACTGCTATATGCCATGTGACGGATAGGGGTGTTACACAAGGGCTTGGTTGTGTCAAAGCCAGAGGTTCAAGAACCTCGCCCGAGCAAATCGTTTTACTAGAAGATAGGGGGCAAGAGGTCCAAGCCATCTGGGCAAGTGACTACGACTGTTGTGTCGGGGGCGACATCAAGGCCGGATTCTCGTACATGCTATAACTGTGGCCGGGTGGGTCATATAGCTCGTGACTGTCGGGTTGTTCAACCCAAAGGAGAAAAGAAGACGGGTATGTCTTATGCTGAGAAGGGCAAAGCGGTGGTTGATTCCTCTGCGTCCCAGGCATAGCCCCGAATCTATCAGCTTGGCCAACAGGAAGCGATTAAGCAAAGTGACGTCGTCACAGGTATGAGTTGATTTCGCTTACTTGCTTATGTGCTATTGTTTTTGGTTATGTATAGCTTGTGCATGATGTGTGTGCTGTAGGCTTTGTCCTGATTCGAAATAATTTGGCGAGAGCCCTGTTTGATACGGGTGCTTCGCATTCTTTCCTGTCTGAGGATTTCGTATCTCGCATTGGGGTACCAAGTCATGTGACGGTGGATAGTACAAGGGTGCTATTGCCGAATGGCTGTGTGATGCTTGCGGATAGGGCTTGCGATGTGGATGTGCAAATAGGAAGTCGGGATTTCTGTTTGAGTGCAGTTGTGCTACCGTTATCAGAGTTTGATGTGATCTTTGGTATGGACTGGCTCTCGGAGCAGCGTGCCTTTATTGATTGCAACTCCAAGGAGATTACACTGGGCCAAAATACCGGACTTGTGACGAAGTTCGCTGGTATGCGAGGAGTTGGCGGGACTCTGTTGTCTGCACTCCAAGTCGTCAATGCTGTTCGGAAGGGCGCGGAGTTATTCTTCACGCTAATTCAGGCTGTTGAGCCAAAGGCCAGTGTCGGTGAGGTACTGGTTGTGTCAGAGTTTGCCGATGTGTTTCCTAAAGATCTTCCTGGGTTACCACCCCAACGGGAGATTGACTTCTCTATTGAGTTGGTGCCAGGTGCGAAACCTGTGGCCCGCTCTCCATATCGCGTCGCGCCAAAAGAGATGGCTGAGTTGAAAGTCCAATTGCAAGAGTTGTTGGAGCAGGGATATATACGCCCAAGTATGTCACCTTGGAGCGCGCCTGTTCAATTTGTGAAAAAGAAAGACGGTAGCGTACGGTTATGTATTGAATACCGCGAATTGAATAAGCTGACGGAGAAAAACAAATATCCGATCCCACGAATTGATGACCTCTTTGATCAGCTGGCAGGATCAACGGTCTATTCCAAATTGGATTTGAAATCGGGATATTATCAGCTGAGGATTAGGGAAGGTGACATTCCCAAGACGGCGTTTGGAATACGCTACGGGCATTATGAGTTCACGGTAATGCCGTTTGGCCTATGTAATGCGCCTTCGGTATTTATGGACCTAATGCATCGAACGTTCCGAGAGTACTTGGATTTGTTCGTTATTGTGTTTATCGATGACATCTTAGTATACTCTCAGTCGGAAGAGGATCATGCAAACCATTTGCGGTTGGTCTTGCATACCCTGCAGAGGAATAAGCTTTATGCCAAGTTCTCAAAGTGTGAGTTCTGGCTCTCTTCAGTAGCCTTTTTAGGCCATATGGTAAGCGGAGAAGGTATCGTGGTGGATCCGTTGAAGATAAGTGCCATTCGGGATTGGCCAGTGATGTCTTCAGTGGCCGAGGTCAGGAGCTTCCTTGGACTTGCGGGCTACTATAGACGGTTTGTGGAAAACTTCTCACGGATTGCTTTACCTCTGACCACACTGACGAGAAAAGATCAAAAGTTCATTTGGACGCCGGAGTGCGCGCGAGCTTTTGAAGACTTGAAGAGTCGTTTGACCACGGCGCCTGTGTTGACATCGCCATGTGGGACCGATGGGTATGAGATCTATAGTGATGCTTCCGGGAGCGGCTTAGGCTGCGTTCTTCTGCAGTTTGGTAAAGTGATTACTTATGGCTCTCGCCAGTTGAAAGTGCATGAGCGGAATTACCCCGTCCATGATTTGGAGTTGGCGGCGGTAATCTTTGCGCTCAAGTTGTGGCGGCACTATCTATATGGCGTTAAAGTGGATATCTATACAGATCATAAAAGCCTAAAGTATTTGTTGGATTAGAAGGATCTGAATATGCGACAACGAAGATGGATGGAGTTCCTAGGGGACTACACCTTCGAGATTCACTATACTCCCGGGAAGGGAAATGTGGTCGCTGATGCTTTGAGTCGGAAGACTCCCGTACGGGCAAGTTGGTTACAGAGGCATGATCAGCGTTTAATCCAGGAATTGGAAGCATTGGAGATATCTTGTGTTGACAAGGGTTCGTCAACCGATGCATGCTTGAACTGGACGGAGGTGCAATATGACCTTACGGACAGAGTTCGGCGAGCAACGGAGCTTGATGAAAGTCTCCAGTGCTATGCAAAAGATGGGCCGGATGACCAATTCTCTTGGGATAACGGTTTGTTAAGAAGAAATGGTCGAGTGTGCGTCCCGAGTGTGGGTAAATTGAGGGAAGAGTTGATGTACAAAGCTCACTTTGCAAAGTACTCAGTTCACCCAGGGAGCACAAAGATGTACAGAGATCTGAAAAAGCTGTTCTGGTGGCCCGGACTAAAGAAAGATGTCGCACGTTATGTGGCTAAATGCAATACCTGTGCGTTGGTGAAAGCAGAATGCCAGAAGCCTGGCGGTTTCCTGAAGTCATTACCTATTCCGGAGTGGAAGTTCGATGATATTTCGATGGATTTCGTGCACAGGTTGCCGAGATCTCAACGCGGTCATGATTCCATCTGGGTGATTGTGGACCGGTTGACAAAAGTGGCGCACTTCCTTCCAAACAGAAGAGACGATTCAGTGGAAACCTTGGCCAAGCTTTATGTGGAGCAGGTTGTTCGACTGCACGGTGTTCCTCGGAGCATCGTTAGTGACCGTGATGGGCGATTCACATCGAATGATTGGCGGCTAGTTCATCAAATGTTGGGTACAAAGTTAGCGTTTAGTACGGCCTTTCATCCCCAAACGAATGGCCAGACTGAACGAACCAACAGGACGATGGAGGACATGCTCTGCATGTGCGCCCTAGACTTTGGTAAGAGATGGGAAGATTATATATTTCTTGTCGAATTTGCCTATAATAATAGCAACCAAGCAAGTATTGGTATGGCACCATTTGAGGCTTTATATGGTCGTAAATGTCGTACACCGTTAGCTTGGGCAGAAGTAGACGAATCTAAGCTGAGTGGGAAAAAGGAAGTCGAAGAAGCTACCTCGCTCATACGCTCTATTCGGGAGAGGCTATTAATAGCCCAAGATCGTCAAGCAAAGTACTACAATGCCAAACACCGGAACGTGGAGTTCGCAGTGGGTGATTGGGTATATTTGAAGATCAAACCCTTCAAAGGCGTGTACAGGATTCGGCGTTTGAAAAAGTTAAGTCCGAGGTATCTCGGTCCGTTTGAGGTGGTGGAGCGAGTTGGGGAAGCTGCTTATCGACTAGCACTTTCAGCAGACTTGGGTGGATTACATGATGTATTTCACATCTCAGTCCTTCGTAAGGCGGTGAAGGATCCAGCTCAAGTAGTGGAGAATGATCGGGTACCGGTCGAGTATGGGCTAACGACGAGGGTTAGACCCATTCAGATCGAGGATCTAGCCGAGAAACAGTTACGGAACAAAGTGATAGGGATGGTCAAGGTCCGATGGGACAATTGTGGCCGTGAAGAGCTAACATGGGAGCGAGAGCAGACCATGCGAGCTGACTTTCCCGAGCTGTTTGTATAAACTGTAGACCGTGTACTTTTGTTATAACAGAGTTATCAAGTTATAGCATTGTTGGTTCTTGTTTCCTTACCGTGCAAATTTCGGGACGAAATTTTGTTAAGGGGGGAGGATTGTAACACCCCAAAAAGACTCAAAATTGGTTTTGAGGTGCAGGTCATGTTACACGGCCTGGGACACGGGCGTGTCCCAGGGCATGTCGGGGGTACACGGACTGGGACACGGGCGTGTACCAGGGCGTGTCACTCAAATAAAATGCGGTTTGAGTCAGAAAGTTACACGGCCTTGAACCAAGCCTTGAACACGGGCGTGTCAGGTTGGACACGGGCGTGTCCGATACCGTGTGCCTACCCGTGTACTGCTTGTAGCTCGGTGAGGCAGGGGTGACACGGGCGTGTCTCAGGAGTGACACGGGCGTGTCAGGTTCGCCACGGGCGTGTCGATGCCCGTGTTCTGGTAAATCTCAGTCGGTACGAATACCGCGTGTGCCGCTTAAGGGTACACGGCCTGTGATACGGGCGTGTCACAGGCCGTGTCAGCCAAAAAAATGAGTTTTTGGGCAAATCGTGGCCGTTCAGATTTCTCTCTTTGGATCCAAGGGCTCAGGTGATTTCCTGGCTGGATTTAATCCGTGAAGGCTGTTGAAGACTTCATTCTTCATTTGCTTAAGGAAGAGAGAAAGAGAGAGGAGGAAGAAGAAGGAGGAGGAGATCAAGCCACCGGCGGAGTTCCCGTAGTCCGATTCGTGATCCGAAGCCGGCGTTGTGAAGGCAAGGCTGCTGCGGTTCTTGGACATGTGAAGTCCTTCTTTTCTGCATTGCATAGGGATAACCCTTCCCCGCGAGTGTGCGGTGGGTTGTGGTGTCCCTTGGGGTAGATATGTGAAGTCCCCCTTGTTAGAGGTCGGAATTGGAGTACGGCTCTAGGCATGCTGTGTGAAGCCCATCTGTACATGGTCTGGATTGGTGATGCTTGTTTGCATATCGGAGAAGGCTCCGTGATTATGGCTTGTGTTGCCTTGTGCCTACCTGTTGCTTGGTGCAGCAGGAAGTACTGGATGATGTCCAGGAAATGAAGAGGGTTGGATGCAACTCTTGTGGCCGTGCGTTGCCACTTTATGAGCGGTTGAGCCGTTGGGCTGCAACTCGATGAAAAGGCAGATTGTCGAACAGGAAAGGTGAAACCGACCCGCGCCTATAAATAGCCATGGATACTTCCGTATTCGAGGTGGCACGGCGACTTGAGCAACGGGGGGTGGCTGATCCGTACCTGCGTTAGGTCCGTCCGACTTGGAAGCCTGGTTATAGGTTTTGTTGGAGCGCCTAATGAGAGTCTTAGGCCCGCGCGCACATAGTCTTAGGAAACCGTGTAGATGGTGCTCCAATTTCCTTCTTTTCTTCATAGCTTTCGATTGATTTTTGGAGAACTGCATCCAGGGCTCAGAGATTGGACAGTCATGCAGAATATAGTATGGAATGTCATTGGCATCTTTGGCTTGAGCAGGGGGAACCTTCATCATGGCCTTGCTTCTGGCCTTCCTTTTCTTGGCAATAGTACCAGAAGAGTCATCAGATTCAGTGTGAAACTGATCACTTTCTGAACTTTGGGGTCTATCATACAACTCATCAATGTTCATTATATATTTCTCTTGTTATTTCAGTTGATCAGGAGTTAGAGCAGGAACAGCAGCAGCAGCAGAAATTGGAGCAACAGCAGGAGCAGATTCTTCCAGATATGTGGCAAGTTCTTTAGCAGTAGTATCATCAACAATAGGCAACATTTCAATATCAAAAGATTTAATGGAAGCAGTAGCAGCAGCAATAGAGATGGAAGCAATAACATCCACAGCCTTGAAAGAATTGACATATGAGGCAATCAGGCTGGGATCACATACTGAGATAGGCACAATGGCCTTAGTAAGATCTTCAACTTGTTGCACTGGCAGAGAACTTAAATACACAGAATCAAATACTGATAGCAAACTCTGAAGATCCACTGCAAAGACAGGAGTAGGAACTGAACCTTCAGCAGCCTCAGGCACAACCAGAGCTTCATAAGTCATCTCCCCCTACCTGGATTCAGTGGTAACTGCATCAAGGCACCCAGAAGAAGGGATTGCCTGAGAGGAGAGGAAGGGAGAAATCCTGGTAGACAGCTCCTGAACACTTTTCAGAAGTGGAGCCAAGGTGGTCTCCAGCAATGAGGTTAGCCTGGGGGCTAGCAGCTCATACAGCCTGTCTGCCAAAGATGAAAGATCTACATGCTCAAGAGGGGCTTGAGTAGAGGTAGGAGATGAAGTGGCTGGAATGATGTTGGCTGGAGCTGATGGAATGGAGAATGTGGAGGTAGGAGGAGTAGGGATGGATGTCCTAGGGGTAGGAGGTATTGAGATTGATGTAACTGGGTTGGAGATGGATGAGATGGAAGGGGAAAAGGATGGGGTGAAGGATGGTTGAGAGACTATGTCTTGAAGAAGTTGTTGGTAGGAGGATGTAGAGGGAAGCTCAGGAGGAGAATCATCCATGAAGGAGTCATCCAAGAGAGAAAATGGAGTGGTGACAGGTGGATAGTAGAATAAAGAATGGAATTGCTCAGAGGTAGTGGCTGGAGGAGGTGAGATTGGTGAAGAGATTGTAATGGGGGAAGATATGGTTATGGTGGAGATTGGTGGTGAGGTTGAGATGACTGGGGCAGAGACAGCTGAAAGAGGAGAAGAAGCAGGCAAATCTTCTGCTGGGGTAGAGACCTGAGGTGGAGTGACTGAGGCAGTCCTTGTGCCTGAAGCAGGTGTTGCTGTAGCAGCCCTGTTGGGGTTTATGATCTGCCTGTCCCACTTGCTGAAGAGGGCACAGGTAAGTCTTTTGGATGCATTGATGTACATCCCACTTGAAGTTAGCAGATCAGGGCACCTGGAGTGCAGGTAAACCCCTAAGATCCTCCCAAAGCTTACACAGCTTTTGCTAAGTTTCTTCTTGATCAAATTAAAGAAGATGGAGCCCCAGTCCAGATGTTTTTTATCAACCAATGCTCCCATTAGATAGAACTGGTATCTTGAAATTGTATCATGGGCGGAGTGCTTTGCCAGGAGCACTTTTCCAACAACATTGGCCAAGAATTGAAATTCAATAGATAAATTCTTTTTCAGCAATTTATTAGGGTTCACAGCAGAGTGATCCATTCTATCTAGCATTGAATCAAACTCTTCTCCAGACAAATCAATAGAATCATTTCCAGTACTGAGGTTGAAAACTTCTATTAGTAGAGCGGGGGACAAGGGTACCTGAGTCCCTTTGATCGAGCCGACTATAAAATTCTCATTATCATTTGTGGCAGAAAAACACCATTCTTTTATTTCGTCTGCTGCGAGCTTCACTCTGGTGGACATAATCTGAACTAACCGTTGTTCTTGGAAAAGATTTAATATGTCTTTGAATCTCTGGTCGCTTCCATCGAAAGAATTCATGTTGATGTCGAAGCCTGTATCAAATATCATTTTTGAAAGAGCAGCAACTGACGTAGCCATCTATACCTGCAAAGATTAAGCAAACACGGCCAAGTGTAGAAAGTTTGGAGGGAAAGAGTTGCCGAGAGTATGAAAGCGTAAACGACGAGCGGCGGCCGAAAAATGATTTTATATTAGGGTTCGACGCGAAAAAGGAAGGATCGTCGATCTCCGTTTGACGATCAGGACTCCTGATGGAAGCTGAAAGGTCTTCAATATCTTAGATCTCAGTTCAACGATCTAGGGAGAACGTCGAGCTCAGTTCGACGATCGAAGGCCTGAAAGAGATAGTATACAACTATCTGACACGCTCTGAACTCAGGTCGATGTTTTGGGAAAACGTCGATCTCCGTTCGACGTTTCTTGGGAAAACGTCGATCTCCGTTCGACGCTTTCTGGGGAAAACGTCGAGCGTAGTTCAGAGTCAGAAAACTATCCTACAGACACAAAAATGATGAGTTTTTAGCCTAATCTTGGTCTGTTTTTAGCTTTTGAAAATCTTGTAATTTATTTTAGGCTTCCTCCATCTAACATGCCTAACTGATTGAGGAAGAAGTTGTGTTTCTTTTCATCCAAGGGCTTGGTGAAAATATCTCCCCTTTGCAAATCAGTTGGGATATATTGAAGTTCAATTTTATTTTTCTCAACATTATCCATTAGAAAATGATGCCTAATTTCTATTTGTTTTGTCCTACTATGGAGGACTGGATTTTGTGCAATGGAAATAGCACTGGTGTTATCACAAAATATTTTAGACTTCTCTAAGTTGTAACCATAGTCTAGGAGTTGGTTTTGTATCCACAATATTTGTGAACAACAACTGCCTGCAGCCATATATTCAGCTTCAGCAGTTGAGGTTGACACAGATGTTTGTTTCTTACAATACCATGAGACAAGTCTATCACCAAGAAACTGACAAGTTCCACTGGTGCTTTTCTTGTCTATTCTGCATCCAGCATAATCAGCATCTGAAAATCCAGTTAAGTCAAATGTTAAATCTTTTGGATACCAGAGACCTAGATTTGGACAGCTTTTAACATACCTAAGAATCCTCTTTACTAAAGTTAAGTGTGACTCTCTAGGGCTAACTTGAAATCTAGCACATATACATGTAGCAAACATTATGTCAGGCCTACTGGCTGTAAGATACAATAAAGAGCCAATTATTGCTCTATATGTTGTCTGATCAACTGGTTTCCCATGTTTATCAGCATCCAATACAACATTGGTAGGCATGGGTGTTTTCATACATGATGCATCAGACATCCCAAATTTCTTAACCAATTCTTTTGCATATTTGGTTTGAGAAATAAATATGCCTTCAGCATGTTGTTTGACTTGCAATCCTAAGAAGAAGGATAGCTCACCCATGCTACTCATTTCAAATTTAGAGTGCATAAGCTTGGAAAACTTTTTGCACAAATTTGAATCAGTAGACCCAAATATAATATCATCTACATAAATTTGTACTAGTAGGGGATGGGACATATGGGTTCTAATAAAAAGAGTTTGGTCTACTCTCCCCCTAACAAAATCATTCTTCAACAGAAAGCATGCTAGAGTCTCATACCATGCTCTAGGAGCTTGCTTGAGACCATATAATGCTTTGTGTAGTTTAAGAACATAATCTGGATGAGTTAGAGAGATAAAACCTGGAGGTTATCGAACATAGACTTCTTCTTTGATCTCCCCATTGAGAAAAGCACTCTTCACATCCATTTGATAGACTTTGAATCCCTTGTGAGCAGCATAAGCCAGGAAGATTATTATGGCCTCTAACCTTGCAATAGGTGCAAAGGTCTAGTCATAGTCTATCCCCTCTTCTTGAGAATATCCTTGAGCAACTAGCCTTGCCTTGTTCCTTACAATAATTCCTTGATCATCCAGCTTATTTCTGAACACCCATTTTGTTCCAACAATTGAATGATCCTTTGGCTTAGGCACTAGTTCCCAAACTTTGTTTCTTTCAAATTGATGCAACTCCTCTTTCATTGCAATGATCCAGTGTGGATCTTGCTCTGCATCTTGAATGGTTTGAGGTTCAATTTGAGAGAGACAGCAAATGTGCATCAGGTTTTGATTGACCTGGTTTCTGGTTTGCACACCAGCTGAGATGTCTCCAATCACTTGGGAGATTGGATGATCTCTTGGTGTTACTAGATCAACAGGGGGTGTTGATTGTTCACCAACCTGTGTTGTTGTTTCCTCTTGTGGGACAACAACTGGCTATTCAAGAAGATTTTCTTCCAAGTGTGGAGCAGCTTCTTCATCTTCACTACTTTCATCCTTTTGAGTAACTTGTAATCTGTCCAATTCTTCAGCTAGAAAATGCACCTGCAAATATTCTATGGTAGAAGTATTCTTCTCCTTGAAAGACATATTAGTTTCATCAAAGGAAATGTGGACATATTCTTCTATTTTTAGAGTAGTTTTATTATAAACCCTATAAGCTTTACTGATCATGGAGTATCCCAGAAACACTCCTTCATCATCTTTTGCTTGAAATTTTGCTAAATATTTCTTGTCATTATTGTGAATGTAATAAGTGCAACCAAAAACTTTAAAATAGTCTACTTTAGGTTTCTTCCCTTTGAGCAATTCATAGGGAGTCTTGCCCTTCAGTTTATGTATTAGACTTCAATTCAACACATAATTGGAGGTGTTCACTGCCTCAGCCCAAAAGGATAGAGGTAGGTGAGCATCTGTCAATAATGTAGTTACAGATTCAATGAGGGTTCTATTTTTCCTTTCAGCTACCCCATTTTGTTGAGGAGTTCTAGGAGCTGAGAAAGTATGCCTGATCCCTTCACTTTGACAGAACTCTTGCATGAGAAGAGAATCAAACTCTGTCCCATGATCACTTCTGATCAGGGCAATGTGAGTGTTGAACTCAATCTGAATGCATTTGAGAAACTCTGTCAAACACTTAAAGTTATCAGACTTCTTCCTCAGAAAGAATACCCATGTGAATCTTGAGAAGTCATCTACAATCACTAAAGTATAGGATTTCCCTCCTAAGCTTTGTACTATAATGGGTCCAAAAAGATCCATGTGTAACAGATACAAAATCCTAGGTGAATCACTCTTGTTAATTGATTTAAATCTATTTTTAGTTTGCTTGCCTAATTGACAAGCCTTGCAGAGTCCTTCCTTCTTGTAGGGGCCAGAAGGCAGTCCTCTGACAAGGTTGTCCTTGGATAGCCTAGCAATGGTTCTAAGGTTAGCATGTCCTAGTCTCTTATGCCATAGAATATTAGGTCTAGATATGAAATTAAACAGACAAATATCTACCTTAGATGAATGAAAGTCTACTAAGTAAATATTACCTTTCCTGTTACCTGTCAACACAGTTGTGTTGACTTCTGACTTGATCTTGCATATTTCTTTGTTGAAAGTCACTTGATATCCTTCATCACACAGCTGACTAATGCTTATCAGGTTGTGCTTGAGTCCTTCAACATAGGCTACTTTCATGAAGGTGACTGTCCCAATTTGGACTGCACCATATCCTTTTGTTGTTCCAAAGTTTGAATCACCAAAGATTACTTTGGGACCAAGCTTGGCTTTAAAGGATGTGAAGTTGTCCTTATTCCCTATCATGTGCTTTGAGCACCCACTATCCAGATACCATAGCTGGTTTGATGTTGGATAGGTCTTCACCTGCATATAAACAGCTTATATGTTTTTGACCCAGTTTACCTTGGGCCTAGGTTGATATCCCTTAAATTCAGAAATAAAAGACATCCCAGGTTGACTCTTATAACCTTCAGGATGGTATCTCCTAGGAGGTATTATCCATTCCGTATAAGGATTAAAGCATTGGGATGAAGCACTTCTAGGATTGAATTGAGATTTGCCTCTGAAAGAAGGTTCAAAGCTCTGAACTCCGTTCGACGATCGTCGAGCTGAGTTCGACAATCGTGGGTAAAATCGTCGAGCACTGTTCGAAGATCGACTGTGAGGGAGTTCAGAGTTCAGAAATCGTTGAGCTGAGTTCGACGTTTCAGCCTGAGATCTTCGATCTCTGTTCGACGATCGTCGACCTCTGCTCGACGTTTTCTGTTGAGCTTTGCTTTTCTTAGGTAGATCTGAATTCTTCCTAGCTACCTCTACAACACCCTTCCCTTTATCAGAAATAAATTTGATTGGGGTTTTTAATACTATGGGTTGGCTAGATGAAGCACCCAAGCCCAGTGTACTATTTAATATTGAGTTCACTGTGCTTGTGATGTCCATTAATTTGATACTTCTCCCATTAAGGGATTCTTCAAATTGCTTTGCCTTGGATAGTTCACTCTTCAGTGAAGCTATCTCCTCTCTATAGCATTCTAACTCTTTAGAGAGTTTGAGGTTCTCTGATTTTAAAGTGCTATACTCAGACAGTTGTTTTCTGAGGGAAGTGATTTCCTTCTCAGACTCCAACAGATCTAGGCATAGTACTTTAAACTCATGTTTAAAGTCCTCAGAACTGAAATCAAATGAATTGATTACCTGATCTTCTTCTAGTTGAGCTTCTGAATCTGATTCTGACTCTTCTGCTTTTGAATCTGTTTGAGAGGCATTGATAGCCATCATGCAAAATTCCTTTTCATCAGCATCATCCTCATCATCACTGGAGCTGGATGAGGCTTCAGAGTCCTCTTCAGTTTCACTCCATGTCTCAGCAACAAATCCCTTCCTTGTATGTTTGTTCTTGCTGGAGGAGGGTTTGTCTGAGCTGTTCTTTCTGAAGTCTTTCTCCTTTCTTCTCTCTCTTCTATCTTTCTTGTCCTTGTTCTTATTTTCTGGACAGTCAGGCACAATATGGCTTGGTTTCCTGCAACCAAAATATATAATTTCTTTATTATTATTTGATTTATCATACCTTGGCTTATCATGTCCCTTGTATGATCTCTTTCTGAAGTCTTTTCTGGCCATCTTGTAGAATCTTTTGCCCAGTAGACTTAGGAGCTCATCATTTCCTGTAGCTTTATCTTCAGGCTCCTCTTCTGTAGCTTTGAAGGCTATGGTCTTCTCTTTC
Source organism: Platanthera zijinensis (assembly GCA_039513925.1). Taxonomy (NCBI): domain Eukaryota; kingdom Viridiplantae; phylum Streptophyta; class Magnoliopsida; order Asparagales; family Orchidaceae; genus Platanthera; species Platanthera zijinensis. The sequence continues at coordinate 107,539,835 of CM077089.1, forward strand.
CTTGTGACTGGAGAAGTAGCCTTTTGTTCTTCTTCTCTATTTTTAATGAGCAGCTCATAAGATTTGAGCATGCCCAGGAGAGCTTCAGTGGTAATCTCATTTAGACTTCTAGCATCTTTGATTGGCCAGATTCTTGAACCCCAAGTGTTGGGGAAGCACATTAAGATTTTGTCATTCAGCTCAGTCAATGAGATTTCTTTATCCAGAGTCTTTAACTCATTGACAATCAGACTTAGTCTATTATACATGTCAGCCACTGATTCAGCTTCTCCCTTTTTGAAATTCTCATATTGGCTTATAAGATGGGATCTCCCGTCTTTCCTTTCATCAGCAGATCCTGAGACAATTTCAGAGAGCTTGTCCCAAATTCCTTTGGCTGAGTTGTATTCAGCTACCTTTTGAAATATCTCATCAGACATTGTCTGAGCTAAGATGTTCATGGCCTTGGCATCTGCAGTCTTCCACTTCTTTATTTCAACATCTGTTCCTGAAGGAGGTGGAACAACATTTGTACTTGAGCTTGCTGGTGGACTTGGGCACACTGTCAAAACAGAATTAAATATGTCTTCATCAATAGAGTTCATGTAAAGTCTAATCCTTGCTTTCCAAAGTGCAAACTTGGATAGATTGCACACTGGAGGCCTGGTGCTTGCATAATCTTTGTTCTGTGCCATGTCTTTATATATAATTAAATATAATGAAAATAACCCTCTTAAAAGATTGATCTTATCAAGGATCTTTTGGTTCAGGTGTTAGCCTGTATGAACAACCAACCTGCCTCTGATACCAATTGAAAGTGAGACGAAGATCTATCTCAACTCTAGAGGGGGGTGAATAGAGTATTTTTAAAATAACTTTACAATTTTCACAATCAAAACAATTAAGATTTAATTTATGTATAAGTGTAAGGTACCTTGCTATATAATTTAAAACTAAGACAGCAAAAAGAAAATCACAGCACACAGCAAAGAAAATACTCAAGAAACCAGAAGACACAAGGAACTATAGTGGTTCCCCAAAAACCTGGGTACATCCACTCTTCTACCACCCTTGGTAGGAATCCACTGCAGGAAGAGTTGATCAGGTGTCCTGGGCACCAATGAGCTTTTGATAAGGTGCTCAAAAACCAAACTAGATTTTTTGATCAGGTGTCTTGCCACCACTGAGTTTTGACAAGGTTCTCAGAACCAGAATCAAAACTTTTGAAGGGAGTTTTGGTAACCCTTTTACAGCAGGAAAGAAGAAGAAAAAGAGTGAAGTTGTCTTCTCTGTTTAAATAAAAGAGAGAAGCACAAGTGGATTGATTGTGTTGTCAAATCTCCCCCTGAGATGTAGACTAATTCAGGAGTGGAAGCTTTGCTTCAGGGTGATATGTCTTCAGAAGCTTCAGATCTCCAGCAGAAGATGGTTTCAGCAGAGGCTGAGAAAATTGAATTGTCTGGAGTCCTTGTGATGAAGCTATGATCACTTTTTCAGTATGCCAAAATGTTCAACTAATTCTTCAGAATTGATCACTCTATCTTGTGAATCTGTACTGTAAATTTCTTGTTGTTTTTTTTCACTGGTTATGTATCTCTGTCAGACTAAAAGAAAAATTTATTCTCTGAAGATCCTCTATCCAAGATAGCCATTAACAGACATTAAATGTCCTCCATAAAAGTCTTGTCTTCTAGAGGAAAGTCCAATAAACATTCTCAAAACGAATTCCTTGAAACTTGCTCCAGAATAAAGGAAAACGGCTGGCAGATCTCTTGAAATAAATGCTGAGATAATTTGAAAAACATTCCAAAGTCTGACTGAATTTGAATCCTTAAAATCGTCGATCTCTCAGGAAAAACGTCGATCTGAGCTCTACGATCGTCGATCTGAGCTCTACGATCGTCGACCTAAGCTCAGAGATTGGAATGAAGATTAGACAGAAAACGTCGACCTGAGCTCGAAGATCGTCGACCGGAGCTCAGCGACCTGAAGAATAAGCTGAAGACAGATCGTCGATCTGAGCTAGAAGATCGTTGACCGGAGCTCGACGATTCAGCAAAGTTGAGCTCAGAGAGCGTCGAACGGAGTTCGACGTTTCGTCGACCTAAGCTCGACGATAATTGTCTTTGCCTCAGCTTTAAGTCTGATTCCTTGAATGGTCCTGGGGGCAGCTTCAAACCTAAATTGTAAGCCCTAAACACATTCTAATGTTGACATTTTTAACAATACATCTAGGTCAAACTGGTTTCCTAAGACAAACATAGTGATCCTTGCCCAAATTAGTAATAGGGTGTTCCAACATGCCCGATCCTTCTCTCCCATCTATCAAAGACACTGGAGTCCATTTTCTTCAGATAGTTGAGGGGAACTCCTTTACTCATATCAAACTTGTCTCCATCCAGTTGGTTAAGATAAAGACTAATAATCCGTCCGAAACAGGGGGTTCGCAGAGTATCCTTTATTCTCTCAAACAGCATGGCCCCCCAGTTGAATCTCTTCCGACATACGATGACCACTAGGATCTTGAGCATCTCACCTAAGATATGATCGTGGGAGCCTGGTTTACAGATCAGGACTTTCATGACGATGTCTGACAGGAGCTTCCCTTCCTCGTTCATTTCCTTCCTCTTGATAGATTTGATTCCTCTTGGTAGTCCATCGAACAGAAGGGTCCTGACTCGATCCCGTTCTTCCAGATAATCCTCTTGATCAGAGCTGGAGAGCTACAAGTATTGTGTCAGTTTCCCTGCAGACATTTTGATCCTTGCACCGGCAATCTTACACTTGATTACAGTATCTTCACGCCGAGTTATGCAGTTGCAAAGAATTCCATCATCTCCTTATCCAGTATTTTGCATGGGTGCTCCAGGATGAATGTGAGTCCAGCCTCTTCAAGCATAAGAATGATGTTCCTGAACTCATCTGAGGCATGAGAAAAGCCGGTTCGAACCAGTTCGCATCCAATGACCAGGCCGGCGGTGGTTCTTGGAGCCATTTTAAACCTAAGGAGGAAATACCCAAGTCTAAGCCTTGTTAGTAACTCTAGTAGGAAGTTACACTATCAATAAGCCATTGCAAGGAGGAAGAAGCCGTTACCCTAAAGCCGAGGATTTGGCGGGACGAAGGCGACGGAATCGACGAGATTGATGGGAATCGACCGGATTGCCTGAATCTCTTGCGTCCTTGGGACTATGTCAACGGGGAACCCTGGATGCGCTTGGGAAGGAGTCAACGGAAGTCAATCGACGAGAACCCTAGACTTGGTCGACGGAACTTTGAAACTCAATCGTCGGGACACGGAGTCCGGATTCTTGCTGTTACAGGAAGTCGACGGGATGAGAGAAAGAGGCGGATCAACGGGATATGAAGGGTCGGCGGAATTGGCGCGATATGTACTATTCCAAGCCGGGCGGTTTCGACGGGATTTTGACTGGGTTTTCTAAAAGTTTTCTAACCGTGGATTTCGACGGAATTTTCTAAACAACTTTAAGTGGCATATTAATTTTGTTATACCCTAGTCAATAACCGAGGTATGCAAATTTGCCTTGAAGTTGTTTCTTGATCGAGATGTACACAATATTGTGATATCAATTGTAATCTTTTGTAACACCCATTGACGTACCTTCCTTATTTTTAAATGGGCTGACTTATGCCTATTTTGATCCCTTTTCACATCTATAAATGTGTGATTATAAAGAAATCTTCAGATAGTACTTTAAGGTCATTTTACAGATTCATTCTGTCCTCTGGTGTGAAAACATATATGTGTATATAGACACATAACCACTTACCTTTTAGAGAAGGAATTCACAAATTTGGGTGGATATATAAGTATATATATATATGTAAATATCAATATAATATGACTCAAATATTGAAACTGAATGCAAGTACCTGGGATCATAAGATTTATCATTCAGATCTTCAGTTTAAGACGCACCAGGTGTTCAATTTGAGTATGCCATTGTAGATAGCACTGCTCTTATTCCAAGTACTTGTTCCAAGTCATTCTTGGAACATCTCCTGCCTAGTTCTCATCATGTTTATAGGAACCTAGACTGCCCTGCAAAAGATAATTACCTTGCCTTAGGAACCAAAAATGTATTGGGTCCTAGGTTCTTGTCAGTGTCAAATCTCGAATGCCTTCCCACAGAAATCCTGTCATGTAGGCTAACTCTGCTTAGAAGAAGTGGATATGCCCTTTCTCTTGGCACAGAGGGATTGTGCCAACAATCTATGGCAAAGTGACCCACCTTGCCACAGCAACAACATTCGTGAATGTTGCATCGCCGTTTCAGACCTGATCTGTTGACTGAGGTAGTCATGAGCTTAGGTCTAAAAGGGATAGAGCCAGTTATTCTCACAAAATTGTCTTTTCCACCGTGACACGTGGGAGGGTGGACAGAATGTATGTGGTGAGTGTCATGAGGCCTGGGAGGTGGTGCCTTCCTTTCAGTCAGCACACTTCCACAGGCCCCATGGGTACTTACCACATGTTTCCTGACCCCCCCTTTCCTGTGTCTTAGGGTGGAAAGTACTGCAGTGAGAGCTGGTTCCTGCATATTCATGATGAGTTGGGGCTGAGGCTGAGAATACAAAGGGTTCAGAATGTGCCTTGGGTATTCTCTCATGGGTAGCCATGACAGCTATAGCACTGTGGGTATTTCCACCTGAGGGCTGATCATTCTTGTAGTGACCAACGTTGTTTCTGTGGTCATACCTGAAGGCATGATGAGTGCCCTTCCTTCTCGGGGTGGGGGTCTGAACACAGTTTCCCCATTTTTACATGAATTAATAATTCGGGAGATCCACCCATTTTCTTCTTTTCTCTTGATAGCATCTATCGCGGAAAAGTTAGAAACTATTCTCTTCTCAGTCTCTAGACGAATTTCTAGATCCGATATCTTTGAGTCCTTTACCTTTATGGATTCCAATTGGATATTCATCAAGGTCTTCAACTGAGCAATCTCCTTAGCTTGCTCCTCAATAAGAAAGTTACTCTTCTGAAGAGCACACTGAAGGGATTCAAGATTTTCAATCTTTTGATTGAAGCTATCCATATCCCTTGCATCACTAGAGGGACAATCCTCTGAACTATTCCTGTCTTCAGAAACTGCAAGAGGAGAGGGGCATGATGAAGAAGTTACCTGCTCCTGGCTTTGCTGTTCAGGGTTACCGTCAAGATCGGTAGAGACTGTTGAGTCAGCTTCATCAGAACTGCTTTCCTCAACTTCTTCTTCAGTCTCTGACAAGGACACAGGTGCCCTGATACTGACAGATTGATCATGCCCTTCATCTTCAGAAATGAGGACCCCCACATTGGCTTCATCCTCTTGCTAACCACTGATCCCTTCTTTCTCTGATCCCTCCATAAGGTCAGAGATGGTTTGCCATATGGACTTGGTCGTCCTACACTTGTCCAATTTAGAGCGATCTGGTCCAGACCAGACATCAGTGATGATGTAAACCTCACCCAAGAGGTTGCATCACAATCTCAAGTGATTGGAGACATATCAGCTGGTGTGCAAACAAGGCATCAACTCAACTAAGATTTGATGCATGCTTGCTTCATATCTCAACTTGAGCCCCAATCCATAAAAAATGCATAGCAAGATCCCCACTGGATTATTGCAATGCAAGAGGAGCTCAATCAATTTGAGAGATGCAGAGTTTGGAATTTAGTTCCAAGACCCAAAGACTACCCTGTCATTGGAACTAAATGGGTATTTAGAAAAAAATTGGATGCACAATGAGCTATTATAAGGAACAAGGCAAGGCTTGTAGCATAAGGATATTCACAGGAAGAAGGAATTGAATAGGATTAAACTTTTGCACATGTTGCAAGACTTGAAGCTATCAGGATATTTCTTGCTTATGCAGCCAACAAGAAGTTCAAAGTCTACCAGATGGATGTCAAGAGTGCTTTCTTAAATGGTGAACTCAAAGAGAAAGTTTATGTGGAGCAACCACTAGGTTTTATCTCTCCAAATCATCCCTCTTTTGTTTTCAAATTACATAAAGCTCTTTATGATGTAAAGCAAGCTCCAAGAGCTTGGTATGAGACCCTAGCTAGCTTTCTTTTAGAGCATAAGTTCTCAAGGGGCATAGTAGATAGGACTTTATTTTTTAGGAATCATAAATATAAAATTTTGTTAGTACAAATATATGTAGATGACATTATTTTTGACTCTACTGATTCCAAACTATGTCAAAGGTTTTCTGACATGATGCATTCCAAGTTTGAAATGAGTAGCATGGGTGAGCTTTCATACTTCCTTAGTCTTCAAGTGAAGCAATCCCCTAATGGCATTTTCATCTCTCAATCTAAATATGCTAAGGAGTTAGTTAAGAGATTTGAGATGTCTGATGCCTTAGCTATGAAAACACCCATGACTTCCAATGATGTGATTGATTCTGATGAACATGGCAAGCCAATTGTTCAAAAAACATATAGAGTTATTGTTGGGTCCTTATTATATCTCACAGCTAGTATGCCAGATATAATATTTGTTGCATGTCTTTGTGCTAGGTTCTAAGTGAACCCTAAAGAATCTCACCTTATTTTCCTAAAACGAATTTTGAGATATATAAAGGGTTTCCAAATTCTAGGACTCTTTTATCCAACTAAGTCAGAATTTGAATTAACTGGATTCTAAGATGCTGAGTTTACTGGATGTAGAGTTGACAAGAAAAGCACATCAGGAACATTCCAGTTTCTTGGTGATAGGCTTGTGTCTTGGTTTTGTAAGAAACAGACATCTGTGTCAACTTCAACTGCAGAAGCTAAATATATAGCAGCTGGCAGTTGTTGTTCACAAATTTTGTGGATTCAAAACAACCTCCTGGATTATGGTTACAATCTAAATAATTCAACTATATTTTGTGATAGTACCAGTGCAATTTCTATTGCACAAAATCCAATTCATCATAGTAGGACCAAGCATATAGAAATTAGGCATCATTTCATTAGAGATTGTGTGGACAAAAATAAAATTAACCTTATCTTTATCTCTACTGATTTACAAAGAGCAGACATTTTCACCAAACCCTTGGATGAAAAGAAACATATGTTCTTCTTAAATCAGCTAGGAATGATTAATGGATATGGCCAAATTTGATTTATGTCTAAGGTTAAAGATTGATCACCTTTCGTCGAACGGAGATCGACGATCTTGCTTCAGAAAATATTTTGTCGACCTGAGAATGACGATCTATTTTCCCCCTCTTCAAACTGAGATCGACGATATCATTTCTTCATGAAATTTTTTCGTCGACCTGAGATCAAAGCTTTTTCTTTTTCGCAGGACGGAGTTTGTCGTTTGAACTTCTGAAAACTTATAATAGGGTTTTCATCGAACTCCATCCCGCGCTTTTGACTTCCCCTCTGCACTTGATCTTTTATTTTTTTTTGAAGAGCAATGGCAGTTTCTCTAGCACTTCTAGCAACAATAAAGTTCGACGCAGGATTTGACATCGCCATGGAATCTTTCTCTCATTCTAATCAGATATTTCAAGAAATTCTGAAGTTGTTTGACAGTTCAAATCTGAAATTTCTCATGACAACCAGAATCAAACTACATGTAACAGAGATTAAAGAATTGCTTTTAACTACACAGAATCAGGATTCTCAAGTCCTTATCGGCTCGATTTCTTGTAACCCGATTCCTCATTCTCCTGAGATTCTGATTGAAATTTTTGGTTTGTGAATGGAGAAGATGAAATAGAACTCTCTAGTAGTGAGTTTGATGAGATGCTATCAAGGCTAGGGCATACTACAGGAAACCCTAACCATCTTCTTAAGAAATATTTATCTATAAAATATAGATTTCTGTCTGATATAGTAGGCAAAGTGTTGTTAGGAAAGCACTCTGCACATGACCATATTACTAAGCACAAGTTCAACTTGATGTGTTCCCTAGTTAACTAGAATTCATTAAACTGGGGTAGTAATTTGTTTGATTTGATAAAAAGGAAAATCAATAAGAAGAATGTTTGTTTTGGAAGGATTCTAGGAATCTTTTTGCAGGCAAAGGATCTAGAGCTATTGGTCTCCCATACCATATTTATCAATGCCTGAAAAAGGCTTTCTTCTGCCCTATTTGGCAGATGGGAGAGGACCATTCCCAAGCCCTCTAGGGCCTCCTCTTCCAGAATAGCTTCTGAGAACTCAAGGGCTGATTCAGCCACTCCCCCACCTCATAAAGAAGCTCCTACTCTCTCTCCTGTTAATCCTCCATCTCCACCTCATTCAATATTTCCTTCATCAGCTCCCCTCTAACAAACTTCCACTTCCATTCATCTAGTATCTCAACCATCATCACCTATTCATATTAATGAGGATACACCACCACCATCATCTCCACCTCCTCAATCTCCAATTCAATCTCACTTTGATGACATTCCATCCACCTCAACTCAACAAACTTTCAATTTACTGTCATCTCCTTAACCATCTCCACATCACTCTCTAATTCATTTCCCCATCCAGGAAAATATCCCTACTGACATACCATCCAACACTCCATCTACATTTCCAGAATTCCTTTATACAGACTTCCCTCAAGCCATGTCAATCTGCCAAAATTATGGTCACAATTCCATATATACCCATCTTCTCCTGAGCCAATGTATCTAAACTTTTCTGACATTGCTAAGGATCTCCTCAATTTCATAACTCCGTATCTAAAGAAGCAAATAGATGAGGCAATTGCCCCTCTTGCTTCCTCTATCTCTATTCTCTCTACTCAGCTTGCTTTCTCCTCTTTTGTCCCTTCTTCTTCTAGGGTCCTGGCTTCAGGACTCTCTGAAACCAGGAAGGGGGAGATGTTTAGTGAAGAAGCTCCAGCAGTTCCTTCAGAAGAAGCAGTAGATGTTTTTGATACAGAGATCATTTATATTCTTGATACTGAAACAGAGATGTTGTGTTTTGCAGAAATAGATACTGATGGTGATCTGATCATAAATCCCTCAGTGGAAATTCTTTCTTTATTATATTCTTTTGATATACTGTATAGCAGTATTTTACCAGTTTTTGTTTTAGTTGATAACTCTCAAGCCATAGTGTGCTGCCCAACACCTATTAGCCCTTTAGTTGTGGAACAACTAAGGACAAGTCTGTCAATAAGTGAGAAGGTTATAGATTCAAAAATCTCAGAGCCAAAGGCTTTTTCTCCTCCAACTCTTGGCTGGGCTGAGTCTCCCATGGAAGATCTTGATGAGATCATGTTTGTAGATATGGAAGAAAAGTGTGCTCAAGTTGATACAGACACTGTAGAGCACGTAGTTCAAGTGCAGCCTCAGGCTGAAGTCTCACAGCCAGGAGCTCATCCATTTCATTCTGATGATATGCTTAAAAGGACTAACACCCTTTATGACAATCTTGCAAGTGAGTCTGATGATGATGATGCTTATGAATCAGATAACTCTGAAGACTCCAGTTTTAAGAAGAGAAAGTTCAAGATGAAAGTTCCACCAAAGGCAGGCTCCAAAGCCAAATCCAACTGCTCATACTCCCTATTACATTCTACATAACATACCTCTCAATCCAGACATTCCCAACTAGATGAAATTCTCTAAGAATAAAATGAAGGCAAGGAAGAAGAGCAGGAGATACTCTCCTCCACCTAAATTCAGGAGAGGTCCTCCTCCTCCTCCTACAGCTGGATCCTCAGGAAATGTTTCTCAAGCTCAGAAGTCTACTTCTTCCCATCATTCAAAATCTTCTTATGGCAGACAGCAGTACAGTTCCAACAGCAGTAGACAACAGCAATACCAAAAGCAAAGCAGACAACAAAAATCATTTGAATCAAATAAACAAGATAAAGCTAGTCCCGAAAGGCCTCTATCTTTAGTGTGTGATCCAGAACTGGATCCTAACTCTAAGATGGCCAGGTTTAAGAGTTTATAGGATTATCTCAAATCCGAAAAGCTAATGAAGAAGGAAAAGTTACTTCCCAGTGCACTACACTGTCTTCATACAGAAAGAAAGAGCTGGACAAGTATCAGGTACAAAATCTTTTTAATGTTGATACATATATGTCTTTACATCCTGAAGCAGTTGTACTAAGAGCTGCTTCTATGACAATCCTTGGAGCTCAAGACATGAAATTGACTATTAAGGAAGCTGCTGATCCAAACAGAGAAATTATCTTCAAACCAGCTACAGATGAAAAGAAGGATAATTCAAAGGAGGCTTGAAAATTTTTGCTTATTCTAAACTTTATTTTGAACTTGTTTATTTGTGTAAACTTTTCACAAGGCCCTGTTATTTTATTTCTGCTGAACAAATATAATTCTGTCAGATATTTTTCAGCTTTGTGATTTTTTTCGCTGATATTTTGTTTATAGTGACCTCACCTAAATAGGGGGAGATTGTTGGAACCCCACCTATTTAGGGTTGATTTGGGCTAGGTTCACTATTAGGATTCTCAGATTACCCACATTGTATAGTCTAGGGTCATAAGTCTTTTTCAAAGTCTAGGTCAAGTCAACAAACTTAGTTTGGTTGGATCAACCTTTAGAAGACATAGAGACAGAAGAACTTCAGAGAAATGCAGTTTTCTAAGAGTAGGAAAAGTCGCTCGACGATAGCTGAACTCAGCTCGACGATCGTCGATCTCCGATCGACGAACTCAGAGTTCCTTCTCTGAGTTGAGCTCGACAAAAGTCCAGTTGAGGTCGACGATCTCTGATCTCTTATCAGAATTTAAGCTCGACGAAAGTCCATCTTTTGTCGACGAACTTGGAGCTCAGATCGGCAGTTCTTTTTCAGATCATAATCACTGAGCTCAGTGTTGAAACCGAAAATCGGTCTCTTGTGGAGTTCACACTTGGGGAAGGGGTGGTCGCACACCTACTTCACTCCTTCAAGAAAAACAATAAGGAAAAGAGAGAACCGGACTAAACCAAGGGCCCGACGCGGAGGTCCCACCACACACTCGGAAGATCACTGAGCGCTTCCCCTCCTTAGCCAAATGTCGGGCTAAAGTACCTCAGAAAGCACTAGAAGACTGGGAGGCAACTAAGCATGCCTTCTGAGGTACCCCTTGGGTCCTATTTATAGATTTCTAAAAACGGTCTGCAAATAACGAACCTCTGCTAGCCTGAAATTACTGAAAGCCCCTTGGGTTGGCTTGCAAATAGCCAAACTTCGCTGTCCTGACCGGTTATGCGCAGTCCACCCAGGTCTGCAAATAGCGAGACTCCGCCGTTCTAGCTGGCTAAGGGCAGGCCTATAGGGGTAAAATGATAAGGAATCCCCCCACTGGGGACAGAGCGAGTAGCCGTTCAATGCCTCTACTCGGCGGGAGGCGCGGGTCAGGGCTGGCTCGCCTAGGGGATGCGGGTTGGAGACGGCCCGTGTAGGAAGGCGTGGGCTGAGGGTGACCCGCCTGAGAGGGCGTTGGTCAGAGGGCCAAGGCTGACCCTCCTAGGAGAGGCGGGCAGGGCTGACCCACCTAAGAGGCGCGGGTCGGAGGGTGATCCGCCTGGGAGGGCGCGGGCCTGGCTGGCCCGCTTGGGTGACCATTGGAGGCGCGGGCCAGGGTTGACCCGCCTGCTTTCCTGAGTCCCTTCAGCGAACACGGGGTTGTACATAATCCCCGCTCTTTGCGAACTTTGCAAAGGCTCGGAAAGAAACATCCAACCCCACGTGTTCGGCGAAAACCCTGCTGAGCTGGAGGGAATCTTTTGGTGGGGGACCCACCTCCATGCTATAAATATGTTGTCGGACCTCTAGGATAACTCCTCTTCTTTGCCCCCCTCCATGATTCATAGTCGGAAGATGCCTATGTTTGAGGAGATGCGGGCTCGTTTGGCGGCTGCGAGGGAGGGTGCCCGGGATGCGGCTCTCGAAGCCGCCCCGTAGTTGGCGTACGGGTTGCCTGGCCCCCTTTTCAAGCCAGATAAGGGGAAGATCATCCGGCGGTCTCCGACACGCGATGACCCCACCTCCAGCTCGTCCAGCGGTACCGGGGTCACCCCTAAGGTATATATGATTCCACTATTTGATCCACCACTCGGCTTTCTGATTTTCCTTTTCTTTTGGTAGGAGATGCCTCGCGGGGATGGGGAGATGAGGGAGAACCTGGGCGCTCTGCCCTAGTGGCGGCCGATCGGGTCGCTAATCCTTTGCCACAGGCGCCTATCCCTCCTACGGCGCCTCCCTTGCCAAAGCCCCACGGTCTGGGGAAACCCTTTATTACTCTTGGAGGAGATCCCTTTCAGGGTCGGTCGGGAACCTCTCGGCCTGCTGATGGTGCGGGCGACGTGCAAACACCAGGTAAATCTTCTGGCTTTAGCCTGCTTACCATTGTCGGCTTCTTCTGATCTTATCTCTGTAGGCTACAATGTGATCTCCTCTTCTGACGTCGAGATGAGGGAGGGGTAATCGCCTCCCACCAAAATGGACCGCATCTCAGAATACCTGGGAGACCCGCTCGATGCCGAGAAGATTAAGACGCAAGTGATGCGACTTTTCCAGAAGCACACGCTGTTGCTACGAGAGGTTTTCAACAGAGCGGAGAAGGACAAGGAAGAGATGGAGGAGCAACTTGCGGCTTTGGAAGGAGCGAGATGTCCATCAAACGAGGACGGGGCGACCTCCCCAGGCGTACATTTTACGTTAGCTGAGGGGAAACTTAGGCATGCCTCAGAGCAGATTGATCGGACCCAGCGGGAGCTGTCGGCAGTCTGCGAGTATCACTATCCTCGCGTACCACCCCGAAATAGCACGGGGTAGGGAGGTAGGTGGAAGTGGATCCAGTATTGAGCCCCCCCCCCCCCCCCCGCAAGTTGTGAATCGCCGGGTCCAAATCGCCTCCGCATGCAGTGGTCGGAATGCTTAGAATGCTAACTTCTTTGCTACAAACAATCTGAACATTTGTAATCATTCGGGACCACTCTCGCCCGCCACGGGCGAGTATTTGCTGCACTTTTCTTTTGACTGTGTTGATGTTTCGATCTCTGCAGGAGGTGTGGGCGGGACGCTGTGGATTGACCGGCTCTCCTTCAAGCGGGCTCGGCCAGAGGAGTCTCCTTGCCTAGCCATTGTTATATAGTATTGGCGAGGGCGAGCAGGCCGCTCGCGGGTCATGCAACAGGTGACTCGCGCGCGAGTCAGGGCGAGCCCGCATCGTGGCCGTTCTTCTACTATGCGGGCACGGGTAAGGGCGTTTCGCAGCCGACTGACGAGTTGACAAGGACCCGGGTTGGGTTCGGAAGTCAAAACATTGGGGCTAAATCTCTATCCGCACTCTTCCCGCCAAAAGGACTATTTACCCGCCTTTTCTCATTCTATAAATAGGCCCTGCCGACCCCCTCCTCACCATCGCATTTAAGACGTCTTCCTTCCCTTAGCTTTTACGAGAAACCCCTGTCCCGCTCGAAAAGATTTCTGCGAGATGGGTGGTGGTAGTGGCAAGGCAGAGGAGAGGAGCAAATGTTCTTGGACCTTCTCCGAGCATGATTTCCCTCTCGCTGCTCTTACTGAGTTGGAGTTTGTAGATACCGTCGGCAATTATATCCCTCCGGGCTTTAGGGCTAGGCAGCCCAGTAAGGAGGAGCAAATAAATGAGCTCTCTGCCAACGAGCTCGCATTCCCGATGGCCCAATTTTGGCGGGCCTCCAGCTACCCCTATGGCCGAAAGTTCGCCAAGTCTTCAAATACTATGGAGTCGTCCCTGGGCAGATGACTCCAAACTCGGTCGCGGTAATAGTAGGGTTTGCTTGCTTTCTGCGAGAGGAGAGGATCAAGTTCAGTCTTGCAGTGTTCCGCCAACTGTTCTCTTTTCGCGCAAATAAGGACGGGACCGCCTGCTTTGCCAGCACACACGCCAAGGTGCGAGAGACGGTCAATAAGAGCCATAACTGGCTCAAGTAGTTCTTGTTCTTCAAAGAGGACTTTGGCAACATCCCTTTCTCGCCAATCCAACTCGGTGAGGCGAGCTACCGCCTCCCAGCCTGGGGGGCAATGAAGCGGGGCTATTCGGGTTCTTCACTGGGAAGAACTTCGAGGTGGCTTACCTCCGTAGGAACCTGGACGACCTCGTCCCCGTCCCGCCAAGTGAAGGTAAGCTGTCTGTCCATTTGTGCTCTCTGAAACCCGTCGAATATTTTCTAAGTCCCATGCTTTACAGGCGAGCGCGACATCCCCCTCCATCCTCCCTACAAGAGCGCGCGGCACGCTTTCGCCGAGCTTGCCCGGGCCGAGGCGGCGGATGCCTCCTACTGCGAGCTCTCGTTCCCTGCTTCCCCGAAGCGACCAAGTCGCGAGCGGCCTCAGGACCCTCCACCATCCAAGAAATCGATGAAAATGGGCGTCGCGCCTCCCCCGACCCGCGACAAAGGCAAGTCCCCTGCGAACCAACCGTCCACCATTACTGCCCCCGCTACCTCTCCGGCCGTCAGATCTGCTGGCGGAGAGGTAGGCACATCGGAGCCGCAAGAGGGGGTTCAGCCTACCAGGAAGCCAGTCCTCCGGAGGCACCGCAAATTCGGTTATGGTGAGGGGCCCGTGGACGAGTCCGGAGTCCCGCTGCTTCAATGGAACAAGGAGACAAACCGGGTCTTCATATCCTCGTTGTTGCCGAGCTGGTTGGAGGACGACACCAGCAGCGGGGATGCTTACAACCTCTCCTTCAGCGTCTACGAGCGAGAAGACGCCGCCGTTTATAATGAGGAGGCGACGCGGGTATTAATATATGAAAGCGTGCGGGCCCAGTTTCGCAGCCTGGAGCTGGCCCATATGGTCGGTCGGCGGTGCCTTTGGTTGGACAAGAACTCCCCGTCCCTCAACAAGTTGATTGACGAGAAGGAGGCGGCCCGCAAGCTCTCCCAGGAGGAGGAAAACGAGCAATTGAAGCGGGCCAACATGGACGAGGCCGCTCTTGCTTAGTACTTAGGCGGAGCGGTAGGTTTCTCAACTCGCCTCAGCCTTTCCTCCCTTCTGCGCAACTTAATTCGGTGGTTCTCTATTTCATAGGACGCAGCGACGGCCAGCCGACTTGGCACCGAGATCGCTACACTCCAATAGGAGAAGTATGCACTTCAAGAGCGGGTGGACGCATTGGAGGCTGCAGCGGCTGCCCCGCTGCCGTCTACAAGCTCTTGTCAGCTCGCTCATTACAGCGATCATGAGATTGAGGTGATGATGCAAAAGAATGCGGCTGGTGCAACGAAGTACACCTTCTAGACACTGCATCGGGCCAACCTCCTTAGGGGCGACGGTGCCAAGCTTCTGGTGAGAGAGGTGGTACTGGAGATGTTCCTTCCGGTACCAGAGCCGGGTGACGGCTCCTACCACTGTGTATAAGGGGCTCGCCGCTCGGGGTTCGCCTCGCCAGAGGCTTGCTATCGCCTAACTTTTGTCGCAACAGTGTTGCGGGCCAAAGCCCGGATTTTATAACGGTCGCTCTTTTTGATTGCTCAGGATGTACTTCAAGAACTCTGTCTTTCTTTTTACTGTAATGAAAATATTTTCTTTCTCGCACTCGCGGTTTATATTTTGCCTTTAATGCTATTTTTGAATTTGCTACTGCGAGCGAGTAAGGTCGTTTGTTCGTTTGAGATCCAAAACTTAGACTTAGGAGCGAGGGTACGTTAGTTAGCCGCGATGCGAGCAGGCGACTCGCATCCTCTGTCTAGGCTCGCCACGCCACTTACATCATAGACCGGACGAGAAAAACTCAGCTAGTGCGTGAAAGAGACTTCGCGCAGGTTGGCCTGGCCGAGTTCTCGCTGCCTATACCCCTTCTCCGGGGCTTGCCGATCCGTATAGGCCGGGGCCGGTACACCTGGCTTGCTGACTTGCTGATGTCCTCTCGTCGACCCATCGATTCAATCATTCGCGATGCAGGCGGCTAGCTCCTTTTCTTATGCGATGCGCCCACTGAGGCGCCCCGCCCTTGTCGGAATGTGGGAGGGTCTAGGAGAGCTCCCGGAGTCACGCTCAACCCTGGTTGTTCGGCGAGGCCCGTCAGCTGGGTCCGCCTAGAGTTTATCCGACTGCACCCAGTCCTGCCAACTTGATTGGAGCCCGGCAGTGGGATCCGCTCGGGGTCTTGGGCAGACTCCTCCGAGTGACTTCTAGCCCTGCCAGCTTGATGGGAGCCTAGCAGTGGGATCTGCTCGGGTTCTGGGGCAGACTCCTCCGAGTGACTTCCAGGCCTGCCAGCTTGATGGGAGCCTAGCAACGGGATCACCATTTACATGAAATGCCATTTACATGATTTAGGGGAAAAACGTTTTAAGTCATCACCACTCCAGGTGAGACTTAGGGTCTCGCCCTCCATATTACGGAGGCGATACCCTCCGGACTTCAACGCCTCCTGTACATTGTATGGTACCTCCTATTTGGGATTGAGCTTCCCCATGGCGGCTGACCTCTTTGCGGCATCCACTTTCCTTAAGATCAAGTCTCCTTTCGTGAATTGTTTGACTCTGACATGCTTGTCAAAGTATTTGGCCATTCTTCTCTTCACTTCCTCTTACCTGATGGCAGAGAGGTCTCGCAGCTCCTCAACCATGTCGAGTGAGAGCCGCAGCTCCTCCTCATTCTCGGACCTCCATTCCTATCTACCCTCTCCTACCTCGGCCACCCGAGGCATTCGGACCTTGAACTCTATCGTAAGTTCCGCTTCGCACTCATGGGAGAGTTTGAAATGAGTCTCTCCTATGGCCGTGTTGGGTGTGGTTCTAAGGGCCCAGAGAACCGAAGGGAGCTTCTCCACCCAGATTCCTCTTAGATTCTTTACCTTCTTTTTGAGGAGGTTAACAATGATCTTGTTTGCCGCCTCCACCTACCCGTTGCTCCTTGGGTGTTCAATCGAGGCGAACCCGAGATCGATCCCGAGCTGCCTGCAAAAGCTAATAAACTCGGCGCTGACAAATTAAGGGTCGTTGTCTGTGACAATGGCCTGGGGCAATCCGTGACGACAGATGATCTACCCCCACACGAAGTTCCTGATGACTTGAGAGGTTACCTTGGCCAACGCCTTAACCTCCAACAACTTTGAGAAATAATCGATCATGACTTGTAGAAACCTTCTTTGGCCACTAGCCTGAGGGAAGGGTCCGACCAGGTCCATTCCCCAGATTGCGAATGGCCAAGGCGCTGTGATACTCCTAAGGCGTTGGGACGGTTGCAGCTGGAGGGGAGCGAACAGCTGGCACTTATGACACTCCTTTGTGAACTTTGTCACGTCTTGGCCTAGGGTCGGCCCAAAATATCCTTTCCTAATGATCCGGCCTTCTAAGGTCCGACTCCCGGAGTGGCTCCCGCACTCCCCAGAGTGAATTTCCTCCAAGATCCTCAGGACCTCCCTCTCGGACATGCAACGTGCCAACATCCCGGAGAGGGTCTTCCAGTATAGTTGGCCATCTCGTATGAGATAGTATGCCCTTTTGAACTTGAGCTTGTTCCTGGCCATCCTTTCAGGATACTCCCCAGTGGACAAGAAAGTTGAGAATGGATCCATCCATGAGGGGTGCTGCTCCACCTCCATCAATTACCCCTCTTCGATGGATGGGCAGAAGAGATCTGTGATGGCACCCCCCACCCGGTGACCATGCTTTACCAGTTGATCTACTTGCTCGTTTTCTTCCTTGGGCACGTGCCGGATTGAGAATGTCTGGAATGTGCCGATGACCCCCTTCACCTTTACTAAGTATAGTTGCAGAGTCGGCTCCCTTTCCTCGAACTCCCCGTTGATTAGGGAAGCCACCACCATAGATTCAGTGAGGACCTCCAAATTATGCACGCCCAGCTCCCTGGCTAGGCGAAGGCCTGCAATCACAGCCTCATACTTGGCCTGATTGTTGGTAATGGGAAAATTCACCAGTACTGTTTGCTCAATCCACGTCCCATGTAGACTCTCCAAGATCACCCCCACTCCCAGGGAATGTGTTCCCGATGCGCCGTCCACCATCACCCTCAAAAGGGTTGGGTGGGAGAGTTCTGTCTCTGCCACTTCCACTACGTAATCAGCTAGAAATTCATTCATAGCTTGTGCCTTGATCGAGAGGCGAGGGACAAAAGAAATGTCGATTTCGCTCAACTCTACCGACCATTTGGCCAAACGGCCTGAGTGCTCCACCCCCTCGAAGATGTTGCGGACGAGGTGGTCAGTCACCACTCAGATCGAGTGTGCCTGGAAGTAGGGACGGAGCCTCCGGGCTTAAAGGATGAGAGCAAAGGATAGATTTTCAAGGTAGGATACCGAAGCTCTGCCTTCCTCAAGACCCGACTAACATAGTAAATCGGGAGCTATTTTTTCCCTTCTTCCCAAACCAAAACGGAGCTCAGGGCCTCCGCTCCGACCCCTAGATACAAGAACAAGTCCTCCCCCTCCTTTGGCCCTTAGAGCAGGGGGGCCTGAGTATGCTGCCTCTTCAAGGCCTGAAATGCCTTCTCGCACTCCGAGGTCCACTCGAACTTCCGACCTCCCCTCAGGGTTTTGAAGAAGAAAGAGCACTTCTCCCCGGCCCGGGAGAGGAACCGACTCAACCCTGCCAGCTTCCCTGTCAACCGCTGCACTTCCTTGGCATTCCGTGGTGACCCCAACTCCACAATCACCCTCACCTTATCAGGGTTGGGCTTTACACCAGCAGGGGTGAGGAGATGCCCCAGGAATTTCCCCTGCTCGCCCCGAAAATACACTTCAAGGGGTTTAGTCTCATTTTATACCTGTGGAGAGTGGCAAAAGTCTCTTCCAAGTCCCGGAAGTTAGAGTCGACGTCTTGGCTCTTGATCATAAGGTCGTCTACATACACCTCCAGGATCCTTCCCTTCTACTCTCGGAAGACCCTATCCATAATCTTTTGATAGGTCGACCCTTCATTTTTCAGCCCGAAAGGCATCATTTTATAACAATAGCATCCGTCCCCTGTGATTAAGGAGGCATCCTTGATGTCGGGGGCGGGGGGGGGGGGGGGGGTGCATCCTGATCTGATTATAACCTGAAAAAGCATATATGAAACTCATTACAAGTAAACCGACGGCTTAGTCAACCAGCGCGTCGATCAAAGTCAAGGGGTAACAATCCTTGGGGCATGATTTATTAAGTAAAAAAAATCGATACACATTCTCCACCGGCCTTACCCTTTTTTAACCATAACAACGTCGGAGACCCAATCGGGGTATTGGATCTCGGATACAAAACCGGCCTTGAGGAGCTTGTCCACCTCCTCCCGAATTAGCTCGGCCAACTTGTCCATCGTGTACCTCTTCTTCTGCTAGATGGGGCGAGCTGAAAGTGAGGAAAAGATCTATCTTAACTCTAGAGGGGGGGTGAATAGAGTATTTTTAAATAATTTACAATTAAAAATATAAAGCAGTGGAAGACTTAATTTATGTATATGTGTAAGGTGCTTGTTATGAAATAAAAACAAAAGCAAGAGCTAAGAAAACACACAGCACACAGCAAAGTCAAACACACAGCAACCAGATGACACAAGGAACTATAGTGGTTCCCCAACAACCTGGGTATATCAACTCTTCTACCACCCTTGGTAGGAATCAACTGCAGGAATAGTTGATCAGGTTTCCTGGGCACCAATGAGCTTTTGATAAGGTGCTCAAAAACCAAAACTAGATTTTTTGATAAGGTGTCTTGCCACCACTGAGTTTTGACAAGGTCTCAGAAACCAGTCTCAGAACTTTTGAAGGGAGTTTTGAAAAACCCTTTTACAGGAGGGAAAGGAAAAAAGAAAGACAAAGTTGAGTTGTTCTTCTCTGTCAACAGTCTGAGAGAAGACAAGTGGATGATTATGTCAAAGCTCCCCCTAAGATCTGTAAGGGTTCAGGAAGGTGAGTTTTGCTAGGGTGATAGGTCTTCAGTTGCTTCAGATCTCCAACAATTGATGATTTCAACAGATGCTGAAATGTTTGATGTCTGGAGTTCTTGATGTTGAATCTTTTGAACACTTGATGATTTGGAGGAGTTGTGTAGCAGAAGATTTCCTCCACAGAAAACTTTCTTGTGTTCTTGAAGATATGGGATTCAGTAAATTTGTAAATCTCAGAAGATGAACTCTTGATCAGAGAGTTTCTATTGTTCACTCTTCTGTGTCTCTTTTAATCTAATTCTGCAGTATATCTCTTGTCTCTATAATTGTATTGATCTGTTGTATTTTCAAAAACATATTCTGAAGGAGTATATCAGATTCTGACTTAGATGGCCATTACTCAGTCATAAATGACTTCCATAAATGACAACTGTCTCTGGGGAAAGTCCTAAGTAACATTCCTTTTAATCTTCCTTGAAACTTGCATTAGATTGCTTGAAACGGCTTGAAAATCCTTTGCAATAAATGCAGGAAATAACCCTGAATGAATCTGAAATAATTCCATAACTGTTCTTGAATTTGAAATCTGAAAGCGTCGATCTCTCACAGAAATCGTCGACCTGAGCTCTACGATCGTCAAACTGAGCTCAGAGATTGGATTTATACTAGAGACAGAAACGTCGACCTGAGCTCTACGATCATCGAACTGAGCTCAGCGACTGGGAAAATAGCTGAAGACAGAGCGTCGATCAAAGCTCGAAGATCGTCGATCGGAGTTCGACGACTTGCAGAGTTGAGCTCAGAGAATGTCGAACTGAGTTCGACGTTTCGTCGACCTGAGCTCGACGAAAATTGTCTTTGTCTCAGAAACGAATCCTGATCTTTGAATAGTCTTGGGGGCAGCTCCAAACCTAAGTTCTAAGCCTTAGAGTCATTCTAAGTTGACCTTTTCAACTATACAACTAGGTCAAACCAATTTCCTCATAACATAGTGATCCTTGCCCAAATTAGTAATAGGATGTTCCAACAATCTCTCCCTATTTGGGTTAGGATTACTATTTACAGGACACAATAGGAAATACAAAAGCATACATATACAAACAAAAGCTAACACAACAAAGCAGAAGAAAACATAGCAGCATTGCAGAACTCATATAGAATATCAGCAATATTCAGAGATATAGATGTACTGTCTGCTTACAGAAATAATTTCTTCTCATTGCCTTTCTTAAATAGAATCTCTCTATTAGGATTGAGAGCATCTTTCTTTGATCTTCTGTCATCATCTGCCCCTAAGGATGTTGGGATCTTGGCCTTGGGACAACAGCCTCAGGGTGCAGCTTCATGTAATCTTCTGGATCAAAGAACTTTCTTAAAGCATATCTCTCCAGTTCTGTCTTCTTTGTTCTGATAGGGTTGTAATGTTTGAAATGTCTTTACCTTGCTCTTTGGCCTTCTTCATTTGATTTAGAGTAGCAAGCTCTTTCATTCTGGCAGTCCAAGACACTGGGTTGTTTTCAGGATCTTCAAAAAGGACTGGAGGTTCATATCTATTGATAGATTCTTAATCAGTAGGAGTCCTGGTGACAACTGAATCTCAAGCTTGTAAGGGAAAGGACCTTGAGTAGAATCAATTGGACCTTGTACTTCCCTTTGTTGTCTGGAATAGGTTCTGTACTCTCTCTGATTTCTCTGAACTGACCTCTTCTATAATGATGGCTTCTTTGATGTTGACCTCTGGGTTGATATCTTTGAGAAGATTGAGAGAAGAACTATGCTTTGAAGCAGATCAGGTGAGAAGCAGATCCTCCACCAGTACTAGCATCTGGAGGAGGAGGAGGAGGAGGATGAGACTGAGAAGGTCCTTTCTCATATTTGTCAAGTTTCTTCTTTTCCTCATAGCCTTTAACTGATTCTTAGAATATTGCATCCAAGGCTCTGTTATTTGACAATCATGCAAAATATAGTATGGTATATCAATACATCTTGGGCCTTAGCAGGGGGAACTCTCATCATTGCTTTGCTTCTTGCTTTCCTTTTCTTAGAGATGGTGCCAGCAAATCATCAGAGTCAGTGTTAAATTGATCACTTTCTGAACTCTGCGGTCTGTCATATAGATCATCAATGATTTTGATATACTCTTCTCTGTGTTAGACTTCTCAGCAGATAGATCAGGAGCAGAATCAAATGTAGTAGTAGCAGGAGCAGAAGGAACTTCTAGAGCAGTAGGAGCAGCAGGAACCTCAGAAACAACAGGTTCTTCTAGAAAAATAGCAAGTTCAACAGCAGCAGCATCAACAGGATCAGTAGGCAATATATCAATATCATTAGATTCAGCACCTTCAGCAGCAGCAGTAGCAGCAACACAATCA
This sequence comes from Platanthera zijinensis, assembly GCA_039513925.1. Classification (NCBI taxonomy): domain Eukaryota; kingdom Viridiplantae; phylum Streptophyta; class Magnoliopsida; order Asparagales; family Orchidaceae; genus Platanthera; species Platanthera zijinensis. The sequence goes on from CM077089.1 coordinate 107,561,968, forward strand.
GAAAACTCCACCGCCTTAAGAGAATTTATATAAGATATGATCAGGCTGGGATCACAGACAGTAATAGGCACAATGGCCTTAGTGAGGTCTTCAACTCCCAGAGTTGGTAAGCAGCTTCTGTGAAGAAGATCAAATGCATACAACAGTGACCTGAGGTCCACTGTGAGTACTAGTTCTGGAGCAGTAGTGGAGATTTGTGGCAGCAGCAGATCATCTGGAGCAGCAGGCATTACCTCAGCTTAAAAGGGCATCTCCCCTTGCCTTGATTCAGTGATGATTGGATCAAGGCACCCCACAGAAGGGATTGCCTGAGGAGAGGAGAGAGAGTTTAGCCTGTCAGATAGCTCCTTTATTGAGTTCAGGAGTGGATCCATGGTGGTCTCCAGCAGGCTTACTATCTTGGGGGCCAGTATCCCATATAGCCTATCTGCCAAGGCTGATAGATCCACTTGCTCAAGTGTGACTTGAGTAGAGGTGGAGGAGGGAATGGTTTGGGCTGGTGATGGATGAACTGTGGTAGATGGTATGTGGATGGTAGGATGGTTGGTTGAGAGATTGGGATGGTTAAGATAGATGATATGGGTGTGGAGATGGATGGTGTGAAGGATGGTTGAGTGAGAATGTCATGAAGGAGCTGTTGGTATGAGGAGGTAGAAGGAGGATCGGTAGGGGAGGAAGTGGAATCATCCATAAAGGAGTCTTCCAAGATGCTGAAAGAGGGTATGTCAGAGGTGGATAGAAGTGAAGTGGATGGAATTGTTCTGAGGTGGCTGGAGGTGGGATGGTGAAGAAATTGTAATGGGGGAAGAGATGGATGTGAGATGGTTGATGTGGAGGTGGAGGTAGAAACAAGTGGTGGAGAAGGAGAAGAAGAGGTTGAGGCAGGCAACTCTTCCAAGAGGGCAGAGGCCTGAGGGGAAGTGACTGCAGAGTCCTTGTGCCTGAAGCCATGGTAGTCCTGGATGGTTTGATTATCTGCCTTTCCCACTTACCAAATAGGGCACAGGTCAGTCTTTTTGATGCATTGATGTGCATCCCATTTGAGACTAGCAGTTCTGGGCACCTGGAGTGCAGGAATGCCCCTAAAATCCTCCCAAAATTCACAAAGCTCTTGTTTATTTTCTTCTTTATCAGATCAAAGAAAATTGCTCCCCAATTCAAGTGTTTCTTGTCTACCAGGGCTCCATCAAATAGAATTGATACCTGGATATGGTATCATGAGCTGAGTGCTTTGCCAGAAGCACTTTCCCACAACATAGCCAGACAGAAATCTAAACTAAATAGAGAGGTTATTTTTCAATAATTTGTTACGGTTAGCTGCGAGTGACCCATTCTATCCAACATTGAATCAAATTCCTCTCCAGACATTTCAGTAGAATCATCTCCAATACTAAATGAAATACTTCACTTAGGAGAGTAGGTGATAAAGATACCTAAGTCCCGCTTATAGTACCGACTATAGTATTTGATCCAGATTATTTGCTGTAAATACCCATTCCTTTATCTCACCTACCGCAATCTTCATTCTGGTAGACATAATATGCACCAACTGTTGTTTCTGAATAGTTCCAGAATGTCTTTGAATATTTGATCGCTCCAGTCAAATGAATCCATATCGATATCAAATCCAGTATGGAACTTCATCTTAGGCGAGAGAGGCAATGTTAACAACCATTTTATACCTGCAAAAATTAACAAACACGACCAAGTGTAGTAGAGTTTGGAGGGAAAGAAAGAAATTGCAGTGAATATGAAAGCGCAAAAGAAGAACGACGGCGAAAAGAATGATTTTTATATTAGGGTTCGACGCTGGAAAGGAAGGATCGTTGAACTCCGTTCGACGATCTGGCTTCTTAATGGAATCTGAAGGTCTACAATATCGTCGATCTCCGTTTGACGACATTGGAGAGCGTCGAACTCCATTCGACGATCATTGACCAGAAGAAGATAGCGTAGCGCTGCCTGGAAAATGCTGAACTCCGGTCGATGCTTATTGGAAAGCGTCGATCTCCATTCAATGATTTTTGGAAAAACATCGAGCGCAGTTCAGAGACAAAACAGAACCTACAGACACTAGAAAAATATAAGTTTTTAGCTAGTCTTGGTCTGTTTTTTGATTTAAAAATCTTGGGATTTATTTTAAACTCCTCCTCCATCTAACATTCCTAACTGATTTAGGAAGAAGGGGTGTGTTCTTTTCATCCAAAGGTTTGGTGAAAATATCTCCCCTTTTCAAATCAATTGGGATATATTGAATTTCAATTTTATTTTTCTCTACATTGTCTCTTAGAAAGTGATGTCTAATCTCTATATGTTTTGTCCTACTATGGAGAACTGGATTTTGTGCTATAGAAATAGCACTAGTGTTATCACATAATATTTTGACCCTTATAAGTTGTAGCCATAGTCTAGGAGCTAGTTTTGAATCCACAGAATCTGTGAGCAACAACTGTCTGTTGTCATGTATTCAGCTTCAGCATTTGAAGTGGACACTGATGTTTGTTTCTTACAGAACCAGGAGACAAGTCTGTCACCAAGGAACTGACAAGTTCCACTGGTGCTTTTCGTGTCTACTCTACATCCAGCATAATCAGCATCTGAAAATCCAGTTAATTCAAATCCTGAGTCTTTTGGATACCAGGGTCCTAAATTTGGAGAACTTTTCACATACCTAAGAATCCTCTTAACTAATGTTAGTGTGACTCTCTAGGGCTTACTTGGAACCTAGCACATATACATGTAGCAAACATTTATCAGGTCTACTAGCTATAAGGTACAATAGAGAGCCAATCATTGCTCTATATGTTGTCTGATCAACATGTTTACCATGTTCATCAGTATATCTAATACAGCATTGGTAGGCATAGGTGTTTTCATACAAGATGCTTCAGACATACCAAATTCTTAACCAATTCTTTACATATTGGTTTGAGAAATAAATATGCCTTCAGCATGTTGTTTGACTTGCAATCCTAGGAAGATGGAAAGCACACCCATGCTACTCATTTCAAATTTAGAGTGCATCAGGTTGGAAAACTTTTTGCACAAATTTGAATCAGTAGAACTAAAGAAAATATCATCTACATATATTTGTACTAGTAGGGTATGGGACTTATGGGTTCTAATAAAAAGAGTTTGGTCTACTCTACCCATTATAAAATCATTTTTTAGAAGAAAGCATGCTAAGGTCTCATACCATGCTCTAGGAGCTTGCTTGAGACCATATAATGCTTTATGCAATTTGAAAACATGGTCAGGATAAGTTGGAGAGAAAACTTGGAGGTTGTCTAACATAGACTTCCCTTTGATGTCTCCATTAAGAAAATGCACTCTTCACATCCATTTGGTAGACCTTGAATCCTTTGTGAGCAGCATAAGCAAGGAATATCTTATGGCCTCTAACCTTGCAACTGGTGCAAAAGTCTGGTCATAATCAATTCCTTCTTCTTGAGAGTAGCCTGAGCAACTAGCCTTGCCTTGTCCTTACAATAACTCCTTGATCATCCAACTTGTTTCTGAACACCCACATTGTTCCAACAATTGAGTGATCCTTAGGCCTTGGTACTAGCTCCCAAACTTTGTTCCTCTCAAATTGATGTAGTTCCTCTTGCATAGCAATGATCCAGTGTGTGGATCTTGTTCTTCATCTTGAATGGATTGAGGCTCAACTTGAGATAAAAAGTAGGTGTGCATCAGGTTCTGTTAACCTGATTTCTAGTTTGCACACCAGCTGAGATGTTTCCAATCACTTTGGAGATTGGGTGATCTCTTGTTTTTACTAAATCAACAGGGGGTGTTGATTGTTCACAACCTGTGTTGTTGTTTCCTCTTTATATACCTATTTTCGGACTCATCTAGGCTTATTTTCTTGTCTTTGCACACCGTTTAGCGTCATTTGCACTCCTTTGGTTCGCTACGGTTATTCCACGTCTTGTGCACTTTATTAGCCTATTTCTGTGCGTGTGTGTATTTCCCTTTTTGCTTTGCTTAATATTTATGTCTGTGACTGCCATGTCGACATCCGTCCAGTTTTCCTGCAGGTTCTGGGATCGTGTGGGCGTCCGGCATCGAACTTTCCCCATTTTTGGCAAAGGAGTCAATGGTCGTGCGTTTTTACCCACGCACGACCATCGACCTCTTTGGCGCACGATCATCGGTCGTGCGCAGTCATGACCTCTCCTGGGAAAGTTCTGTCCCGCCATATCGCACGATCACCAGCCAAACCGCGCACGATCACTGCTCGTGCGCTGCCGGTCGTGCGCAGTCATTATATCTTTTTCCACTTTTCTGCCTCCATTTCGCACGATCACTGACTATATCGCGCACGACCACTGGTCGTGCGCCAGTGATCGTGCGCGCTGTTTAATTCTGTTTTCTATAAATAGCGCAGGTCCGCCCTAATTTTGAGATCGATCAGATCTCGCGATTCTTCCGCCGTTTCTCGTCCCGAACGAGGGTTTCCGCCGTCCTCCTCCATCTCCCACCTTAGGGAGGGTCTCCGGGCAAGCTTACAACGCCAAATCAACGCGGAGCATCCTCTCGGCCTCCTCCTTCATCCTCAAGCTTCAAGCGGAGTTTTGACCGAGCTTTCTCCATCAAGCAAGGAGGGCCGGAGTCGCAATCTACGGATCATTTCAACGAAGAAGACGGGTCCATTGGGAGTGAGTGACAGCCTCCTCTACCCCGGACGCAGTTGAGGACCGAGCTTGGACTCGGATTGACAACCCGGGATTCCAACCGTGAACCCTCAACAAGGCTTCGGATTCGGTCGATTCGCACACCTCTTCCTCTTGTTGTTGTTAGCTTAGTTATTCTCTTTGTATTGATGAAGAATGTTTATTTGTAGTTAACTTTTACTCTAAATCATGTCTATGTGATTTGTGTTTTCGTTATTTATTTACTTGAGGTGCGCCTTATTATTCCGCCATCCCTCCACCCTTGCCGCACTAGCAATTGCTAGTGGCGTGCGTTGCGAAGAGGTGCTTACGACCCTCATTCCGCAGTTCTCTCCACCTCATCCGCTAGCCTACTCGCCCATCCGCCTAGCGATTCGGTGCATAGCGGCCCGTGTAGTTTCCATCCCGCCTGGCGAAGCATCGCATAGCGGCGTTGCATAGGAGTAGTTGATAGATTTTTTACTTTATTTTCCACAACCATCAAAACCCCCATCGTTACCTCCGACCCGAGGACTTCAATCTCAAGTCCTCCTCGACATTAACTCATCCCTTACCGTGTTCCTCAAGAGACCGACACTCGGGGATTTATTCCCAAACTTTATTACTTGTGCGACCGGTGCGCTTGCCGTAATCCACGCATCAAGTTTTTGGCGCCGTTGCCGGGGAACACAGTCGTTTGAGTTTTTGAAGAGGTAGATTTGAGATAGAAGCCCTTTTCCATCTGTTCATTCCATGTTTTATTTTTCTTTACTTAGTTTTTATAATTTGTTGCTTATTTTTCTTTATTCCTCTTCTAATTTTTTATATTCCAGTAGCAGGTATTCCTTTTTATTTATCTGCTTGTGTGTAGTTAATTTTTGCTTAGAAAATTCTTGTGGTGAATTCTTTCTTGCTGCACCATGTATTCTTATGCGAATATTCGTTGCCGTTGGTGCGGGGATTATAGGCATAACAGTGATGAGTGCCCCACTGAAGAATGGGAGCATAATTCTCGTGGTTCAGTGTATGGAGCACCGTTGTCTTATGGTACTTCATACACCGTACCCCAGTCTTATGGTCACTACTCTTCTCCGCCTACATCTTTTTCATATTCCTCTCCGGTCCCACCTGGACCGAGGAGTAATGGAAAACGGTGTTTGTGTTGTCAGAGCACCGACCATGTGTTGAAAGATTGTGCAGAATTTCAGCGCCAGTTGGAGGCGGATGATGAACCGGATATCCGGATTTCTCATCCACCTCTCAAATGGCCGCTCCTTCTGATTCTGATGATGTATCCGCAGTACCACCTTGTCTATGGGGGACTGCTGTGGATACACCCATCAGACTTTCTACTGGTCAGTGCGACGACATTGCGGCGCCTTCTCTCCTTGTGCCTTCTTCCCCTATTTTTGATTCACCCCCGGAGGAACCTGCGCATATTATCTCTGATGATGTTGCTCCTCCGCTTTCTTTGCATGAATTACCTACTCCCCTTTCTAGTGAGTTGGTTGATGATGTTGTGCCCTTTGGGAATTGGGAATATGAGGATGCGCCGTGGTGTGACGAGGACATTATTCTCATCAATGGTGAGTACTATGTCTTGGAACACCGTGACGTACCGAGGTGTGATGAGGAAATCCTTGCTGGCGAGGAGGTTTCTACTTCCTTGTTGGTTGAGGAGGTCCGAATCACCACCGAGGACCTCATGGTCTCAGCTTCCCCTCGCCATGACTCACATGACACCGACGATGATCATTGTTTGGAGCCTGCTGGGAGTGAGACCGGGACCACTCCCCCGATTAGTTCCTTATGTTCTTCGTCTCCTTTATTCCTTGACCCCCCTTCTCCTTCTGCGCCTGTGCGGGTTGACTCCCTGCAGGTGAGTTGGGTTGACTTTGAGCCTTGCGCTCAGGTTGTCGGCGAGTGCCTCAGCTTGCATGAGGAATTTCCTACTCCTTTTGCAGTTGAAGCCTCTGCCTTCACCTTCGCCCCCAACGAGCTTGTGGTGGACGATACCTTGCTAGGCAAGGATTCTTTTTGTGATGAGATGAGCGAGGACCAGGTCTCCTCCTCATCTTATTTCCTGCTTCCTCTACCTGAGCTTTTCAGGTATTATTATCTAGGTAGAGGGGTAACTGTGCTATCACCGTATCGGTACCCGTTACCGACACGGATATTGGAACAGTTACCTGTGCACTTTTCCTTTCATAGGCCCATCAGCTAGAACTTTTCTTTTGCCAAATAAGTCGTGCTGGGATGACAGTAACCCCAGTAGTTATCTTATATTTTCTTGCATTTTATTTTCATGTCTAGCTTAGTTTAGTTTTATTTGTTTTTGTCTATTTCTTTTGTTTTTGCGGAGCTCACCCCTGCAGGTATTCATGGATACTACACATTGGCGGGGTTGTGATTCTTCGTATGGCGGGCCTGCTTCTAATTTTCACGCGTCTTCTGGTATGCTCACTTGCTGAGCATTGGTAACCTCTTCCCTTAGCTCATTCTGATTTTAATTTCTATATCATTTGCTGTGTTGTTTAGTTTAAGTCTGGGGGAGAGCATGTTTACCTTTTGCACGCGCACCTTTCCTGCGCATACTAGAAGCTTTTATAGTTATTATTTTGTTTAGTCCATTTCTTGCACACCACTGCACCCACATGAGCGCGAGCTTAGCTGTTACCGTGCCGCGAGTTAAACTCATTTCTTTTGTTTGATTTGGAAAAATTATTGTGCTAGCTTAGGATTGCACGACGGAGTAAAATGTTGGCCTTGCTGTGTTTTCTAGTCAACTGCTCTCGTTTTGTATAGAAATTGAGTAGATTTAATTTTTCTGTATGCTTATAGCTTTATATTTTTCTATCTGCGTAAATTCTTTTTTTTATTCTAAAAGTTGGTGAATCCGGTGTGAATCAAACGGTAGCGTAGGAATGTGTGTAGCCGCCACTAGACTCGTATTGCTTGAGTCGGGAGGAAGGATTATCTTTCTCGGTTGCTAAGAACTTGCCCCAAGCTATTCTTGAAGCATTGGTACACGGTTAGTCTAGCGTGAGAGTGATGTAGGCCATCATTTTGGCCCGGTTGAGCTTTGTACCGTTCCTAACATCGCCCTTGCTAGCCCCTTTGTGCCTACCCTACCTTTTGATTCAGCTCCACTATATTCGCCAAAGCCTCATAGCCGATCCTAGTCGCACACCCAATTAGAGCTTCAGTTGTTTACATTTCATGTTGGGTTGTGATGTGGTGTTATTATTTGTGAAAATGTGGAAGCGCGCCCAAGTTTTATTTGCTGAAATTGTATATTGTGAAAAGAAAAAGTTTACAAAGAAAAATATTTAAAAAAAAAGGAGAAAAAGAGAAAAGAAAAAGAAAAAGAAAAAGTTTAATTGAAAATCTTTATTTGAGATGATTTGGATTTGGAGTAGGCGGTGCACACACCCATTTAGTAAAAGTTAAGTCTGGGGGTGTGGTGCACACCGTATTTATTTTGTGGGCAGGGTACTAGTTTTGTACGTTAGCTCTTTTGGGTTAGGTGCATAGCCGTCATGTTTATCTTTGCTTTCCTCACCTAATCCCAAGCCCCGTTATTATCCTAAAGTCCTACGGACTTGCGCTTGAGTTGACTAGTGCCGTGGAGAGAGTGCGATCGGGCAAGCTTATGGTTTCCGACATTGGTGGATTCCTTTGGGGGTAATCTTGAGCCCCGGTCTTCGGCAATGCTCACCTTAGTGGCCTGTCTACTTTCTCCCTGCGTAGGACCGGATGATTCACCGTGATTCTACTTTTGAGTAATAATAAATTTTTTGTTACGCATTGTGAAAATATAAAATATTTTGTATACTTAAGAATTTCCTCTACTTTATTTTTATGCACGCGAGCATGCGACTTCGCATGGTACTCCGTTTTGCAATTTCTTTGTTAGCTAGTTCATTTTCCCTGTCTGCTTAGGTTTTTGTTTGCTCGGGACGCGCAAATGGTTAAGTCTGGGGGTGTGATGAGTCCTCTTTATATACCTATTTTCGGACTCATCTAGGCTTATTTTCTTGTCTTTGCACACCGTTTAGCGTCATTTGCACTCCTTTTGGTTCGCTACGGTTATTCCACGTCTTGTGCACTTTATTAGCCTATTTCTGTGCGTGTGTGTATTTCCCTTTTTGCTTTGCTTAATATTTATGTCTGTGACTGCCATGTCGACATCCCGTCCAGTTTTCTCCTGCAGGTTCTGGGATCGTGTGGGCGTCCGGCATCGAACTTTCCCCATTTTTGGCAAAGGAGTCAATGGTCGTGCGTTTTTACCCACGCACGACCATCGACCTCTTTGGCGCACGATCATCGGTCGTGCGCAGTCATGACCTCTCCTGGGAAAGTTCTGTCCCGCCATATCGCACGATCACCAGCCAAACCGCGCACGATCACTGCTCGTGCGCTGCCGGTTGTGCGCAGTCATTATATCTTTTTCCACTTTTCTGCCTCCATTTCGCACGATCACTGACTATATCGCGCACGACCACTGGTCGTGCGCCAGTGATCGTGCGCGCTGTTTAATTCTGTTTTCTATAAATAGCGCAGGTCCGCCCTAATTTTGAGATCGATCAGATCTCGCGATTCTTCCGCCGTTTCTCGTCCCGAACGAGGGTTTCCGCCGTCCTCCTCCATCTCCCACCTTAGGGAGGGTCTCCGGGCAAGCTTACAACGCCAAATCAACGCCGGAGCATCCTCTCGGCCTCCTCCTTCATCCTCAAGCTTCAAGCGGAGTTTTGACCGAGCTTTCTCCATCAAGCAAGGAAGGGCCGGAGCCGCAATCTACGGATCATTTCAACGAAGAAGACGGGTCCATTGGGAGTGAGTGACAGCCTCCTCTACCCCGGACGCAGTTGAGGACCGAGCTTGGACTCGGATTGACAACCGGGATTCCAACCGTGAACCCTCAACAAGGCTTCGGATTCGGTCGATTCGCACACCTCCTTCCTCTTGTTGTTAGCTTAGTTATTCTCTTTGTATTGATGAAGAATGTTTATTTGTAGTTAACTTTTACTCTAAATCATGTCTATGTGATTTTGTTTTCGTTATTTATTTACTTGAGGTGCGCCTTATTATTCCGCCATCCCTCCACCCTTGCCGCACTAGCAATTGCTAGTGGCGTGCGTTGCGAAGAGGTGCTTACGACCCTCATTCCGCAGTTCTCTCCACCTCATCCGCTAGCCTACTCGCCCATCCGCCTAGCGATTCGGTGCATAGCGGCCCGTGTAGTTTCCATCCCGCCTGGCGAAGCATCGCATAGCGGCGTTGCATAGGAGTAGTTGATAGATTTTTACTTTATTTTCCACAACCATCAAAACCCCCATCGTTACCTCCGACCCGAGGACTTCAATCTCAAGTCCTCCTCGACATTAACTCATCCTTACCGTGTTCCTCAAGAGACCGACACTCGGGGATTTATTCCCAAACTTTATTACTTGTGCGACCGGTGCGCTTGCCGTAATCCACGCATCACCTGTGTTGTTGTTTCCTCTTGTGAAACAACAACTGGCTCTTTAAAATGGTTTTCTCCAAGATGTTGAACATCAAGATGTTGAGTATCCTCTTCATCTTCATTGATTTCAGCTCTTTGTTGGATAGGTGAATGTACTGAATCCTTTTCTATAATGTGTATACTGTCCAAATTTTCAAAAAGAGATTTTACCTGCAATGGTTCTATGGTAGAAGTAGACTTCTCCTTGTAACACATGTTAGTCTCATCAAAAGATACATGAATAGATTCTTCAATTTTAAGAGAAGTTTTATTATAAACTCTATAAGCTTTACTGATCATGGAGTATCCAAGAAACACTCCTTCATCAGCTTTAGCTTGGTATTTTGCTAAATACTTCTTGTCATTATTGTGAATATAAAAAATGCAACCAAAAATTTTGAAATAGTCTACTTTAGGTTTCTTCCATTTGAGCAATTCATAGGGAGTCTTGCCCTTTAGCTTATGTATCAAACTTCTGTTCAACACATAGTTGGAGGTGTTCACTGCCTCTGCCCAAAAAGATAGAGGAAGGTGAGCATTTGTCAACAATGTAGTGGCAGATTCAATTAGGGTTCTATTTTTCCTTTCAGCTACCCCATTTTGTTGAGGAGTTCTAGGAGCTGAGAAAGTATGCCTGATCCCTTCACTCTGACAGAACTCTTGCATAAGAAGAGAATCAAACTCTGTCCCATGATCACTTCTGATCATGGCAATGTGAGTATTGAACTCAATCTGTATGCATTTGAGAAAATCTGTCAAACATTTAAAGTTATCAGACTTCTTCCTCAGAAAGAATACCCAAGTGAATCTAGAGAAGTCATCTACAATCACTAAAGTGTAAGATTTCCCTCCTAAGCTTTGTACTGTAATGGGTCCAAAAAGATCCATGTGTAACAGATACAAAATCCTAGGTGAATCACTCTTATTAAGTGACTTAAAACTATTTTTAGTTTGCTTGCCTAATTGACAAGCCCTGCAGAGTCCTTCCTTCTTATAGGGGCCATAAGGTAGTCCTCTAACAAGGTTGTCCTTGGACAGCCTAGCAATGGTTCTAAGGTTTAAGTGTCCTAGTCTCTTATACCATAAATCATTTGGTTTGCAGACTGAATTAAATAAGCAGATATCTATGTTGGCTGAAAGGAAATCTACAAGATAAATATTACCTTTCCTTTTTCCTGTTAACATTGTTGTGTTATCCTCTGACTTGATCTGGCATAAGGATTTGTTGAATGTCACTTGATATCCTTCATCACAGAGTTGACTGATGCTGATTAGGTTGTGCTTCAGTCCTTCCACATAAGCCACCTTCTTGAATGTGACTGAGCCAATTTGAACAGCACCATATCCTTTTGTTTGACCAAAGTTTGAATCTCCAAAGATCACTTTGGGTCCAAGTTTGGCTTTGAAGGATGTGAGATTGTCCTTACTCCCTGTCATGTGCTTTGAGCACCCACTATCCAGATACCATTGTTGGTTCATTGCTGGATAGGTCTTCACCTGCACATAAACAATTTATATGTTTTTGACCCAGTTTACCTTGGGTCTAGGTTGATAACCTTTAAATTCAGAAATGAAAGACATCCCTGGCTGACTCTTATATCCTTTAGGATGGTATCTCCTAGGAGGTACTATCCATTCAGTATAAGGGTTGAAGCTTTGGGATGAGAGACTTCTAGGATTGACTTGAGATTTACCTCTGAAAGAAGGTTCAAAGCTCTGAGCTCCGTTAGACGATCGTCGACCTGAGTTCGACGATCTTGGGTAAGATCGTCGAGCTCCGTTCGAAGATCGACTATACTAGAGTTCAGAGTTCAGAAGTCGTCGATCTGAGTTCGACGATCCAGCCTTGGATCGCCGAGCTCTGTTCGACGTTTTCTGTTGAACTTTATTTTCCTTAGGTAAATCTTGATTCTTCCTAGCTACCTCTACAAAACCCTTTCCTTTATCAGAAATAAATTTAATTGGGGTTGTTAATACTATAGGTTGGCTGGATGAAGCACCCAAGCCCAGTGTACTGTTGAATCTTGAGTTCACTGTTCTTGTGATGTCCATCAGTCTGATGCTTCTCCCATTAAGGGATTCTTCAAACTTCTTTTCCTGGGATAACTCACTTTTCAGTGAAGCTATCTCCTCCCTACAACATTCTAACTCCTCAGAGAGTTTGAGGTTGTCTGATTTTAAGGTGCTATGTTCAGACAATTGATTTCTGAGAGAGATAATCTCTTTCTCAGATTTTAACAGGTCTAAACAAAGTGCCTTAAATTCAGACCTAAAGTCCTCTGAGTCAAAGTCAAAGGAGTCAATTACCTGGTCTTCTTCAGTTTGAGTTTCAGATTCTGAGTCTGATCCCTGTTCTGCATCATAATTTTGCTGAGAGGCATTCATAGCCATCATGCATAATTCCTTTTCTTCAGCATCATCCTTATCATCACTTAAGCTTGATGAGGCTTTTGATTCTTCTTCAGTATCACTCCAGCTTTCAGCTACAAACCCCTTCCTTGTATGTTTATTTTTGTTAGAGGAGGATTTGTTGCTGTTGTTTCCCCTAGAGTCCTTATCTTTTCTCCTATCTTTCCTCTCCTTCTTGTCCTTATTCTGATTTTCTGGACAGTCAGGCCCAATATGGCCTGGTTTCCTGCATTCAAAACAGATTATTTCTTTATTATTTGAATTATCATACCTTGGCTTCTAATGCCCTCTGGATGACCTCTTTCTGAAATCTTTCCTGGCCATCTTATAGAATCTTTTGGCCAACAAGCTCATCAATTCTTCATTGCCTGTTACCTTGTCTTCAGGCAGATCTTCTATAGCTTTGAATGCTATGGTCTTCTCCTTTCTGATGGCTGGAGAAGCAGTCTTTTGTTCTTCCTCTCTGTTCTTGATGAGCAGCTCATAAGACTTGAGCTTGCCCAACAAAGTTTCAGTAGTAATCTCATTTAGGCTTCTAGCATCCTTGATTGGCCAGATCCTTGAGTCCCAAGTGCTAGGGAAGCACATTAGGATCTTGTCATTTAGTTCAGTTAGTGTGATCTCCTTATCCAATGTTTTCAACTCACTGACTATCAGACTGAGCCTGTTGTACATATCTTCAACTGACTCAGCTTCTCCTTTCTTGAAATTCTCATATTGAGATATGCGATGGGATCTCCAGTCCTTCCTTTCATCAGCAGATCCTGAGACAATTTCAGATAACTTGTCCCATATATCTTTTGCTGAACTGCATTCAGCCACCTTTTGGAATATCTCATCAGACATGGTCTGAGCAAGGATATTCATAGCCTTTGCATCTGCAACTTTCCATTTCTTTATTTCTGCATCTGTTCCTGAAGGAGGTGGAACAGCACTAGTACTTGTGATCACTGGGGGTCTTGGACAAACTGTCAAAACAAAATTAAAAATGTCCTCATTAATAGAATTCATGTAAAGCTTAATCCTTGCCTTCCAAAGTGCAAATTTAGAGAGGTTGCACACTGGAGGTCTGGTGCTAGCATAATCTTTGTTTTGTGCCATGGTTTTGTTTGAAAATAAATATAATACAAAAAGTAATAACTATCCTCTATAGAAGGTTTATCTTATCAAGGATCTTTTGGTTCAGGTGTTAGCCTATTCAATCAATCTGTTGAAGATTCAGATGTTGAATAACAAACCTGCCTATGATACCAATTGAAAGTGAGGAAAAGATCTACCTTAACTTTAGAGGGGGGTGAATAGAGTATTTTTAAAATAATTTACAATTAAAAATATAAAGCAGTGGAAGACTTAATTTATGTATATGTGTAAGGTGCTTGTTATGAAATAAAAACTAAAGCAAGATCTAAGAAAACACACAGCACACAGCAAAGTCAAACACACAGCAACCAGATGACACAAGGAACTATAGTGGTTCCCCAACAACCTGGGTATATCCACTCTTCTACCACCCTTGGTAGGAATCCACTGCAGGAATAGTTGATCAGGTGTCTTGGGCACCAATGAGCTTTTGATAAGCAGCTCAAAAACCAAAACTAGATTTTTTTGATAAGGTGTCTTGCCACTACTGAGTTTTGACAAGGTCTTAGAAACCAGTCTCAGAACTTTTGAAGGGAGTTTTGAAAAAACCCTTTTACAGGAGGGAAAGGAAAAAAGAAAGAAAAAGTTGAGTTGTTCTTCTCTGTCAACAGTCTGAGAGAAGACAAGTGTATGATGATGTCAAAGCTCCCCCTGAGATCTGTAAGGGTTCAGGAATGTGAGCTTTGCTAGGGTGATAGGTCTTTAGTTGCTTCAGATCTCCAGCAATTGATGATTTCAACAGATGCTGAAATGTTTGATGTCTGGAGTTCTTGATGTTGAAGCTTTTGAACACTTGATGATTTGGAGGAGTTGAGTAGCAGAAGATTTCCTCCACAGAAAACTTTTTTGTGCTCTTGAAGATTTGGGATTCAGTAAATTTGTAAATCTCAGAAGATGAACTCTTGATCAGAGTGTTTCTATTGTTCACTCTTACGTGTCTCTTTCAATCTAATTCTGCTGTATATCTCTTGTCTCTATAATTTTATTGATCTGTTGTATTTTCAAAAATATATTCTGAAGGAGTATATAAGATTTTGACTTAGATGGTCGTTACTCAGTCATAAATGACTTCCATAAATGACAACTGTCTCTAGGGAAAGTCCTAAGTAACATTACTTTGAGTCCTCCTTGAAACTTGCATTAGATTGCTTGAAACGGCTAGAAAATCCTTTGCAATAAATGCAGGAAATAACTCTGAATGAATCTGAAAGAATTCCATAACTGTTCTTGAATTTGAAATCTGAAAGCGTCGATCTCTCATAGAAATCGTCGACCTGAGCTCTACGATCGTCGAACTGAGCTCAGAGATTGGATTTATACTAGAGACAGAAAACGTCGACCTGAGCTCTACGATCGTCGAACTAAGCTCAGCGACTGGGAAAATAGCTGAAGACAAAGCGTCGATCTGAGCTCGAAGATCGTCGACCGGAGTTCGACGACTTGCAGAGTTGAGCTCAGAGAACGTCGAACTGAGTTCGACGTTTTGTCGACCTGAGCTCGACGAAAATTGTCTTTGTCTCAGCAATGAATCCTGATTTTTGAATGGTCTTGGGGGCAGCTCCAAACCTAAGTTCTAAGCCTTAGACTCATTCTAAGTGGACCTTTTCAACTATACAACTAGGTCAAACCAATTTCCTAATAACATAGTGATCCTTGCCCAAATTAGTAATAGGGTGTTCCAACACGAGCCTCCGGATCCAGGTTGAGGCGATGGCAGGCCACGTCCGCATCGATCCCTTGCATCTCTGCGGCACTCCAGGTGAAGACATCCACATTCTTCCAGATGCACTCCAGCATCCAGCCCTGAGCCTCCGGAGTCAGCCTCCCACTGACGCGAACCTTCTACACCCTGTCTCTAAGGGTGAGAACCTCCATCTCCACCACCTCTTCTTCCACCTCCATATGAGACTGCTCCCCCCACTCTTCAGCATCCCCCCTCCGGGGGGAAGACCTCTTCCTCAGCTTCCTCTACGACCATTGCCTCGGCCAGCTCCTTGACTTCCTCCATCTCCTCCTCTTGAGGGCGGGTCACCTCCACCTCCATCTCCTATCGGCAAGCCTCCTACTCTGCCATCTCCATCCTTCGCCCCATATCCTCGACACCCCCTTTCCATGAGATGGAGTTTACGGTGGTGACGTTGCACTCCCTTGCTATCTTGGGGTCTCCACGGACCCGGACCTTGACCCCCTTGATGTTGAACTTTAAGCATTGGTGGAAGGATGAGGGGACGCAGCGAAAGACGCTGATGAGGGGCCTCCCAAAGATGACAATGTAGCTGTTGGGGGCATCCACAATAACGAACTTGCAAGTGCAGGACTGCCCCCCCCCCCAGTGTAACATGGAGTCCTAGTCCTCCTTCTACCTCCTTCCTCTCCCCCGAGAACCCGAACAAGGGTCCGTAGGAGGCAAGCACCCTCTTTGCCTCCACCTTAATCGTGTTGAACGCCTTCTTAAAGATGATGTTGACCGAGCTGCCATTGTCGACGAGGATCTGGGCGATGGTAAAGTTCTAGATGGCTATCTGTATGACCAACGCATCACAAAAGTGATCCTCGTGATCCGGTATATCCTTCCTCGAGAAGGTGATCTTCTCCTCCTGGGGTGGGGTCTGGGACGTGGAGGCGATGCTCCTTTGATACATGGTACGGAGGCTCGCCTTGTGGGAAGCCTCGACACCTGCCCCTCCATGGATCATCCTGATCCTTCCCCGGGTCCCCACATCTTTGAGGTCCTCGCACCGATCCTCCTCCGGTCGCGGCATGACCTCTTCGATCCGCACCTCCTGACGCTCCTGCTGTCGTTGTTGCTCCCTGTTTCCTCGTAATTCGAGGAACTCCGGGCACGTGATTGTAGTGTGCCCTTTGTAACGCCCCGAAACTAAAAAGAGGGACGGGTAATGTTTTAAGCCAAGGCTGGGACCTAGAGCAGGTGTCTCGTGCGTGTCACAGGCGTGACACGGGCGTGTCACGCTAGGGAGTTTTCCGAGTCATGTACACGGGCCATGACACGGGTATGGACACGGGCGTGTCACAGGTGACACGGGCATGTTGGGTGTCGTGTCGTCCTCGGGAAGCAAGTGTTGGTAGTTGTACACGGGCCATGACACGGGCACAGACATGGGTGTGTCACATGTGATACGGGCGTGTTTGGTGCCGTGTCGCAGGCCGTGTCCTTCTCGGGAAAAGTGTGTGGGTCGTTGCACATGGGGGTGACACGGGTTATGACACGGCCGTATTGCATGCGACACGGGCGTGTCGGAGGCCGTGTCGAATGTCGTGTGCTGGTTATCGCGTCAGTCGAGACGGCGAATGGGTGACACGGCCATGCACACGGTCGTGTTGCAACCCGTGTTCGGCCCAGATTTTGTAATTTTAGGCCGAATCGTGGCCGTTAGTTTCCTTGGCTTTGGATCCGACGGCTGAGGTTTAGTGCTGGCAGTTTAAACGCGAAAATAGGGTTACAAACCCTCACTTTCATTTGGGTGTTCTCTCTCTAAGATTTTAGAGAGAAGGGAGAGCAAGGTGGAGAAGGAGACCATGATCCGGCCTCCGGTGGAGTGTCGGAGCTTCGAATCGCGATCCGAGTCCAGATCCGCGAAGGCGACGCCATTACAGTGCTTTCAAATTACGTAGATTTTTCATGGCGCCGCGGAAGAATGCAAGGGTAACGATTCTCATCCTAGGTCATGTGAAGCCCTCTTTTCCTTTGAGTAGGAAGCCCTCTCTCGCGAGTAAGCGAAGAGTTGGAGTGTTCCTTGGGATAGATATGTAAAGTCCCCCTTGTATAGAGTTCGTATGCGAAAACGGGCATAGGCATTGTGTGTGAAGACTATCCGGACAAGTTGATCCGGATCGGTGATGTTGCATTGCATATGAACCGGGGAAGACTCCGGATGTTTTGGCGTTTTTCGGGTTTTCTACGTGGTAGATTGCAGCAGGGAGCCTTGGAGATTAACTCCAAGGTTCACCCGGAAAACTGGGCAAAAGCGGGTTTTGCAAACATGATGGCCGGGGAGCCAACGTGAACATAACCGAGTTATGTGATTGTTGTGGTGGAAACGGGACTCGGTGAGTCTTGACATGCGCATATGGCTTAAATTGTCGTTTTGGAATTAGCACGGGTCAGGCGGAACCGTACCCGATCTATGTCGTTTGGTGGGACCGTTGGCATGGATGAGGGTTTTGGCGGTCTATGGCTTAAATTGTCGTGGCCAAGGCCAGGAAGACAAAATGCTCATATGATTGGCCGTCCAAGGGGCGGTGGTGGAACGGGAACGTCTATGGCTTGAATTGACGTGACGTTGGCCGGTTCGCCGTGAATGTGCCCTGTGTGCATGAGGTGTGTGGCCATGCGAGCCTACGCCTGTGATGAAGTGTCTTTACACTATTTTGATGCTATACTAATAAAGTGCAGGGAAAGAGCATCGCCGCCCCGATTTTGGGGGCGGGATCGTTATAATTTGGTCAGCATTGCTGACCGTTATTTTGTGTACCACCGGGTGGTGGATTGTGGCTTGCAGGTGCTGCGGAGCCGAGCGGGAAATAGCGGGCTAAATCCCATGTTGCGGTCCTGGCCCTCGAAGGCCTAACCTTTTTATGTTTTCCGTTTATCTCATGTATGGCCGGCCCGTGAGCCGAAGTATGAAAGACACTCTTGTTTGAGGAAACTATTGTAAGGCCTTAAGGCCAGTACTTTTGTATTAATCATTCCTATTTTCTCTGAGTAGTGGACATTCGTGCTTGGTAGGGTTCTTATTTTTGTGCAACTTAATAAATTGCTTCCGCTAGGTGCTGTGTAGGACGTTGTGATTGGTTGTATGATTTCAATGCGTAACCAACCGGTCTATCCGTAGTATATGGCATCGGGCCCCGGTCGGACCTACTACTATATGCTATGTAACGGATAGGGGTGTTACAAATTGGTATAAGACTACTGGTTTCGGTTAAACTTAAATGAATTCGTGGGCGAATTCACTTTATGGGGTGGTGAGCACATGTGTGTGCGTCATCGTTATAATATGAAAAGAACCCATGAATGTCCACTTAGGAATGAAAATACACGTGTTTGAGGAACCTGCGTGTTCCTATAATTGCTGTTTGCAATATTGTTTGGTCGCTTATCGGTGTTTTGCACGTTTATAGGTGACCAGAAGTGGTGCTGGACCGTCGGAACGGCCAGGTTCCGAGGCAAGCAGCGCACCAAGTGATGCGCTTGCAACACCTCCGTCTGCCGAGACCATTAGATTGGTGGCAGAAGCTATCTTTGCTATGATCAATACGCAACCTGCAAGGCAGGTGCAGCAGCCTGCTCCTGCGGTGGAGCAAGTGCCGCTCCAAGCAGTGGAGCCTAGAAGGGTTGAATAGGTGGCGGTGGAGCCGGAGTTGCCTCGAAGAGCAACTGAGAGACAGCTTAAGCATGTGATGGGCTTCCATCCACCGGTGTTCTCGGGAACGGGAACCCCGACCCAGGCCAAAGATTGGCTATCAAGAGTCAATAGGGTGATGAGAACAACAGAAACGGAAGAGTGGCAGAAGACCACGATAGTAACGTTCCTATTGGACGGGGATGCGAGATAATGGTGGGAAAACCTAGAGCTACACCAGTTGAGGGGAAGGCCGTTGGCCGAAGTATCTATGGTAGAGTTTTCGAGATTGTTCATGGCTCGATACCTCCCCTCAGAGTAGAGGATCGCATTGGAGAACGAGTTCTAAAAGCTGGTGCAAGGAGATAGCACTGTAGACGAGTACCTCCACGAGTTTACTCGATTGGGGGAGATATGCTAGCGCTACCTTTGCCGACAAGGAGCGAAAGACTAACCGCTTCTTTGAAGGGTTAAGAGATTAGCTGAGGCTGCTACTGTCGGGGCCCATGGCGCAGGTTTTCATGACCCTGGTCACCTCGGCCCGGTCCTTGGAGAAGGACATGAGAAATGTGCAAGCTAAGAAGGAATCTGGTGGGAAGAAATCGGAGTTCAAGGCGCCGACTACGTCGAAGTCAGGCTACCGCAGATTCTACAAGAAGGCTAGGACGCCAGGTCCAGCTTCTTCTGCAGGTGCCGCGGGGGCAACTACCAATCGAACCCCGGGCGCTTGTTTTACGTATGGAAAGACGGGGCACTTTGCCCGCGATTGCTGGAGCGGACGCCCAAAGTCCGAGAGAAAACAAGGAGCTACTTACGAAGAGAAGGGGAAGGCGGTGGAGTCAACCGCGTCCCTTTATGCTCTGACTCAACCTAGAGTGTACAACTTGGGCCAGCATGAGGCCATTAAACAAGCTGACGTGGTGACAGGTACGAGTTAATTTATAGCAAGTTAACTTTAAATATTGTTCTCTATTGCTTGTTATCCTAATATGGTTTGCATAGGCTTTGTTTTGATTAGCGATAGTCCAGCACGAGCTCTGTTCGATACGGGAGCTTGACACTCCTTCTTGTCCGAAAATTTTATATCGCGCATCGGAGTCCCTTCTTCAATGTCGAATGACAAGTTGGATGTGCTGCTACCAAATGGGTGCTCGATGCGTGCGGACGGAGTGTGCGCCGTAAAGGTTCACATAGAGAGACAAGAGTTCGACTTGCTAGCGTCATTGCTGACGCTAGTAGAGTTCGACGTTATCTTTGGGATGGATTGGATTTCGGAGCAGAAGACTTGCATTGATTGCAATAGTAAGGAGGTCAAGCTAGGTGTTGGACGGGAGACAATATTCACGGGACTGAAGGGGTCGAGCAGGACGCTAAAGTCTGCTCTTCAGGTGGTAAAGGCAGTTCGTGCTGGCGCAGAGCTGTTCTTCGCAATAATGGGGGCTGTAGAGCCAAAGTCTGCGTTGGATAGTATCCCCGTAGTTTGTGAATACCCCGATGTGTTCCCGGATAGTCTTCCCGGAGCCCCACTGCAGCGAGAGATTGATTTCACTATCGAGCTTGTGCAAGGTGCTAAACCTGTGTCACGTGCTCCTTATAGGCTGGCGCCGAAGGAAATGGCAGAGTTGAAAGTTCAGCTAGAGGAGCTAATGGAGCAAGGTTATGTGCGTCCAAGCTCATCGCCTTGGAGCGCACCAGTCCTCTTCGTTAAGAAGAAGGACGGGAGTATGCGGCTGTGTATCGACTACAGAGAGTTGAACAAGCTGACGGAGAAGAACAAGTACCCGATCCCGAGGATTGATGATCTCTTCGATCAATTAGTCGGATCGTCAGTATATTCTAAGTTGGACTTGAAGTCGGGGTACTATAAGTTGAGGATCAGGGAGTGTGATATCCCGAAGACGGCGTTCAGCACAAGGTATGGGCATTTCGAGTTCACGGTCATGCCGTTTGGACTGATGAATGCGCCATCAGTGTTTATGGACTTGATGAACAGGACGTTCTGAGATTTCCTAGACCACTTTGTGATCGTCTTTATTGACGATATATTGGTGTACTCGCAGTGCGAAGAAGATCACTTCAAGCACTTGCATCTGGTGTTGGAGACTCTGAGAAGGAATGAACTGTATGCGAAATTCTCCAAGTGCGAGTTCTGGCTACCCTCAGTAGCATTCCTTGGTCACATTGTCAGTGGGGAAGGTATAGTGGTGGATCTGGAGAAGATCGTTGCGATACGGGAGTGGCCTGCATTGTCTTCTGTCGCGGAAGTCCGTAGTTTTCTCGGGCTTGCCGGATATTACAGGCGCTTCGTAGAGGACTTCTCGCGGATAGCGCTACCTCTCACGAAGTTGACAAGGAAAGATCAGAGATTCTTGTGGACGCAGGAGTGCGTGCAAGCTTTTGAGGAGCTGAAGAGACGGTTGACCACGGCGCCAGTGCTTAGTTCGCCGAGTGGGACCGAGGGCTTCAAGGTTTATAGTGACGCCTCGGGTAGTGGTTTGGGCTGCCTGCTGTTGCAGCATGGGAGCGTGATAGCTTATGGATCGCGTCAGCTAAAAGTGCATGAAAGGAACTATCCGGTCCATGACATGGAGTTGGCGGCCGTGATATTTGCACTTAAGCTGTGGAGGCACTACCTATACGGCGTAAGGGTTGATATTTACACTGATCACAAGAGCCTGAAGTACCTGTTGGATCAGAAGGATCTTAACATGAGGAAGAGGAGGTGGATGGAGTTCCTGGGGGACTACACCTTCAAGATTCATTATGTACCCGGGAAGGGCAATGCGGTTGCTAATGCGTTGAGTCGCAGGGCTCCCGCCCAAGCCAACTGGTTGTCGGTTCATGATGAGAGGCTAGTACGGGAGTTGGAGGCGTTGGAGATCTATTGTGTGGACAAGCAGACAAGCGCCAAGGCTTTGTTGAACTGGACGGAGGTTTAGTATGACCTGGCTGACCGTGTTCGGCAGGCATTGGAGTTAGATGACTCCATGAAGGAGCTTATGGAGGAAGCATTGGATGGGTCAAATTCCAGATTTTCTGTTATGGATGGGTTGCTAAGGAAGGATCATTGATTGTGCGTCCTAAGCGGGGGTAACCTGCGGGCGGAGTTGATGTACGAGGCTCATCATACCCAGTACTCAATCCACCCAGGGAGCACAAAGATGTACCGTGACCTCAAGAAGCTGTTCTGGTGCCCGGGGCTCAAGAAATACATAGCGTTGTTTGTGGCTAAGTGCCAAACGTGCGCCTTAGTGAAGGCGGAGTGCCAAAAGCCGGGTGGATTCTTGAAGTCCTTGCCTATACCGGAGTGGAAGTTCGACAACATATCGACGGACTTTGTGCATGGTTTGCCAAGGTCGCAGAGGGGAACAACGCCATCTAGGTGATCGTAGACCGGTTAACTAAAGTGTCGCACTTTATTCCGCATAAGAAGGATGACTCGGTGGAGAATTTGGCGAAGCTATATGTGGATAATATAGTTAGACTGCACGGTGTGCCCCGTAGCATTGTGAGTGATCGCGATGGGCATTTCACGTCCAATGATTGGAAGTTGGTGCAGCAAATGCTGGGGACAAAGTTGAAGTTCAGCACAGCCTTCCATCTGCAAACGGATGGACAGACCGAGAGATTCAATAGAACGATGGAGGACATGCTATGCATGTGTGTTCTAGAGTTTGGGAAGCATTGGGAGGACCACCTGTATTTGGTGGAGTTCGCGTACAACAACAGCTACCAGGAGAGTATCCAAATTGCCCCCTTTGAGGCCCTATATGGTAGGAAATGTCGCACGCCGTTATCGTGGCTGAAAACGGGTGAGGCAAGGTTGTACAAGAAGCAGGAAGTGGAGAGTGCTACTTCTTTTGTGCGGATCATTCGAGAGCGCTTGCTGATCGCTCAGGACATGCAGGCTAAGTATTACAATGCCAAGCACCGGAACGTGGAGTTCACGGTAGGCGATTGGGTGTACTTGAAGATAAAGCCGTTCAAGGGTGTTTCGCGGGTAAGATGCTTGAAGAAGCTGAGCCCAAGATACCTTGGACCCTTTGAGGTTTTGGAGTGGGTCGGCGAAGCGGCATACCGATTGAGGCTATCGAAGGAGTTGAGTGGCCTACACGATGTGTTCCACATCTCTTTTTTGCGGAAGGCGGTGCAGGAACCTTCGCTAGTGATCGCAGTTGATCAAGTGCCGGTGGACAAAGGGTTGACGACAAGGGTCAAGCCCGTTCGTATCGAAGACTTCGAGATGAAGAGACTCCGTAACAAGGAGATCCGGATGGTTAAGGTCCGGTGGGATAATTGCGGTCGGGAGGAGCTCTCTTGGGAACGAGAGCAAACTATACTAGAGGAGTACCCGGAGTTATTCCACTCAGGTACTGTTAAAAGATTTCAGTTCCTATTGTTTTCCTTTAGTAAATTTCGTGGGCGAAATTCTTTTAAGGGTGAGAGAGTTGTAACGCCCCGAAACTCAAAAGAGGGACGGGTGACGTTTTAAGCCAAGGCTGGGACCTGGATCAGGTGTCTCGGGTGTGTCACGGGCATGACACGGGCGTGTCACGCTAGGGAGTTTTCTGAGTCATGTACACGGGCAATGACACGGGTACGGACACGGGCGTGTCACAGGTGACATGTGCGTGTCAGGTGCCGTGTCGCAGGCCATGTCCTCCTCGAGAAGCAAGTGTTGGTAGTTGTACACGGGCCATGACACGGGCACATACACGGGCGTGTCACATGTGACACAGGAGTGTCTGGTGCCGTGTCGCAGGCCGTGTCCTTCTCGGGAAAGGTGTGTGGGTCGTTGCACACGGGGGTGACACGGGTCGTGACACGGCCGTGTCGCATGCGACACGGGCGTGTCGGAGGCCGTGTCGAATGTCGTGTACTGGTTATCGCGTCGGTCGAGATGGCGAATGGGTGACACGGCCATGCACACGGCCGTGTTGCAACCCGTGTTCGGCCCAGATTTTGTAATTTTAGGCCGAATCGTGGCCGTTCATTTCCTGTGCTTTGGATCCGACGGCTGAGGTTTAGTGCTGGCAATTTAAACCCGAAAATAGGGTTACAAACCCTCACTTTCATTTGGGTGTTCTCTCTCTAAGATTTTAGAGATAAGGGAGAGCAAGGTGGAGGAGGAGACCAAGATCCGGCCACCGGTGGAGCGTCGGAGCTCCAAATCGCGATCCGAGTCCAGATCCACGAAGGCGACGCCGTTGCGGTGCTTTCTAACCGCGTAGATTTTTCATGGCGCCACGGAAGAATGCAAGGGCAACGATTCTCATCCTAGGGCATGTGAATCCCTCTTTTCCTTTGCATAGGAAGCCCTCTCTCGCGAGTAAGCGAAGAGTTGGAGCGTTCCTTGGGGTAGATATGTAAAGTCCCCCTTGTATAGATTCCGTATGCGAAAATGGGCATATGCATTGTGTGTGAAGCCTATCCGGACAAGTTGATCCGGATCGGTGATGTTGCATTGCATATGAACCGGGGAAGACTCCGGATGTTTGGGCATTTTTCGGGTTTTCTACGTGGTAGATTGCAGCAGGGAGCCTTGGAGATTAACTCCAAGGTGCACCCGGAAAACTTGGCAAAAGAGGGTTTTGCCAACACGATGGCCGGGGAGCCAACGTGAACATAACCGGGTTATGTGATTGTTGTGGCGAAAACGGGAGTCGGTGAGTCTTGACCTGCGCATATGGCTTAAATTGTCGTTGCGGAATAAGCACGGGTCAGGCGGAACCGTACCCGATCTATGTCATTCGGTGGGACCGTTGGCATGGATGAGAGTCTTCGGCAGTCTATGGCTTAAATTGTCGTGACCAAGGCCAGGAAGACAAAATGCTCATATGATTGGCCGTCCAAGGGGCGGTGGTGGAACGGGAACGTCTATGGCTTGAATTGACATGACGTTGGCCGGTTCGCCGTGAATGATCCCTGTGTGCACAAGGTGTGTAGTCGTGCGAGCCTACGCTTTTGATGAAGTGTGTTTACACTATTTTGATGCTATACTAATAAAGTGTAGGGAAAGAGCATCGTCGCCCCGATTTTGGGGGCGGGATCGTTATAATTTGGTTAACATTGCTGACCGTTATTTTTTGTACCAACGGGCGGTGGATTGTGGCTTGCAAGTGCTGCGGAGCCGAGCGGGAAATAGCGGGCTAAAGCCCATGTTGCGGTGCTAGCCCTCAAAGGCCTAACCTTTTTATGTTTTCCGTTTATCTCACGTATGGCCGGCCTGCGAGCCGAAGTATGAAAGACAGTCTTGTTTGAGGAAACTATTGTAAGGCCTTAAGGCCAGTACTTTTGTACTAATCATTCCTATTTTCTCTGAGTAGTGGACATTCTTGCTTGGCAGGGTTCTTATTTTTGTGCAACTTAATAAATTGCTTCCGCTAGGTGTTGTGTAGGACGTTGTGATTGGTTGTATGGTTTCAACGCGTAACCAACCGGTATGTACGTAGTATATGGCGTCGGGCCCCGGCCGGACCTACTGCTATATCCTATGTGACGGATAGGGGTATTACACCCTTCCTCTTGGTGGAAGTCGCAGTAGGGCAGCTCCACCCTGACTTCTCTTCTCTGTCTCCTTGTCGCCTTCCTTCTTTCCCCAATGGCTATTGCCATAGCCTGCTCCTGGTCAGGAAGAGGCGGCCTCTGGGCCTGCCATCCTCCCGGAGGGTAGAACTGGTCTTGTCCTCTCTGGAGACGGTCCCCTCCATGGAACCCTCTTCTCGCCACCTGATCTTGCCATTCTGGCCACCACCCTAGTCGTTGATTCAGCTCCTGATTCCCTCACCTGGGCTGTTGCTGCTGCTACTGCTACCGGGGTTCAGCTCTCCTTTCCTCTTGACCTTTGCCCCCTCTGGGCCTCTCCTCCTCCGTAGCCCACCTGGATAGCCTCCGGGCAAACTCCGGGTTCAACGCCTCCCAGTCGACTTCCCTCGCCACCCTCTCCATCAACTCCTCGTAGGAGAGGGGGGATCCTCTTCAACTCCTTCCGTAAAAAACCCTGCTGCAGCCCCAAGGTGAAGGCCATCATCAGGGTGTGCCTCGGCATCTCTTGAACCTGGGTGACCTCCTCCTGGAAGCGATCGACGTAGCTCCCTAGGGTCTCATTCACCCCCTGCTTGATGCAGAACAGGGAATCTGACTCCCTCTTCCTCCTCTTTGAGGTTGTTAACCTCAACATGAACCCCCGGCATAGGTCCTCGAAGTAGTAGATGGAACTGGCCGGCAGCTGGTGGAACCACTCCCTCGCCTTCTCCTTGAGGATGATGGTGAAGAGTTTGCACTTAAATCCATCTGACATCTGTCGGATCGAGACCACGTCCTCAAACCACTAGACGTGCTGGACTGGGTCCCACTTCCCGGTGTAGTAGGACATCTCGGGCTCCCTGAACCCATCCGGGACTTGTGTAGAGGAGACCAACTTGCTGAAGGGACTATCTCCCCCAGTGGGTGAGCTGGAGGGTCTCGCTCCCCCACTCGCCGAACGTGTCGCCGCTCCCCGAACCTGGGAAGAGCACTCGCCTGGGGAGCTCGGCAGCCCGGCCTTCCTCGGCGACCTCCTTCCCTGCTCGCCGGGCGGGAGAGGCCTCGTCGAGTACCAGATCCGCGAGAACTGGGATTACTAGAGTCGATAACTCGGCACGTGTGTCGAGTGCGAATCGTACTAGGTCGAGTACCTCCTGCCTGAAATCTTCGAACATCCCCATTGTTGCAAGAGGGGGAGGGGGTGACGAGTCGGTCCTGTCCGATCCTTGACCTTCTCCTCCAGTCATTGAGCTCGCTGGAGGTTTTCTGTGCTGACCATGCTCCACGCTCACTGCACAAAAATTATTGAAACCGAAAATCGGTCTCTTGTGGAGTTCACCCTTGGGGAATGGGTGGTCGCGCACCTACTTCTCTCCTGCAATAAAAATAACAAGGAAAAGAGAGCAATGGACTAGACCAAGGGCCCGGCGCGGAGGTCCTACCACACACCTTGAAGATCACTAAGCGCTTCCCCTCCTTAGCCAAATGCCGGGCTAAGGTACCTCAGAAAGCACTAGAAGACTGGGAGGCAAGTAAGCATGCCTTCTGAGGTACACCTTGGGTCCTATTTATAGATTTATGAAAATGGTCTGCAAATAACTAACCTCTGCTGGCCTGAAATTACTGAAAGCCCCTTGGGCTGGCTTACCAACAGCAAAACTCCGTTGTCCTGACCGACTATGCGCAGTCCACCCAGGTTTGCCAACATCGAGACTCCGCCATTATAACAAGCTAAGGGAAGGCCTGTAGGGGAAAAATGGTAAGGAATCCCCCCCACTGGGGACTTGGCGAGTATCCCTTCAATGCCTCTACTCAGCGGGAGGCACGGGTCGGGGCTGGCTTGCCTAGGGGATGCGGGTTAGAGACGGCCCGCCTGGGAAGGCGCGGGCCGAGGGTGACCTGCCTGAGAGGGCGCTGGTCAGAGGGCCGAGGCTGACCCTCCCAGGAGAGGTGGGCAGGGCTGACCCATATAGAGGCGCGGGTCAGAGGGTGATCCGCCTGGGAGGGCGTGGGCCCGGCTGGCCCGCCTGGGCGACCCTTGGAGGCACGGGCCAGGGTCGACCCCCCTGCTTTCTTGAGTCCCTTCAGCAAACACGGGGTTGTACACTCAGCTCAACAAAGGAGGTTTCTCAGCTCGACGAACTTGGAGTTCAGGCCGACGAAATTCTTCCTGAGGTCGACTATTTTCTTTCAGGTTCTGTTCGACGTTTTCTCTCTTCAGTTTCTCAGTTCGACTGTCAATTTATTTGATTATATTTAAGAAATAATACTCTGATAATTAATGCTTATATTATCAAGAATATAGTTGTTCCATAACAGCATTAATTATGGTATTAACAGAGTTATTACTTGGCTTATTTCCAGAGACAGTTGAGGAAACAAATTAAAGACTATTCTAGTCGTTTAGTCTCCCGGATTTTGGTAGTCAATCAAGGATATGATTCAAATTTTCAAAGGTCGTTTTCTGCAAGAAATATAAAAGATCTTTTTCAGAAGATTGCTGTAACAGAACAAGAATACAGAAAACTGAAAGAAGAACACAGCTCTCAGACATTCTTCAGACTTCTTCAGTTTTGCTTCAGGATTCTCTAGAGACAAACAATCTTCATCAGTCTAAAAGTTTCCTGAAGATCAATCTTCAATCTAAAGACCTACACCCTGAGCAAAGCTCTTCTCTCCTGATCTCTTCTACATCTCAGGGGGAGCTTTGATAAGAACAATTCCACTAGTCTTCTCAGTGCTTTGAGAAAGAGAAGACAACATCATTTTCTTTTTAACGCTCCTATAGAAAGGGTTTTTTAACTCCCTTCAAAATTTATTTTTGGTTGTCAAGTCTCCTGATCAAAAGATTTGGTTTGGTTTTTGGGCACCTGGTCAAAAGCTCAAAGGGTTGTTATATCTCCCTTAGAAAATAGATATTCTGATGGCAGAGCACCTGATCAAAAACTCAAGTGGATTCCTACCAGGGTGGTAGAAGAGTGGATGCACCCAAGTTTAGGGGAACCACTATAAATTCTTTGTGTCGTCTGGATTGCTCTATTTTTATTTTCTGTGTGTTGTGATTGTTTTTTGTTTTCTCTTTATACATATAGATATCACTTATTCTAATTCCGCTATAAAATTAATCAAAAGTTTTTAAAACTCTATTCACCCCATCCCCTCTCTAGAATTAGTGTGATCTATCCCCTCACTTTCAGTAGCCCTGAGAATGAGGAGGGTATGTCTTCATCTAGTTCATTGTTATTCAAGAAAAGATATAATAACATATGTAAGTTTCCAAGTTAAGTTGGTAGATTACCAGATAAAGCATTAAAACTCACATTTAATGCAATCAGTAGGGAGGTAAGTGTAAAGACCCCATCCGTTAAATGACGTATAGTAGAAGGTCCGGCCGGGGCCCCACACTATATGCCACAAACAGACGGTGAGGTCACAGGATAATACCAAACCAACCACGAATCCTAACTCAGAGTATTCTAGCGGAAGCTTTAAGTAGTAATTTGAACTCTAACCAGGAATGTCCAATATATAAACCACCTTTATATATATCACGGAATGTACACAAATACATAGAGTTTGGCCTTAAGGCCTTACAGTTCCTCTTTTCACAACGTATGGTTTACAAACCTCGGCGCGCAGGCCGGCCATAAATGAGTAAAAGCAAATAAGCAAAAACATTCGCTTAGCCTTCAAGGGCTAGCCGCAGCAGCAGCAGCAACAGCAGTAGGGCTTCAGCCCTTCACTTACCACTTGGCTCTCCAGCACCTGCACGGGAACAATCCACCCAACCGGTGGCAAACAATGCAACGGTCAGCATTCAGCTGACCCAATTATAACAATCTTACCCCTTTCTCGGGGCATTAGCATTCTTTCCCTGCAAAGCATGGCATCATCATATAGCAACTATGTGCGTGCAGGCACATTCAAGCCATCACAACTATCGGCCACACGGCCCGACAATCCGTGCACTCAGGGCACATTCTCGGTGTACCGGAATACCAGGGTCAACACCACCGTCTACACGGTATTTGAGCATTCTAGTCTTTTTGGCGCGCGGGCCTAAGACTCTCATTAGGCGCTCCAACAAAACCTATATTCAGGCTTCCAAGTCGGACGGACCTAACGCAGGTATGGATCAGCCACCCCCCGTTGCTCAAGTCGCCGTGCCACCTCGAATACGGAAGTATCCATGGCTATTTATAGGCGCGGGTCGGTTTCACCTTTCCTGTTCGGCAATCTGCCTTTTCATCGAGTTGCAGCCCAACGGCTCAACCGCTCATAAAGTGGCAACGCACGGCCACAAGAGTTGCATCCAACCCTCTTCATTTCCTGGACATCATCCAGTACTTCCTGCTGCACCAAGCAACAGGTAGGCACAAGGCAACACAAGCCATAATCACGGAGCCTTCTCCGATATGCAAACAAGCATCACCAATCCAGACCACGTCCAGATGGGCTTCACATAGCATGCCTAGAGCCGTACTCCAATTCCGGCCTCTAATAAGGGGGACTTCACATATCTACCCCAAGGGACACCACAACCCACCGCACACTCGCGGGGAAGGGTTTTCCCTATGCAATGCAGAAAAGAAGGACTTCACATGTCCAAGAAGGGAGATCGTTACCCTTGTCGATCTCTTGGGAGCCATCGAAAACTGGCCAGTGGGAAAGAACCGCAGCAGCCTTGCCTTCACAACGCCGGCTTCGGATCACGAATCGGACCACGGGAACTCCGCCGGTGGCTTGATCTCCTCCTCCTTCTTCTTCCTCCTCTCTCTTTCTCTCTTCCTTAAGCACATGAAGAATGAGTCTTCATCAGCCTTCACGGAGTAAATCCAGCCAGGAAACCACCTGAGCCCTTGGATCAAAAGAGAGAAATCTGAACGGCCATGATTTGCCCAAAAAACCCAATTTTTGGCTGACACGGCCTGTGACACGCCCGTGTCACAGGCCGTGTACCCTTAAGCGGCACACACGGTAATCATACCGACTGAGATTTACCAGAACACGGGCATCGACACGCCCGTGTCAAACCTGACACGCCCGTGTCATTTCTGAGACACGCCCGTGTCACCCTTGCCTCATCGAGCTGCAAGCAGTACACGGGTCGGAACACGGCATCGGACACGCCCGTGTCCAACCTGACACGCCCGTGTTCAAGGCTTGGTTCAAGGCCGTGTAATCTTCTGACTCGGGCCACATTTTAATTTGCGTGACACGCCCTGGGACACGCCCGTGTCCCGGGCTGTGTACCCCCGACACGC
The DNA here is from genome assembly GCA_039513925.1 of Platanthera zijinensis. Lineage (NCBI taxonomy): Eukaryota > Viridiplantae > Streptophyta > Magnoliopsida > Asparagales > Orchidaceae > Platanthera > Platanthera zijinensis. The sequence goes on from CM077089.1 coordinate 107,592,830, forward strand.
CCTGGGACACGCCCGTGTCCCAGGCTGTGTAAAATGACCTGCACCTCAAACTTCATTTTGAGTCTTTTTGGGTCTTTTTGGGGTGTTACAATCCTCCCCCCCCCCCCCTTAACAAAATTTCGTCCCGAAATTTGCACGGTAAGGAAACAAGAACCAGCAATGTTATAACTTGATAACTATGTTATAACAAAAAGTACACGGTCTACAGTTTATACAAATAACTCGGGAAATTCAGCTCGCATGGTCTGCTCTCGCTCCCATGTTAGCTCTTCACGGCCACAATTGTCCCATCGGACCTTTACCTTCCCGATCACTTTGTTCCGCAACTGTTTCTCGGCTCGATCCTCGATCCGAATGGGTCTAACCCTCGTCGTTAGCCCATACTCGACCGGTACCCGATCATTCTCCTCTACTTGAGCTGGATCCTTCACCGCCTTACGAAGGACTGAGATGTGAAATACATCATGTAATCCACCCAAGTCTGCTGAAAGTGCTAGTCGATAAGCAGCTTTCCCAACTCGCTCCACCACCTCAAACGGACCAAGATACCTCGGACTTAGCTTTTTCAAATGCCGAATCCTGGACACGCCTTTGAAGGGTTTGATCTTCAAATATACCCAATCACCCACCGCGAACTCCACGTTCCGGTGTTTGGCATTGTAGTACTTTGCTTGACGATCTTGGGCTATCAATAGCCTCTCTCGAATAGAGCGTATGAGCGAGGTAGCTTCTTCGACTTCCTTTTTCCCACTCAGCTTAGATTCGCCTGCTTCTGCCCAAGCTAACGGTGTACGGCATTTCCGACCATATAAAGCTTCAAATGGCGCCATACCAATACTCGCTTGGTAGCTATTATTATAGGCAAATTCGACAAGAAATATATAATCTTCCCATCTCTTACCAAAGTCTAGGGCGCACATGCGGAGCATATCCTCCATCGTCCTGTTGGTTCGTTCAGTCTGGCCATCCGTTTGGGGATGAAAGGCCGTACTAAACGCTAACTTTGTACCCAACATTTGATGAACGAGCCGCCAATCATTCGATGTGAACCGTCCATCACGGTCACTAACGATGCTCCGAGGAACACCGTGCAGTCGAACAACCTGCTCCACATAAAGCTTGGCCAAGGTTTCCACTGAATCGTCTCTTCTGTTTGGAAGGAAGTGCGCCACTTTTGTCAACCGGTCCACAATCACCCAGATTTAATCATGACCGCGTTGAGATCTCGGCAACCCATGCACGAAATCCATCGAAATATCATCGAACTTCCACTCCGGAATAGGTAACGCCTTCAGGAAACCGCCAGGCTTCTGGCATTCTGCTTTCACCAACGCACAGGTATTGCATTTAGCCACATAACGTGCGACATCATTCTTTAATCCGGGCCACCAGAACAGCTTTTTCAGATCTCTGTACATCTTTGTGCTCCCTGGGTGAACTGAGTACTTTGCAAAGTGAGCTTCGTACATCAATTCTTCCCTCAATTTACCCACACTCGGGACGCACACTCGACCATTTCTTCTTAACAACTCGTTATCCCAAGAGAATTGGTCATCCGGCCCATCTTTTGCATAGCGTTGGAGGCTTTCATCAAGCTCCGTTGCTCGCCGAACTCTATCCGTAAGGTCATATTGCACCTCCGTCCAGTTCAAGCATGCATCGGTTGACGAACCCTTGTCAACACAAGATATCTCCAACGCTTCCAATTCCTGAATTAAACGCTGATCATGCCTCTCCAACCAGCTTGCCCGTACCGGAGTCTTTCGACTCAAAGCATCAGCGACCACATTTCCCTTCCCGGGAGTATAGTGAATCTCGAAGGTGTAGTCCCCAAGGAACTCCATCCATCTTCGTTGTCGCATATTCAGATCCTTCTGATCCAACAAATACTTTAGGCTTTTATGATCTGTATAGATATTCACTTTAACGCCATATAGATAGTGCCGCCACAACTTGAGCGCAAAGATTACCGCCGCCAACTCCAAATCATGGACGGGGTAATTCCGCTCATGCACTTTCAACTTGCGCGAGACATAAGCAATCACTTTACCAAACTGCAGAAGAACGCAGCCTAAGCCGCTCTCAGAAGCATCACTATAGATCTCATACCCATCGGTACCACATGGCGATGTCAACACAGGCGCCGTGGTCAAACGACTCTTCAATTCTTCAAAAGCTCGCGCGCACTCCGGCGTCCAAATGAACTTTTGATCTTTTCTCGTCAGCGTGGTCAGAGGTAAAGCAATCCGTGAGAAGTTTTCCACAAACCGTCTATAGTAGCCCGCAAGTCCAAGGAAGCTCCTGACTTCGGCCACTGAAGACATCACTGGCCAATCTCGGATGGCACTTATCTTCAACGGATCCACCGCAATACCCTCTCCGCTTACCACATGGCCTAAAAAGGCTACTGAAGAGAGCCAGAACTCACACTTTGAGAACTTGGCAAAAAGCTTATTCCTCCGCAGGGTATGCAAGACCAACCGCAAATGGTTTGCGTGATCCTCTTCCGACTGAGAGTATACTAAGATGTCATCGATAAACACAATAACAAACAAATCCAAGTACTCTCGGAACGTTCGATGCATTAAGTCCATAAATACCGAAGGCGCATTACATAGGCCAAACGGCATTACCGTGAACTCATAATGACCGTAGCGTGTTCCAAACGCCGTCTTGGGAATGTCACCTTCCCTAATCCGCAGCTGATAATATCCCGATTTCAAATCCAATTTGGAATAGACCGTTGATCCTGCCAGCTGATCAAAGAGGTCATCAATCCGCGGGATCGGATATTTGTTTTTCTCCGTCAGCTTATTCAATTCGCGGTAGTCAATACACAACAGTAAGCTACCGTCTTTCTTTTTCACAAAGAGAACAGGCGCGCTCCAAGGTGACATACTTGGGCGTATATATCCCTGCTCCAACAACTCTTGCAATTGGACTTTCAACTCAGCCATCTCTTTTGGCGCAATGCGATATAGAGAGCGGGCCACAGGTTTCGCACCTGGCACCAACTCAATAGAGAAGTCAATCTCCCGCTGGGGTGGTAACCCAGGAAGATCTTTCGGAAACACATCGGCAAACTCTAACACAACCAGAACTTCACCGACACTGGCCTTTGGCTCAACAGCCTGAATTAGCGTGAAGAATAACTCTGCGCCCTTCCGAACAGCACTGACGACTTGGAGTGCAGACAACAGAGTCCCGCCAACTCCTCGCATAACAGCGAACTTCGTCATAAGTCCAGTATTCTGGCCCAGTGTAATCTCCTTGGAGTTGCAATCAATAAAGGCACGCTGCTCCGAGAGCCAGTTCATACCAAAGATCATATCAAACTCCGACAACGGTAGCACCGCTGCACTCAAACCGAAATCCCGAATTCCTATTTGCACATCCACATCGCAAGCCCTATTCGCAAGCATCACACAGCCATTCGGCAATAGCACCTTTGTACTATCCACCGTCACATGACTTGGTGCCCCAATGCGAGATACGAAATCCTCAGACAGAAAAGAATGCGAAGCACCCGTATCAAACAGGGCTCTCGCCAACTTATTCCGAATCAGGACAAAGCCTGCAGCACACACACATGCACAAGCTATACATAACCAAAAACAATAGCACATAAGCAAGTAAGCTAACACAACTCGTACCTGTGACGACATCACTTTGCTTAATCGCTTCCGTTGACCAAGCTGATAGATTCGGGGCTGTGCCTGAGACGCAGAGGAATCAACCACCGCTTTGCCCTTCTCAGCATACGACGCACCCGCCTTCTTATCCCCTTTGGGCTTAACAACCCGACAGTCACGAGCTATATGCCCCACCCGGCCACAGTTATAGCATGTACGAGAATCCGGCCTTGATGTCGCTCCCGACACAACGGTCGTAGTCACTTGCTCAGACGGCTTGGACCTCTTGCCCCCTTTCTTCTGGTAAAACAATTTGCTCGGGCGAGATGCTTGTACCTCTGGCTTTGACACAACTAAGCCCTTGTGCCCTTGCACCCGCCGCATGTCCTTCTCCAACGCACACGCAGTATCAACCAACGCCTGAAACCCTTGGTTCACTGAACTCGAAAGCAGGAATCGCAACTCATCCCGCAATCCTTCATAGAACCGATTCGTTTTCCTTTGGTCATCCGCGAAGATTGTTCCCGCATATCGTCCCAACCTGGTAAACTCATGCAAGTAGATATCCACACTATCTTCCCCTTGCTTTAACCGTTGGAACTCATTTTCCATAGCAATGCGTTGCACCGCTGGGACATGTTTCGCCAGAAATATTCGAGAGAACTCCTCAATCGACACTTGCGTTAATTGCCTGCCCGCCAAATGGTGTACCTCAACCTCGTCCCACCACAACCGCGCCTCTCCTTCAAGCATGAAGGTGGCTAAGGTGACCTTTAGAGTTTCCTCCGCCCTGATCGCTGTCATTATCCTCTTGACACGCGATAACCAATCTTCCGTCTGCGTTGGGGATCCCATTCCCGTAAACGTAGGAGGACTGAAGCTCATGAATTGCTTCAACTGTCGGTCAACTGCTCGTGGATCTACAGCCTCAACCGGCTCGGGTCTTACAACAACACGAACTGGCTCGACTGCCGGCTGCGCTTGCCTGGTCGGCTGAATCATGGCAAATAGAGCCTCAGCAACTAAACGAACAGTTTCCGCAGATGGAGGAGGTGTTGGCACCTCAGCTGGTGCCTCACTCTCATCAGAACGCTGGGGCTCAGACTGCCCAGCACCACTACGCGTCACCTATAGGTGGACAAGACACACATTAGCGAACGTATGCAAGCAAAACAACACAAAAAGGAACGCGCAGATTCCTCAAACAAGATTTTGTACATTCCTTAGTGGACATTCCAGAGTTCATTAGCGTTACAGCAGGGCGCATAAACACGCACTCGCCACCCCATAAAAGAATTTGTCCATGAATGCGATAGAGGAAGACCGAACGAAGCTGATACCAAAATGTAACGACCCCATCCGTTAAATGACGTATAGTAGAAGGTCCGGCCGGGGCCCCACACTATATGCCACAAACAGACGGTGAGGTCACGGGATAATACCAAACCAACAACGAATCCTAACTCAGAGCATTCTAGCGGAAGCTTTAAGTAGTAATTTGAACTCTAACCAGGAATGTCCAATATATAAACCACCTTTATATATATCACGGAATGTACACAAATACATAGAGTTTGGCCTTAAGGCCTTACAGTTCCTCTTTTCACAACGTATGGTTTACAAACCTCGGCGCACAGGTCGGCCATACATGAGTAAAAGCAAATAAGCAAAAACATTCGCTTAGCCTTCAAGGGCTAGCCGCAGCAGCAGCAGCAACAGCAGTAGGGCTTCAGCCCTTCACTTACCACTTGGCTCTCTAGCACCTGCACGGGAACAATCCACCCAACCGGTGGAAAACAATGCAACGGTCAGCATTCAGCTGACCCAATTATAACAATCTTACCCCTTTCTCGGGGCATTAGCATTCTTTCCCTGCAAAGCATGGCATCATCATATAGCAACTATGTGCGCGCAGGCACATTCAAGCCATCACAACTATCGGCCACACGGCCCGACAGTCCGTGCACTCAGGGCACATTCTCGGTGTACCGGAATACCAGGGTCAACACCACCGTCTACACGGTATTTGAGCATTCTAGTCTTTCCGGCGCGCGGGCCTAAGACTCTCATTAGGCGCTCCAACAAAACCTATAACCAGGCTTCCAAGTCGGACGGACCTAACGCAGGTACGGATCAGCCACCCCCCGTTGCTCAAGTCGCCGTGCCACCTCGAATATGGAAGTATCCATGGCTATTTATAGGCGCGGGTCGGTTTCACCTTTCCTGTTTGGCAATCTGCCTTTTCATCAAGTTGCAGCCCAACGGCTCAACCGCTCATAAAGTGGCAACGCACGGCCACAAGAGTTGCATCCAACCCTCTTCATTTCCTGGACATCATCCAGTACTTCCTGCCGCACCAAGCAACAGGTAGGCACAAGGCAACACAAGCCATAATCACGGAGCCTTCTCCGATATGCAAACAAGCATCACCAATCCAGACCACGTCCAGATGGGCTTCACACAGCATGCCTAGAGCCGTACTCCAATTCCGGCCTCTAATAAGGGGGACTTCACATATCTACCCCAAGGGACACCACAACCCACCGCACACTCGCGGGGAAGGGTTTTCCCTATGCAATGCAGAAAAGAAGGACTTCACATGTCCAAGAAGGGAGATCGTTACCCTTGTCGATCTCTTGGGAGCCATCAAAAACTGGCCGGTGAGAAAGAACCGCAGCAGCCTTGCCTTCACAACGCCGGCTTCGGATCACAAATCGGACCACGGGAACTCCGCCGGTGGCTTGATCTCCTCCTCCTTCTTCTTCCTCCTCTCTCTTTCTCTCTTCCTTAAGCACATGAAGAATGAGTCTTCATCAGCCTTCACGGAGTAAATCCAGCCAGGAAACCACCTGAGCCCTTGGATCAAAAGAGAGAAATCTGAACGGCCACGATTTGCCCAAAAAACCCAATTTTTGGCTGACACGGCCTGTGACACGCCCGTGTCACAGGCCGTGTACCCTTAAGCGGCACACACGGTAATCGTACCGACTGAGATTTACCAGAACACGGGCATCGACACGCCCGTGTCGAACCTGACATGCCCGTGTCATTTCTGAGACACGCCCGTGTCACCCTTGCCTCATCGAGCTGCAAGCAGTACACGGGTCGGAACACGGCATCGGACACGCCCGTGTCCAACCTGACACGCCCGTGTTCAAGGCTTGGTTCAAGGCCGTGTAATCTTCTGACTCGGGCCACATTTTAATTTGCGTGACACGCCCTGGGACACGCCCGTGTCCCGGGCCGTGTACCCCCGACACGCCCTGGGACACGCCCGTGTCCCAGGCCGTGTAAAATGACCTGCACCTCAAACTTCATTTTGAGTCTTTTTGGGTCTTTTTGGGGTGTTACAGTAAGTCGCTTCAATTCTAAAGGTGTATAACCTGAAAAGTTATTCCAACCCATTTGAAGCTTAGTAAGCCGGGAAAATCTCCTTAAACTTTTAGGGATGGTCCCAGTCAGATGGTTATAAGATATCTTCAATTGTTCCAGATTCACAAGTTTGCCAAAAGCTTCTGTGAAAATTCCAATGAAATGTTTTCTACTGTACAACCTTGCACTCGCAGGAGGAAACTCGAAAAAAAGTGTTGAGTTAGGGGCGAGTAGGACCATTAACTCGCCGGTAATCCAAAAAGGCAAAACATAATAGGCAAGATGGGAGTAGCGGAGCAGGCGAGATGGCTCTCGCAGCTATGTTGACCTCTTGTAGCGAGACAGAGTACTCGCTAGGCGGGGCACTCGCGAGGCGAGCTGATAGGCTCCTCTTGCCTGCCAGATATTTTCTCACTCGCCATATGAGAAAAGGCGTTTTTACTTTCCTACCCCCAAGTGGGGGTTTTACTCTTTTACCCCAGGTAATTTTACCCTTTTGCCCTTTGGGGTCTGCGTATAACCCTTCAGAACAGTGGAGTTTGTCTTTTGGCAGATCCAGCCAAGGGTATTTTGGTAATTTCAGGTCAGTACAGTTTGGTTATTGGCAGGTCAAACTCAGAGGCCTATAAATAGACCAATTAGGTGCCTTGAAGAAAAGAGAGAACAAGAGAAAGAGAGAAGAAGAGTGGGATGATTAATTTTTCTTCTTCTTCCTCCAAGGCACCTAGCTCAACATGGGCTAGGGAGGGGAAGAACTTCTAATTTTTCCAGGTAAGAGGTGGGACCTCCAAGCTGAAGCCCACAGTCTATTTTTAGTTCAAAGACTCACATCGAGAAAGGGGTTCGGGAAGAGTAGGTATGAGCTGCAACCTTAGTTCTGAACTCTAGGCGAAACCAGACTTCTGGCTTTAACATTTTTGGTGCGTTGAGCGTGGACCGCAGCCTACACAGAAAAATCTGGAACTACTTCATGACGGGAGATCTCAGAAAAGGAGATGGGGATGGGTCCAAGAACCCGAGATGATTTGTAGGAAGGGAAGAATTCATGGCGTCCATTAGAGGCATCATGGACATGTTGTAGAGGATCTCACGGCGAGGCAACTGTTCGACTCCTTTACCTCATGCGTTCGCTCTCGTACATCAAGATGAGCTTGTCTCTACAAAGATTGGAGAGGACGCCCCGGGGGTGGGGGGGGGGGCAAACCGGAAAGGAAAAGGTGGTGGAAGGAAGCGGACGAGACCTGGCGGGTAGGGAGTTGTTCCCTAGCCCTAAGAGTGTCGTCTCTCCAGGCGACTCCGTTGTACGAGTGGAAGCGGCAAGACCTGTGGTGAGAGGGTCCCCGTTCTGCGAGTTGATCCTTTCAGCTCAAGTCCCAGAGGGGTTCAGGGAGCCCAAAATGACCTAATATATGGGAAAATACGACCCTCTCTAGCACTTTCAATGGTTCAAAGATGCGGTCTCCATCAGGCCAATGACGGACGTGTTCAAGTGTCGTCTTTTCGCCATCACCTTGAAAGATAAAGCTAGGGAATGGTTTCATCAACTCCCAATGGGATCAATCTATGGCTTTGAAGACCTGAGTAGAAGTTTCCAGTTGCGTTTCTCAACCTTGAAGAAAAGGAAGAAGAATCTCGAGTCGATTTTTCTAATCTGGTAGAAGGCGGATGAATCCCTGGCCCAGTTTGTGGATAGGTTCCAGGAAGAAGTCTTGGATATTCAGGAGGTGCCAGGATTTTCTCTCCAAATGGAATTCATAGTTGTACTGTGGGAGGGTTTCTTCAAGATGAGCCTAACTCGAAAGGAACTACTGTCATTTGAAGGGCTGATGGAGAAGGCAGCAAAAGAGATAGCGATGGAGGCGGCAAATCCGACATTTGCCAGAAAGCTGGCAAGGTTGACGGAGGCCAAGTCAAGAGAGCCGGTAGGGGCAAGACAGCAAGAAGGAAGAAGGAGGGAGGAGTCGAGGGCACTGACATATCAGGAGTTAGGTTGGAGGCAACAAGTAGGCCCTTCTCAAGGGCAAGGAAGAGGTTTTCCCCAAGGGGGAAGGAACTACTAAGGAGGACCAAGAAGATTCAACCAGTAGGGGTGGGGATATGGTCCTAGACCACCCCTACCCCTGCCTCAGCAAGCTATGACCATCGGCCAAGGGAGAGGAAGGGGAAGAGAAAGAGGGAGAGCAGGAGCTGGAGCTGGATGAAGGATGAATCCCCAGGAGGGGAGACTGGAGGAGGAGGTAGCATTGCCATATTATGACTTCCATGAGGAGGAGGGTCATGCAACAGCTACCTGCCCGGAGTTTCTGGAGATAAAGAGAGCTAGGGGAGCAGGGGAATAGCAGCTACCAGTGCGAATAGTGGAGATGACTGTGACCGAGGAGGAGGACGAGTGTGTGGATCGAGCTGATGTGGGAGATCGAGGTGGGATCAGAGTGATCCATGGGGGAGTGGGGATTGAGACTACCCGTAAGGCAAGCCTTCATATCATGTACCGTCGGAGCATAGCCTTGATATCACAAGCCCCTCCCCTGGATGAGAAAATAACCTTCTCTCGGAAGGACATGCCAGACTATGAACATCCTTTTTGTGATGCGCTGGCGATCCGGACTGCCATTAAAAACTTCATGGTGTCGCGGATCCTTGTCGATAATGGTAGTTCGGTGAATGTCATCTTCAAGAATACATTCATTGAGATGAGGGTGGAGGCTCGAAGGGTGTTGGAAGCAGATGGACTATTATTCGGATTCTTGAGAGAAAGGAAGGAAGTCGAGGGGGAGTAGGACTCCAGGTTAATCTGGAGGGGCTGTCCAGGAATTTTCGTTTCGTCATAGTGGATGCCCCCAACAGTTACAATGCCATTTTAGGGCGCCCTTTGATCAATGCCTTTAGGTGTGTCCCATCATATTTTCACCAATGCCTAAAGCTCAATGTCGGGGGGACCCATAACAGAGTACGAGGAGATCCGAAAGCAGCCAGGGAGTGCCATGTGACGGCAGTGAATACCACTTCTTGGCAAGGAGAGGCCGAGGAAATGGAGAAGAGGATGGAACAATGGGAATAGGAGGTTGGAGGAAAAGTAGGGGTGGAAATGATGCAGAACTCTCCTTTCAAAGTACTCGTGGGGTCGGGTTCCCAATGTGATGACCGTCACAATTAACTCAATGTGCGTGCGAACATCGACGCAACGAAACGAATAGGCAAGAGAGACACACTTGCCCAAACTAAGGTTCGCTAAGCCTCTTTGGATCTCAGAAGGGCTATGAAGTTGATGTTCGATCACGCAAAATGGACCTACTCGATCCGGACGATTGTGTTGTACCAAAAGAGACCCACCAAAAATAAATCAATGCTCAAGGTGGTCGGTCTATCCCAACAAAAGAAAACCAATGGAAAACCAAATCCCCACGACGCCTAAAAATCAAGAATGACAATAACGAATAATCTGGAGAATAACAACGATGCAATCTCAATTTCAAATTCAACACCACCGTTTTCTTCACAAGAAATATGCTAAGGGATGAAACACACAGGAAGGGTGGAAAGAAAATCGTTGCCCCAAGCTCACTAGGAGTTTTCGGTGAAGAGCCTCTCTACCACGGGTCTACAAGAGTCACGCCAAATGGATGAGAACCTTGCCAACACTTCAAGGATGTCGCCTTATGGAGCTCCCAGCGATGGAGCGGCACACGAAAATAGGAGAGTTGGTCAGAGTTTGGAGCCAAACGGCAGCGGCTACAGGCTAGGTCGGGCGGTGGGACAACAAGCCTGAAGCATCCACGCTTCGCACACGGGCAGGGGTGGAGTCACACCACCGAGGAGGTAGGAGGTTTCTGGAGTCACACCAACGGAGGGAGGCGATTCGCACGCCGATGGGAGGAGCTTGCGGCCGATTCACACGGTGCGGAGTAAGGGGCGGCTAGACCGAACCCTAGGGAAGAAAAGAACACGGCTTTTTTTTTCTTTGTCCAAAATCTGATCTCTCTCCTCATTCAACATAATAACATATATAGTGTTTTACACCATTAAATTAATTAAAAATATCCATAAAACTATCATTAATATAAACTAGCTATCATTAAGCATAAGACATTAATCCAGCACAAGCTTAAGCTAATAAATGTTGAATCCATGAGTTATGCAGTTCCACGCGGTCGTGTACGGAGGTCGTAGCGTCAAACATCTTTATTCTCTTGATTGTTGTGGCGATGCGGTCGTGAGCGGAGGTTGTAGAGGCAGATATCTTCATTTACAGGCGGGTCGGCTCCATCAATCCTTCCTCAGTCAAAAGCACTCATCATCAGTGAGTGGTCACGGTGATAGTGTTAGAGGAGTGCATCATCCAAGCATTCCAAATCAGCCTCAGGAATCCAAGAATCATCCGAAGCAGGGCGGTCACTCCAACGAATAAGATAGCGGTGGAGGCCACCGCCCGCGAAGGTTACAACTTCATCATCCAGAATCCTGTCAGGCACAAAGGAGGTTTTTGGAAACCTTGGAAAAGCGTTAGCAAAATCAACATCCAGCATACCTTCGGTAGAAGCCACAGTAGAGAGCGATCCGGGAATAATCTCACCCCCAACCCAGGAGTAGAAGTGGAAGAAGACGTGAATGAAGAGGAAGATATTTCCAGTGGCGGAGAAACATATGACGTTAAATCCGAAATATTGAAAATAGGGGATATACCCCAATCAGCGGATAAATCTAGAAGATAAGCGTTGTCTCCTAGTTTCTTTGCAATTCAAAATGGACCGGCTCTCCAATTAGCTAATTTTTTTATGGAGCCCGAAGGCAACCGTTCAGGGATGAGATGAACCAAAACCAAGTCATCAGTGTTGAAGTGAGTTGCTCTCTGATGCAAATTTGTGTGTGCTTGATAAGATGCGTATTGAGTGGCCAACGCATCTTGAATGTGTTTGTGTAAGTCGCGAACATGTTGAGCGAACTCCTGTGCAAATTGACTTGACTTGTACGATGGTGGTAATGGAATCAAGTCAAGTGGCACGGGAGCTTTATAACCATGCACGATCTCGTTGGGGGAAAAACCAGTAGATCTATTTTTGGAGTTGTTATAAGCTAGTTGGGCATGGGAGAGAAGTAAATCCCAAGTGCCCTTATGGTCACCCACAAGACACCTCAATAAGTTTCCCAAACTTCTGTTTACCAATTCCGTTTGGCCATCTGTTTGCGCATGATAGGCTGAAGAAAACAAAAGCATGGTGCCCATTAACTTCCAAAACATTTTCCAAAAATAACTAGTAAATTTAACGTCTCTATCAGTAACTATAGTTTTAGGAACGCCACGATGTCCGACAACCTCTTTAAAATACAACTTAGCGATATGAGACGCATCACTAGTTTTATCGCACGGAATAAAATAGTCCATTTTTGAAAAGCGATCTACCACCACTAGGATTGAATCATGATGTCGAAAGGTGATTTGTAGACCTAAGATAAAATCCATACTAACGTCCTCCCACGGAAGGGACAGAATCGGGAGAGGTGTGTATAGACCCGCATTAGTCTTATTCCCCTTGGACAATTGGCAAACACGACAGCTACTAACGATTTTACTAACCAATGACTTAAGGTCGGGCGAAAAAAACTTGTCCTCGACCAGAGTGAGTTTTGTCACGACCGAAGTGACCACCAAGGCCACCGCCATGTAACTCCCACTCAATAAGGTGGCACAAAGAAGAGCGTGGGATGCACAACTTCGCATGCTTAAAGAGATAACCGTCCTGAATATAATATGCTGAAATATTGGTAGGTGAATCGCTTTGAACGGATAGATAAATATCTCGAAAATTAGGACATTGAACATACTCATCCTTGATTCTCTCAACCCCGATAACCTTCACTTGTAACGTAGACAATAGTAAGGATACATGGTTAAGGGCATCCGCTACACGGTTTAGGGTCCCCTTAAGATGTTTAATGAGAAAAGTATATTCTTGTAGATAGGAAATCCATTTAGCATGACGTGGATGATGAGTTGTAAATATACCCATTTTATAGTATATTTATTTTGTTGTTTTACTTTATTTTCTTCTTTTTTGTTTATTTTCTTTAATAAAATGTTTCTTTTTTGTAATTTTATTTTTCTAACTTAGCTTTTTTATTTTCTGAATTTTTTCAGGAAAATAATTTTTTCGGCCCTGTCACGCCCGTGTCACCCCCCGACACGGGCGTGTCAGGCTCTCAAACGCCATCAGCCAGTCAAAGTCAACAATTTCACTCTTCCGAGCCCGACACGCCCACGGTCACGCCCGTGACATGGCTTGTCACGCCCGTGTCGATGTCGGCACGCAACTCTCCGTCAACCGTCAACGTTGCCGACATCGAAATGCCAGCTGTCCGTGTCACGCCCCCCTGTCACGCCCGTGACAAGCTTGTCACGCCCGTGACCGCCACGTGGATCGCCCCGAAGTCAAATGCCGCGTCAAATCGCCAGATCCAGCTCCCTGTCACGCCCCCCTGTCACGCCCGTGACCTGGGCGTGACCGCCACGTTTTCAGCCGAAGTCAAGCCTCCAGTCAAATCACCAATCAAGCTCATGAATAGTACTGTCACGCCCCCCTGTCACGCCCATGACCGAGGGCGTGACCAACCCGAATTTTTGCCTATAAAAAGGCAGCTGCTGTATGCAATTCTTGTCCACTTTTTGGTCCAAGTTCCTTAGGGGAGGTGCTGCCCATTTTGATTTCATGCTATGTAAGAGAATTTTCTCCCCCCTTCCTTAGTTTGTAATAGCTTTTTATTTTATAAAAATAGTTTATTTTCTCTCTTGCTTGGCATGAATCTCATTTGGATGCGCCCTAACTTAAGTAATTTTTCGTTCTCTTTTTCGTGTTTTTTTATGCTTTATCTTTCAGCTTTATAACTTAGTTTAGTTAAGGATTTTATCGCATTTACTAGCCGTTGTAATGCCCGTTTTTATTTTCGTTTTCCGCACCCGTTTAGCTTTAGTTTATTTTTATTTTCACTTTTTATGCATTTCTACCGCATTCTAGCGGTAGAAATGCACTTGTTTTAATTTTTCACCAACTTCCATTTTGCGTTTATTTGCAAAACTTTTCGCTCCGTTTAATTTTTATTTTCTCTTTTTATGCATTTCTACCTCATTCTAGCGGTAGAAATGCAGTTGTTTTAATTTTTCAGTAACTTTGCTTTTTCTTATTTTTGCAAGAGTGCGTGCGTGTATGAGCTAGATTTTATTGCTTTATTTCAATTTCTGTAGAGTGTGTGCGTATGCATTTATTTCCGCCTACTCGTTAAGAGTTAAATGGCGCTCTGCTTTCATTTTCCGCCCACTCGTTTGAGTGGGACTTGTCCTTTTTTACTGCTTTCATTTTCTTCCTACTCACTTGAGTAGGATAACTTTGGGTGTGTGTGTGTGTTTACTTTCCTGTAGAGTGCGTGCGTGTGATTTTCATTTCTGTAGAGTGCGTGTGTGTATGAGTATAAATTTACCCCCGCCCACTCGCTCGAGCCGGGATTCGCATTTACTGCTTTCTTCAGTCCTACTCGTTTGGGTAGGACTTGCAATTTTCAGCTTTCTTTACTGCTTTCTTTACAGCTTTCTTTATCGCTTTCTAGCGTAAGTGTCCCCATTCCGATGAGTGGCTAACCGCCCTTAGCCCTCAATATCGAAGAGCATTGGGACAGATAAAGCAGCTTTAAATAATTAAAGGTCCTGTTTTCTATTTAATTAAATTTCTTAAGGTTTGCCCTGGGTTAACGACGCGTAGGACCGCATATCGATGTGCGGGCCCTATTTCCGTTATCCATACGCAACGCCGAGAGGCCGCACGTATGGACCGATCACCCTTGGGTAAAGAGAGATCCGCGCTAACCCTCGAGAGAGGAGGCGCGCGACTCTACCGGATTGGGTTCCCCACCCAATAGCGGGGTTCTCAGCGTAATGCGGGCGTTAAGAGGAATCCTTCGTCGGTCTAGCGATCGGTCGAATAGTCTTAGCGTTCAGGTGAGCGATAGTCCTAGAGATAAGTGAGCTCATTCCTTTGGAACCTCCACGGCCGAGTCTCCGCCTTAATTAATTAGAAAATTAGGATCTCCTTTTATTAAAAGTTTACTTTAGTTCAATTCGCTTTTTGATAGCGTCGCGCTAAGTTGGTCATCGGACTTCCGCACTTATTTACTGCATTTTTCCTGCTTTCTTTTTATGCTTATTATTATTATGCTTTTTATATAATTTTTATGCCATTTTCCTTTTTTATATAAAACCAACAAATATTATCGGTAGAATAATAGGTATTTCAGGGAAAGAGTAGATCTAGCTAAGCCGGCCCCGAGAACAATACGACCCCGATATTCCACACCGGAATATCCTGTACTACACGCGATAGGTGCACTTGCCTCCCTCTCGTTAAAACTCGGTTTCTAACAAAATAAAACGCTCTTCTTTTTATAAATAAAACCTCCACATTCACACCTAAATAAGAGCCGGCGTTTTAGCACCACCAAGTTTTTGGCGCCGTTGCCGGGGAATTATCGTCTTACTATTTTGAATTCCTGAATCCTATTAATTTTACCTTTTATTTCTACTAATATATATATATAAAATTATATATATATATATATATATATATATATATATATATATATTTTGATTAAACAAAAAATTTTTTTATTAATAATAATAATAATAGCATTATTAATATTAATAATAAATACTTAAACAAAAAAAAAATCAAAATAAAAATTTAAAAACTTTAAAACAAAAAAAAAAATAAGAAAAATTTTAAAACTTAAAAAATCAAAAACTTAAAAAAAATACTTAAAAATTAAAAATTTGAAAACTTAAAAATAAAAAAAAAATGATGAGGATTTTTTTCTTTTCATCAAAAAATTAAAAAATTCAAAAACTATATTTTTCTTCTTTATTTTATTTTGTCTTTATCTTATTTTCTCTTTTTTTCATTTTATTTTTCAAAAAAAAACTTAAACTTAAAAAAAAAAAAAAAAAAAAAAAATCAAAAACTAAAAACATAAACTTAAAAATCTAAAAATTCAAAAATAAAGAAAAACTAAGAAAAATTTTTTATAAAACAAAAAAAAAAATTTAAAAAAAAAAAAAAAAATTTAAAATTAAAATTAAATTAAGTATCTATTTTGTCGTTTCGGCGCGCTTCACAATTGTGAGCGCTAGGGGATCCCATATCGGTCGCGCTCCTAGCTAAGACGTTAGCTTACGAGTCACACCCACTTGTCGCCCCCTATCACCCGCACTTTTTTTTCGCCGAATTTATCGTTTTCGTTTTTTATATTATATTTTTGCTATTTCTTTTAAACTTTTGCAGGTTTTAATTTAACGGGCTTCCCCGAACGCGGTTTAGGGAAGATTTCTAAACCCCTGTTTTTAATTTTAAATTTTGTACATACTGCTTAGATTTTTAATATATCTTGTTCCTCATACTTAGTGCAACATTGGGGACAATGTTGGACTTAAGTATGGGGGTGTTTCCTATTTTCTGTCTTTTTATTTCAAGCACTTAATAAAAAATTCCAAAAAATTGCAAAAATTAAAAATTTCAAAAAATATTTTCATGCTTTAAATATTAATAAAATTTTCAAAAAATGAAACATCGCTCCGCGACGTTCGACTCATCGAACCAACCACAAATAAGAGTCTGTTCGCGGGCGATCCTTTTTACTTTGTAAATATTTTTGTAAATATTCTCGTCTCTTTCCCCTTTTCTTTCCTATCTTGTAAAAATTTCTCTCCTCTTGTAAATATTTCCGAGAATTAAAAAATCAAAAAAAAATTTTATAACTCAAAAACTCAAAAAAATTTGCATAACCTTTAAAAAGAAAAATTTTCCAAAAAATGATTAAAAACATCAAAATATGAAAAAAATTAGAAAAACTCATAAAAATCTAAAAAAATTTTATTTTGTAATAAATAATTCGAATACCTTAATTCTTAACCTCTTTGCTCTCCAAAATAATCGTTTCGAGTTTATTTATAAGCGAATTTTAATTAATTCTTTATTTACTATTCGTTTATTAATTGTAGCTCGATAGACTTAAATTTCTGGGGTTAAGATTTTAAAGAATTTTTTATGGCTTTTTCTTATTATAGGGAACTTGTTTTTCTCATTTTGACTTCTTATTTTTTGAAATAAAGCACGTTTTTATGTTAGAAAATAACATTCATGGATTTTATATTATTTCTACTTATGCTTTTAGAAACGTAGGAACGTTCAAATTAAAAAGGTTGTTCTCGAAATTTTTTATTAAACTCTAGTTTTCTTTTAGAAATTCATCCCTTCCACTTTTTTTTCATACCTTAAATCAGTATGATTCCCCATTCACCCTTAAAAGATCTTATGTCAATGGGGATAAGATTTCGTCCCGTAAACATAGGCGCCCAATATTTTAAAAAGATTATATGTTACGGAGTAAGAGGATAAAATTCATTACTCCTATACATATACATTGGGTTTATTATCTTTTATGAAGAAAGAAAGAAAAATTATAAGTTAGGAAAATAAGATCTCATTTTCCTAATTATTCAAAAAATTATTATGGAGGTTCGAGAAAAAATTACCTCGCCTCAAAAATCCGAGCCCGCTTCATAACCGCCAATCCACTTATCCATTTTTCATGATTCCAGAATTAATCTAAAACTTTTTGAGAGCATAATTTTTAAATTGAATTATTTCCTATCAATTTCTTTTTAGCTAAAGTTTTTTTCGATAATTCCAATCCATTTTTGTTAAACTAACAAAATAACTTTCGCTTTCTATTTTTCTGTTTAGAAGTATTTTTTGAAACGGTTCCTCTATTTATAACACTTTCATAATTTAGGATTTAATTCCGAAACCCCGGAAATTTATTTCGATCTTTCGTACAATTAAGTTAAGCGTTAGTTAAATTTAGGACTCTTTTTAATTCCTTATAGGTTCATCTCCAACTTTTGCTCTGGAATAGCAAAAGCTTAAGTATGGGGGTATTTGATGAGTTGTAAATATACCCATTTTATAGTATATTTATTTTGTTGTTTTACTTTATTTTCTTCTTTTTTGTTTATTTTCTTTAATAAAATGTTTCTTTTTTGTAATTTTATTTTTCTAACTTAGCTTTTTTATTTTCTGAATTTTTTCAGGAAAATAATTTTTTCGACCCTGTCACGCCCGTGTCACCCCCCGACACGGGCGTGTCAGGCTCTCAAACGCCATCAGCTAGTCAAAGTCAACAATTTCACTCTTCCGAGCCCGACACGCCCACGGTCACGCCCGTGACATGGCTTGTCACGTTCGTGTCGATGTCGGCACGCAACTCTCCGTCAACCGTCAACGTTGCCGACATCGAAATGCCAGCTGTCCGTGTCACGCCCCCCTGTCACGCCCGTGACAAGCTTGTCACGCCCGTGACCGCCACGTGGATCGCCCCGAAGTCAAATGCCGCGTCAAATCGCCAGATCCAGCTCCCTGTCACGCCCCCCTGTCACGCCCGTGACCTGGGCGTGACCGCCACGTTTTCAGCCGAAGTCAAGCCTCCAGTCAAATCACCAATCAAGCTCATGAATAGTACTGTCACGCCCCCCTGTCACGCCCGTGACCGAGGGCGTGACCAACCCGAATTTTTGCCTATAAAAAGGCAGCTGCTGTATGCAATTCTTGTCCACTTTTTGGTCCAAGTTCCTTAGGGGAGGTGCTGCCCATTTTGATTTCATGCTATGTAAGAGAATTTTCTCCCCCCTTCCTTAGTTTGTAATAGCTTTTTATTTTATAAAAATAGTTTATTTTCTCTCTTGCTTGGCATGAATCTCATTTGGATGCGCCCTAACTTAAGTAATTTTTCGTTCTCTTTTTCGTGTTTTTTTATGCTTTATCTTTCAGCTTTATAACTTAGTTTAGTTAAGGATTTTATCGCATTTACTAGCCGTTGTAATGCCCGTTTTTATTTTCGTTTTCCGCACCCGTTTAGCTTTAGTTTATTTTTATTTTCACTTTTTATGCATTTCTACCGCATTCTAGCGGTAGAAATGCACTTGTTTTAATTTTTCGCCAACTTCCATTTTGCGTTTATTTGCAAAACTTTTCGCTCCGTTTAATTTTTATTTTCTCTTTTTATGCATTTCTACCGCATTCTAGCGGTAGAAATGCAGTTGTTTTAATTTTTCAGTAACTTTGCTTTTTCTTATTTTTGCAAGAGTGCGTGCGTGTATGAGCTAGATTTTATTGCTTTATTTCAATTTCTGTAGAGTGTGTGCGTATGCATTTATTTCCGCCTACTCGTTAAGAGTTAAATGGCGCTCTGCTTTCATTTTCCGCCCACTCGTTTGAGTGGGACTTGTCCTTTTTTCTGCTTTCATTTTCTTCCTACTCACTTGAGTAGGATAACTTTGGGTGTGTGTGTGTGTTTACTTTCCTGTAGAGTGCGTGCGTGTGATTTTCATTTCTGTAGAGTGCGTGTGTGTATGAGTATAAATTTACCCCCGCCCACTCGCTCGAGCCGGGATTCGCATTTACTGCTTTCTTCAGTCCTACTCGTTTGGGTAGGACTTGCAATTTTCAGCTTTCTTTACTGCTTTCTTTACAGCTTTCTTTATCGCTTTCTAGCGTAAGTGTCCCCATTCCGATGAGTGGCTAACCGCCCTTAGCCCTCAATATCGAAGAGCATTGGGACAGATAAAGCAGCTTTAAATAATTAAAGGTCCTGTTTTCTATTTAATTAAATTTCTTAAGGTTTGCCCTGGGTTAACGACGCGTAGGACCGCATATCGATGTGCGGGCCCTATTTCCGTTATCCATACGCAACGCCGAGAGGCCGCACGTATGGACTGATCACCCTTGGGTAAAGAGAGATCCGCGCTAACCCTCGAGAGAGGAGGCGCGCGACTCTACCGGATTGGGTTCCCCACCCAATAGCGGGGTTCTCAGCGTAATGCGGGCGTTAAGAGGAATCCTTCGTCGGTCTAGCGATCGGTCGAATAGTCTTAGCGTTCAGGTGAGCGATAGTCCTAGAGATAAGTGAGCTCATTCCTTTGGAACCTCCACGGCCGAGTCTCCGCCTTAATTAATTAGAAAATTAGGATCTCCTTTTATTAAAAGTTTACTTTAGTTCAATTCGCTTTTTGATAGCGTCGCGCTAAGTTGGTCATCGGACTTCCGCACTTATTTACTGCATTTTTCCTGCTTTCTTTTTATGCTTATTATTATTATGCTTTTTATATAATTTTTATGCCATTTTCCTTTTTTATATAAAACCAACAAATATTATCGGTAGAATAATAGGTATTTCAGGGAAAGAGTAGATCTAGCTAAGCCGGCCCCGAGAACAATACGACCCCGATATTCCACACCGGAATATCCTGTACTACACGCGATAGGTGCACTTGCCTCCCTCTCGTTAAAACTCGGTTTCTAACAAAATAAAACGCTCTTCTTTTTATAAATAAAATCTCCACATTCACACCTAAATAAGAGACGGCGTTTTAGCACCACCAGTGGACTAATTTTACTTTGTGAGTTAAATCTAAACGCGTCATGGTCCGAAAGGAGAATAAAATCCTTGGTAAGGAGATAGTGCCGCCAATGTTGGAGGCATCGAATTACAGCGTAAAATTCCCTGTCCTAATTCGAATAATTTTATTTAGGGCCAGCAAGCTTCTCACTAAAATAACAAATCGGGTGGCCCTCTTGACTCAACACATCACCAATGCCTACCCCAGAA
Source organism: Platanthera zijinensis (assembly GCA_039513925.1). Classification (NCBI taxonomy): domain Eukaryota; kingdom Viridiplantae; phylum Streptophyta; class Magnoliopsida; order Asparagales; family Orchidaceae; genus Platanthera; species Platanthera zijinensis. Next base: position 107,613,535 of record CM077089.1, read on the forward strand.
GCGTCACAGGACAACTAAAAAACCTTGCCAAAATAAGGCAATCGTAAAACAGGTGCTTCCGACATTCAGGTCTTGATAGTTTGGAATGCCTTAGTGGACGATGCAGTCCATTTAAAATCTCCCTTCTTTAAGCACTCCGTGATTGGCGACATAATACTACTAAAGTCACGAATGAAGCGACGGTAAAACGTAGCAAGACCAGGAAAACTTCTCACTTTACGCAGGGTGGTGGGCTCTGGCCAATCTTTAATGGCTTGGACCTTCTTTGGATCAAAAGGAATACCCACCAAACTCACTATATACCCAAGATACTCTATGGAACTTACCGAAATTGTACATTTTTTATGTTAACGAATAATTTTTCTGCCCTTAACGTCGTAAGGAGTAATCTTAAGTGAGATTCATGATCATGCGGAGAAGTGCTAAAAACTAAGATGTCATCAAAATATACCACGATAAATTTGCCCATGAAGGGTTGTATCACATGAGTCATCGTCCTTAGGATAGTGCTTGGAGCATTAGACAGTCCAAACGGCATTACTAGCCATTCATACAACCCATCTTTGGATTTAAAAGCCATCTTCCATTCATCCCCCTCTGTAATTCGGATTTGGTGATAGCCACTCCTAAGATCTAGCTTGGAGAAAATTGTGGCACCCGCTAACATATCAAGTAAGTCATCCAAATGAGGGATGGGGAACATATATTTAACTGTGATCTTGTTTATAGCTCTACTATCTACGCACATCCTCCACGTTCCGTCCTTCTTTAGGGCTAACAGGGCAGGAATGACATACGGACTTTTGCTATGTCAAATGAGTCCCTTAGATAATAAATCTACAATTTGTGTTTGTAATTCTTGATGTGCAGATGGGTTCAACCTATAGTGAGGAAGATTGGGCAAAGAGGAACCCGGGATGAAATCTATCGCATGTTGGATATCGCGCATGGGAGGTAACATGGAAAGTAACTCATCCGGATAGACATCTTGGAATTCTTCTAAAAGTTTCCTCATCGCCACGGGTAACTCGTCAAAAGTAGAGACTTCATCCCTAGTTTGCAAACAAACAGACGCATATAATATTCCACTCATAAAGGAATCCTTAGCAAACTCTTTCTTACCGATTAAACTCAATGTCTTCTTCTCTACCGGGATAGCTGTATCTTTGGAAGGAATGGTGGGGTCCTTAGGTGGGATGGGCTTAAGAGTGATCCTTTTTCCCGTTAAAATTAAATTCATAGATGTTGGCACGTCCATAATGCGTAACATCGTGGTCAAAAAGCCATGGACGACCCAACAACACGTGGCAAGCATCCATTGGGATAACATCACACCAAACTTGTTCTTAATAAGCTTTGATGGTATGAGGAACTAGGCAACGCTTAGTGATTGGAAGGTAGGTTTTGTTAACCCATGCGACGTGATTGAGATGTGGGTGTGGTTCGGCAGATAACGACATACTTGTAACCGCCTTCTCCGAAATAGCATTCATACAAGTACCGCTGTCTATAATCAACTTGCACAGTTTCTCACCGCTCTTAAAAATTAATGAGAAGATGTTGGTGCAGTGCCAATCATCCGTAACACGTGAGGTAGACAAGATACAACACATCACCATCAGGTTATTGTCCTCTTCCAAATCACAAAGGAATCCGTCAGGTTCCGACTCATCCGTAGCCTCGTAGATAAATTCTTGTGGTTCACTAGTAGTCTCGACTACGGCCAAGGTCTTTGTCTTAGTTGGCCATTCTACGGTGTAATGACCGGTTACCCCGCAAGCATAACAAGTGGCATTAGTCTTACTAATCTTGCCTACGGGAATGCGTTCCCCTAGGGGTTTCTTAGCATCCCTTGCCGTAATAATGATATTAAAGGAGTCCTTAGTTTTAAATTTCCCATTGTCGTTATAAGTAGAGGCAGAAGAGTTAAACGTAGCTTTGCCGTTATAGTAGTTGTGCTTAGGTTTGGACTTAGCGGCTAAGAGTTTTTCAATATCTAGGGCGACGTTGAAGGTGGTGCTCAAATCAGTATGACCGTAGCGTAAGAGCATCTTTTGAATGTCGTAACTAAGGCCTTTACGGAACCTAGATAGAGTAACTTCCGGCATCTCTTGGACCTCACATCGGACCATCTTATCCTTAAGATCTCCCATATAGTCGGCTACGGACCTATCACCTTGCCAAAGGGTGGCTAACTCACCGAAAATTTGTGTGCGATGATAGGCGGGAATGTATTGATCCTTGAGGAGATTTTTCATAACATGCCAACCGACAGGGGGAACACAATTCTCAGCTCCGAAACATTGCTCCTCATTTAACCAAAATACTTTGGCTCGTCCCGTTAACTTCATCCTAGCCACTTGAACTTTATCTGGGTCCACTAGGCGATGCCATTCAAAATAGCACTCCATATCCATGATCCAATTCAGAAAAATTTGTGGCTCGCCTTAACCGTCGTAGGTGGGGGCATTAATTTTAATGGTGCGGGTAAGATCGACGTCTCGCTCAGGGCGATGATGTGGTGGATGTGCACGTGGAGAAAAATCACTGTGGTCATCATCCTCGTGGTGGAGGTGACAGTTGGGTTGCCTATGACCTCTATGTGGTGAGGGGGTTTAGTTGGCCAAAAGTTGGGCCATCATTCCTCGAAGTGATGCAGTGGGCCCAGAGCCGCCCCGCTCTAACGGAAGTCACAACCTAGCCAGAGGAGCATGTCCAGCGACACACAGCCGGGCTGCAGCCCAAGCACCCCACCCATGACCGCACCTATTCTCAGCGCGGAGGGATGTTTAGGCGAGGTCTCGAACCCAGCCCCCTTGATAAAGAGCTTTCCTAACAGCTCTCATCACCAACTGAGTTGCAACTCAGTTGGTGATGAGAGCTGTTAGGAAAGCTCTTTATCAAGGGGGCTGGGTTCGAGACCTCGCCTAAACATCCCTCCGCGCTGATAATAGGTGCGGTCATGAGTGGGGTGCTTGGGCTGCAGCCCAGCTGTGTGTCGCTGGACGTGCTCCTCTGGCTAGGTTGTGACTGCCGTCAGAGCGGGGCGGCTCTGGGCCCACCGCTTCACGAAGTTCCCCCAATTATTGATTCATCTCAAAGCAAAGTTCATCAACCGGGGTGGGGTTTTGATTCGGGTGTCGTTCCTCGACCATACTCGACGAGGATGTGTGATACTCGTGTCCAGAGTTGGTGTGATACTCATGACCGGATCTAGTGGGCATACGATGGGTGAGAAAATAAATTTTTTTATCTTGTAGGAAAATATAATTTTGGGGCACAAGTGACGCAGGAGGACCGGCAAAGATTAAGAAATCTTCGCGCCAAAGTCTGATACTAATTAATGCAGAACTCTCCTTTAAAAGTACTCGTGGGGTCGGGTTCCCAAGGTGATGACCGTCACAATTAACTCAATCTGCGTGCGAATGTCGACGCAACGAAATGAATAGGCAAGAGAGACACACTTGCCCAAACGAAGGTTCGCTAAGCCTCTTTGGATCTCCCAAGGGCTATGAAGCCGATGTTCGATAACGCGAAATGGACCCACTCGATCCGGACGATTGTGTTGTACCAAAAGAGACCCACCAAAAATAAATCGATGCTCAAGGTGGTCGGTCTCTCCCAACAAAAGAAAACCAACGGAAAACCAAATCCCTACGACGCCTAAAAATCAAGAGTGACAACAACAAATAATCTGGAGAATAACCACGATGCAATCTCAATTTCAAATTCAATGCCACTGTTTTCTTCACAAGAAATATGCTAAGGGATGAAACATACAGGAAGGGTGGAAAGAAATTCGTTACCCCAAGCTCACTAGGAGTTTTCGGTGAAGAGCCTCTCTACTATGGGTCTACCGGAGTCATGCCAATCGGATAAGAACCTTACTAACACTCCAGCGATGTCACCTTACGGAGCTCCCAACGATGGAGCGGCACACGAAAATAGGAGAGTCGGCCGGAGTTTGGAGCCAAACGGCAGCGACTATAGGCTCGGTCGGGCGGTAGGACAACAATCCAGAAGCGTGCATGCTTCGCACGCGGGGAGGGGTAGAGTCACACCACCGAGGAGGTCGGAGGTTGCCGGAGTCACACTGACGGAGGGAGGCGAGTCACACGCTAGCGGGAGGAGCTTGTGATCGATTCGTACGATGCGGAGTAAGGGGAGGCTGGACCGAACCCTAGGGGAAGAAAAGAACACGGCTTTTTTTTTCTTTGTCCAAAATCTGATCTCTCTCCTCATTCAACATAATAACATATATAGTGTTTTACATCATTAAATTAAATAAAACTTACCCTAAAACTATCATTAATATAAACTAGCTATCATTAAGCATAAGAAATTAATCCAGCACAAGCTTAAGCTAATAAATGTTGAATTCATGAGTTATGCAGTTCCACGCGGTCGTGTACAGAGGTCGTAGCGGCGTATATCTTTGTTCTCTTGATTGTTGTGGCGATGTGGCCGCGAACGGAGGTTGTAGCTGCGGATATCTTCATTTACAGGCGGGTCGGCTCCATCAGGAAAGAGAAGTGGGGATGGAGAGAGGCATTGCGGTGGAGCCGGAAACGGCAAGAGAGAAGGAAGGAGGGAGAGAGAAGGTACGTTGAGAAGAGATGGAGGCAGAGGAGGAGAAAGAGGAGATGGAGGTGGAAGGGGCAAAGAAAAATGAAGGAGAGAGGAAAGAGAAAAGAAAGATAAAGGAAGTGGGGGAGTCGTACAGGATAGAAGCTCGGCCAGAGAAGAGCGGAATTTCATTGTTAGAAGAGAGAATCGCAACTGATGAAGAGGTGGAGAAGTTTCTAAGAGAGGTGGCTATGGTCTTTGCGGAGCGCGAGGCCGTAGATCGTGAAGCAAGGGAACAGGAGATGTTGAGGGAGCAGGAGAAAGAGAAAAGAGCCATCAAGACTGAAGGCGGCAGTTGAGGTGCTAGAGATGGAGATCTTCCCCAAGGAAGGGATGAAAGAGAAGATAAAAGTCAATGGGGAGCTTAGTCCCGAGGATCGGGTGGAGATCAGGGCGTGTGTGCAGAGGAACGCTGACATCTTCTCTTGGAGCGCAGCTGACGTACCGGGGGTTGACGCGGATATGGCATACCACCGTCTCAACCTCGACTCCAATGCTCGTCCAATACAACAAAAGAAGAGAGCCATCGCCACCAAGATGGTCGGGCCAATCAGAGAAGAGGTGAAGAAGCTTCTCAAGGCTGGATTCATATATACAAGCAAATATCTTGGGTGGGTGAGTAATATTGTAATGGTAAAGAAAGGAGAGGGGAAATGGAGGATGTGTGTAGACTTTTCCCTTTTAAATAAAGCATGTCCTAAGGATTGTTATCCTCTGCCTCAAATCGACGCAGTAGTTGACTCAACCGTCAGTTTTTCACTAATGAGTTTTCTAGATGCATTTTCAGGATACCATCAAGTATGCATGCACCCGCCGGATGTCAAGGAAGTCACCTTTGTCACGGAGGATGGGTGCTTCTGCTTCAACATGATGCCCTTTGGATTAAAGAATGCGGGGGCAACTTATCAAAGAATGATGGACCGAATCTTCCGGGAGCAGAAGGTGCGTAACCTCGAGGTTTATGTGGATGACCTGATGATCAAGTGCCGAGACCTCAGGTCCCACGTCCAAGATCTAGAGGAAACTTGTGAAACCATAAGAAAATACAAGATGAAACTAAACCCCCTGAAGTATGTCTTCGGGGCCAACAGGGGAAAATTCTTAGGACATCTCCTTACCCCATCAGGAGTGGAGCCCAATCCAGATAAGGTGAGGGCTATCCTAGAACTAGAATCTCTAAAGAACGCCAAGGAAGTCCACGTATCATCGACAAGCTGGCCGGAATAAGCAGGTTCCTCTCCCGGGATGGGGAGAAGTGCTCGCCTTTTTTCCGAGCACTAAGAGGGGACAAGAAATTTGAATGGACCACTGAATGCGAAGAAGCTTTCCAAGCTCTAAAACAACAACTCACCCAGACACCACTACTCTAAGGGCCAAGAGAAGGAGAGGGTTTGTTCTTATACCTAGGAGTGGGGGTCGGAGCAGTGAGTTCAGTTCTTGTACGAGAAGAAGGAAAAGGCAGTTCCTGATCTATTATGTGAGCAGGGTCCTGAAGAAGGTAGAACTCAGATACCCTATCCTTGAAAAGCTGGAATTCGCTCTCACCATATCAGCCAGGAAGCTCAGGCCATACTTCCAGGCTCACTCAATTCAGGTGGTGACGTATCATCCTCTCCACCTCATCTTGAAAGGGGTGGAGCATTCTGGGAGGTTGGCAAAATATTCGATAGAGCTCAGTGAGTTCAACCTCGCTTTTACTCCCCGGCTGGCCATCAAAGCGCAAGCAGTTGCGGATTTCCTGGCAGATTACGTGGTTGAGATCGGAGAAGCTGAAGCACCTCTTCGAGCTGCCTGGGAGATGCTAGTAGATGGAGCATCTAGAAAAAGTTCTTTTGGAGAAGGGATGATCTTGGTGAGTCCCGAAGGGACAAGAATTGAGCAGGCTCTGAAGATTCACTTCACAATCACTAACAATCTTGCAGAATATAGGACGATTATCGCATGGCTCAAGCTAGCTCGGGAGCTGGGAATATAGGACATTAAAGTCTCCATAGACTCTATGGTGGTAGCAGGACAAATCAAAGGAGAATTTGAAGTAAGGGAACCCACCCTCCAGTTATATCTAATGAAGGTCAAAGGCATCATCGGGCAGTTCCAAAGCTTTTCAATTCAACACGTCCCGAGAGGGGAAAGTGCTCAGGCTGACCTGCTCGCCAAGTACCGCCCTCGGGCTGGAGGAATGGTGATGGAACTCTTCAGGACATCCATTGAAAAAGGAGAATTGATGGAAGTGGACCAGCAAGGGTCTTGGATGGATCCCTTCATCATCTTTTTGACCTCGGGATATATTCCCAAGAGGGACCTCAATAAGAAGCAGATCAGGTATAAATCGGCATACTACCTGCGGAAGGATGGGACATTATACCAAAAGACACTATCAGGTTTGTTGGCTCGATGTATATCTTAGGGAGAGATTCCAAGAGTTCTTGAAGAAATTCATTCGGGAGAATGTAGGAGTCACTCGGGAAGTCTGACCTTGGAGGGGAGAGTGTTGAGGCAAGGCTACTTCTGGCCTACCGTCAAGAAGGATGCGGAATATTACGTACAATCATGGCTCCCTGACCCTTCGCAATATGGGGACTAGATTTGGTGGGTCCTTTTCCCCAAGCTAGTGGCCAAAGGAAGTTTCTGCTGTTCATGGTGGATTACTTTTCAAAGTGGCTAAAGGTGAAGGCATTGGCTAAGGTGACATCACAAGTGGTCAAAAATTTCATATGGGGAGAGATCATCTGCCAGCATTGGCTTTCATTGGCCATCGTCACTGATAATGGACCCCTATTTGCTAGCAGGGAATTCGTGGACTTCTGTGTCCAACTGGGTATAGACCTCCATTTTGCCTCGGTTCATCATCCTCGAAGCAATGGATAAGTGGAAGCGGCAAACAAGATTATCATGAATCTTTTAAAGAAGAAGGTGGAGAACTTGAGGGGAAGTTGGTAGAATAGCTCCCTTCAGTTCTCTAGGCTTTGAGGACCACGCCAACACCACCACGGGAGAGACTCCATTTAAACTCTCCCATAGCTCGGAGGTCGTTATACCTAGAGTTCGAGGTATAATCTCCTAGAGTAGCCACTGCGAAGAAAGGAGACGAAGGATGGCAGGTAGAGAATGAGGAGGAGCAGAAGCTCTCTCTTTATCTGGTGGAAGAGCTCAGGGAATTAGCTTCGATCCGGCAGGAAGAAGTCAAGCGTCGGATGGCGAGATATTTTCATAAACATATAAGGGTCAGGTAATTATAGAAGGGCGACTTGGCCCTCAAAAAAGTAGACGCAGTAGGCAGAGGAGCCTTAGTGGGAAAACTCAATCCCAACTGGGAAGGCCCCTTTGTTGTAAATTAGGTCCTGAAGTCAGGAGGGTACCACCTCTAGGATGTGTACGGGGTAACCCTCGATCGTTCCCGAAGCGGCGATGACTTAAAAAGATTCTATCCTTAGCATTTTTTCATTTTTCAATGCTTGTAAATCTGTTGCTATCTTCTGATATAATGGAATCTCAGGTGTCTTCTTTCATAGCATGAGAGTGAAACGGATGAATGGCAAGGCCCCGAGAAGACCCACTGATCAGGCTCTCATCAAGCTGGTAGGACTATAGGCTTACTCGATGGTAGGATGGATGGTAAGGCCTCGAGAAGACTCGCTGACCAGGCTCTCATCAAGCTTGCAGGACTGTAGGCTCACTCAATGGCAGGATGAGTGGTAAGGCCTCGAGAAGACCCGTTGACCAAGCTATCATCATGATGGCAGGACTGTAGGCTCACTCGATGGCAGGATGAGTGGTAAGGCCCCGAGAAGACCTACTGACCAGGCTCTCATCAAGCTAGCAGGACTGTAGGCTCACTCGGTGGCAGGATGAGTGGTAAGGCCCCGAGAAGACCCACTGACCAGGCTCTCATCAAGCTGGCAGGACTGTAGGCTCACTCAATGGCAGGATGAGTTATAAGGTCCCGAGAAGACCTGCTGACAAGGCCCTCATCAAGCTGGAAGGACTGTAGGCTCACTCGGTGGCAGGATGGATGGTAAGGCCCTGAGAAGACCCGTTAACCAGGCTCTCATCAAGCTGGCATGACTGTAGGCTCACTCGGTGGTAGGATGAGTGGTAAGGCCCCGAGAAGACCCACTGACCAGGCTCTCATCAAGCTGGAAGGACTGTATGCTGACTCAGTGGTAGGATGAGTGGTAAGGCCTCGAGAAGACCCACTGACCAGGCTCTCATCAAGCTGATAGGACTGTAGGCTCACTCGGTGGCAGGGTAAATGGTGAGATCCCTCAGAGAAAAATATCTATACTTATCAGGGAACGAAGAAAGTTTATAAAAAAATAAAAAACTTGTGGGAAGAAGAGGTGGGTACAATACAAATGAAGATGGGCATCTCAAACAAGTACTCGGTGAAGAGGGTCTCGCCGATAGCGAGTAGGCACTCGCTGGCAAAAAAAAGGTCTCTCCTAAAAAATTGAAGACAGGTGACTTCCAAAAAAAGAACGGGTTAATCTACGGGGTCTACTTGTGCTGGATTTGTCTCGAGGCGAGATACGGGGAGGAAGCCAAACGGTCTCGTGCATGGAAGTGGCGAAGAGAAGTCTAATGACTCGTGCCCTAAACTAATTCTCAAGCGAGATGGCAAGTAGCTCTACCTCACGAGTAGAAACAAAGTAGAGGATTGTCCGCAATAAATAAAGCAAAATAAATTAAAATAAAGGGAACATAAAGTGAGAGGATATGACAAAAATTTCCTTTACATATGGTCATTGTCATTACAAAAGAAGGAAAGGGGAGTACTCTCCCATGAAGAAATACTTCAAAATCTCAAAAAATAAAAAGTACAAGTAGAGGGAGGAAGAGAAAAAAAGAGAGGGGAGGTGTCCCAGGTCTCGCCAGCACCTCTTCAGTCATCTTCGCTGGAAGTTGAATCCTTATCTGCCTCTCCATAAAGGTGTGACGCGAGGTTGCGGGCAGTGATGGACTTGGCGTCTTCTTTGACAACTCCAAGCTCCTTCATCATCTTTAGAACAAGCTCGGCCATCTTAATGTTGGCTTCCCGGTAGATATCATCGACCTTGTTAACTGAGTAATGAGAGGGCGGGGGATCTTGGATTGGTTTCGAGCAAGAGGGAGGCAGAATGCTGTCCAGAAGATTGGCATTCTCAGCTTTTAAGTTCATATTCTCCTCTTCTAGGGCAGTTATGCGCGAGAGCATCCGATCCGCCGACTCGACATCCTACAAGAAGCCCATCAATTAACAAAAAGCATACACGAGAGAGAGAATGACCAAAGATAAAATTAAAAGGCTTACAAGGCCGCACTGGCTCTTTGCGAGAAGATTATCAGCAAGTGCTAGCCTCTTCTCGAGGTCATCTGACTTCTCTCACTCCTCCGCCAAGCTCACCTTGGCATCCTGCCATTTCTTATTGTTAAAAACAAGGCGGCGTGAGACTCGGTGTGAGAGCTCCAAGGCGCAAAGCTGAGCTCAAGTTGCCTCCATGACAAGGTCTCGCGAAGAGTCCTTGTCGAAAAGATCTGTCCCAGGACCACCATAGAGTCCATAGCCGAGGGAGAAGGCGTGGCTGGTGGGAGGGTCCTTCTCCTTCCATGAGGGAAGGAGGGTAGATATCGACACCCGGTTCGCATCCTTTTCCCACATCAGGACTGGGTTGCGGACAACATCTTTTACCACGGGGCCCATATTGAAATTTTGATGCGAGAAGGGCGCTGGGGGGCTGGAGGAGGCAGCTTCGTAAGACAGAGATTAAGTGGGTTGAGCTGAAGTGTTGGGGGGCCGGTCGAATAATACGGTCTCGTGAGCCGGTGAGACAGCTTGTTGGCGAGGAGATTGTGAGCCTTCTACGGAGATGGGGCTCAGGGTTCCCAACATCATTCTCTTCTCTTTCGGGACTATCACCTTTTTCCCTTTTGGGAACGTCACAACCTCCTTGATTTTCTTCTTGGGGTTGTGCCAAGGAGCAGTGGCATTATCTTCAGGTCTCTTCTTGGAGGTGGAGGCCAGCAACTCTTTCGCCGCCTCGGCCGCCATGCTGGCGAGTGCGAGAGCTTTTGGCGGCCCAGTGCTGCTCAAATAAGGAGGATAGGTTGGGATATTTCTCTCTCTTGAACAAGCAACTCGATGATTATAGATAACAAAATGAAGGGATGATAAACATAAGGCTAAAAGAAGCTCGAGTGTACCTTCACTGGGAAACACAAGAGGGAGCGAGTAGATGTCCCACCTTAAGAAGTTAAACTCGAAATTCTTTCATGCGAAGAACTCGCAGAGGTATTTATCTGCGCCTCCGACCTTGGGAGTCGCGTAGTATATTTCGGCGGGCGACACTGGTGCGAGTGGAACGCCTCCCAGATTTCTATGGATGAAGACGAAGTGGGTGAGCCAGTGGTGATTCTTATTGGGAGTCTCATGCACCTTCAGGCCCTGTCCCGTGAAGTACGAGACGTCGTTGTGGTTGGTGTGGTAGATAAATAGCTTTCGGAAGACGTTAAGGCTGAACTCAATGCGCTCGCGGAGCATGTAGCTGGCGAACGCAACTAAAATCGAGATGGCGTTCGGGTTTAGTTGTGCGGGGATGGCTCCAAAATATTTCAATACCTGTTTAACCTCTGGCCAGAGGGGAAGTCTCAGCCCTGACTCGAAGTGCGAGACGGGGAAGGCGAGTTTGATGGGTTAGAATGTGTTGATCGACTCGCCGACCTTTGGAGGCCGCGACTCGAACCCCTCCACCATGAAGTTGGGATGAAGTGGTTGTAGTCCTCCTCAAAGATCCTGCCGGGAGGAAAGTCATGGTCAGCAAATCTTCTGCCGCACGACTGTGTACCTCACCCTCCTCAATCTTTTTCTTTCCCATGATAGGCTAGACAATAAGGGATAGAAGAGGTGTAGAAGGAGTGGAGAGAGTAAACAACGAGATAAAGAAAGCGATAAGTCTGGATCTAAGACGCAGCAAGAGAGGGCAGCACATGCGTAAGTCATTTTGATTTGAAGGGGGGCTATTTATAGCAGATAGTGAAAGCGGGAAGATGGGAGAGAAAAATATGAAGGGGGAAGTTAATGAGATTGGCCGACGATTCGTTCTCTCTCCTGACCTCGAAGCACGATGCCCCGTGACGATTTTCCCAACAAGCCAGAACAAAAAAAGACAAAAATTAACATAGCTATAATATGCAAACCCAGCATGAAAGAAGTGAGCAGGATAAAATTATTAAAAATATTTTGCATGAGGCGAGCATCATGTCCACAAGGTTTAAATGTCGAATTGGAAAAGACAACAAATTACTAAAAGCCGCAGAATTACAAAGTATAACCAAACAGGCGAGACAAGGTGGAGGTTCTTTAGTTCTTGTGTCATTTTAAATGCCCTCCACCGCGAGACCCCGCACATGGGGGCCGACCTAGAACATGAAAGGTACGACCAGCTTCAAGACCGCGGCGCATGAGACAAAGGTGCTGGTCGACCTCGTTTATGATGGCCTGGTGGTCAGTCTCATCTATCTCGATTCAAGCATCAATCTCTAAGGAGAGGCGAGCGCATTCAATTTCTAGCCAGTCAATGCGCCTGTCGGTGGCCTTCTTTTCTAGTTCCATCTCACGGATAATATGTGTGTACTTTCGAAAAAACTCAGCCGTACTGTTCTTCATATCCACCGGATCCATGGGATTGTCCAGATAGTCTACTATCTCGTCTGGGTGAGGAGGAGGAGAGAAGGCCGGCAGCACAGAGAAGTCCTCTGTTACCGAGTCGATCTAGGTACCTACGCAGAAAGAAGCCAAGGATCAGGATGAGGGGTGTTCTCGCAAGAAGGCTTGGAAGCAGCGACTTATACAGATAGAAGGTTTTGTCTAGTGGTCTCGAACACACCAGGTAGGAGAATGAAAGTCTATATGAAGCGAAAGGGCAAGTTTAGTTCATTTACCCGGGTTACGAGAGGTCCCAGCGAGTCGCGAGAGATCGTCATTTTTCACAGAAGGAGGAGTGGATTGCTGAGGCAAGTCGGAGTCTTGATGATGGATGTCGGTAATATTAGGTGGATTCACAGGCCGGGGGGATAGGCAAGATCTCCCTGAAAAAGCATGAAGTGAATAGGCAAGAAGATGGAAAAAAGGAAAGATAGAGGAGGGGCAGGAGCCAAAAAAATCACATGTCTCTCCTCAAAGGACGCAGAAGAAGGTGCATGGACTGCCAAGGATGCCAGAGTGGTCCCATCGACCGAGAAGGGGGGCAACAGTTTTCATCTTCTTAAGGCGAGATGACGAAGGTAAAGGAGTAGGGGTGAGAGCCAAAACTGGGGCCAGAACAGCTGCATTAGATATGTTTTGTTCACGGACCATCACAAGACGTTCGCGAAAGCTCTGACTATGAGACATGACGACGGTGGAAGAGGTGAAGGAAGAGATGAGAGAGGGGGCAATCTCCACGCTAGGATAGGTTTCGCATATTAATAGGCCCCAGAGGGGCCCCCCACAAAAGATTCTCTCATAAATGAATTTCGACATTGCGAGCCTCGGTTGGACTTTCTTTCCGAGCTTAAGGCAACCTCAAAAATAGCGGGAATTGTGTACAACCTCGGGCTCACAGGAGGAAACTCGAAGAAAAGTGCTGAGTTAGGGGCGAGAGGATTGCAGAGGCGAGTGGGACCTTAGGGTTAACTCATCGGTACTCCAAAAATGCAAAACATAATAGGCGAGATGGGAGCAACAAAGCAGGCGAGACGGCTCTCGCGGCGTATGCTGACCTCTTGTAGCGAGACAGAGTACTCGTGAGGCGGGGCACTCGTGTGGTGAGCTGATAGGCTTCTCTCGCCCGCCAGATATTTTCTCACTCGCCATATGAGAAAAGGCATTTTTACTTTCCTACCCCCAAGCGGGGGTTTTACACTTTTATCCTAGGTAATTTTACCCTTTTGCCCTTTGGGGTCTGTGTATAACCCTTCAGAACAGCGGAGTTTGACTGTTGGCAGACCCAGCCCAGGGTATTTTGGTAATTTCAGGTCGGTTCAGCTTGGTTATTGGCATGTCAAACTCAGAGACCTATAAATAGACCGATAAGGTGCCTTGAAGAAAAGAGGGAACAAGAGAGAGAGAAGAAAAGAGGGCTGGTTAATTTTTTCTTCTTCTTCCTCCAAGCCACCTAGCTAAGCATGGGCTAGGGAGGGGAAGAACTTCTAATTATTCTGGATAAGAGGTGGGACCTCCAAGCTGAATCCCACGGTATATTTCTAGTTCCAAGACTCACGTCGAGAAAGGGGTTCAGGAAGAGTTGGTGTGAGCTGCAACCTTAGGTCCGAACTCTAGGCGAAGTCGAGCTTCTGGCTTCAACATCTACTAACATCAAGGCGCCGTTTGGGGGGACTTATTTTCACCGGTCAAGCGGTTACGACCGCATGAACAGGGCCTTAATTAAGGCATGGTTAATGTGGTAGTAACCGCTTGACCGGTGAAAATAAGTCCCCCCAAACGAAGCCCAAGTCTTTGAAGCTTTGTGCACTTTGCCACCTCATGAGGAAGGAAGCCTGGAAACTGGTTCCAAGAAATATTGAAACTCACAGGTTCTGTTAGGCCTCCTATTTATGGAGGGATCTGTCCTTTAAAATTAATAGCAAACAGAATCAATATCTCAAGACATCTTATCTTTCCAATTTCAGGAGGAATTGGACCAGAAAACCTGTTTTGATTAATGTCCAAAGCAGATAAATTTAGAAGCTTGAAAAATTCTACTGATAGATAAATTTAAATGTTCGAAAAATTCTATGAACATAAAAAAGGACGCAAATCAGCTGTGATGCATTTGTGGTCGCATTCGGATGAGCTATGCTTGATTGTGTGTGTTCTTGTTAAAAAGTAATTTTATTATCATGTGCGTTGTCGTCATTCGTCATCTTATTATCATATGGGTGTTGTCGTCATATGTCGTATTGCACTTTTCATTTTATGTTAAGGCTTGTTGGTTTGACCGGCCAGCATGACCATTAAAAAATAGGTCTGGTAGTAGAAGGTGTAAAGGATGTAGGAGCGACAATATTTTACGCAACTATACTTTGTTTTTTTTATTGCATGAAAAAATCACTCAAGTCTGAATTTAAGAAAATTCAACATTGATTTGGGAGTTATAAATTTAAGTTCCTTCTTGATTTCTCATAAAATCTTTTGAGTTTCCCAAAACCTCCCATTTAAATTCACAGCTTTGAAACCCCCCTTCCGTTAAAAATCAAAGCTCTTTCACTGCTATTAATTGTCCTCTGCCAGCTTGGAAACCCCACCCCCCCCCCCATTAAAATCTCTTTTTATAAAACCCTCAGCCTGCCCATGTGAAAAGGAAGCTGGAAAAGAATCAGAGTGAGACAGAACGTCTTCACCTCGGTTCTGTCCAGCAAACCGCAGAGCTCGCCGACTTCCAACCGCCTGTCCCCTCTTCTCCCAACTCCAGTGCCACCAGCCAGAGCCCGAATGAGGTCAGACGCCCCTTCTGCCTCCAGATCCAAGGCATCTGTCGTCCCTTCTAGCAGTGACAGCTAGCCCAGTTTCCTTCCAAAGGTCAGTCGACATCAACCATTCTTCCTTGTTGGTTTGAGCTGGCGTTGACCGGGTCAACTAATATTTTTTTATGTGTAATGATAAAGTATGGCTGATGAGAGAGAAGTAGTTTCTAGCATTTAATGAGGAGTGAGAGGGTTGCTTTATTTTGCCTATAAATAGGCCTTCATGCTTTTGTTTTATAATATATAAAAAATTATTGAGTAGTTTTTCCCTCTGGCAGAGAAAAGAGAAAAAAGAGCGGGAGAGAGAGAGTAAAGGCGAGAGAGAGAAAGAGAGTGGCGAGAGAGAGAGAAACAGAAAGAGGTTGAGAGAGTAATTGAGAGAGAGAAATAGAGAGAGAGTGAGAGAGCTCACAGGAAAGAGAGAGTGGCGAGAAAGAGAGAGTTAGAGAGAGAGAGAGTGGCGAGAAAAGGAAACCACTGCGAAGCCGCCCCCCTCCTATCATCTTCGCAGGCAGAAATCTGCGATTCCTGCTTCTGCTCTACGTGCAAGTATTCAATGGTGAAATATGGAAGGAACATCTGTTTTTTCTCTCCTTGCTGAGGTGTCTTCCCGCCGCTCGAAGCTCGAGGCAGACATCTCGCTGGGCTAGCTCTCGCCGGAGTCGCCGTTCTCGCGCAAGGTTGATCCCACCATCTTTCGCAGGTGGTTTTCTCGCCAGGCCAGGAGAAGTTCTCACCGGAGTGTGGTGGTCTCGCCGTGGTGGAGTGAAGCTCGCCAGAAGCTGTCTCGCAAGGAGCTCTCGCCGCATCAGTTCTCGTCGGAGTGTTTTAGTGGAGTTGGCGCGCTGTCGTTTCCAACAAGTGGTATCAGAGCGAGGTTGCAAACCTTTACGGTGACTCGGAAGGTTTGAAGTTGAGAAGAGATGGATATGGGAAGCGGGATGCCGGGGCAGGTCCCCAAGTTAAGCAAAACAAACTATGGAAACTGGAGTATTCAGATGCGAGTGTTGCTCACCTCTAAAGAGCTATGGGATGTTGTGGAAGAAGGTGTCGAGGTGCTTACTGCCGAAGCAGAAGCAGCGTTGACTAACGCTCAGAAGGTGGTATTGAGGGAAGCAAAGAAGAGGGACAAGAAGGCCTTATTCCTATTGTACCAAGGAGTTGACGAGGCGACGTTTGAGAAGATTTCGGATGCAGAGACATCGAGAGAAGCATGGGAGATACTACAACGCTCCATGCAGGGAGTGGACAAAGCAAAGAAGGTGAAGTTGCAATCACTCCGAGCTCAATACGAGGTGATGAGGATGTAGAGCTCGGAGAAGGTGGGCGACTACGTGACTCATCTGCGGACGCTCACGAACGAGATGAAGAGGAATGGGGAGACAATTGAAGATGTCAGTTTCATGGAGAAGCTCTTGAGGTCGATGTCCAAGAAGTTTAGACACGTGGTGGTGGCTATTGAGGAGTCGAAGGACCTCACTACGATGGCGGTGGATGAGCTTGTTTGTTCACTACAAGCCCATGAGTATCGGATGGTGAAAGATGAGGAAGAGTCGAGTGGCTTGGGAAAAGCACTCCAGACTCAGCTTAACTTTGGAGAAAGCTCAGGAAGAGGAGGAGGCTAGCGAGGCCGAGGCTACCAAGGCAGAGGTAGAGGAGGAAGAGGTGAAAGAGATTTTGGAAGAAATCAGCACAACCGGCGTGAGGTGGAGCAACCTCAGGGTTGGAGACACGACGCAGGAGGAAGAGGAAGAGGCCAAGGGAGAGGTCAAGGCCGAGGACAAGGAAGGGACCAGGGAAGAGGTCAAGGAAAAGGAGGAAGAGACATGTCCCAAATCCAATGCTACAACTGTAGCAAGTTTGGGCACATGAATTACGACTGTTGGTCACCCAGGAAGGGTGGTGAAGCGAACCATTATACGGAAGCTAGCAATACAGGAGGAGACCCGATGATGTTCCTTACCATCCAAGGCACTGCAGGAGGAAGGAATGGTGTGTGGTACTTAGACACTGGATCTAGTAACCACATGTGTGGTGAGAAGGAGTTGTTCATCAGCCTTGAGCCGAATGGAGGAGACGTCAGTTTTGGAGACGCCTCGAAGATATCTGTAGAAGGCAGAGGAGTGATTGCGGTCACGATGAATGGGAAGGAAGTGCTCATCAATGATGTTTTCTATGTGCCGGGCTTGAGGAGTAACATCCTAAGTCTCGAACAGTTGGTGGAGAAGGGCTATCGCGTCTTGTTAAGGGATAGCATCTTAGCGATGAAGGATAGCAAAGGAAGAGAGGTGGTGAGAGTGAAGATGGCGACGAATCGCCTCTTCCCTCTAAGCTTGGATGCCAAGGAGACGGCATGTCTGGTGAAGACGGGAGAAGAAAAAGAAGCTTGGCTATGGCACCACCGGATGGGGCATCTGGGGTTCACAGGCCTGAAGCTGTTGTCTGGATCCAAGATGGTGGAAGGGCTGCCTATGATCACACCTCCTCATAGGGTCTGTGAGGCATGCACGAAGGGGAAGCAAAGAAGGGAGACTTTCGAGGGAGGGAAGTCTCGGAGAGCTACAAGGCAACTGGAGCTAGTTCAATCGGACATTGCTGGTCCGTTTGAGACGACCTCAGTTGGAGGTAGCAGGTACTATATCACGTTCACCGACGACTTCAGTATGAAGTGTTGGGTGTACTTTCTGAAGGAGAAAGCAGAGGCTCTGGACAAGTTTCGAGAGTTCAAGGCGATGGCTGAGAAGGAAGTTGGGCAGCCACTGAAGGTGCTCCGGACAGATAAAGGTGGGGAGTACACCTCTAGGCTGTTTGATGACTACTGCAGAGAATGGGGAATCTCACACCAACTGACGGCGGCGTACTCGCCTCAGCAAAACGGAGTGGCGGAGAGGAAGAACCTAACCATTATGAACATGGCGAGGAGCATGGTGAAGGGAAAGGGGTTGCCAAAGAAGTACTGGACGGAAGCAGTACAGGTAGCGGTGTACTTGCTGAACCGTTGCCCAACCAAGAGTGTGAAGTTCAAGACACCGTTTGAAGCTTGGTGTGGCAGGAAGCCCAGTGTGAAGCACCTGATGGTCTTCAGGTGTGTAGCTTATGCTCACATCCCGGACCAGAGGAGGAGGAAGCTAGATGACCGGAGCGAGAGGTGCATCTTTGTAGGCTACGCTCCTGCGAGTAAGGCTTACAAGTTGTACAACCCGGACACGGAGAAGGCCATCATCTCAAGAGATGTGGTGTTTGAAGAAGAAAGCAGCTGGAGCTGGAACAAGGAGTTGAAGAACACCAAGGGGATGTTCTTCGATGATGATGAAGAAGAAGGAGGTCAGGAAGACGAAGAGGAGATGGGTGGAGCTGAGCCACCATCACCACCTAGCGGAGGTTCAGGGGGAGCTCTCACCCCTTACTCAAGTGGAACGAGTTCAAGCAGAGGTGGATCTAGTGGAGCTAGCACTAGCGGAACTAAGGATGATCGTCCTCAACCTCGGACAAGGAGGTTGGAGGAGATCTATGAAGAGACGGCGACAACTCATAATAATTTTTCTTTATACTGTTTGTTTGCAGATGTTGAGCAGTGCTCATATGAAGAGGCCGCCAAAGAGAGAACTTGGAGGAAGGCGATGGATGTGGAGATCGCCTCCATCAAGAAAAACGATACCTGGAAGCTGGTAGATGCACCTGCAGGCCACAAACCCCTCGGGGTGAAGTGGGTGTATAAGGTGAAGAAAAATAAAGATGGGGGCGTGGAGAAGCACAAGGCGAGGCTAGTCGTGAAGGGCTACCACCAAGTTCAGGGGGTGAACTATGATGAAGTCTTCGCACCGGTAGCGCGGATAGATACCATCCGGCTGATCATCGCGCTAGCTGCACATCACGGGTGGAAGATAATGCAGATGGACGTGGTCTCTGCTTATTTGAATGGACACCTGGAGGAGGATGTGTACATCGAGCAGCCTCCAGGGTATGTGGTGAAAGGGCAGGAGAGAAAGGTCTGTAAACTAGACAAGGAACTCTACGGGCTGAAGCAGGGAGCTAGAGCTTGGAACGGAAGGATAGATGCTTTCCTGCAGAAGCATGGCTATCAGAAGAGCCCGCATGAGTACGCTCTCTATACCAAGGTGGACAAGGACGGAGGCATGATGATAGTGTGTTTGTACGTGGATGACATGATCTACACGGGGAACAACACAGCTATGTATGAAGAGTTCCGAGAGATGATGAAGAAGGAGTTTGAGATGACAGACTTAGGAGAGCTGAGCTACTTCCTGGGGGTGGAAGTGAAGCAGGGAGAAGACGGGATCTTCATATCCCAGAAGAAGTATGCAGAAGAGATTCTGAAGAAGTTCAGGATGGAGGGTAGCAAGGCTATCTCCACTCCTGCAGATCCTGGGATGAGGCTGAGTAAGGAATCGAAGGAAGGGGAGGTGGACTCCACCTTGTTCAAAAGTTTGGTGGGTAGTCTACGCTACCTGACCTTCACCCGACCAGATATCATGTATGCGGTCTGGGTGGTGAGTAGACACATGGAGGAACCGAAGGAGGACTACTTCACTGCGGCGAAGAGGATCCTGAGGTACATCAATGGGACAAGAGGACATGGGTTGAAGTACTCAACTGGAGAGGAGCTGATGCTGGTAGGCTATTCTGATAGTGACTATGGCAGTGACGTGAATGACCGGAAGAGTACTTCCGGGTATGTCTTCAACATGGGAACGGGAGCATTCTCATGGAGCTCGAAGAAGCAAGCTACGATAGCTCTATCGTCTTGCGAGGCGGAGTACATTGCAGCTGCGGCTGGCACCTGTCAAACTATCTGGTTGAGGAATCTTCTGGAGAGCTTACATCATGAAGTGGATGGGCCAACGACAGTGTTAGTGGATAACATGTCTGCCATCCAGCTCACAAAGAACCCGGTGTTGCTTGGGAGGAGTAAGCATATCGAGACCCGATATCACTTCCTCCGTGAACAAGTGGAGCAGAAGACAGTGGAGGTGGTGTATTGCCTAATCGGTGAGCAAGTTGCGGACATATTCACCAAGGCGCTGAAGACGGAGACATTTGTGAAGCTCAAAGACAAGCTCGGCATGTGCAACCAAGCTTGAGGGGGAGCTTGTTGGTTTGAGCTGGCGTTGACCGGGTCAACTAATATTTTTTTTATGTGTAATGATAAAGTATGGCTGATGAGAGAGAAGTAGTTTCTAGCATTTAATGAGGAGTGAGAGGGTTGCTTTATTTTGCCTATAAATAGGCCTTCATGCTTTTGTTTTATAATATATAAAAAATTATTGAGTAGTTTTTCCCTCTGGCAGAGAAAAGAGAAAAAAGAGCGGGAGAGAGAGAGTAAAGGCGAGAGAGAGAAAGAGAGTGGCGAGAGAGAGAGAGAAACAGAAAGAGGTTGAGAGAGTAATTGAGAGAGAGAAATAGAGAGAGAGTGAGAGAGCTCACAGGAAAGAGAGAGTGGCGAGAAAGAGAGAGTTAGAGAGAGAGAGAGTGGCGAGAAAAGGAAACCACTGCGAAGCCGCCCCCCTCCTATCATCTTCGCAGGTAGAAATCCGCGATTCCTGCTTCTGCTCTATGTGCAAGTATTCAATGGTGAAATATGGAAGGAACATCTGTTTTTTCTCTCCTTGCTGAGGTGTCTTCCCGCCGCCCGAAGCTCGAGGCAGACATCTCGCTGGGCTAGCTCTCGCCGGAGCCGCCGTTCTCGCGCAAGGTTGATCCTGCCATCTTTCGCAGGTGGTTTTCTCGCCGGGCCAGGAGAAGTTCTCGCCGGAGTGTGGTGGTCTCGCCGTGGTGGAGTGAAGCTCGCCGAAAGCTGTCTCGCAAGGAGCTCTCGCCGCATCAGTTCTCGCCAGAGTGTGGTGGTCTCGCCGTGGTGGAGTGAAGCTCGCCGGAAGCTGTCTCGCAAGGAGCTCTCGCCGCATCAATTCTCGCCGGAGTGTGGTGGTCTCGTCGTGGTGGAGTGAAGCTCGCCAGAAGCTGTCTCGCAAGGAGCTCTCGCCGCATCAGTTTTCGTCGGAGTGTTTTAGTGGAGTTGGCGCGCTGTCGTTTCCAACATTCCTAACCTTCCTCCAGTCCCGACCTACATTGCCGCCACCAATCTCCGGCGAACTTTTCGCCTGAAGCTCCCGACATTCTAACCCTCCCTCCTCCGCACTCCAACCTCTTGACCCTCTTTCTCCCCTTCCTGACTCCACCACGCCGCAGCCTTTCCCATACCCAGATTTCCTCAACCCGTCCAATGACAACCAGTTTCCCCCATAGCCTGAGCCTTCCTATCCAGAACCAAGCCATCCCTCACCCGCAACCAGCCACCATGCACCCGAGTAAAGTCCTTCGCCCTGGAAAAACTCTGCAGGTATACCACACATCTCCCCTAGCATTTTCTCATGCAATTAAATTCAATGGTCGCATTGTTAGCGCTTTCATTCTTAACAGCTTTCTCTACTGTTTATCCACCAAAATTTCACGTGACTTTGCCGCTTATTAGAGCTGTTCGCTTGCAAAATAATTACACTTACGCTTGGAGCCAACGCTAGTAAATTCGGAGTGAATCGACTTAAATAGAGAGTTACTAATGAGGTCCCCACTCTCTCGAGAGGGCCGCCGCTAAGTAGAAAGCACAGTTCCGGTATACATCAATTTTGTATCAAAGCGGGTTCGACTCACTCCTATTGTAAATCAAATAATCTGGTGTTTTCCTAAATTGTTTTCCATTTTAAAAAACAAAATTGGTTTTCAAAAAAAAATCAGATCTTTTACAAAAAAAACTATGACCTTATTTTTTCTTAAATATATATATATATTTTTATTATTAATATTTAAATAAAAAACTCTCAACTTTTTCAAAAAAATAGAGGGTAGAGCGGACAAACTCGAGTCGAGCGTCGATGATTTAAATCACCGCTTGGGCAACCTAATGCAGATGATGGAAACACTCACCCTCCGTGTGGGAGATGTTACCCAAGTCGTGAATGGGTTACGAACTTCAGTCAATAACTTAGAAGCCGCTCAACACCTAGGACTAAATCAGGAACAACCACCAAATCCTAGGGAGGATGAACCTTTGGCGCCACAACTTGATCCCCAAAACCAACCACGATGGGATACGGGCGTCAAGTTGGATGTAGGAGATTTTGAGGGCCGAGTAGAAACCGAAGGATGCCTAGATTGGTGCGAGCGTATGGAGTGATTCATGGCTTGGAAATGGATGTCGTTGAATCGCCAAGTCGAGTATGCCACCCTTCATCTTAAGGGCCCCGCACTTGTCTAGTAGGTCCAATTAGAGCATACCTGCTTCACCTTAGGTTTTGCCCCGATCGCGACCTGGGTCAAATTTAAAAACCAGTTGCGGAAGCAATATGTCCCCCCCGAATAATCACCAAAACTTATATCGCAAATTCTACAACCTACGACAGGATAAACTCTTGGTTGATGACTATACCAACGAGTTCCTTATTCTCCAGTCCAGGTTAGACATTCGATAGGAGGACGATATGACTATGTCTCGCTATTTTAATGGTTTACGTTATGCCATCCAGGAGCAAGTAAAGCTTTATGACTTTCGAAACTTAGGGGAGATCACCAATAAGGCCCGACGTGTAGAAGCAACACTATAGAAAAAGATTTCGGCCCATGGATTTCTGATAGACTTCGTAACACAAGCTCACCCAAGCCTCTCAGCCATAGTCACCCTCCCGGGTCCACTAGTGGCCCTACTCCACCCCCTGCCAATACTAAAGGCAAAGTGTTTGTGGGTTCACAACCCAACTCGGGAACCTTTTGGTGTTTTAAGTGCATGGAACCAGGACACAAGTCCTCAGAGTGCCCTCGTAGGCAGTTTGTAGCTGTGGTTGAATCCGAGGAAGATCAGGAGCCTGAGTACAGGGTCTTCCTTACGGACTCCCAACCGAATGCGAGCGTCGTAGAAAAAATCGAAGTAGAAAGAGAGCATGCAGAGCACCTAGTCTGTGTCTT
The DNA here is from genome assembly GCA_039513925.1 of Platanthera zijinensis. Taxonomy (NCBI): domain Eukaryota; kingdom Viridiplantae; phylum Streptophyta; class Magnoliopsida; order Asparagales; family Orchidaceae; genus Platanthera; species Platanthera zijinensis. The sequence continues at coordinate 107,636,617 of CM077089.1, forward strand.
GCAGTACAGTCTCCTCACCCCCAAAATTTCAACAGAGGACGAGTGGTTGAGACATAACATTTTTTGTACGACCGTGCACATACATGGGCAATTTTGCTCCATCATTACTGATAGCGGTAGCATGTAAAATTTTGTGTCGCAGCATATGGTAGAGAAGCTTAAAGCCAGAACCGAACCTCTAGGAAAACCTTACAGTTTGTCTTGGGTCATAAGTTCCGTGACTATTCCAGTCACACATCGGTGTTTAGTAGATTTTTTCATAGGGGCATCCTGCTAGGATTCTGTTTAGTGTCACGTTGTGACCATGGAGGTTTGTCACATCTTGTTAGGGCATCCGTGACACTTTAATAAGCACGTAGTTCATGATAGAGCAAAGAATTCTTACACTTTTCAACGTATTGGGCGCAAAATCTTTCTTCTTCCTCAAAAGAATGGGCCCTTACCTAAGCCCTTGGATCATTCCCCACCTAGTGGCACCTCGACTTCTCTTATTATCGCAATTTCCTTTCCTTCAGCCCACATGTTACTTTCTGGTTCCCGATTCCAGGAGGAGATGAAGGCAAGTGAAGTTGTCTATATTTTAGCCAGCCTAGATTCCAGTCAAGAGCCCACGAAGATTCCCAGCTTAGTGCGCCCCCTTATTTCTGAGTTTTCTTCTATTGTGCCCAATGAGCTACCAGATCGTCTTCCTCCCATGTGAGGTATACAACATTGTATCGATCTTATACCTAGTGCTAGCCTACCTCACTTACCACATTATCGTATGAGTCATACGAGGAGCTCCACCATCAAGTCACCGACCTAAACAAAAAGGGTCATGTTAGGGAGAGTATGAGTCCCTACGCAGTTCCTACACTTCTCGTCCCTAAGAAGGATGGAACTTGGCGTATGTGTGTGGATAGCCGAGCCATCAACAAAATTATGATGAAGTGTCATTTTTCAATCCCTCGATTGGACGATATGCTCAACATGCTCAGTGGGTCCAAGATTTTTTCCAAGATTGATCTCAAAAGCGGCTACCATAAAATTCTAATCCGACTCGGGGATGAATGGAAGACTGCTTTCAAGACTAGGGAAAGACTCTACGAGTGGCTTGTGATGTCTTTCAGCCTCTCCAATTCCCGTAGTACCTTTATACGACGCATGCATCAAGTTCTCCGCCATTTGATGGGAATATGTGTCATTCTTTATTTCGATGACATCTTAATTTATAGCAACAAATCTGACCAATATCTTGTGCACTTGCATCAGGTCCTTCAGATCCTTTTTGAGAATAAGCTTTACGTGAACCTTAAGAAGTGCGTATTTTTGACTGATAGTTTGACCTTCTTAGGGTATATTGTGTCAGCTGACGGAATTAAGGGTTATCCAGAAAGATCCAAGCAGTTATAGCATGGTCGAGTCCAAAGACTATCATTGAAGCCTGCAACTTTCATGGATTAGCCTCGTTTTATCGTCGGTTTATTAGAAATTTCAGCACTCTCATTTTGTCTGTGACTAACTGTCTTAAAAAAGGTCATTTTATTTGGACGGCTGAAGCAGAGCGCGCCTTTTCTCATATCAAGGAAAAGTTGACTAGTGCTCTCGTGCTAGCACTTCCTGACTTCGAAAAAATCTGATGTAGAATGTGACACTTCGATTATTGGAATAGGAGATATCTTGAGTCAAGAGAGATGACTCGTCATATTTTTTAGTGAGAAGCTAAATGAGGCCAAAACTCATTATTCCACCAATGATCTAAAATTCTATGCCATTGTCCAAGCCCTTCGTCACTGGCGTCACTATTTGATTCAACGTGAGTTCATCCTTAATACCGATCAAGATGCACTTCGACACTTGAACTCCTAGAAGGAGGTGCATAGGCATGCCAAATGGGTCGCCTTTCTTCAAGAGTACACATTCTATTTGAAGCATAAGCCAGGCATTTCGAATAGAGTAGCGAATGTACTTAGACATAGGTCACATGTCTTAGTCAGCCTTCAGCCGCATATCCTCGACTTAGATAAGCAAAAGGGTCTCCATCCTTCTGATCCATATTTTGGTAAGATTTGGGACGCATGTCATTTTAGTAGTACTGATCCCACCACGAAATACATTTTGAGTGAGGGTTCTTTATTTAAAGAGACTCGCCTTTTCATTTGTGAGGGGCCACTCAGGAAGACCATACAAAGAGAACTTCATTCTTTTGGGTTAGGAGGTCATGTTGGGCAAAATAAACTTCTGGACCTCGCTAACTCCCGATTTTATTGGCCTAGAATGAGGGAGGATGTTGTCAATTTCATTAGGACTTGCACAACCTATCAATTGTTTAAAGGACACGCTCAAAATACAGGCCTTTACACCCTCTCTACGTTCCCGAGCGGCCTTGGGATGAAATCTCTATGGATTTTGTCGTAGGATTACCCTGTACCATCTTCAACTCCCCAGCTAACTTTAGCCACATCTACACCCACCATTGAGGAGATTGAGCAGGCGTTGGATGTTCTTGAGTGTCAGATGCATGTCAGTATATATCAACATTACATCATTTCATGGAAGGGCAGGAATATATCAGACAGTTCATAAATAAGCGTCGTCGAGCTTCGTCGTCTCCGACCTAATCTTGCTATTGCAGGTTTTTGCCAATTCTCGACGGGGTCAAGTCCTTTCAACCCCCGGTGAATTGATGCATCTGTGGTCGCATCCGGATGAGCTATGCTCGATTGTGTGTGTTCTATTTAAAAAGTAATTTTATTATCATGTGCGTTGTCGTCATTTGTCGTCTTATTGTCATATGGGTGTTGTCGTCATATGTCTTTGTACCACACTTTTTATTGTATGTTAAGGCTTGTTGGTTTTATCGGCCAGCTTGACCATTAATAAATAGGTCCGGTAGTAGAAGGTGTTAGGATATAGGCTCGACAATATTTTAAGCAACTATACTTTGTTATTTTAATTGCATGAAAAAATCACACAAGTTTGAATTTAAGAAAATACACCATTGATTCGGGAGTTATAAAATTAAGTTCCTTCTTGTTTTCTCATAAAATCTTTTGAGTTTCCCAAAACCTCCCATTTAAATTCACAGCTTTTAAACTCCCCTTTCGTTAAAAATCAAAACTCTTTCACTGCCATTAATTATCCTTCGATGGCTTGGAACCCCCCCCCCCATTAAAATCTCTTTTATAAAACCCTCAGCCTCCCCATGTGAAAAGGAAGCTAGAAAAAATCGGAGTGAGACAGATCGTCTTCACCTCGGTTCTGTCTAGCAGAGGCCCCGACCGCAGAGTTCGCCGACTTCCAGCCGCTCGTCCCCTCTTCTCCCAACTCCGGTGCCACCAGCCAGAGCCCGAACGAGGTCGGACACCGCTTCCACCTCCAGATCTAAGGCATACACGGTCCTTTCTTGCGGTGTCCAGCAAGCTCCGTTTCCTTCAAAGGTCGGTCGACATCAATAATTCTTCCTGACCTTCCTCCATTCTTGACCTACATCGCCACTACCAATCTACGGTGAACTTGTCGCTTGAAGCTCCCGATATTCAGACCCGCCCTCCTTCGCGCTCTAACCTCCTGACCCTCTTTCTCCCCTTCCTTACTCCACCATGCTGCAACCTTCCCCATACCCAAATTTCCCTAACTCATCCAACAGCCACAAGTTCCCCTATAGCCCGAGCCTTCCCATCCAGAACTGATCCATCCCTCACTTGCAACCAGCAACCCTGCACCCGAGGAAAGTCCTTCTCCCTGAAAAAACTTCGCAGGTATACCACACAGCTCCCCTAATGCTAGCATGTTCTCATGCAATTAAATTTAGTGGTCACATTGTTAGCGCTTGCATTCTTAACAGCTTTCTCTACTGTTTATCCACCAAAATTTTGCGTGACTTTGTCGCTTGTTAGAGTTGTCCACTTGTGGAATAATTACACTTACGCTTGGATCCAATGCTAGTTAATTCAGAGTGAATCGACTTAAGTAAAGAGTTACTAACGAGGTCCCCACTCTCTCGGGAGGGCCGCCAGTAAGTCGAAAGCTCGGTGCTGAGATCCATCAAGCTGACTTCATCTGAAACAGAGAAATGACATTATAAAAAACACAACATGGATTATACATAAGAACATTAACAGTCACATACATTGGATTCCTGTGGCAAGATATCATCATTAACAGAATAACAGTAACAAACATTATATGATTATACCACAAGACATCATTTTGAAAACTATCAAAGTTCCTGCAGCAATTACATAAAAAAAATTCACAAATATCAAAGATGCATATAAAAGTCACACATCAACAAACAAATAATAGTCCATGCATTAATCCTTTCAATGCATCATCATTAACTGGAAGAAGTACTTGCACCGTTTTTTTCTCGCTCTGCAATTCAAGACATAAGTTTTACAAATTTGAAGTAGAGATAAGTATTTTTTTCAAAAAAAATCATAGTTTATTAATTTAACCTTTCTCTTCTTTTTAACCCAATATTTTTTTCTCAATCAATCCCCTCCACACATAATAACTTGAATTATTTTTCTCTTTAATGATGCACGATATTTATCAATAACTCTACTACCAGCACTAAATGTATCTTCTGAAGCAACTGATGTAATTGAAATTGCTAAAATATCTCTTGTCAATGCCGACAAGATCTTGTATTTCAGAGCATGAACCCTCCACCATTCCAAAACATCAAATTTTCTTTCACCTTTAATCTGGTCTTTCTCGATCATGTAGCATTTTTCTTCTAGATATATATCAAGTTCAGATTTTTGCGGTTGAATGAACTTCATATACTTGACATAGTTAAAATATTGAGACAAATCATATTGAGTTTGAACAAGTCTATTAGAATGACTTGAAAGACTACTCCCTTCAATTTCCCCAATCAAATCACCTTCAATCATATTTTTTTTCCACATACTCCGCATAAATTTTGTGCAAGGTCTCCTTAACAAAGTTAATTTCAAGCTCAGCTCTTTGTGATAAACATAATTTGGGGAAAAAAACCCAAGAGCTTGCATTTTACATCTTGAATCCAAAATTGCTGCAACGAACATTAACAAATTTGAATTCCCCCAATATTTATCAAACTTCATTTCATTTTTCCAACCATGTCTTGAATAAAGTAATCATTGTCCAATGATTTCTTAACCAAAACAACTTTTACTCCATTAGCCTCATTAAGAAATAAATTTGACATCAGATATTCTCTTCCAGAGATAATGTGTAGCTGTCCAAAAAACCTCCAATAATGAGCATATTTTTTCAATTTTTATCCAATCATCCTTAGACAACTCTCATAATACGGATCGCATTCTGCATACCTTAGAAATACATCTTTGAATTTGCTTGTAGCAGTAACATCTCATATATTGAGTTCTACCTAGTCCAACAATAATCAATTAACTTTTTTTTCAGGTAAATTTGGTTGCTTGATAATCTTAGAAAATATTTTGAGGCATGCATCTGATCACCAAATATACTCCACACTATCACGTATAACAACAACAATGTCTTTAATTTCAGATATACCGTCTTGGGGTATGAGATTGAGAATATGAGCGCAACATCTGCCATGAAATAATCTACCGTCACAAAGGAGTTTTTTGGTGCTTCGTACGTAAATTTTAAGATTCTCTATAACAGCATCATTAGAAGATGCATTATCAATAGAAACTGTTTGAATCTTACTCTTTATGCTCCAATCTTTCAAACAAAGTCATATAGCATCAACAATCTCAAGACCTCGGCTAGGGGGTAGAATGTGAACATAGTTGCGGATGGGTTTTTGTAGCTACCAATTTTTATCAATCTAGTGTCCTGTGATCACAATATAATCCACCCATTGATTTTTTATATTTTCACAATCCATAGTGAGGCTGATTTTACTCATGCTTTTCAATAAATTCTTCAACTTCTTTTTCTCCATTTCATAGACATTACACAATAATTTGTTGTTGTCCGTACAAAGTTTTTCCACTCAAGTATTCCCCATCTTTGCATCGGATTGAATCCCTCTTCTTCTACAATAGAGAATGGGTGATCGTGCATCATTATCCAGTTAGCTATTAACTCTTTCATAATTTCCATGTCAACTTTCTCATCATGTAAGTAGGGAAAGAAAATGGATCCACTGTAGATGACACAAAGCCTAATTGTGTTTGAGTTTGTGCAGATCGCTCCTTCTCGGCCTTTGGTCTACGATGTGCAACACAATTTTGGAGATGTCTATGAAATTGAGTTGTTTGAGTGGTTTTTGATTTGGAAATTTTTTTTATTGCATTAATTGCAAGATATCTTTATTAAGCCATCATTATCCTTATCTTCTGTAAATTCTAACCAAATGGATGATTTTTCCTGTCTTTTTGCCTTTTGCAATACATTTTCATTGTCCGCATTCTTTTCAGAAATGGTTGGAAGAATATCTGAAAGTATCTAGCGTTTACCTAAATCACCTAGAGGGGTGAATATGTGATGTTTGTGTCTTTTCCCAGAATAAAAATAATCTAAAAATCAAACACACAAACACAGAGATTTTATAGTGGTTACTGGTGTTGGGTACATCCACTGTCTCGCCACGCCTATCTCCCACGAAGGGCAGATTCAGCTACTTCACCAAAATTAGATTTCGTCAAATCTTACACCTCGGAGTCGCAAATCCTACAACTCGGAGATGACGCTCCTATAACTCGGAGAACAAACTCTCCTATAACTCAATCCACAAACCGAATCTACAGCCTCGATCCACAACTAGATCTACTCTCTCGATCCACAAACGGATCTACAAATCTCAGAGAAAAATCTCCTACAATATTTAAAATGATATTACAAAATAACACACGATTACAATTCTCAATCCAACGTTCTTTAAAGGATGAACTTGAATCTTGGAGAACTTGGAAACTTGAAATCTTTGGATCTTGAATCTTAAACCTTGAATCTTCAACCAACTTAGATTGGAGTAGAATAGATCTTGAGAGAAAACACGATCCAGTTGAAGAAATCATTGAAAAAGACGATCGAACAAAGTCACGGCCGATCGGAAGAGAAATCGCAAAAACGGCGTGAGGAGCGGCTGACGAGTTCGATTTCTTTAAAAGCTTTTGAAATTAAGAATTAATTAGGGCAAGATCCTTGATTTAAATTCACCCTATCATATATATAGGAAGATTCAAAATAACTGCCATAATTTTTTTCCAAAAACGAACCCTAGCAATTATTGTGCATGGTCAACGGATTCCGAACCAGTGAAAAAATCGGAAAAATCGACAAGTCATTTTCGGCGAGATTCGTCGAATATCGAATTGATACTCTCCGAATATGAAGATGATATACGTCGAATATGACTTATACAGAATTCCAGAGTGGTCGACATTTGGCTCGACACACTTGGCAAGTATCGCCTGGGATACTCGCCGAATTTGGCGAGTATTGCTAGTGATACTCGATGAATTCGGAGAGTATCACCAGTGATACTCGTCGAATTTGCCATGGTAAAATTCAAGAATTCCAGAGAATTTACCCTAAGTATATATGACGAATTCGACGGGTATCAGGAAGCATACATGACAAATTCGACAAGTATCAATGGGATACTTGATGAATTCGACGTGTATGACTCACCATACTCGCCGAATTTTACTTAGGTAAAATTCTTCTTTTCTGAATCCTGGACTTTGGCCTTCCTTGATCCTTCTCCTGTACTTGGGATAGAAGTACACCCCAATAGAGAGAAAGCACGGCAATGCTCTTTCCTCCACAAATCTGGACTTGGCTCGCAATTCCGAACGTTGAAGCTCCACCGACAGCCAGATCCCTTCTCCTCCTTCCTTCCTTGCTCTCCCTTCTCTCTATCTATTTTAGAAAGAGAATGGCCAAGATGAATGAGAGATAACTCTCAATTCCTGGACTTAATACAGCAGGGAGAAGACTGGTCCATTAGATCCCAGTTAAAGGAAATGAACGGCCACATTTGCCCTGACACCTCTATTTTTGGGCTGTCACGGCTTGTGACACACCCGTGTCACTGGCCGTGTACATTAAGCGGCACACAAATCAACTTATCACGAACAGGACACGACCATATGACATGCCTGTGTCACAGGCCGTGTGCCCTGATACGGCTTCGGACATGCCCGTGACAAGCCCGTGTTCACCAAGACTCATTGCCCTAGCCAAATCCAGAGAAGGACACGTCCTCTGAAAGGCCCGTATCACAGGCCGTATACCCAACTCGACTTCCCTCTCGAGGAGCGTCGAGTGCATTTCGTCGACCTCAGTAGGACACGGCCTAGGACACGCCCGTGTCGTAGGTCGTGTACCCTCTCGACAAACATCGAGTATATTTCGTCGAGCACTCGCGACAACACAGAGCAGTACACGGCTTGGGACACGCCCGTATACCAGGCCGTGTTGCCCTCTCGACAAATGTCGAGTGCATTTTATCGAGCACTCGACAGGTTGTGTGTCAACTCGACAACACAGAGCAGGACACGGCTTGGGACACGCCCAAGTCCCAGTCTGTGTTGCCAAGCCTGCCCTCACACTTGAGATTTGGGATCTTACAACCCTCCCCTCCTTACAAGAAATTGTCCCGAAATTTGCACACAGTAAAGAAAACAGTAATCAAGATGTTATAACTTCACAAAAGGTTGATACAACTTGACACGCACTGTAAAACAGTTTACACAAACAACTCGGGAAACTCAGCTCACATGTTCTGCTCTCGCTCCCATGTTAGCTCCTCGCAGCCACAGTTATCCCATCAGACCTTGACCATCCCGATTGTCTTGTTCCACAATAGTTTATCGGCTCTATCATCGATCCGAATGGGCCTAACCTTCGTTGTTAGCTCAAATTCGACCGGTACACGATCATTTGCAATCACTTGAGCTGGATCTTTCACGACTTTTCGAAGTACTGATATGTGGAACATATCATGCAATCCACTCAATTTTGCTAAAAGAGCTAGCCGATAGGCAGCTTCCCTAACTCGCTCCACCACTTCAAACGAACCAAGATATCTCAGACTTAACTTTTTCAGACGCCGAATCCTGGACACACCTTTGAAGGGCTGAATCTTCAAATATACCCAATCGCCCACCGTATATTCCACGTTATGATTCTTGGCATTGTAGTATTTGGCTTGCCTTTCCTGGGCTATCAATAGCCTCTCCCGAATAGAGCGTATCATCGAATTAGCTTCTTCGACTTCCTTACACTTATACAATTTGGATTCGCCTGTTTCTGCCCAAGCTAATGGTGTACGGCACTTCCGACCATACAAGGCTTCAAACGGTGTCATACTTATGCTCGCTTGGTAGCTATTATTGTAGGCAAACTCCACCATATAGAGATGATCTTCCCATCTCTTACCAAAATCCAAGGCGCACATTCGGAGCATGTCCTCAATCGTTCTGTTGCTCCTCTCAGTTTGGCCACTTGTTTGGGGATGAAAGGTCGTACTGAATGTTAACTTTGTTACCAACAACTGATGGATCAGCCTCCAATCATTCGATGTGAAGCGCTCGACACTGTCACTTACGATGCTACGGGGAACACCGTGCAATCGTACGATTTGCTCAACATAAATTTTTGCCAAGACTTCCACTGAATCGTTCCTCTTGTTCGGTAGGAAGTGAGCCACTTTATTATACCGGTCTACGATTATCCAAACTTAATCGTTCCAGCGTTGAAATCTCGGAAAACCGTGCACGAAATCCATCGAAATATTGTCAAACTTCCATTCCGGAATAGGTAACGACTTAAGGAAACCTCCAGGCTTCTGGCATTCCGCTTTCACCAAGGCACATGTTTGACATTTAGCCACATAATATGCTATGTCTTTCTTTGATCTTGGCCACCAGAATAACTTTTTCATGTCCTTGTACATCTTTGTGCTCCCTGGGTGAATTGAGTATTTTGTAAAGTGAGCCTCATACATCAATTCTTCTCTCAACTTACCCATACTTGGGACGCACAAACGACCCTCTTTCCGTAAAAGGCCGTCATCCCAGGAGAATTGGCCATCTGACCCATCCTTTGCATAGCGTTAGAGACTTTCATCAAGTTCCGTTACTTGTCGAACCCTGTCTGCAAGGTCATATTGTACCTCTGTCAAGTTCAAGCATGCATCGGCTGTGGAATTCTTGTCAACACAAGCAATCTCTAACGCTTCCAACTCCTAGATCAGACGCTTTTCATGCATCTGCAACAAATTTGCCCTTGTATGAGTCCTATGAATCAAGGCATCTACGACCACGTTTACCTTTCCGGGAGTATAATGAATATCAAAGGTATAGTCCCCAAGGAACTCCATCCACCTTCGTTATCACATATTAAGATCCTTCTAATCAAATAGGTACTTTAGGCTCTTATGATCTGTAAAGATATCCACTCTTATGCCATATAAATAGTGCCGCCACAATGTAAGTGCAAAGATCACCGCCGCCAACTCCAAGTCGTGGACGGGATAATTCCGCTCATGCACTTTCAACTAGCCTGAGCCATAAGCAATCACCTTTCCAAACTGCAGAAGAACGCATCCTAAGCCACTCCCTGAAGCATCACTATAAATACCATAGCCGGCTGTACCACAGGGCGATGTTAACACAGGCGCCGTGGTCAAATGACTCTTTAGCTCTTCAAAAGCTCGCGCGCACTCCGGAGTCCAAACAAACTTCTGATCCTTCCTCGTTAAGGTGGTAAAAGGCAAAGCAATCTGTGAGAAGTTTTCTACAAAATGTCTGTAGTAACCTGCCAGTCCAAGGAAGCTCCTGACTTCGGCAACCGAAGACAATACTGGTCACTCCTGAATGGCTCTTATCTTTGACGGATCCACTATTATGCCCTCTCCACTTACCGCGTGGCCAAGAAAAGCCACTGACGACAGCCAAAACTCACACTTTGAGAACTTGGCATAGAGCTTATTTCTCTGCAGGGTATGCAACACCAACCGTAAATGATTCGCATGATCAACTTCAGATTGAGAGTACATCAAGATATCATCAATGAATACGATTACGAACAGATCCAAGTACTCTCGGAATGTTCGGTGCATTAGGTTCATGAACATTGATGACACATTATAGAGCCCAAACGGCATTACAGTGAACTCATAATGACCATAGCGTGTTCCAAACGTTGTCTTGGGAATGTCACCTTCCCGAATCGTCAATTGGTAATATCCAGATTTTAAATCCAATTTAGAATAGACGGATGATCCCACTAGCTGATCGAACAAGTCATCTATCCGTGTAATCGAATACTTGTTTTTCTCTGTCAGCTTATTCAGCTCGTGATAATCAATTCACAACTGCAGACTACCATCTTTCTTTTTCACAAAAAGAACAGGTGCGCTCTAAGGTGACATACTTGGGTGTATATAACCCTGTTCCAACAACTCTTGCAATTGAACTTTCAATTCAGCCATTTCCTTTGGCACTATGCGATATGGCGAGCGGACCACAAGTTTCGCACCTGACATCAGCTCAATCGTGAAGTCGATCTCCCGCTGGGGTGGAAACCCAGGAAGATCCTAAGGAAACACATCAGCAAACTCTGATACAATCGGAACATCATTCACGCTGGCCTTTGCCTCAATAGCCTGAATAAGCATGAAGAATAACTCTGCTCCCTTCTGAACAGTATTGACAACTTGGAGAGCAGACACCAAGATCCCGCTCACTCCTCGCATACCATCAAACTTTATCTCAAGCTCGGTATTCTGTCCCAGTGTGATCTCCTTTGAATTGCAATCAATAAAGGCACGCTGCTCCGAGAGCTAGTCCATACCAAATATCACATCAAATTCCGATATCGGGAGCACAGATGCATTCAAGTAAAAATCCGGACTTCCTATTTGAACTTCCACATCGCAATCCCTATCCACAAGCATCACACATCAATTCGGTAATAACACCTTTACGCTATCTATCGTCACATGACTAGGTACTCCAATTCGAGCTACGAAGGCCTTAGACAAAAATGAATGTGAAGCACCCATATCAAACAGTGCTCTCGTCGGATTGTTCCAAATCAGGACAAATCCTAAGACAAACACATCATACACAAGCTAGACACAAGGTATGAAATATGAAATGCAATCAATATCTTAAATCGTACCAGTGACAGCGTCACTTTGCTCTATGGCCTCCTGCTGGCCAAGATTATAAACTCGGGGCTGCACCCGGGATGTAGAGGACTCGGCCACTGTCTTTCCCTTATCAGTATAAGAAGCTCTGATCTTCTTTTCCACCTTTGGAGGACCAAGACGGCAGTTACGGGCTATATGCCCCACTCTTGCATATGTAAAGCAGGTACGAGACTCTTGCCCTAAAGTTGCCCCCGATGCCACTAGAGAAGAAGCCTGTCCAAACAATTTGGATCTCTTGCCCCATCTCTTCTGGTACTTCGATTTTCCAGGATGGGGCACTTTGAACTCTGGCCTTGTCACAGCCAAGTCCATTTTTCCTTGGACCCGTTTCATATCCTTCTCCAATGCACAAGCAGTAACGACCAACGCCTGAAATCCTTGGTTCACCGAACTTGAGAGCAGGAATCTCAACTCATCCCGCAACCCTTCGTAGAACCTATTGGTTTTCCGTTGTTCATCAGCGAAGATAGACCACACATAACGTCCCAACCTTGTAAACTCATGCAAGTAAGTGTCCACACTACTTTCTCCTTGCGTTAGACGTTGGAACTCATTCTCCATGGCGATACGTTGTGTTACTGGCAGGTGCTTTGCCAATAATAGTCGCGAAAACTCCTCAATCGAGACTTGTGTTAATTTCCTGCTCGCTAAGTGGTAGAACTCTATCTCGTCCCACCACAACCGAGCCTCTCCTTCCAACAAGAAGGTAGCCAAGGTGACCTTCTGATCTTCCTCCGTCCTTATCGCCTTCAATATACGCTTGACGCGTGACAACCCAACTTCTGCCTGCGTTGGGGTTCCCATACCTGTAAACGTAGGAGGATTGAAGCAAATAAACTTCTTCAACTGTTGTTCCGCTGCTCGAGGATCAACAGCCTTAATAGGTTCGGTCCTTAGCTCAACCCGTTCTGGCACCGATGTCGGCTGCGCCTGTCCGGTAGGCTGTGCATGAATCATGGCAAATAGTGCCTCGGCAACTAAGTGGATTGTTTCCGCAGTAGGAGGAGGTGTAGGCACCTCAGCTGGTGTCGCACTCTTATCAGAACGCTGAGGCTTAGACTGCCCAGCACCACTACGAGTCACTTATAGGTGAACAAGACACACATTAGCCACCTTGCACAAGCAATCACAACAATATAGGAATGCGCAGGTTCCTTAAACAAGTGTATTTGCATTCCTTAGTGGACATTCAAGAGTTCATTAAAGTTAAAGCGGGTCGCACATACACGTGCTCGCCACCCTCACAAAAGAATTTGACCATGAATTAGAAAGAGGAAGACCGAGACAAGCTAATACCAAAATGTAATGACCCCATCCGTTAAATAACATATAATAGAAGGTCCGATCGGGGCCCCACACCATATGCCACAAATAGGCATCGAGGACACAGATTAATACCAAAATAGGTATGCATCCTAACACAGAGCATACTAGCGAAAGATTTTAACTTTAATATTGAACTCCAGCTATGAATGTCCACTTATATGGACAACCACATTTATATATACTCTCGTAGGAATATATATCAAATACATCATCGTTTTGCCTTAAGGCCTTACAGTTACTCTTTATAAGTGTGGATTACAAACATCGGCGCGCAGGCCGGCTATACATAATCATAACACAAGATTCTTTGCTAGCCTTTGAGGGCCAGCAGCAGCAGGGACTTCATTCCTCTATTTCCCGCTCGGCTCTCTAGCACCTGCACAGAAACATCCCACCATAACAGTGGCAAACAAGGCAACAGTAAACATTCAGCTGACCAATTTATAACGATCCTACCACTTACTCGGGGCAGTGGTACTCCTTCCCTGCAGGAATAGCATTTCACAAGCAGATATAACACGTATTGTGCCCTCAAACATAACCAATACATCACAAACGCTGGCCACATGGCCCGATGCTCCGTGCACTCAGGGCACATTCTTAGTGTACCGGAATACTAGGGTCCCACCACCGTCTAAGGTCTGAAACCCAACAGTAAAGTTTGAGCAAATTAGTCTTAATGGCGCGCAGACCTAAGACTCTCATTATGACACTGACGAAAGCTCAATTTCTTGACACTCTCTTGTACAGTCGACATAATGCAGGTACAGATCTGCCACCCCACGTTGCTCAAGTCGTCATGCCATCATCGAATACCGAAGTACTCATGGCCATTTTACAAGTATGGGTCGGTTTAACCTTTCCTGTTCGGCACTAAGCCTTTTCAAGAGCACACAGCTCACAATAGCTACACTATCCTCCAAGGACTTGCTTCACAATCCAAAAGGGGGAGTTAATGTCAGTGTCCCTCACGATCGCTTGGCGGGTTTAGCAGAACTCTCTTTATGCACCCAAACTCAACCCAAACATAGCATACAACACAAGAATCATGAGGGTATTTTCCTGGAATTCCACTCTAGTACTTCCTATTACTACCCTTCACAGGCACAACCCATCGACTCCACAAACCACATGTTTATACACTGAGTCTTCTCAAGTGCGCAAATAAAACTTCACAAATCCAGACCAACTTGTCCAGATGGGCTTCACACAGCATGCCTATTCCATACTACACATTTCCGTATCTATATGCAAGACTGGGGATTTCAAGAATCAACCAAAGGAAATTAATCAAAAGCCACCCTTTGGAGGGGGAAATCCATGCACATGCCAAAGAAGGACTTCACATGTCCAAGGAAGAAATATCGTTACCCTTGACGACCTCTTTGGAGCCATGGAAATCTAGCCTGATAGAAAGCACCACAACACTATTGCCTCCATAAATCTGGACTCGGCTCGCAATTCCGAACGCTGAAGATCCACCGGCGGCCGGATCCCTTCTCCTCCTTTCTTCCTTGCTCCCCCTTACTCTCTATCTATTTTAGAAAGAGAATGGCCAAGATGAATGAGAGATAACTCTCAATTCCTGGACTTAATACAACAAGGAGAAGCATGTTCCATTAGATCCTAATTGAAGGAAATGAACGGCCACAATTTGCAAGGACACCTCTGTTTTTGGGCTGACACGGCTTATGACACGCCTGTGTCACATGTCGTGTACTTTAAGCGGCACACAAACTGACTTAACCCGAACATGACATGGTCATGTGACACACCCGTGTCATAGGCCGTGTGCCCTAACACAGCTTCGGACACGCCCGTGTCTAGCCCGTGTTCACCAGGCCTCATTGCCCTGGCCAAATCCAAAGAAGTACACGACCTCTGATACGCCCGTGTGCCAAACTAGACTTGCCTCTCGAGGAGCGTCGAGTGCATTTCATCGAGTGTATTTCATCGACCTCAGTAGGACATGACCTAGGACACTCCAGTGTCGCAGGCCGTGTACCCTCTGGACAAATGTCGAGTGCATTTCGTCGAGCACTCGAGATAATACAGAGCAGGACACGGCTTGGGACACGGCCGTGTTCAAGGACGTGTTGCCCTCTCGACAAACGTCGAGTGTATTTTGTCGAGCACTCAACAGGATGTGTGTAACTCCCCCGATTTTTCTGCGATTATTTAATTCTTGCATGGCGTTACGTCGACGCATTTTCTTGGCTTGTGTCATCTGTGGAGTGTGGTCTTAACTCCTTAGAACTGAGTGGACCATTTTGTAGTCTATTGGCAAGATCTCCCTAGCAAGCCGGGTCGTTTTGGGTGACCCGGTGTGGCCTCTCGGGGGATGCTTGTGTTTTGACTTCAGGTGGGTATAACTCGAGTTCTGTTCGTCGAAAGTTAATTTCGACTTCGTCGTTGTGTTCGTAGCGTAAATATTTAGCTACGGTGCGAACTTCGTCGAATTCCGAGGGTTTTCGATTTTCGCGTCGTTTTGTATTTTATAAAAAAATAAAAAAAACTATTTAATAAATATTATATTATTAATTATTTTGAAAGGGTGCGGGTGCTTGGCGGTTTTGCCTTGTCATTTTTATGCCTTAATCAATTGATTAGCTAACTAAGATTAAGAGGATGCTATATATAGGATAGTTAAGACTTAAGAGAACCGCTCCTGTTCATCTTCCTGAACCCGTCTGCGGCTGTTCGCGGAAAGAAGCGGAGAAACCGCCGAACCTGCTCCCCTTCGAACGCCGATTCCAGGAGCGTTTGTGGACGGAATTCGATTCTGAAAGCGGATTTGGATTGCTCTCGCCTAGACCTTCATTCCTGCGGTAAGAAATTCAGTTTTCATGGTGTTTATAGGGGTCTCGATTTTCTAGGGTTGTCCGTTTCCGCCATTAAAGCTCCAGATTTTCTGCTTTAGGTATTGTTGTTGTTGGTGCCGAGTAAGGATAAGGGAGGCCGGCCAAGCTTCGCTGGAAATCAAGGCAAGTGGTGTTCTTGCCCTTGCCTAGTATTATTCTCTTTTTCTCTTTGTTCTTGCGGCCGTAGAAAAGGCTTGTCTAGATTGTTTTTCTACGTTAATAAAGCCCTTGTTAGCCCTAGGTTAGAAACCCTGTTCTTGCTTGAAATCGGGTACAAATTTCCAACTGTTGGTAGAGAAGCCTTATTCTCGAGCTGTGTGAGTGCTTGAGGGTTAGGTCAATTCTTCCTGTGAATTAGTTGTAGCCGGGTAGAGGGACAAGGCTATAGTTTAATTTTTATGCAAATCTATCTTGCTTAGGCTCGGGTTGGGATGTATATGTGTTTGCCTGTGTAGTGGCTATAGCAGAAGCCTTCCCGGTACTTAGAATTGCTGGAGTTAGTGTTGGAGAATTAAGGGCTTGGCGTTGAGTGTGGTTCACACACTCAACGCCGGGTCTTCTTGGACTTGGCGTTGAGTGTGGTGCACACACTCAACGTCGGGTCTGCTTGGACTTGGAGTTGAGTGTGGTGCACACACTCAATGCCGAGTCTGCTTGGACTTGGCGTTGAGTGTGGTGCATACGCTCAATGCCAGGTCTGCTTGGCCTTGGCGTTGAGTGTTGTGCACACACTCAACGTCAGGTCTGCTTGGACTTGGCGTTGAGTGTGGTGCACACACTCAACGCCATTGCCCTTGATCTATTCTTTTGCGGCTAAGTAGTGTGGAGTTGAGTGAGTCGACCTCACTCAACGCCATGGCTGTCTAGGCATTGAGTGAGGCGGACTCACTCAATGCTGCAGCTAATCCGCACGGTTATGTCGAATGGCATTGAGTGAGTGGGCCTCACTCAACGCAATGGCAGTTTAGGCGTTGAGTGAGGCAGGCTCACTCAACGCCGCAGCCCATTCTTGCGGGTAAGTACTTTGGCGTTGAGTGAGTTGACCTCACTAAATGCCAAAGCTGTTTTATCTTTGAGAGTGGTGGACACACTCAACGCCGCAGTTTGTTTTTGCGGCTAAGTATTTTGGCGTTGAGTTAGTCGACCTCACTCAACGCCAAAGCTATTTTGGCGTTGAGAGAGGTGGACTCACTCAATGCCACAGTTGGTATTTTTGCGGCTAAGTGCTAAGGAATTGAGTGAGTGGACCTCACTCAACGCAGTAGCTATTTTGGCATTGAGTGAGGTTAGCTCACTCAATGCCACAGCCTGTGTTGCTGAAGGCGTTTAGGGAGTGGGCCTCACTCAACGTGGTAGTTGTTTTTGCGTTGAGTGAGGTTAGCTCACTCAACGCCACAGCCTATTTTGCTGAAGGCGTTGAGGGAGTGGACCTCACTCAACGCCGTAGCTGTTTTGGCATTGAGTGAGGTTAGCTCACTCAACGCCACAGCCTGTGTTGCTGAAGGCATTGAGGGAGTGGACCTCACTCAACGTCGTAGCTGTTTTGGCATTGAGTGAGGTTAGCTCACTCAACGCCACAGCCTGTTTTGCTGAAGGCGTTGAGGGAGTGGACCTCACTCAATGCCGTAGTTGTTTTGGCGTTGAGTGGGGTTAGCTCACTCAATGCCACAACCTATTTTTCTGAAGGCATTGAGGGAGTGGACCTCACTCAACGCCATAGCTATTTTGGCATTGAGTGAGGTTAGCTCACTCAACGCCACAGCCAGTGTTGCAAAAGGCATTGAGTGAGTGAACCTCACTCAACTCCATAGCTGTTTTGGCGTTGAGTGAGGTTAGCTCACTCAATGCCACCGTCTGTTTAGGCGTGTAGTGAGTGGGTCTCACTCAACGCCATGCCGTATTGAGTCATCTCAACGCTTTTCCCTTACCTTGATTTTCTCTCCCGAGTGAATTCCTCTATTTTGAGGTTCCTTGTCGGCTATATTTTTTCCAAAAGGCTGAATCGTGAGTCGTGGTAAGTAGTGGTGGTTTGAAGCTCTTAATGGGGGTGGTGTTGTGTGATTTAGCTGTGGCCACCCTTTTCTTTTATCTTGCTCCAGGTACGGGCTGGGCAAGGGGGTGGGAGGTCCCTAGTGCTTTCACATGTAGACTCTTGAGCTTTGTTTCTTGGAAATGGTGGTTGGGGGACTGAGTTTGCCTCCAACCCGGATCCACGTTGTTTTTGCTACTACGATCTCTCATAGCTTAGGGTGTTTGAGGTTTCTTCCTTTGTAAATTTGTAACGTTTGGGCTCATGGTAGCCTGGTAAACTCTGCAGGATTTATTTTTGGGCAGGGTTGTTGTTGTTTCCTTGCACATAGTGCTATTTTTTCTTGCCTTGGACAGTGGTGCTTGTTTCGATTTTCTTACTCTTCTTGCTTACCTTATAACCTAACATTTCCGTACAGCTTACTTGTTTAGATTGCTGAGGTATTATTTTCTTCTTTGAATGCCTCAGGTCATGGTTAGTAGCCGATTAGGAGGCTAGTTGTGTTGTGCTATTGCTGGTGGTCTCTCGTACTGTGGAGATCAGTTCCTTGGTCTTGTGAGGTAGTTTTGTACTTCTTTCTTACGGACATACATACTTGCTAGTGGGTTCATGTCAGTTTGTTGGCGCCCACTAGTAGTTTTACCTTGATACTAGATATGTTATCTTTTTGCTGCTACCTTTTCTGGAGATAGTCTACTTGCTATGGGGATGATTTATGCTAGGTTGCTTGTTACTTTTAAACCTAAAAACACTATTATAAGTATATCTCATGACCAACATGTTTTATAAAACTCAACACAATTTTCCAAATAACGTAAAAAGATCGTTTTCCTAGATATTGTATAAATTAAATGTAGGGTCCTGCATGGTATAAGGTGTCCTCTAGGGGCACTTATGCACTCTTTTAGGATGTCAAACCTGAATAAAGTATTTTTCCGCAGCGTATAAGTATAGTTTTCAAACTGTGGACTAGATGATCCACTGAGCCGAGGGATACGGCCTCTAAAATATAACTGATTTTCTAATCATATAACTTATGAATTTTCATAAAGTATAGTTGATAGTTGTTTGCCAGAGCGTCGGCAGTTATCCCTGCTCGACGTGGCATCATGACACGTGTTTTCTCCTACTTTGATAATCCTTTTTCCTCGGAGAAAATGTGGTTTGTGATAGTTGGTATCAGAGGGAGGTTTCTTGACATGTTAGTCGGGCAACCTTCCCTTTTGATTGCATTAGTAGTTTAGCATCATGTCATTCACACACTGATATGTAATCAGCACGTTTTAGCAAAAGCACGAACACTACACTCATAGCATAATATGAAGTATACGGGGCATATTATGTAGTATGGGATGCATAATATGTATTCGTATATGGATCCACCATAGGGGCAACATGTGAGGGTTATGTAGTATGGGATGCATAACCTCACCACATGGCTGCAACTACCTCATTTTCTTTTTCATTGCATGAGGATGTTATGTAGTATGGGATACATAACATTTTCATGTGTATGTCGCTCATAACATGCATTAGGGCCATTTTTTAGATTGCATAGCATAACATTGCATAAGCACAACGTGCCAAGTTAAAGACTGGTAGGATGATATATGTACACACATAAGTTTTTGAGTCAAAAAATAATAATATAAAGTCATGCATTCCCGATCTAGGCACAAGAGTTAGTATGGTGGTGGTTAACCATCCTAAGTTAAGGCATAACATCAATTCTTGTAAAGATAAACTCCCAGAGCAAGTTTAGCAGCTTTAAGTTCATATTTATATATGTATTATCTGTACTTGTAGATAGTTGTAGCTATTGTACTAGGATCTGACTAATGTTGTTATGATTTTAGGATGGCGAGACGCCCTTCAACTAGATCGACCCCCCTATCTGAGGGTGAGTCATCGAGAGCGCAGAATGATGCGATGATCGAGAGCCTGCGGTAGAGTAGCATTTCCTTGAGCAGGCAGATGGTGGAGATGTAGGCCCAGATCCAGTCTCTGGTGGTAATTATGGCAGGACAGACTCAGGGAGTGCAAGGCCCTACAGGGGGGTTAGCTGTTCCTCCTCCTCTTGCACCCCTGAGACCTCCAGTGGTGATGCCAGCAGAAATTGCATATATCTCACAGTTTCAGAGACTTAGCCCTCCTACTTATGATGGGAAGGTAGATTTCATGGTCATAGACAATTTGCTGATCTCCATGGAGGAGATGTTCTCGTACTCTGGTATTGCAGATGATCAAAGAGTGATGATAGCTGCCTATCAGCTCAAGGGTTTGGCTAAGAGTTGGTGTCTTAGAGAAAAGGAGAGCTTGGTAGCTGGTTGCTCTTGGGAAGTATTCAAGGAAATATTGTTGAGGAAGTTCTTGCCTTTGGTCGAGCGTGACCGTCTTATGAACGACTTACTCCACCTGAAGCAAAGGAAACTCACGGTCGGTGAGTATGAGATAGAGTTCAGCAAGTTGAGCAGGTTTTCTCTTGGGTTGGTGAGTGTTGAGGCTGATCGATTAAGGCGATTTCTTGGTGGCTTGAGGAGCGAGGTGTAGCAGTTGACCAGTGCTTATGGATCAGAGAATTATGCATGGGTAGTGGAGGCTGCTCTGAAGGTGGAGGCTATCGAGACCACAAAGAGCATAGGTCAGCAAATGAGGAAGGACAAGAGGAAGTCCGTCGAGGAGAAGAAACTCCAGGTACCCGGTGCTGCTTCGGGAAAGATGAGCAAGGTGGTGTGTAGCTTTTGTGGCCGGTCAGGCCACCCTGTTGAGAGGTGTTTCAAAAAGGCAGCAGCTCAGAAGAAGGAGCAAGTTCATGCTATTCAGGGTGCTCCTAGGAGGGATGTTTCCTGTTCTGTTTGCAAGCGACCCGGGCATGATACTGCCCAGTGCTGGTCCAAGGATAAAGTCTGCTATCAGTGCGGGCAGAAGGGTCACATCAAGTCTAGGTGTCCTCAGGTCCAGCCTGCTCTTCATGCAGTTCCACTTCAGGCACTACCTCCGCCTCAGCGTGTGGACAAGGGCAAAGGAAAGCTGAACGTGATCTCTTCCGAGGAGGCTCAAGCTTCGACTCAGATCATCTCAGGTTAGTTTTTTTTCCAGCTTGAAAGTTTTATTTACTAGAATGGTTACAGTTTTGTTTTGGTAGTTCCTTAGTTGTATATACTCCTATAGGGAAATTTAAGGTCAAGAACCGTTGGGCGCGTGTTCTGTTCGAATCCGGCGCTACCCACTCATTTGTGGCTAGAGCCTTTGTGGAACGACATCGGTTGACTCTAGATCGAGTTCGTGATACCTTCCGCATCAAGTTCCCTTCTGGTGAATCTGTGTTATCAGATTTGGGCATTCTAGATTGCCCTGTTTTGTTGGGGGACTTTCTTGCGAAGGAAGACTTGAAGATGATTGATCTGGAGGACTTCGATGTTATTCTGGGCATGGACTGGCTGTCTAAGTATGATGCGGTTATTCAGTGCAAAGGGAAGCGCTTGGACTTCATCAAGGACAATGGTAAGCTGGGAAGCGTGTATGCTGATCCGTGCCAAGATTCTCCTGTCATTTCTGCGGTATGTGCTCAGAAGTTGTTTCTTTCTGGTTGTTTTGGTTGTTTAGTCTCGGTGGTTGGGACCGCTGTTAGTATACCGTGTTTGGAGGAGATACCCGTTGTTCGTGGTTTCGCTGATGTTTTTCCTGATGACCTTCCTGGTCTTCCTCCCGATCGGGATGTTGAGTTTGTGATCGATTTGGAACCGGGTACGCGTCCTATTGCTAAGGCGTCGTACCGGATTGCCCCTCGTGAGTTAGAAGAGTTGCGAGTCCAGTTGGATGAGTTATTGGCAAAAGGATTTATCAGGCAGAGTTCGTCGCCTTGGGGTGCTCCTGTTTTGTTTGTAAAGAAGAAAGATGGGACGATGCGGCTTTGCATCGACTACAGGGAGTTGAACAAAGTCACTATTAAGAACAAGTACCATCTGCCAAGGATTGATGACTTATTTGATCAATTGTGTGGTAGCACGGTGTTCTCCAAGATCGATCTTCATTCTGGCTATCATCAGCTTAGGATCCGTAAGGCAGATATTCCATGTACTGCGTTTAGATCGAGGCATGGACATTTTGAGTTCTTGGTGATGTCATTTGGTCTGAGCAACGCACCATCAGCATTCATGGATATAATGAACCGGGTGTTCAAGGATTTCCTAGACAAGTTCGTTGTGGTTTTCATCGATGATGTGTTGGTCTATTCTCACAGCGCTGAGGAGCATGAGCAGCATCTGCGCTTGGTTCTATCGAAGTTGAGGAATCACAAGTTATTCGCCAAGTTGAGCAAATGTGAATTTTGGTTGCCTCAGGTCTCATTTCTGGGCCACGTGGTGAACAAGGATGGGATCTCGGTCGACCCAGAAAAGATTGCAGCAGTAATGGATTGGAGCAGGCCGGGCACGCCCAAGGAGATAAAAAGCTTCCTAGGGTTGGTCGGCTACTACAGGAGGTTCGTGGAGGGTTTCTCTACCCTGGCTGCAAAATTGACCAGGTTGACTCAGAAGAACGCGGCCTTTGTTTGGAGCGAGAAGTGCGAAGAAGCCTTCCTGGAGCTAAAGAACAGATTGTGCACTGCTCCCGTTCTGACCCTACCTACTAAGGGTGTGGAGTATGATGTGTACGTGGATGCTTTGCATGTTGGTCTGGGTTGCGTGGTTATGCAGGTTGGAAAAGTGATTGCGTATAGGTCAAGGCAATTAAAGACTCATGAGAGAAATTACCCTACGCATGACCTTGAGTTTGCAGCGGTGATTTATGCGTTGAAGCTGTGGAGGCATCTACTTTATGGGGCTCAGTGCAAGATCTTCACTGATCATAAGAGCTTGAAGTACGTGTTAACGCAAAAGGAGTTGAATCTGCGCCAGCGGTAGTGGCTAGAGTATGTGGTCGATTATGATATAGAGATCTAGTATCATCCAGGCAAGGCCAATGTGGTGGCCGACGCCCTGAGCCGGAATACGGGGAAGATCTTTAATCTCTCCGCTGATCGTTTAGTGGAAGAGTTCCTCCTTATGGATATCTCGGTGGGATGCTGTGACATGCAGAGCAGTTTGGCAGTGGCAGAGCCGTCTTGGATTTCTCTTACTAGGTTGCACCAGAAGGATGATCCGGACCTTCTGCACTTATACTCCAGGACTGAGAGGGGGGAGTTGCCAGATTTTTCTATCGATGATGCGGGTACTTTGAAGTACCGCGGCAGATTTTGCATCCCCGCTGTTGGATACATCAGGGGTATGATATGCAGAGAGGCTCATGGATCCAGTGTTGCCTACCATCAAAGATCTACAAAGATGTATCGTGATTTGAAGTAAATTGCCTGGTGGTATGGGATGAAGAGTGATATAGCCCGATTTGTTGCTGAGTGCCACACTTGCAAGCGTGTGAAGGCCGATCACGGAAGGCCTGGTGGCAAGTTGACTCCATTAGAGATTCCGACTTGGAAGTGGGAAAGTATTTCTATTGACTTCATTACGGGCTTACCAAAATCTCCAAGGGGATTTGATTCTGTTTGGGTTATAGTGGATAGACTGACGAAGTGTGCTCACTTCGTGCGTATAAGATTGACTATCCGATGAAGAAGATAGTAGAGTTGTTCTTGAATAAGGTCATCAGATTGCACGGTGTGCCTGTTAGCATTATATCTGATCGAGACTCCCGGTTTATTTCTCGTTTTTGGCAGAGTCTGCAGGAGGGTTTGGGTACAGATCTGAGGTATTCTACTGCTTACCACCCACAGACCAATGGGCAGACAGAGCGGGTGAACAAGATAGTTGAGGATATGATCAGATGTTATATTCTAGACCACGGTGGAGCGTGGGATAAGCGGTTGCGACCTATGGAGTTTACATAAAATAACAGTTATCAAGAAAGTTTGCAAATGGCTCCGTTTGAAGCTTTATATGGGAGGCGCTGCAGAACCCCCCCCCCCCCTGTTTTGGGCTGAGGCAGGTGAGAGACCCTTGTTGGGTCTGGATGCACTCGAGGAGATGGAAGTCGCGGTGAAGCTTATTCGAGAAAAGCTTCGTATAGCTCAGGAGAGATACGAGAAGAACGCCAATCGGCGTAGGTCTGACTTGGAGTTTTCTGTAGGGGACCTTGTGTTTCTTAAGGTTTCCCCGATGGTTGGAGTTAAGAGGTTCGGTAAGAACCGAAAATTGGACCCGAGGTATGTGGGTCCGTTTAAGATTGTTGAACGGATTGGCGTGTCAGCTTATAGGTTGGATTTGCCAGCCAACTTCCCAGGTGTTCATAATGTATTTCATGTAAGCCAATTGCGGAAGTGTGTGCGCAGTAGTGGGCAAGTCTTGGATGTTGTCCCCAGTTAGAGCCTAATCTCTCTTTTGTTGAAGTGCCGGTCCGCATTTTGGATACTCAAGATCGGGTGCTGCGAAGGAAGTCCATCCTGATAGTCAAAGTTCTATGGAAGAATAAGGATTTGGAAAGCGCGACTTGGGAGTTAGAGTCGGCTATGAGGGAGGCTCACCCTCAACTGTTTCCCTGATTGGTTTAATATGTTTTCTTCTTGTAATGTTTGGTTTGTTACTTTTCCTTCTATAGTGGAAGTGTTGTGCGTAAAGTTTCGGGACGAAACTTTCTTTTAGGGAGAGTGACTGTAACGCCCCCGATTTTTCTGTGATTATTTAATTGTTGCTTGGCGTTACGTCGACGCATTTTATTGGCTTGTGTCATCTGTGGAGTGTGGTCTTAACTCCTTAGAACAAAGTGGCCCATTTTGTAGTCTATTGGCAAGATCTCCCTAGCAAGTCGGGTCGTTTTGGGTGACCCGGTGTGTCCTCTCGGGGGATGCTAGTGTTTTGACTTCGGGTGGGTATAACTCAAGTTCTGTTCGTTGAAAGTTAATTTTGACTTGTCTGTTGTGTTCGTAGCGTAGATATTTAGCTACGGTGCGAATTTTGTCGAATTCCGAGGATGTTCGGTTTTCGCGTCGTTTTGTATTTTATAAAAAAATTAAAAAAACTATTTAATAAATATTATATTATTAATTATTTGGAAAGGGTGCGGGTGCTTGGCAGTTTTGCCTTGTCATTTTTATTCCTTAATCAATTGATTAGCTAATTAAGATTAAGAGGATGTTATATATAGGATAGTTAAGACATAAGAGAACCGCTCCTGTTCATCTTCCCGAACCCGTCTGCGGCTGTTCGCGGAAAGAAGCGGAGAAACCGTCGAACCTGCTCCCCTTCGAACGCCGATTCCATGAGCGTTTGTGGACGGAATTCGATTCTGAAAGAGGATTTGGATTGCTCTCGCCTAGACCTTCATTCCCGCGGTAAGAAATTCAGTTTTCGTGGTGTTTCCAGGGGTCTCGATTTTCTAGGGTTGTCTGTTTCCGCCATTAAAGCTCCAGATTTTCTGCTTTAGGTATTGTTGTTATTGGTGCCGAGTAAGGATAAGGGAGGCCGGCCAAGCTTCGCTGGAAATCGAGGCAAGTGGTGTTCTTGCCATAGCCTACTATTGTTCTATTTTTCTCTTTGTTCTTGCGGCCGTAGAAAAGGCTTGTCTAGATTGTTTTTGCTATGTTAATAAAGCCCCTGTTAGCCCTAGGTTTGAAACCTTATTCTTGCTTTAAATCGGGTACAAATTTCCAACTGTTGGTAGAGAAGCCTTGTTCTCGGGTTATGTGAGGGCTTGAGGGTTGGGTCGATTCTTCATGTGCATTAGTTGTAGTCGGGTAGAGGGACAAGGCTATAGTTTAATTTTTATGCAAATCTATCTTGCTTAGGCTCAGGTTGGGATGTATATGTGTTTGCATGTGTAGTTGCTGTAGCAGAAGCCTTCCCGGTACTTAGACTTGTTGGAGTTAGCGTTGGAGAATTCAGGTCTTGGCGTTGAGTGTAGTGCACACACTCAATGCCGGGTCTGCTTGGACTTGGCATTGAGTGTGGTGCACTCACTCAACGCCGGGTCTGCTTGGACTTGGCATTGAGTGTGGTGCACACGCTCAACGCCGGGTCTGCTTGGCCTTGGAGTTGAGTGTGGTGCACACACTCAACGCTGGGTCTGCTTGGACTTGGCATTGAGTGTGGTGCACACACTCAACGTCATTGCCCTTGATCTGTTCTTTTACAGCTAAGTAGTGTGGCGTTGAGTGAGTCGACCTCACTCAACGCCATGGCTGTCTAGGCATTTAGTAAGGCGGACTCACTAAACGCTGCAGCTAATCCGCACGGTTATGTCGAATGGCATTGAGTGAGTGGCCCTCACTCAACACCATGGCGGTTTAGGCATTGAGTGAAGCGGGTTAACTCAACGCCGCAGCCCATTCTTGCAGGTAAGTACTTTAACGTTGAGTGAGTTGACCTCACTCAACGCCAAAGCTGTTTTATCGTTGAGAGCGGTGGACACACTCAACGCCACAAATTGTTTTTACGGCTAAGTACTTTGGCGTTGAGTGAGTCGACCTCACTCAACGCTAAAGCTGCTTTGGCGTTGAGAGAGGTGGACTCACTCAACGCCACAGTTGGTTTTTTTGGGCTAAGTGCTAAGGCGTTGAGTGAGTGGACCTCACTCAATGCCGTAGCTATTTTGGCGTTGAGTGAGGTTATCTCACTCAACGCCACAGCCTGTGTTGTTGAAGGCATTGAGGGAGTGGACCTCACTCAACGCTGTACCTATTTTAGCGTTGAGTGAGGTTAGCTCACTCAACGCCACAGCCTTTTTTGCTGAAGGCGTTGAGGGAGTGGACCTCACTCAATGCCATAGCTGTTTTGGCGTTGAGTGAGGTTAGCTCACTCAATGCCAAAGCCTGTGTTGCTGAAGGCATTGAGGGAGTGGACCTCACTCAACGCCGTAGCTGTTTTGGCATTGAGTGAGGTTAGCTCACTCAACGCCACAACCTATTTTGCTGAAGGCGTTGAGGGAGTGGACCTCACTCAACGCCGTAGCTATTTTGGCGTTGAGTGAGGTTAGCTCACTCAACGCCACAACATGTTTTGCTGAAGGCATTTAGGGAGTGGACCTCACTCAACGCCATAGCTATTTTGGCGTTGAGTGAGGTTAGCTCACTCAACGCCACAACTAGTGTTGCAGAAGGCGTTGAGTGAGTGAACCTCACTCAATGCCATAGCTGTTTTGGCGTTGAGTGAGGTTAGCTCACTCAACGCCACCATTTGTTTAGGCGTTGAGTGAGTGGGGCTCACTCAACGCCATGCCGTGTTGAGTCATCTCAACGCTTTTCCCTTACCTTGATTTTCTCTCCCGAGTGAATTCCTTCATTTTGAGGTTCCTTGTCGGTTATATTTTTTCCAAAAGGCCGAATCGTGGGTCGTGGTTAGTAGTGGTGGTTTAAAGCTCTTAATGGGGGTGGTGTTGTGTGATTTAGCTGTGGCCACCCTTTTCTTTTATCTTGCTCCAGGTACGGGCTGGGAAAGATGGTGGGAGGTCCCTAGTGCTTTCACATATAGACCCTTGAGCTTTGTTTCTTGGAAATGGTGGTTTGGGGACTGAGTTTGCATCCAACCTGAATCCGCATTGTTTTTGCTACTACCATCTCTCATAGCTTAGGGTGTTAGACGTTTCTTCCTTTGTAAATTTGCAACGTTTGGGCTCATGGTAGCCTGGTAAACTCTACAGGATTTATTTTTGGTCAGGGTTGTTGTTGTTTCCTCGCACATAGTGCTTTTCTTTTTGTTTTGCCTTGGACAGTGGTGCTTGTTTCGGTTTACTTACTCTTCTTGCTTACCTTATAACCTAACATTTCCATACAGCTTACTTGTTTAGCTTGCTGAGGTATTCTTTTCTTCTTTGAATGCCTCAGGTTCTGGTTAGTAGCCGATTAGGCGGCTAGTTGTGCTGTGCTGTTACTGGTGGTCTCTCGTACTGTGGAGATCAGTTCCTTGGTCTTGTGAGGTAGTTTTGTACTTCTTTCTTACAAACATACATACTTACCAGTGGGTTCGTGTAGGTTTGTTGGCGCCCACTGGTAGTTTTACCTTGATACTAGATATATTATCTTTTTGCTGCTACCTTTTTTGGAGATAGTCTACTTGCTCTGGGGATGATTTATGCTAGTTTGCTAGTTACTTTTAAACCTAAAAACACAATTATAAGTATATCTCATGACCAGCATGTTTTATAAAACTCAACACTATTTTCCAAATAACGTAAAAAGATCATTTTCCTAGATATAGTATAAATTAAATATAGGGTCCTGCATGGTATAAGGTGTCCTCTAGGGGCACTTATGCACTCTTTTAGGATGTCAAACCTGAATAAAGTATTTTTCCGCAGTGTATAAGTATAGTTTTCAAGCTGTGTACTAGATGATCCACTGAGCCGAGGGATACGGCCTCTAAAATATAACTGATTTTCTAATCATATAACTTATGAATTTTCATAAAGTATAGTTGATAGTGGTTTGCCTGAGCGTCGGCAGTTATCCCCTGCTCGACGTGGCATCATGACATGCGTTTTCTCCTACTCTGATAATCCTTTTTCCTCGGAGAAAATGCGGGTTGTGACACTGTGTGTCAACTCGAAAACACAGAGAAGGACACGAGCTGGGACACGCTTGTACAACCCCGTGTCCGCCGAAGGGGCCCCAGCCGCCTCTCTCAGGCGGGCCAGCCCCCGCTCGCCTCTCCTAGGCGGGCCGGGCCCCAGCCGCCTCTCTCAGGCGGGCCAGCCCCCGCTCGCCTCTCCTAGGCGGGCCGGGCCCCAGCCGCCTCTCTCAGGCGGGCCAGCCCCCGCTCGCCTCTCCTAGGCGGGCCGGGCCCCAGCCGCCTCTCTCAGGCGGGCCAGCCCCCGCTCGCCTCTCCTAGGCGGGCCGGGCCCCAGCCGCCTCTCTCAGGCGGGCCAGCCCCCGCTCGCCTCTCCTAGGCGGGCCGGGCCCCAGCCGCCTCTCTCAGGCGGGCCAGCCCCCGCTCGCCTCTCCTAGGCGGTCCGGGCCCCAGCCGCCTCTCTCAGGTGGATCGGCTGCAGTCCACCTCCCTCCAGGCGACATGGGGTGACTCAACGAGAGGTGCGTATAACCAACCAGAACAGCGGGGTTTGGCTGTTGGCAGGCCAATCCGAGGGACTCTTTAGTAAATTCAGACCGCCAGGGGCAGGTTATTTGCAGACCATCCAAGGTAATCTATAAATAGGACCCAAGGGGTACCTCAGGAGGCACGCTTACTAGTTCATAAATCTTATTGCGCTTTCTGAGGTACCTTAGCCCGGCAACTGGTTAAGGAGGGGAAGCGCTCTAAGATCTTCCGGGTGTGTGGTGGGACCTCCGAGCCGGGCCCTTGGTCCTGTTCTCTGTCTCTCTCTCTCTCTTTTTCTTGTCATTTTCTTGCAGGAGCGAAGTAGGTGCGCGACCACCCCTTCCCCAAGGGTCGAATTCCACAGAAACCGGTTTTCCGGTTTCAACATTTTGGTGCGGTGAGCGTGGATAGTGGTCAGCAGAGAAAACCTCCTACAAGCTCGATGACTGGAGATGAAGGACAAGGATCAGGCAGGGGCAACTCGCCACCCCCTCCCCCACCCCCAGCGACGAGCGTGCCGGCGGAGCTTAGGGAGGAGATCCTCGGGCTCGTCAGGACCGCCCTCGGCATGCGAGCCGAGAGTGCGACACCGGCAGTCCCGGTGGTCGCCGCTCCCGCACTCGGCGATGACGCGCCGCTCAGGCGCCCAGGGAAGGAGCCCGCCGAGAGAGGCAAGCGCGAGTTCCAGGGGCGAGTTCTGTTCCCCGGCTCGGCCGCCGAATATCACTTCGGCGAGACTGGAGGAAGGGAATTCCCGTCTCGCCCGGCTGAGGGAGGGAGCCCCTTCAGCGAGTTCGTTTCTTCAGCCCCAGTTCCCGAGGGGTTTCGCGAGCCAGAGATGACTTACTACTCCGGGAAAGGAGACCCGATCCACCATATCCAATGGTTCGAGGATATGGTCTCTATTCGACAGATGTCAGACGGCTTCAAGTGCCGGCTCTTCGCCATCACCCTCCGAGAGAAGGCGAGAGAATGGTTCCACCAACTCCCGACCGGGTCCATCTACTGCTTCGAGGACCTGCGTCGGGGTTTCATGTTGAGGTTTACCACTTCCAAGAAGAGGAGGAAGGAGGTGGAGTCCTTGTTCCGCGTCAAGCAGAGGGTAGGGGAGACCCTGGGGAGTTACCTGGATAGATTCCAAGAGGAGTTGTCTCAGGTGCAGGAGATGCCAGGGCACACCATGATGGTAGCCTTCACCCTAGGTCTCCAATCCGGGTTCTTCGCAATGGAACTCAAGAGGTCCCCCCCAGTATCTTTTGAGGCGCTCCTAGAGAGGGCGGCTAGGGAGGCCGATATGGAGGCGGCACACCCGGAGTTTGCCCGAAGGTTGGCCAGGTGGGCCGTGGAGGAAGAGAGGCCAAGGGGTGGCCGAGGGCAGGAGGAGAGAAGGGTTGAGCCCCGGCAGAGGGAACAGCCGCCGCCGCCGCAGCATCAGCAGCAACCCAGGCAGGGGAGACAGGAGCCGAACTTTCGGCTGGGCTGGAGACCTGAGTGGCAGGAACCCGGGGCAAGGAGAGGGTTCCGCGGAGGGGACTACCGTCAAGGAGGACAGGGTCAGTTCTACCCTCCAGGCGGGATGCAGGGCCAGAGGCCGGCCCTCCCCGACCAGGAGCAGGCTATGGCCATAGCACTGGGAGAAAGGAGAAGGGCAGCACGGAGAAGAAGAAGAGATGTGAGGGTGGAGTTGCCCTACTGCGACTTCCATCAGGAAGAGGGGCACGCCACAGCCACGTGCCCCGAGTTCCTCGAGATGAGGGACCGTCGGGAGCAGCAGCAGCAACAACGTCCGGAAGTGCGGATCGAGGAGATCCGGCCTCGGGCGGAGGAAGGCCGGTGCGAAGACCGGGTGGATGTGGGCTCCCGAGGAAGGATCGGAGCGATCCACGGGGGGGCTGGGATCGAGGCTTCCCGCAAGTCAAGCCTCCACACCATGTACCGCAGGAGCGTTGGCTCCACGTCCCAGTCCCCGCCCCCGGACGAGAAAATCATCTTTTCCAGGGAGGACATGCCGGGTCACGAGGACCCCTTCTGCGATGCGCTGGTCATCCAGACAGCCATCGAAGACTTCACCGTCCCCCGGATCCTCGTCGACAACGGGAGCTCGGTTAACGTCATCTTCAAGAAGGCGTTCGACGCAATGAAGGTGGAGGCCCGAAGGGTGTTGGCCTCGGACGGACCCCTGTTCGGCTTCTCAGGGGAGAGGAAGGAGGTTGAGGGAGGAGTGGGACTCCATGTCGTTCTGGGGGGACATTCCCGTAATTGCAAGTTCGTCATCGTGGACGCCCCCAGCAGCTACAGTGCCATCTTCGGGAGGCCTCTCATCAGCGCCTTCCGCTGCGTCCCCTCATCCTTCCACCAATGCCTGAAATTTAACGTCGAGGGGGTCCAGGTCCGGGTCCGCGGAGACCCCAAGGAAGCGAGGGAGTGCTATGTCACAGCGGTGAACTCCATCTCTTGGCTGGAGGGAGCCGAGGAGATGGGGCGGAGGCTGAAGGAGGCGGAGCCGGAAGCTGCCGGGGACGAGATGGAGGTGGAGGAGAGCCGCGCCCAGGGAAGGGTCGCGGAAGAGATTCAAGAGCCGGCCGAGGCGATGGCCGTGACAGAAGCTGAGGAGGTCCTCGCTTTCGATGAGGGGGAGGCTGAGGAGTGGGAGGCACAATCCCGCCTGGAGGCGGCAGAGGAGGTGGCGGAGATGGAGGTTCTAACCACCGGAGGCAGGATGGAGAGGATCCGCATCAGCGGAGGATTGACCCCGGAGGCTCAAGGCCGGATGCTGGAGTGCGTCCAGAAGAACGTGGACATCTTCGCATGGAGTGCTGCGGAGATGCCCGGGATCGACTCCAACATCGCCTGCCACCGCCTCAACCTGGACCCGGAGGCTCCCCCCATCCGACAAAAGAAGAGGCCCGTTGCGGACAAGCTCGCCGAACCCATCAGGGAGGAAGTAGCAAAGCTCCTCAAGGCCGGCTTTGTATCCGAAATCCAATACCCCGGCTGGGTCTCCAATGTTGTAATGGTTAAAAAAGGAGACGGCCGGTGGAGGATGTGTATCGATTTTTCCCTTCTTAATAAATCATGCCCTAAAGATTGTTACCCCTTGCCTCGGATCGACGCGCTGGTTGACTCAGCCGTCGGTTTCCCTTTGATGAGTTTTCTAGATGCCTTTTCAGGTTATCACCAAATCAGGATGCACCCTCCGGACGTCAAAGACGTCTCATTCATCACAGGGGATGGATGCTATAGTTATAAAATGATGCCCTTCGGGCTGAAAAACGCAGGGGCGACCTACCAGAGAATGATGGACAGGGTCTTTCAAAGTCAAAAGGGAAGGAACCTGGAAGTGTACGTAGACGATCTCATGGTCAAGAGTCCGGACCTCGACTCCCACCTCCGGGACCTGGAAGAGACCTTTGCCACTCTCCGCGGATGTAAGATGAGACTGAACCCCCTCAAGTGCACCTTCGGGTCGGGCAGAGGAAAGTTCCTGGGGCATCTTCTCACCCCTGCCGGCGTAGAGCCCAACCCCGACAAGGTGAAGGCAATCTTGGAGTTGGAGTCTCCGCGGAATGCGAAGGAAGTGCAGCGGCTGACTGGGAGGCTGGCAGGATTGAGCAGGTTCCTCTCCCGGGCCGGGGAGAAGTGCTCTCCGTTTTTTAAGAGCTTGAGAGGAGGCCAGAAATTCGAGTGGACCTCGGAGTGCGAGGAGGCATTCCGGGCCCTAAAGAAGCAGCTGACTCAGGCCCCCCTGCTCCAAGGGCCAAAGGAGGGGGAGGACTTATTCTTGTACTTAGGGGCTGGGGCCGAGGCCCTGAGCTCCGTTCTAGTTCGGGAAGAAGGGAAGAGACAACTCCCAGTTTACTATGTGAGTCGGGTCTTGAGGAAGGCCGAGCTCCGGTACCCCATCCTAGAGAAGCTGGCCTTCGCCCTCATCATCTCGGCCCGGAGGCTCCGGCCCTATTTCCAGGCACACTCGATCCGAGTGGTGACTGACCACCCTCTCCGCAACATCTTCGAGGGGGTGGAGCATTCTGGCAGGTTGGCCAAGTGGTCGGTGGAGCTGAGCGAGTTCGACATCTCCTTCGTACCTCGCCTCTCGATCAAGGCCCAAGCCATGGCCGATTTCCTGGCTGACTATGTGGTCGAGGTAGCAGAGGAAGAACTCGCTCGCCCGGTTCCCTGGAAGGTCATGGTGGATGGTGCGTCAGGGAGGCACTCCCTGGGGGCTGGGGTCATCTTGGAAAGCCCCCAGGGGGTGAGGATCGAGCAAACGGTGGTGGTGCATTTCCCCATCACCAACAATCAGGCCGAGTATGAGGCCGTGATTGCGGGTCTACGCCTGGCCAGGGAGCTAGGGGTGCACGATGTGGAGGTCCTCACTGACTCCCTGGTGGTGGCCTCCCAGATCAACGGGGAATTCGAGGCAAGGGACCCCACCCTGCAGCGTTACTTGGCGAAGGTAAAGGGAGTCGTCGGCACCTTCCAGACTTTCTCCATCCGGCACGTGCCTCGGGAGGATAACGAGCAGGTGGACCAGCTGGCAAAGCATGGACCCCGGGCGGGGGGAACCATCACAGACCTCTTTCGCCCATCCATCGAGGAGGGGGAGCTGATGGAGGTGGAACAACACCCCTCCTGGATGGACCCATTCGTCACTTTCCTGACCACCGGGGAGTACCCCACGGGAATGGACGGAAGGAAACTCAAGTACAAATCGGCATACTACCTCATGCGAGATGGCCAGTTATATCGGAAAACTCTCTCAGGGATGCTGGCGCGTTGTGTGGGCGAGAGGGAGGTCCCAAAGATTCTAGAAGAGGTCCACTCCGGAGAGTGTGGGAGTCACTCTGGAAGTCGAACCTTAGAAGGCCGGATCGTCAGGCAGGGATACTTTTGGCCGACTCTGGGTCTCGACGCGGCAAAATTCACAAAGGAATGCCATAAGTGCCAGCTATTTGCTCCCCTCCAACTGCAACCGGCCCAGCGCCTCAGGAGTATCACAGCCCCCTGGCCATTCGCCATCTGGGGAATGGACTTGGTCGGGCCCTTCCCCCAAGCCAGCGGCCAGAGGAGATTCCTGCTCGTGATGATTGATTACTTCTCCAAGTGGCTGGAAGTCAAGGCGCTGGCCAAGGTGACCTCCCAGGTCGTCAGAAACTTTGTGTGGGGGGAGATCATCTGTCGTCATGGGTTGCCCCAGGCCATCGTCACAGACAATGGCCCTCAATTCGCCAGTGCCGAGTTCAC
Source organism: Platanthera zijinensis (assembly GCA_039513925.1). Lineage (NCBI taxonomy): Eukaryota > Viridiplantae > Streptophyta > Magnoliopsida > Asparagales > Orchidaceae > Platanthera > Platanthera zijinensis. Next base: position 107,671,231 of record CM077089.1, read on the forward strand.
CAGCTTCTGCGAGCAGCTCGGGATCGACCTCAGGTTTGCCTCAGTTCATCACCCACGAAGCAATGGGCAGGTAGAAGCGGCAAACAAGATTATTGTAAACCTCCTCAAGAAAAAGGTGGAGAACTTGAGAGGAAGTTGGGTGGAGCAACTCCCCTCGGTCCTCTGGGCCCTCCGAACCACACCCAACACAGCGACAGGGGAGACGCCTTTCAAACTCTCCCACGGGTGTGAGGCAGTACTTCCGGTGGAGTTTGAAGTCCGGACACCCCGGGTGGTCGGGGCCGGAGAGCACGAAGAGGAATGGAGAGCCAATAATGAAGAGGAGCTGCGACTCTCTCTCGACATGGTCGAGGAACTGCGGGACCTTGCAGCCGTGAGACAGGAGGAGATAAAGAGAAGAATGGCCAAGTATTTTGACAAGCACGTCAGAGTCAAGCAGTTTGCTGAGGGAGACTTGGTCTTAAGGAAGGTGGACGCGGCGGGAAGGTCAGCCGCAGTGGGAAAGCTCCATCCCAATTGGGAGGGACCATTCATTGTGCAGGAGGCATTGAAGTCGGGAGGGTACCGCCTCCGAAATGTGGAGGGCGAGACCCTAAGTCTCACTTGGAGCGGGGACGACTTGAAGCGTTTTTTTCCTTGAAATTATGTAAACCATGTTCAATCTCTAATGGAATTTCTTGCGGTAGACTTGTTTTTCCCCCCGATGAGAGATGAATGTCATTGCCTCAGACCCCGAGCAGATCCCGCTGCCAGGCTCTCACCAAGCTGGCAGGGCTGGATGTCACTCGGAGGAGTCTGCCTCAGACCCCGAGCAGATCCCGCTGCCAGGCCCTCACCAAGCTGGCAGGGCTGGATGTCACTCGGAGGAGTCTGCCTCAGACCCCGAGCAGATCCCGCTGTCAGGCTCTCACCAAGCTGGCAGGGCTGGATGTCACTCGGAGGAGTCTGCCTCAGACCCCGAGCAGATCCCGCTGCCAGGCCCTCACCAAGCTGGCAGGGCTGGATGTCACTCGGAGGAGTCTGCCTCAGACCCCGAGCAGATCCCGCTGCCAGGCTCTCACCAAGCTGGCAGGGCTGGATGTCACTCGGAGGAGTCTGCCTCAGACCCCGAGCAGATCCCGCTGCCAGGCTCTCACCAAGCTGGCATGGCTGGATGTCACTCGGAGGAGTCTGCCTCAGACCCCGAGCAGATCCCGCTGTCAGGCTCTCACCAAGCTGGCAGGGCTGGATGTCACTCGGAGGAGTCTGCCTCAGACCCCGAGCAGATCCCGCTGCCAGGCCCTCACCAAGCTGGCAGGGCTGGATGTCACTCGGAGGAGTCTGCCTCAGACCCCGAGCAGATCCCGCTGCCAGGCTCTCACCAAGCCGGCAGGGCTGGATGTCACTCGGAGGAGTCTGCCTCAGACCCCGAGCAGATCCCGCTGCCAGGCCCTCACCAAGCTGGCAGGGCTGGATGTCACTCGGAGGAGTCTGCCTCAGACCCCGAGCAGATCCCGCTCCAGGACCTCACCAAGCTGGCAGGGCTGGATGTCACTCGGAGGAGTCTGCCTCGACCCCGAGCAGATCCCGCTGCCAGGACCTCACCAAGCTGGCAGGGCTGGATGTCACTCGGAGGAGTCTGCCTCAGACCCCGAGCAGATCCCGCTGCCAGGACCTCACCAAGCTGGCAGGGCTGGATGTCACTCGGAGGAGTAGCTTGCCTCAGACCCCGAGCAGATCCCGCTGCCAGGCTCTCACCAAGCTGGCAGGGCTGGATGTCACTCGGAGGAGTCTGCCTCAGACCCCGAGCAGATCCCGCTGCCAGGACCTCACCAAGCTGGCAGGGCTGGATGTCACTCGGAGGAGTCTGCCTCAGACCCCGAGCAGATCCCGCTGCCAGGCTCTCACCAAGCTGGCAGGGCTGGATGTCACTCGGAGTAGTCTGCCTCAGACCCCGAGCAGATCCCGCTGCCAGGCTCTCACCAAGCTGGCAGGGCTGGATGTCACTCGGAGGAGTCTGCCTCAGACCCCGAGCAGATCCCGCTGCCTCTCACCAAGACCCCGAGCAGATCCCGCTGCCAGGCTCTCACCAAGCTGGCAGGGCTGGATGTCACTCGGAGGAGTCTGCCTCAGACCCCGAGCAGATCCCGCTGCCAGGCCCTCACCAAGCTGGCAGGGCTGGATGTCACTCGGAGGAGTCTGCCTCAGACCCCGAGCAGATCCCGCTGCCAGGACCTCACCAAGCTGGCAGGGCTGGATGTCACTCGGAGTAGCTTGCCTCAGGCCCCGAGCAGATCCAGCTACCAGGCTCTCTCCAAGCGGGCAGGGCTGGATGTCATTCGGAGTCGGTAATTCCCCGCCAAGCAACCGGGGAAGGGAGGCGAGCCAGGAAGGCGAGTCGGCGAGCCAAGAAGGGGAGTCGGCGAGCCAAGAAGGCCGGGCCCGGCGCATAAAGGAGCGAGCCCTAAGCACGGCGCGCGAGTGGAGAATTTGGACTCACGTCGCCGGAGATCAGGTGAGCGGGCCGGTCAGGATGACCCTATGAGGCCGCAACGCCGGCCCCAACCTTCGGTTCGGCGGGTCCCCGGGGTGAATTGGGAGCAAAAGGTCGGACGCGCCAAGACCCTCCCCGGGAAGCCGGCCCGCGCGAAGTCGTTACGCGCGGAAGCCGGGCCCAGTCCGCACCTAGATACGGTCAAAATAACAAGCCCGGGCGGAAGGCGCGACTCGACACTCGCGTCGCGCCAGCGTTAGTGCCCCGCGAACCTAGATCTATGTCCCGAACCACAAACGGGCGGGTGGCCTCACTCGCTCGCTCGCAGCAACGAAAATCAGAGTTAATCAACAAGCGGTGCACAGTAACGACCGCGAGGCGGGAAGTAATTGGCAATTGAGAAGTGAATACAGTAAATATATTAACTTTTACAAAATTACAACTGTGGCCCGCGGCGCGACCACACAAAAATAAAAACAAAATACATGTCCCAAGAAGGGGGGGAGGGATAAAAGCCACAAGGCGGCGGGCCCTTCAGATGCGATGGAACCCGCCTGGCTTGGGTACTGGAAGGAACAGCTCCGGCACCACTTCGGTCACCCGCAAGCCAGAGCACTCGTCCTTGAGGAGCTTGGCCCGCTGCAACGTCTTGAAGAGGTACGTCACCGCGTCCGCCCCGTTCTCTTGCATCAGAACCGCCAGGTCATACTCGCTGTGGTGAACGAGTTGACAGCCGCTCGAGGAGGCCGGCGGGACGGCAGCAGCAGCCTCGAGCGCATCCACCCGCGCCCGCAGGGTCTGGTTCTCCAGCTGTAGGGTGGCGATCTCGGTACCAAGTCGGCTGGCGGTCGCCGCATCCTGCAAGGAAATTTATTTAGACGAGTCGCGGGATAAAGGCGGGTGCGAGTGAGATGGCTTACCGCGCCCCCTTGGTACTGCGCGACGGCGGCGTCAGCCGCTTCGAGCCGCCTTCGCAGGTCCTCCGCCTCCTCCTGGGCGAGCTTGCGGGCCGCCTCCTTCTCATCGATCAACTTGTTGAGCGAAGGGGCATCTCTGTCCAGCCGGAGGCATCGCCGGCCGACCATGTGGGCCAGGGCGAGGCTCTGAAATTGCGCCCGCGCGCTCTCATAAATAAGCACCCGCGTGGCCTCCTCGCCGTAGGTAGAGGCGTCCTCCCGCCCGTACACGCCGAAGGAGAGATTGAAGGCGTCCCTGGAGGCGGTGTCCTGCTCCGACCAGCTAGGCAGCAGCGAGGATACCGAGATGCGGTTGCCCTCCTTGTCCCACTGAAGTAACGGGGCGCCGGTTCGGTCCGTGGGCCCTTCGCCGTAGCCGAAGTTGGGATGCCCTCGGGGAACCGGCTTCTCGGCGGGCCCAGTCGCCGCGAGCGGCCGCGACGACCCAGCCGCCCCGCCGGCGGGATCAGCGGTCAAGGGAACCGCAGGGGCAGGGGCAGAAGATGGTTGATCCGCGGGGGCCTTGCCCTTGTCGCCGACCGAGGGAGCCTGACCGCCCGTTTTACTCGGCTTCTTAAGGGGGGGAGGGCCCTGAGTTAGCTCACCCCCGGGTCGCTTCCGGCCGGCGGGAGCCGAGAGCTCGCGGTGAGCTAAGGCTGCCGCTTCGGCACGGCCAAGCTCGCCAATAGCGGTCCGCGCGCTCTCGTAAGGCGGGCGGAGAGGGACGTCGCGCTCGCCTGCAGAAGCCAGAGTTAAAAAAGCCAAGGTACGATTCAAGCAGAGGCGAGCGAGCCGCTTACCTTCCCCAGGCGGGACGGGGACGAGGTCGTCCAGATTCCGGCGGAGGAAGGCGACCTCGAAGTTCTTCCCAGCGAAGAACTCATATAGCCTCGCCTCATGGCCCCCCAGGCTAGGGGGCCGATAGCTCGCCTCGCCGAGTTGCACTGGCGAGAACGGAATGTTGCCGAAGTCGCCCTTGACGAAGACGAACTTCTTGAGCCAGTTGTGGCTCTTGTTGACCGTCTCCCGCACCTTGGCGTGCATGCTCGCGAAGCACGCGGTCCCGTCCTTATTAGCGCGGAAAGAGAACAGCTTGCGGAAGACCGCAAGGCTGAACTCGATCCTCTCCTCGCGCAGGTAGCAGGCGAACCCGACTACGACAGCGATGGAGTTCGGGGTCAGCTGCCCCGGGACGACCCCGTAATACTTGAAGACCTGGCGGACTTCCGGCCAGAAGGGTAGCCGGAGCCCCGCCTCGAAGTGGGCCGTCGGGAGTGCCAGCTCATCGCCCGAAAGCTCATTGATCCGTTCATCCTTCCCGGGCCGCCTCGCCACGAAGCCAGGCGGGATGAAGTCGCTAACGGTGTCCAGAAACTCCTTCTCCGAGACCGAGGCGGGAGGGAAGCTGTGGTCTGCAAAGACCCAGGCACACCTGCCCCTCCCGTCCGCTTCGCCACTGCCGCCCGTCATCTCGCGGGATTAATAAGCAAGCCGAGCGAGAGGAAAGAGGAAGGAGAGGGTTCTCGCAGGGTGAAAAGGGAAGGGTTCTTGAAGGCGGTAGGTAAAATAATAAATGAAGGGCCTATTTATAGGGCCGGGAAAAGGGCGGGAAAAATCGGGAAAGGCGGGAAAGTGAACTGACAGCAGAGCCAGCCCCGACGCTTCGATTCCCGAGCCCCGCCCGGGTCCGCGTCGAAATCACCGGTCGGCCGCGAGCCATCCCCCTCCCGCGCAGAGTAGATTTCGAGAGGAATGCCCAGTCGAGGGGGGGGGGCAAACGAACCGCCCGCCTCTTCTAGGCGGGCCGGCCCTCTCCCGCCTCTTCTAGGCGGGCCGGCCCTCTCCCGCCTCTTCTAGGCGGGCCGGCCCTCTCCCGCCTCTTCTAGGCGGGTCGGCCCTCTCTCGCCTCTTCTAGGCGGGCCGGCCCCCGCTCGCCTCTTCTAGGCGGGCCGGCCTTCGCTCGCCTCTTCTAGGCGGGCCGGCCCTTACCCGCCTCAACTAGGCAGGCTCTCCAGGGTTAAAGCTGAGAATCCAGCAAAAACAAAAGGGGAAAATGAGAATGAATGATAAATATAAAAAAAAGGGGGGGGGGAAAGAGAAAGGCGTGCGCCCTGGAACGGGCGAAAAGCCCCCTGAATTATTACAAGCAATCGTTCTTGGATAATATCCGACACCGACACACTGGGATGGATCACATCGAGACGATTCAGACCCTGCGAGCAACTGCGGGCACGGGCGGGCGAGGCAGGTGGCTTAGTACTCAATCCATTTCCACCTACCCCGCCTCTGCGAGCCGGTTCGAGGCGGCACGCGAGAGTCGTGATACTCCCGAACCGCCGCTAGCTCCCGCTTGGTCTGATCGGCCTGTTTCGAAATATTTGACAGCCGCTCCTCAGCTCGCGTAATATGCGCGCTCGGAGATGTCGGCTCATCCTCCTCAGCCGAGCCCCTTGCCCCCTCTAAAGCAGCGAGTCGCTCCTCCGCCCTGATTCTGTCTCTCTCCATCCCCACGAAGGCCTCTTTGAGCAGCATCGTGTGTTTCTGAAACATTCGCGCCACCTGCGCCTTCATCTTCTCGCTATCATGAGGGTCGCCCAAGAAGTCCGCGATGTCTTCCGGCTCCACGGGAGGCGAGTACCCCTCGCTCATCTCGACATCGGAAGAAGCGGCGCGATACCCTGCGGAAGCGAGGTCAGAGGCAGACGAGCGGCGAATGGGTTAACTCCAGGGGGGTTACCTGGCGTCGGTACGTCTACCGCGTCGGGAGCAGACCGAGAGGAACCCGGCCGACCTTGGAATGATTTCCCTCCCGGGGCGACGAGCGGCTTCCCCAGACCCTGGACTCTCAGCGGGGGAGGAGTCGCAGGAAGGCTGCGCGCTGGAGAGAATGGACTGACGCCCAGGTCGACCATCTCCACGGAGAGATCCGCAAGGTTCCCGGAGCCCCCTTCCAACGCATCTTCAGGGGGCGTCTCCTGCGAAGGAAAAAGTCAGTAGAAAGCATAGGTCACAGGGCGAAACCACACACCCAGGTTCAACCTCGGAGCCGCCGGAACCCAGATCATCGCTAGGCGTGGAACGGCGGACAACCTTTCCCTTTGCCGGCTTAAACTGCGGGCCGGAGGATATGGGCGCCAACCACGGGGCGGCCGCGAGGGCCTCCTCCCGACCCTCCTCCCTAGCAGCAGCCAACCGAGCACGTATCTCCTCAGACGCAGGCATCTCCCGACCTCAAACCACGCAGGAGGCAAGAGGAGAAGGCCAGTTATCGAAGGCCCGGTGGCTCATTTATAGCTAAAAGGCGGGTCCCACCAAAAGATTCCCTCCAGCTCAGCAAGGACGTCACCGGACACGAGGGTTGGACATTTCTTTCCGAGCTTCTGCGAAGCACGCAAAGATCGGGGATTGTGTACAACCCCGTGTCCGCCGAAGGGGCCCCAGCCGCCTCTCTCAGGCGGGCCAGCCCCCGCTCGCCTCTCCTAGGCGGGCCGGGCCCCAGCCGCCTCTCTCAGGCGGGCCAGCCCCCGCTCGCCTCTCCTAGGCGGGCCGGGCCCCAGCCGCCTCTCTCAGGCGGGCCAGCCCCCGCTCGCCTCTCCTAGGCGGGCCGGGCCCCAGCCGCCTCTCTCAGGCGGGCCAGCCCCCGCTCGCCTCTCCTAGGCGGGCCGGGCCCCAGCCGCCTCTCTCAGGCGGGCCAGCCCCCGCTCGCCTCTCCTAGGCGGGCCGGGCCCCAGCCGCCTCTCTCAGGCGGGCCAGCCCCCGCTCGCCTCTCCTAGGCGGTCCGGGCCCCAGCCGCCTCTCTCAGGTGGATCGGCTGCAGTCCACCTCCCTCCAGGCGACATGGGGTGACTCAACGAGAGGTGCGTATAACCAACCAGAACAGCGGGGTTTGGCTGTTGGCAGGCCAATCCGAGGGACTCTTTAGTAAATTCAGACCGCCAGGGGCAGGTTATTTGCAGACCATCCAAGGTAATCTATAAATAGGACCCAAGGGGTACCTCAGGAGGCACGCTTACTAGTTCATAAATCTTATTGCGCTTTCTGAGGTACCTTAGCCCGGCAACTGGTTAAGGAGGGGAAGCGCTCTAAGATCTTCCGGGTGTGTGGTGGGACCTCCGAGCCGGGCCCTTGGTCCTGTTCTCTGTCTCTCTCTCTCTCTTTTTCTTGTCATTTTCTTGCAGGAGCGAAGTAGGTGCGCGACCACCCCTTCCCCAAGGGTCGAATTCCACAGAAACCGGTTTTCCGGTTTCAACAACGCTGGTGTCCCAAGCCGTGTTTCCCAGCCTGCAATCACTCTTGAGATTTGGGGTATTACAACCCTCCCCTCCTTACAAGAAATTTTGTCCCGAAATTTGCACACAGTAAGGAAAACAGTAATCAAGATGTTATAACTTCACAAAAGGTTGATACAACTTGACACGCACTGTACAATAGTTTACACAAATAACTCGGGAAACTCAGCTCGCATGGTCTGCTCTCGCTCCCATATTAGTTTCTTGCGGCCACAGTTGTCCCATCGGACCTTGACCATCCCGATTGTCTTATTCCGCAACTGTTTATCGGCTCTATCCTCGATCAAAATGGGCCAAACCTTCGTCGTTAGCCCAAATTCGACCGGTACACGATCGTTTGCAATCACTTGAACTGGATCTTTCACAGCTTTTCGAAGCACTGATATGTGGAATACATCATGCAATCCACTTAATTCTGCCGAAAGAGCTAGCCGATAGGCGGCTTCCCCAACTCGCTCCACCACTTCAAACAGACCAAGATGTAACATTCCTTTTTCTATTAGGCCCCTCAACTTAGATTTGGGTAGGACATGTGGTGTAGGTGTGGGCTTAGGCTAGGTTTGACCTTTGGATATAGGGAATAGCCATGTGGGTCCCACTATGGGCCCAAGTCAACCTAAGTCAAACTAGGCTAATTTGGAACCCTAGCCACACCTTGACCCCGCAACTATTCCCTAGCCCTAAAAACAATCTAAGTAAACCCTAAGGCATGCTAATGGGTCACCTGTTTACCTAAGTTGACCCAAGTCAACCCCAACCCTAATTTGGTCAAACTCATACCTAAAGGCTATATAAGCCCAAGTAGGGCATCACCATGGCCCAACCCATGTTGGGTGATGACATAGACCTAATGATCACTAAGTGGGGTTAGCCCACCCATTATGATGGACCAAGTCAACTCAAAGTCAACTCAAGTAAACCAAGTCAACAAAATGGCCTAAAGAAGAGAAATGGTGCCAAGCCCACGCTCCTTGGGCTAAGCTCACTAAACATGGCCCATGACCAGCCCAAGTGGTTAAAGACAGGCCCTACCCCTCTGGTTTGGGAGAGAGAATGCATGCATGGGGGTAAAATGGGTATTTTAGGGAGAGATGGTGGAGAAAAGAGAGTGAGGGCCAAGTGGCCCTCCTTCCTTCTGTCCAAGAGATCTGGCAGGCTTCCCCAGCTCATTCCAGAAGGAATATGTTGCTGCATGGCCACTTGGCACCATGGGTGGAGCAACCAAAGCTTGGCTGAACCCCCACCATGGAGTAACTTCTTATACACCCACTCCCAGCCAAAATAAGCCCCACCATTAGCTTCAGAAGGAGGAAACGAGTGGAGTTTGAGTGCTGGAGCAAGGAAATCGGTGGAGAAACTAGGAAACGGGAAGGACTCGCTGGAGCAAGCTCGGCCATGGCTCACCGCCGCCAAGCTCGCCGCCAAGCTCGCCGCCAAGCTCGCCGCCAAGCTCGCCGCCAAGCCTCAATTCCTGTGCGTTTCGCTTTACCTCTCTCTGTACTAGAATCCTAGATTGATTAGGAGAGATATCGGGCTCAATTAAGCCCGATGTCATGTGAGCAGAGAGCTAATTTCCCGAGTTTTTCTTCTTGCTTGGGATCGCCAAAGGAGCCGCCTCCGGCAGCCTTACCGCCGGGAAACGCTAGCCACCACCTCAACGAAGGTGGGGGCAATAATCGTCGGCGGTGGCGCCGTTCCAGGTGGCCGGAAATAGCCAAGCAAAGTGGCCCAGCCAGGCTCAATCTCAGTCATTGGTCATCGGGGACGATAAACCGATGCCGTCCATTTTTTCTCTTAATTGATTTATTAAAATGTTATAATATGAATAGTAGATTAAATGTGACATTATTTCAGTGACTTGCATGTTTAAATTTAGCCCACTTAGGGGCATTTTCAGGGATAGCTACCAAAATTAATTTTTTATCCCTAGGTCTTACCTTTCGTTTGCCACCCTAAAGTCAAAATTTTGGTAGTAGATTTTCCTGTAAGGCCAATCTACTAGGACTTGTCCTAGGCTTGGGCAGAAGTTTGATTGAATTCTCATGCCAAACCAGAAGCCCAAATGACCCAATATTTTGGGTGTGTGCTTGGTTAGGTCAAACTTAGATCTTGTAAAAATATGAGAATTTTTGGAAGATATTTGTCTATAGTTTTTGTGAAAATACACTTATTTAAATTAATGAAATTTTTGGAGTACTATACCTCCAAATGGCCCCAAATTTTGGTGGCATGGCCTTGGGGTCAATATTATCCCATAGCAAATATATCAGCCTCTTTGGACCTCTGCATGTTGGATAAACCCACTTGCATGAGTAGGTTGAATAAAGGCTTGGGGTGCATTTAGCAAAAATCTATATAATGGGGATTTAGCCCATTTGAGTCATTAAAAGTCTATGAAATTGTTGTCACAGGTTTATTATGGTGAATACACCTCCAACAGAAATAATGGGATTTTTAGGTTCAAAAATCCCATTATTTGTTATTTTTGAAAATTTAGGCCCTTAGGTATAAAAATTTGAAAATAAAGCTAATGATGAGTTAAAATTCTCAAATTAGGTTTAGGACTCAAGGATGTCATATTTAATATCTGTAAAATTTCATGGGTCTGTTTGATGATTATATTTTTGAATTATGTAGAATTTACAATTTTGCCCTTTATGGAAATTATTTAAAAATGATGGAAATTACAGTAGTAATATTATGGGAAAATTTCTAGTGACTAAATTATGTATTTGTGACCTTGATTAATTTTATTAGAATTTTTGGATGCATACATAAATTTAAAACCCAATAAATGGCATTTTGTAATATTTGCAATATGAGTGTTGATAGACTAAATTACTGTCTAGGACTATGAATTTTTGTAATTGATATTATTTCAGCAATTTACATCTGCAGTAATTTTCCTAGAATTTTTAGTAACATATTTAATGTACTTCATTTGGAAAGTGGCCAATTAATGGATTTAATTTAAATTAAAAAACTAAATAGTTTTATAAATGGGAAAATTACAATTCTTGGTAACTAGCTATATTCAGCCTAGATAATCATCAGGAAAATTTATTAGACCAGGGGGATCATTGAGGTAGTACTTCATATGTAAAGTGACACAGGCCACTTAATTAAAGAATTTAATTTAGGGCCCTTACGACTTAGGAAAATAGTGAAATTCTACTTAGTCATCATCATATACCATACCATCCCACAATAAATGGTTAGGGTCATTTTGGCCAAGAATTTTGAAGTCTTACCTTACGGGTGTTATTAGGCCATGGTTTGCGTCTAGCTCAGATAGTATATACTACTAGGACCACAAGGGGATACGAAAGAAGGATGCGTTGATAACTATTTTGGAAGATAAGCCCTGGTTGGTGTCTAGTAGGTCATTTCATAGTATCGAGTGGTAGAGTGCAAAACCCTATGACAGTAGCTAAAACGGAGACCGGCGGAAGACCGCCGATTTCCCAGTAATACCTTAAGTCATTAGGATCGTTCTAGAGTAATTACGAGAGCTGGGTATGAATCATGGGTATACACTAATAAAAGTAAATATCCTTGAGAAAGGGAGCTTTGGGCTTCAACCGATCGTAGTTCCTAGTGCCCCCGAGATCCCTTCACCGGGCATGCCTTGGGCAGTCCTAGGATTAACCTTAAATCGCTTAGTATAGTAACCCTTAGACAAGACTAGTCTAATAGGCTAAGTATCGTGATATCATTCTCACCTGTGTAGGGTTGGAGGTTTTGTGATAAAATTCTCACCCGTGTAGGGTTGGAGGGATTCAGGATAGGTTGGTCCTGCGAGTTGGAGGCTCGAGTTGAAATACCTTGCATGTGCATAAAACAAACTAGTGGCGGGTCATGCGGTACTGGGCCAATCGTCACACCGATGGTAGTACGGTGACTCAGGCGGGTGTGAGGGTTTGAGGGGCCAATAGGTTGTTTATACTGCGGTCTGGTGGATAATCCACGAAAACGCACACCCGACCCAACAAGACTGACGGGTAGTCATCAATTAGTACGCAAAACTCTAGAGTGCACCTAGGACGTGTACAGAGACGTATGGGAGGTCTAGGTTTGGTAGTATGCATACCTGCCTAGGAGTGGATACGCCCGCTCCACTTCTACCGTAGCCACAACGGTGGTACCATAGAGTGATGCTAGCTCCAAAAAGCGGGAACTAAAGGTCTGTGATCACGGAGTCGTGTGTATGAGTTGCACTTGCATTATTCATAAACCGCATTCATTCATTCATGTTAGGTCATACGCTTCATGGATCATTATCATATAAATTAGTATGGGCTCTTTTATATGATAAGTTAATTTTGAAAACTCTAACTTATATGTTTGTATGGGCATTTATGTAAGTTAGGGTACTTCTGTGATGGTAGATTAGCAGTAGATAGTTATTCCTTATTTACTCTACCGCACTTTACTTACTTCCTGTTTTTACTTACTTCACTTGTGCTATATACATAGAACTGTTAGAGTAGAATTACTTCTTACTTCTCTAACTTGGTAGTATAGCTTCATTGTCACCTGCTTCCTTTTGATACCCCTTGTTGTCCTCCGCTTTGTCCTCCCGCACGGTGCCTAGGAGTTGCGGGGCGAGGTGCGGAGGAAACGACTTAGTATTTTGACTAGCGGTCGGTGACCAAATCATTTTAGGAGTTCGAGGAGATGGAGCAGCAGCACGATCGGCAAGATGAGGTGGCAGGACGTGAGGATCTGATACCACCACCACCATCAACTACTACTACTACAGAGCTTCCTCAGGTGGTACGAGTTCGGAGATGATAGATTAGCTTCTGCTTTTGATTTCGTGAGGAGAGAGTTGATTTTTATGTACAGGGCATAAGCCCAAATTACTATCTATTTCTTTTGTACTCGTTGTGACTGGTTGTACTTTCATTTCACATTTATGATATGTACTGTGGCTGTGGACTGGCTTGTAGTTTTTCCTACACTGCTTTTATACTTCTGTTTCTCATATTGGCTAACAGTTTTTATGATCGTGCTAGCCGGTAGGATCGGCATCTTGTGGTGTGGACTAACCCGTGAGTTAATGTCACCGTAAGGCGGCGGTTCTAGGCATAAGACTGGGGGCCTCCTTGGAAAGGGGGAGGGGTATTACACAAAATATCTCAGACTTAACTTTTTCAAACGCCGAATCCTGGACACACCTTTGAAGGGCTCAATCTTCAAATATACTCAATCACCCACCGCATATTCCACGTTCCGAGGCTTGGCGTTGTAGTATTTGGTTTGCCTATCCTGGGCTATCAATAGCCTCTCCCGAATAGAGCCTATCGTCGAATTAGCTTCTTTGACTTCCTTACGCTTATACAATTTGGATTCGCCTGTTTCTACCCCAGCTAATTGTGTACGAAACTTCCAACCATACAAGGCTTCAAACGGTGTCATACTTATGCTTGTTTGGTAGCTATTATTGTAGGCAAACTCCACCATATAGAGATGATCTTCCCATCTCTTACCAAAATCCAAGGCACACATTCAGAGCATGTCCTCCATCGTTCTATTGGTCCTCTCAGTTTGGCCATCCGTTTGGGGATGAAAGGTCGTACTGAACGTTAACTTTGTTCCCAACAACTGATGGATCAGCCTCCAAACATTCGATGTGAAGCGTCCGTCACGGTCACTTACGATGCTACGGGGAACACCGTACAATCGTACGATTTTCTCAACATAAAGTTTCGCCAAGACTTCCACTGAATCATTCCTCTTGTTCGGTAGGAAGTGAGCAACTTAGGTCAAACGGTCTACGATTACCAAAACAGAATCGTTCCCGTGTTGAGATCTCAACAAACCGTGCACGAAATCCATCGAAATATCGTCAAACTTCCATTCTGGAATAGGTAACGACTTTAAGAAACCACCAGGCTTCTGGCATTCTACTTTCACCAAGGCACATGTTTGACATTTAGCCACATAATGTGCTATGTCTTTCTTTTATTCTGGCCACCAGAATAACTTTTTCATGTCCTTATACATCTTTGTGCTCCCTGGGTGAATTGATTATTTTGTAAAGTGAGCCTCATACATGAATTCTTCTCTCAACTTACCAATACTTGGGACGCACAAATGACCCTCTTTCCGTAAAAGGTCGTCATCCCAGGAGAATTGGCCATCTGACCCATCCTTTGCATAGCGTTGGAGACTTTCATCAAGTTCCATTGCTTGCCAAACCCTGTCCGTAAGGTCATATTGTACCTCCGTCCAGTTCAAGCATGCATCGGCTGTGGAATTCTTGTCAACACAAGCAATCTCTAATGTTTCCAACTCCTGGATCAAACGCTCATCATGCATCTGCAACCAATTTGCCCTTGTAGGAGTCCTACGACTCAAGGCATCTGCGACCATATTTCCCTTTCTGGGAGTATAATGAATATCAAAGGTGTAGTCCCTAAGGAACTCCATCCACCTTTGTTGTCGCATATTAAGATCCTTCTGATCCAACAGGTACTTTAGGCTCTTATGATCTGTAAAGATATCCACTGTGACGCCATATAAATAATGCCGCCACAATGTAAGTGCAAAGATCACCGCCGCCAACTCCAAGTCATGGACGGGATAATTTCGCTAATGCACTTTCAACTAGCGTGAGACAGAAGCAATCATCTTTCCAAACTACAGAATAACGCAGCCTAAGCCGCTCCCTGAAGCATCACTATAAATCTCATAGCCGTTTGTACCACAGGGCGATGTTAACACAGGCGTCGTGGTCAAATGACTCTTTAGCTCATCAAAAGCTCGTGTGCACTCCGGCGTCCAAACAAACTTCTAATCCTTCCTCGTTAAGGTGGTAAGAGGCAAAGCGATCCGTGAGAAGTTTTCTACAAAATTTCTGTAGTAGCCTGCCAGTCCAAGGAAGCTCCTGACTTCGCTACCGAAGACAACACTGGCCACTCCTGAATGGCTCTTATCTTTGACGGATCCATTACTATGCCCTCTCCACTTACCACGTGGCAAAGAAAAGCCACTGACGACAGCCAAAACTCACACATTGAGAACTTGGCATAGAGCTTATTTCTCTGCAGGGTATGCAACACCATCCGTAAATGGTTCGCATGATCAGCTTTAGATTGAGAGTACACCAAGATATCATCAATGAATACGATTACGAACAGATCCAAGTACTCTCGGAATGTTCGGTGCATTAGGTCCATGAACACCAATGGCGCATTATAGAGCCCAAACGGAATTACAGTGAACTCATAATGACCTTTGTGTGTTCCAAACGCTGTCTTGGGAAAGTAACCTTCCCGAATCCTCAATTGGTAATATTTAGATTTTAAATCCAAATTTGAATAGAGAGTTGATCCAACTAGCTGATCGAACAAGTCATCTATCTGTGGAATCAGATACTTGTTTTTCTCTGTCAGCTTATTCAGCTCGCAATAATCAATATACAACCGCAGACTACCGTCTTTCTTTTTCTCAAAAAGAATAGGTGCGCTCCAAGGTGACATACTTGGGCATATATAACCCTGTTCCAGCAACTCTTGCAATTGAACTTTCAAATCAGCCATTTCCTTTGGCGCAAAGCAATATGGCGAGCGGGCCACAGGTTTCACACCTGGCACCAGCTCAATAGTGAAGTCGATCAGGGAGCGGCTTAGGCTGTATTCTTCTGCAGTTTGGAAATGTGATTGCTTATGGCTCACGCCTGTTGAAAGTGCATGAGCAGAATTATCCCTTCCACGACTTAGAGTTGGCGGCGGTGATCTTTGCACTTACATTGTGGCGGCACTATTTATATGGTGTAAAAGTGGATATCATTACAGATCATAAGAGCCTAAAGTACCTGTTGGATCAAAAGGATCTTAATATGCGACAACGGAGGTGGATGGAGTTCCTTGGGGACTACACCTTTGATATTCATTATACTCCCGGAAAGGGAAATGTGGTCGCAGATGCCTTGAGTCGTAGGACTCCTACAAGGGCAAATTGGTTGCAGATTCATGATGTGTGTCTGATCCAGGAGTTGGAAGCGTTAAAGATTGCTTGTGTTGACAAGAATTTCATAGTCGATGCATGCTTGAACTTGACAAACGAACAATATGACCTTGTGGACAGGGTTCGTCAAGAAACGGAACTTGTTTAAAGTCTCCAACGCTATGCAAAGGATGGGTCAGATGTCCAATTCTCCTGGGATGACGGCCTTTTACGGAAAGAGGGCCGTTTGTGCGTCCCAAGTATGGGTAAGTTGAGAGAAGAATTGATGTATGAGGCTCACTTTACAAAATACTCAATTCACCCAGGGAGCACAAATATGTACAAGGACATGAAAAAGTTATTCTGTTGGCTAGGATTAAAGAAAGACATAGCACATTATGTGGCTAAATGTCAAACATGTGCCTTGGTGAAAGCGGAATACCAGAAGCCTGGAGGTTTCTTGAAGTTATTACCTATTCCGGAATGGAAGTTTGACGATATTTCGATGGATTTCGTGCACGGTTTGCCGAGATCTCAACGCGGGAACGATTCGGTTTGTGTAATCGTAGACCGGTTGACTATAGTGGCTCACTTCCTACCGAACAAGAGGAACGATTCAGTAGAAGCCTTGGCAAAACTTTATGTTGAGCAAATCGTACGATTGTACGGTGTTCCTCATAGCATCGTAAGTGACCGTGACGGGCACTTCACATAGAATGATTGGAGGCTGACCCATCAGTTGTTGGGAAAAAAGTTAACGTTCAGTACGGCCTTTCATCCCCAAACGGATGGCAAAACTTAGAGGACCGACAGAACGATGGAGGACATGATCTGAATGTGCGCCTTGGATTTTGGTAAGAGATGAGAAGATCATCTCTTTATGGTGGAGTTTTCCTACAATAATAGCTACCAAACGAGCATAAGTATGGCACCGTTTGAAGCCTTATATGATCGGAAGTGTCGTACACCATTAGCTTGGGCAGAAACAGGCGAATCCAAATTGTATAAGCGTAAGGAAGTCGAAGAAGCTAATTCGACGATACGCTCTATTCGGGAGAGGCTATTGATAGCCCAGGATAGACAAGAAAAAAACTACAACGCCAAGCATCGGAATGTGGAATATGTGGTCGGCGATTGGGTATATTTGAAGATTAATCCCTTCAAAGGTGTGTCCAAGATTCGGCGTCTGAAGAAGTTAATTCTGAGATATCTTGGTCCGTTTGAAGTGGTGGAGCGAGTTGGGAAAGCTGCCTATCGGCTAGCTCTTTCGGAAGAATTGAGTGGATTGCATTATGTGTTCCACATATCAGTGCTTCAAAAAGCCATGAAAGATCAAACTCAAGTGATTGCAAACGATCATGTACCGGTCGACATTGGGCTAATGACGAAGGTTAAGCCCATTCTTATCGAGGATAGAGCCGATAAATGGAACAAGACAATCGAGATGGTCAAGGTCCGATGGGACAACTGTGGCTGCAAGGAGCTAACATGGGAGCGAGAGCAGACCATGCGAGCTGAGTTTCCTGAGTTGTTTGTGTAAACTATTGTACAGTGCGTGTCAAGTTGTATCAACCTTTTGTAAAGTTATAACATCTTGATTACTGTTTTCCTTACTGTGTGCAAATTTCAGGACGAAATTTCTTGTAAGGAGGGGAGCGTTGTAACACCCCAAATCTCAAGAGTGAGTGCAGGTTGGACAACACTTCTTGGGACACGAGCGTGTCCCAAGCCATGTCCTGCTCTGTGTTGTCGAGTTGACACACATCCTGTCAAGTGCTCGATGAAATGCACTCGACGTTTGTTGAGATGGCAACATGGACTGGGACACAGGCGTGTCCCAAGCCGTGTCATGCTCTGTGTTGTCTCGAGTGCTCGACAAAATGCACTCGACGTTTGTCGAGAGGGTACACGGCCTGTAACACGGGCGTGTCCTAGGTCGTGTCCTTCTGAGGTCGACGAAATGCACTCGATGAAATGCAATCGATGCTCCTCGAGAGGCAAGTCGAGTTGGGCACACGGCTAGACACAGGCGTGTCCGAAGCCGTGTCAGGTAACACGGCCTGTGACACGGGCGTGTACATAGCCGTGTCCTGTTCGGGTTAAGTCGGTTTGTGTTTCGCTTAAAGTATACAGCATGTGACGCGGGCGTGTCACAAGCCGTGTCAGCCCAAAAATAGAGGTTTCAGGGCAAATTGTGGCCGTTCATTTCCTTCAAATGGGATCTAATGGACCAGGCTTCTCCATGTTGTATTAAGTCCAGGAATTGAGAGTTATCTCTCATTCATCTTTTCCATTCTCTTTCTAAAAGAGATAGAGATAAGGGAGAGCAAGGAAGGAAGGAGGAGAAGGGATCCGGCCGCCGGTGGAGCTTCAGCGTTCGGAATTGTGAGCCGAGTCCAAATTTGTGGAGGCAAGAGCATTGCGGTGATTTCTATCCGGCTAGGGAAACATGATAAGTTCTCGGAGTCAACACATTGACCTCCATAATGAAGGATTACTTTGTATAGTCCTGTGTTTACTGACACACTATAACCTAACATTGGTGTGTACTTAGCAAAATAATCCTGCAAGTACATAACTAAAATGCAATATCAAATACAAACTAAATTCATCTTAGCTTTACTGAACCCTACTTCAAATCAGGGTTATTGTGGATACAATACCCAACAATCTTCCCCTATTTGAAGAAGTCAAAATCCTATAAGCTAAGGTGAATAACACATACAAATTAAAATTAAATAAAGACTTGAAAAGATAATAAAAATGAATTGACAAGCATTCTAGGACAATAGATAAATCATATATATATATATATATATATATATATATATATATATATATATATATATATATATATCTAAGAAATGTTTTAGATTTGGGAGAGCAGCCCATAACACACAACAAAGAAATGTATATATAATAATTTAGGTCCTTTAGTTCTTTCTCTTCAAAAGCAGTTTCTCAAAATATTCCTTGGGCTTCAGATAGCACTTTAGAGGAGGAGGCATAGGACCAGCATCCTTGTTCTTCTTGAAATGAATCCTCCTTCTGGTGCAGGCTTCCTTGTATCTGTTCCATTCTTTTGAACTATAGTGATCCTGATGCTTCTCCACTCCGAGCTCGTACAAGGCAAAAGTGTCCAACATAATTCCTTTGGAAGTTAGGCTTCAAACCACTTCCAATTCTCTGTGGGGCTCTACTCTGACTTGAACTTGCCTGACCTCTTACGGGCCTTCCCCAAATTTCCTCTTCTTGAGAGTCGGAGCATCTGAGAAAGCAGCAATAGCAGCAGCAGTAGCAGCCTGAACATCGGGAGTCACAACATCAGCAGTAGTAACATGAGCCTGGGAGAATCCTGTGAGTTTGTCCAGTATTGAGTGTAATCCGGAGCCGGATGAACATCATCATGAACGGGCTCAGCAGGAACTTAAGACGGGAATAACTGTCCATGTAACATACGATGTTTTCATAGCTATAATCATTGGTTTGTTTGAATTAATCGAACATAGACTTTTCAACATCGGCAACCTTAGCTATAAGGGCTTCCTCCCCCCTTTTTGTCTTCGGCAACAATGACATTGGCATACGTTTGCAAAGAAGAATCATAATGTTCCATAGATCTGTAGTACTCTGCAACCATGATGCTAGTGTTTTTGTCAAGTGTTTCCAGACCATCTTTGTTGGTCATAAGTCCACTCATCATAAGAGTGACTGCAGTTGCAGCTTGGTCATACTTTTCATTAAACCTGGTCTCTAGCTTATCAAATTTTACTTTAACTTCAGCAAGCCCATCTAGCATAAACATCTCTGATTATTTAACTCTTTTTACCACTTTCTCCAACAAACCATCGAACTGTGCAGATTACTTTGCTAGCATAACTTCAAAAACTTTCAGGATCTGAGCACCTGAACTTGAGCTTGGAACATCTAGCAGCACTGGAATAAAAATATTTGGAAAAAGCAACACTGGAACACCAGCAGCTGGGATAGGAGAATGCTCCTCCACATCTCCTTCCTCATCAGATATTCAGCCCTGCCAGTTAGGTATTCAGCTCCTCCATATCTCCATCTCCAGCAGCTGGGACAGGAGCACGCCACGGAGCAAATCGACCTGACCCAGCAGGAGTTAATGGTGGTCCGCAAGTACCACTATCCTCGCATGCCACCCCGATCCGGGACGCGGAGGCGAGGCAGGTGGATGTGGATCCAGTACTGAGCCATCTTCCCCTCCCCGATATTGATCGACTGGGCCAAGTCGCACCCGCATTCCAAACCAGTTCAAGGGGTAGGGTCGTGAACTTTCTTTTCATGGGACATTTTAATATGTTTGTAATATTCGAGACTTTCTCGCCCGCCAACGGGCCTAATGCTTGTTCTATGTTACTTTTATTGTGTTGCTTTTCAGTTCTCTCTGGGTGAATGCATATGAAGCGCTCTTGCTCGCCTACCCCTTCTTTAAGCGGGTGTGAGATTATTGAACTGGCTCACCGAGCCCGCCTATCTAGTCTCGGTGGGAGTGAGTCGGGTGCCCGCAGATCGCAAGTCCGAACGGCTTGCTCATCTCTATTAGCGGGTGCGAGTCGCGACTCGCCCGTCTCTTGGCTGGGCGCGGCGAGCACAGCTCGCTGCCGAATAGTCTTTGTGGCGCATCGGCGAGCTGATGTAAACCCGCGGTTGGTCCGGAAGTCAAACCATCGGGGCATATTCTGCTATCCACACTTTTCCCGCCGGCGGAACATTTTACCGCCTTTTTTTCTTTCTATAAATAGCCCCTGCCGGTCCTCTCTCACCCACCGCATTTAAGATTTCCCCTTCTCTGCTTCCCGCGACTCAAGATTCACCGGCTTCCTGCGAGAACTCCAGCGTCCCGCTCGGCAATATTCCCACGAGATGGGTGGTGGTGGCGGTGATGCGGATGGGCAGAGCAAGTGTGTCTAGACCTTCTCCGAATATGACTTCTCTCATGCCGCCATTTCTGAAGGCAAGTTCTTTGAGGTTATAAGTAACTACATACCACCAGGCTTCGTGGCGAGGCGACCGGGGGTGGGGGAGAAGATCAATGACATCTCCAGAGGGGAGCTCGCCATCCCCATGGCACATTTCGAGGCGGGTCTCTTGCTTCCACTATGGCCGGAGGTCCGCCAAATACTGAAATATTTTGGGGTCATCCCCGGCCAGATGACCCCCAACACCATCGCTGTGGTGATCGGGTTCACATGCTTCCTACGGGAAGAGCGAATCGAGTTCAATCTCGCGGTCTTCCGCAAGCTATTCTCCTTCCGGGCAAATAAGGACGGGACTACCTACTTCTCCAGCGTCCACATCAAGATGCGGGAGACTGTCAACAAGAGCCACAATTGGCTAAAGAAATTTGTTTTTGTCAAGGGGGACTTCGACAACATCCCCTTCTCGCCGGTCCAGCTCAGCGAGGCGAGCTACCTCCCCCTATCCTGGGGGCCACGAAGCAGAGCTATACGGGTTCTTCGCGGGGAAGAACTTTGAAGTTGCTTTCCTTCGTAGGAACTTGGACAACCTCACCCCCGTCTCGCTCAGGGGAGGTAAGCTACTCGCGCTTCACCTTTTCACTTCGTTATTACTTTTCAATTTTGACTCTCCTTTTTCGCAGGCGAGCGGGACATCCCCCTGCACCATCCTTATGAGAGCGCGCGACTCGCTTCTAGTGAGCTCGCCCGCGCCGAAGCCACAGCCGCCGCGCATCGCGAGACCCCGGTCTCTCCTCCCCCGAAGGGATCGCTTCCTCCGCCACCGCAGCCCAAGAAATCAAAGAAAGCAAGGGGCGCGCCTCCCAAACCTCGGGAGAAAGGTAAGGCCCCGGTGGGCCAACCAGCTGGGGTTCTCGCCCACGCGGCCTCTCCGGCCGACAGTTCTCCCGTCAGGGAGGCCGGCACCTCTGGGCCGCAAGAAGAGGCACAGCCCGCCCTGAAGCAGGTGCCAAGAGGGCCCCTAAACTTTGGCTACGATGAGGGGCCTTTAGATGAACTCGGCGTTCCGCTCCTCCAATGGGAGAAGGAGACAAACTGGGTCTTCGTCTCCACCCTGCTGCTGAGTTGGCTGGAGCAGGATACCATCAGCGGGGAGGCCTATAATTTCTCATTCGGCCTCTACGCACGGGAAGATGCCGCCATCTACGATGAGGAGGCCACACGGGTGCTGATTCATGAAAGCGCGCGGGCCCAGCTCCGCAGCCTTGAGCTAGCCCACATGGTCGGCCGGCGATGCATCCGGGTAGAGAAGAACGCCCCCTCGCTCAAGAAGTTGGTGGATGAGAAGGAAGAGGCTCTCCGCCTCGCCCAGGAGGGGGCGGAATGTTAGAGAGAGAGGGCCGACGCGGCTGATGCAGCCCTCGCTGCCTCGGAGAAGGAAAGGGAGGTGCTACAGGCGTGGGTGTGAGAGCTTGAAACCGCAGCGGATGCTCGCCTCCCTCCCGCAGCGACTGTCAGGTCATGTATTACACCGAATACGAGCTGGAGGAGCTGATGTAGAAGAACGTCGCAAGCACCGCGAAGTACACCCTCTAGATATTGTAGAGGGCGGACCTCATTAAGAGTGAGGGTGCGGGCCTTTCCGCGAGCGACGTGGTACCGGCCTTATTTATTCCGGTACCAAAGTCGGGAGATAGGTCCTTCCAGCCCCTCTAGGACTTGTAACCCGAGAGTTCGGCTCGCTGAATCTCCGGGTCCCTCCCCTCATATATGTATATAAATATTTTTTACAATGTAAATGCGGGCTGAGTCCCATACTTTTGGTTTGTCCGATCAATGAACTTTTTTTACTCGCCTCCTGTATATATACATATTACTATTGCTTGTAATGCTGCCTTCGTAATGCGAGTTCTTTCTTTCCTCTTTTGTATTTGCGGTATGTTTCGGTCTTCCCGCTCGCAGTCCCCTATCCCGTGTCCCGCAAGCAAGATCTTGTGCCCATCCTAACTCAGGAGAGCCTTAGGGGAACCACGAGTGGCGATCCGTCTCCTTAGTCCAGATTCTTCATCATTCTGCTTGAGAGATGGAGGAGGTGAGCCGACTCGACTCCCACACGAGTCACCGGGTTCTGTGCGAGCCGACCCGCTCGGGGTCGCAACACGCCCCGGGCTCTCGCCGCCTTAGCCATTTTTTGAGAGCTCGCCTCGCCGATACCCAGTCTCGGCTCGGTACTTTTGGCTCGCCAACCTGCCGAACCCATTCCGTTGACTCTGTGATTTCTTCCCCAGACATTAGGATGCCTAGGCCTGATGAATCTGTCATCATTTCGTTCACCAAGACTTGTCCTACCAACCAGTTGGGAATGAGTAGACTCACACGAGTGACATCCAGCCCTGCTAGCTAGACGAGAGCCTGGCAGCGGGATCTGCTCGGGGTCCGGGTAGACATACACAAGTGACATCCTGCCCTTCCAACTAGATGAGAGCCTGGCAGAGGGATCTGCTCGGGATCCGGGTAGACACACATGAGTGATATTCAGCCCTGCCAGTTAGGTGAGAGCCTAGCAGCGGGATCTGCTTGGGGTCCGGGTAGACACACACGAGTGACATTGATGTAGGGCCGTCCTAAGAGCCTACACGTATGGCGTCGAAGGTTCTCTCGCCACGATAAACAATCTCATTCTACACGCTAACAAAACGCATCAGTACCAATTAAATTATTTATCTCACGCAGCAACGTTCAGTTAGACAATCCGATAGAGATCGAACCATGACTAGAGGCCGAGTTCCGATCAAGCTAAAGGGACAAATATTCGCATCCGTGCGAGCGATGTTGTACCAAAGAAAGATCCACCAAGAAAATACAGATTCGAAAAACGGTTGATCTTTCCCCAACAAGAAATAACGAGGATCGCCAATCCTTCTGAGAGTATTCAAAAAATTAAAACGAAAAGATCCGCAAATCTATTACGAGAACGCCGCGAAATTTTATTCCGTTTCAAAAGTCACGCAAAAATCATCCACCACACAAAACAATCTAGAAGAGAAAACTCTTGAGTAGAAATTTCGTTACCCCTCTCGGAATAGTAGATCTGAGATATTGGATCCACTAGAAATGATCGCTCTCCTTTGTTCTCCACGGAAGTTGCTCCAAGGATGAAGAAACTCGGCCGTCTTCCTCGCTTTTTGCACCGTGAAAGTTTCCCAAGTCCTTTGGTTCTCGCACTCGATTAACCTCCTCCAAACAAAAGGGGGCCGGCTATGTTGAGTTAGGATGAGAGAAATCGTAGGGGTGGATGTGTAGTAGGCGGGTAGAAGGGAAATAGAAAGAGGAGGGTAAAAGGGGAGAGGACGAACTTTGGAGAGGAAGACTCCAAGGGGGCGGCGGAAATTAGGAGGAAGAGGGGAGGGAAAATTAGGTTTAGGAATAGCCTTGTTTAGCATGCAATCAAAAATCTGAATTTTATTAAGAGTCATAGCCTTATATAGGCCTTACAACACAAGCGCTAATAGTAGTCCAAAATTAGTGCTAGATGCCCACCAAGAGTTCAAAAATAAAAATACAAGCCACAATAAAAGTCAAACCATGACTTAGCAAACATAAAAAGATAATAATTAATTCTTGTGGCGTGGACGAAGATTGTAGCCGTGGCTGCCACGGTGCCACAAGTCTTTAGCCGGAGGGCCATCATCATCATCATCATCCGCCATAACTCCATGATCAACCAATGCGCCATGCACGTCATCTTCATCATCAAGTTGGCCGTCCTGGTAACGGTCGCCATCAATCCTCCCCCACTCAAAAGGACTCATCACCGATGAGTGGGCAGGAACGTAATGGCGTAGGAGATCCGCATCAAGTAGCCCCACCTCCGAAGCCGAGAGCCAAGATTCGTCCGAAGCAGGACGACCACTCCAACGAATCAAGAACCTGTGAACGTCACCGTCGGGAGTAGGAAACATAGCATCCTGCAAAATCCTGTCAGGCAAGAAAACGGTCCGGGGAAACCTCAGAAATGCGTTAGGCAAAGAAGAGAAACAAGTTTCAACATCAGTAGGCGGCATACCTTCCGTAGAGTCCGCAGGAGAGACCGATACAGAAACAATCTCACCACCCACCCCATTAGAAGATTTAGTGGAAATATTAAACGGCGAGACAGAAAGTTCAGGTGGTGGAGCGATATAAAGCGTTAAATCGGAAACGTTAAAAGCAGGGGAAATTCCCCAATCAGCGGGTAACTGTAATAAATATGCATTTCGCCCAACTTTTTTAACACTCGAAAAGGACCGGCTCGCCTATTCGCCAATTTCTTTATAGCGCCCGAAGGAATCCATTCAGGGGTGAGACGAACCATTACAAAATCGCCAATATTCAAGGGGACCGCTCGCCTATGTACGTTGGCATTCGCTTGATAAATAGCATATTGTTTAGCTAGCGTCTCGCTAATGTGCTTGTGGAGATTGTGGACGTGCGAGGCGAAATCCTGAGCGAATTGACTAGACTTAAAAGATGGCAGTAATGGGACCAAGTCAAGAGGCACGGGCGCCTTATAACCATGAACGATCTCGTTCGAAGACAAACCGGTGGACCTATTCCTTGAATTATTATAAGCTATTTGAGCATGAGGAAGGATAAGGTCCCACGTACCTTTATGATTACCAACTAAGCAACGAAGCAAACTACCCAAGCTACGATTAGCCACTTCCGTTTGCCCATCCGTTTGGGGATGATAGGCCGACGAAAACATCAGTTTTGTGCCCATAAGCTTCCATAGTGTTTTCCAAAAATAGCTAGTGAATTTAACGTCCCTATCAGACACTATCGTTTTGGGGACGCCACGACCTCTTTGAAATACAATTTAGCAACATGGGACGCGTCGTTGGTGTTGTTGCTAGCAATGAAATATGCCATTTTAGAAAATCGATCAATGATGACTAGGATGGAATCGTGTCTCCGAAATGTCATAGGTAGTCCCAAAATAAAGTCCATACTAACGGCCTACCAAGGAACAGACAGAATAGGAAGTGGGGTGTAAAGACCAGCATTGGTTTTGTTTCCCTTCACTAACTGACAAACGCGGCAACTCCCTACGATTTTATTGACCATTGGCTTAAGCCCTGGCCAAATGAATTTATCTTCCACTAGAGTTATCGTTTTATCCCGGCCAAAATGTCCACCTAACCCTCCACTGTGTAGCTCCCATACAATGAAATGGCGTAGTGAAGAGCGGGGAATACACAATTGCGTATGCTTAAATAAATAACCGTCACGAATGTAGTATGCCGAAATAATAGAGGTAGCCTATTCCTGAGCGGCTAAATAGATATCCTTAAAATCCGGGCATAGGACATACTCGTCCTTAATGCGGTCAAATCCTATTACCATCACCTCCATTTTAGATAATAATAGGGTGACACGATTGAGGGCGTCCGCCACTCGATTTAACGTACCCTTAAGGTTCTTAATAATGAATGTGTACTCTTGAAGATAGGAGACCCATTTGGTGTGTCGAGGGCTGATTTTACTCTGAGAGTTTACAAATTTTAGCGCCTCATGATCTGAGAGGATTACAAATTCTTTCGATATGAGATAGTGTCGCCAATGTTGGAGACAACGTATCACGGCATAAAACTCACGATCATAATTGGAATAATTTAATTTTGGGCCCGCAAGTTTCTCACTAAAGTATCATATCGGATGTCCCTCTTGGCTTAACACTCCTCCAATTCCTATCCCCGAAGCGTCGCATGATAGTTCAAACACTTTATTAAAATCCGACAACCGTAGTAGGGGGGCTTCGGACATCCGATCCTTAATCATTTGAAACGCGCTAGCGGCCGATTTGGTCTACGTAAAATCACCCTTCTTCATACATTCAGTGATTGGCGCCATGATACTACTAAAATTGCGAATGAATCGTCCATAAAATGTGGCCAATCCATGAAAACTCCTAACATCCCTAATATTTTGCGGTTCCGGCCACTCTCTAATCACTTGAACCTTCTTAGGGTCAACATGAATACCCTCAGCGCTCACTATGTATCCTAGAAATTACACGGAAGTCACCCCAAACACGCACTTCTTAAAATTAATATATAAGGTCTCTTCGCGCAATGTAGTAAGGATTGTCCGCAAATGAATTTCATGATCGATCGGTGAGGTACTAAACACCAAAATATCATCGAAATAGACTACGACAAATTTACCCATGTATGGCTTAAATACTTGAGTCATTAACCGGGAGAAAGTACTTGGTCCGTTGGTGAGTCCCTCTCCTAACACTAACCACTCATAGAGCCCGTCCTTAGATTTAAAAGCCGTTTTCCATTCGTCTCCCTCCTGAATCCTTATTTGGTGGTAACCACTCTTTAAATCCAATTTTGAGAACACGGTGGTACCGGATAATATATCCAATAGATCGTCCAAATGGGGAATGGGAAACCTATACTTGACAGTTATTTTATTGATGGCCCGGTAGTCTACACATAGCCTCCAAGACTTATCTTTCTTCGGGACCAACAAGGCAGGGACAGCACAAGGGCTCTTACTATGGCGGATAAATCCCTTTGCTAATAAATCAGAAATTAATGTTTGTAGTTCATTATGTGCGGAGGGATTTAGTCGGTAATGGGGTAGATTAGGCAAGGATGAGCCCGGAACGAAGTCAATTTCATGTTGAATATCCCTGATTGGTGGCAACTTGGAAGGTAAATCTACCGGATAGACGTCCTTATATTCTTCCAATAACGTGCACAGAGATAACGGTAGGTTCTCTAAAGACGGTGAATCTTCCTTTACTTGTAGACATACTAACGCGTAAATGACGCCATCTAGAAAGGTTTCACGCTCTAACTCCTTCCTACCTATAAAACTTATCGTTTTCCTTTCCGCAGGTACCATGGTATCCTTGGAAGCAATCGACGGGTCTTTAAGGGGTGTGGGTTTCAAAACAATGGTCTTACCATTGAACTTGAACTCGTAGGTGTTGGCTTTTCAAAAATGGGTCACGTCATAATCATAAAGCCATGGACGGCCTAGTAAAACGTAACATACATCCATAGGGATGACATCGCACCACACCTTATCGACATAATTCTTCACCGTAAGCGGTACCAAGCATCGTTTAGAAACTGCGATAGACGTCTTGTTCACCCACGCTATCTTATACGGATGTGGATGCGGCTCAGTGACTAAGTGCATTCGAGTGATGGCATTCTCCAAAAAGACGTTCATACAACTACCGCTATCGATTATTAACTTACACCACTTCTCACCGTTCTTAAAATTTACCGAGAAGATATTCGTCCGATTGTAATCGTCCGTCGCACGCGGTGTATTCAGAATACATCTCATAACCATCATAAAGGAGTCATCATCATTATCACTCGGCTCAGCGTCAGACTCAGTACCGGCTTCATAGACGATCTCGGCGGAATCAGACGTGGAGTCTAGAAGGGCCAGGGGTTTTCCCTTAGTGGGGCACTCACTAGAATAATGCCCTTGGATTCCGCAAGAATAACAGGTGGCGTTAGTCTTATTAATACGCCTAATGGGAACTCTCTAACCAGTGGGGTTTTTGACGTTCCTAGCGGTGATGACTACGGAGTTCGAATCGGTTGATCGAAACTTGCCTTTGTCTCGCACGGAGGATGAGGGTGGGGGTCCTAAAATGTATTTTCCTTTGTTGAAAGCTCGGTTTTTGGACTTATAGGCATTATGTTTTTCAATATCCAAAGCTGCATTAAACGTTGTGTTAAGATCCGTGTGACCGTAGCGCAGAAGCTTGCCTTGGATATCCGGCCTGAGTCCCTTACGAAAACGGTATAGTGTTACTTCGGGCATTTCTCGGACGTCGCATCTCACCATCATGTCCTTAATAAGTCCCATGTACTCCGCTACCGACTTGTCCCCTTGGCGAAGGGTGGCTAGCTCATCGAACATTTGGGTTCGGTGATACGCGGGAACATATTGGTCAGTCAATAGTGCTTTCATGGCAGCCCACCCAATTGGGGGTACTCCATTTATGGTACCCAGTCGCCTCTCTTCGTTCAACAAGAACGTCTTGGCCCTACTCAGAAGCTTCATTCGTGCCACTCGCACTTTATCACCGTCAGACAGGTTGTGTCACTCAAAGTAGCACTCGATCTCCATGATCCAATCTAGGAATACTTGAGGTTCTCCCATTCCATCGTAGGATGGTGGATGTAGTCGCACTGCCCTAGTTAAATTGAAATCGTCGTCCTGATCATGAGGATGGTTTTGTCGCTCATCTCATTGATTGGCAGACTGGGGTGGTGGCCCCGGTCGATTTATCCCAAAGCCGGGATTTTAAGGCGCCGCCTGATTTACAGCCAATCCTTGTATTAACTGTGTGAGTGCATCGAACCTGGTGTTAAACTCTTCCCTAAGCGCCGCAATTGTTGCAGGAGTGTGCTCATCATCATGGTTATCGGCCATGTGTGAGGTGGATGGAGGATACTCCGTTCCAAGCCTCGTGCGTATGAATGACAGTGATACAGGGTGTCTCACCTAGACAAAAGACTGTTTGGACAAGAATTTTATAAACCAGGATTTTTATATGCTTAATGACTTGGAGAACGAAAATATTTTTGTAAACTTTTATGCTTAGAAAAATAGGTAGAAAATTCAGATTTTTTTTTTGTAATTTTTTTTTTGATTTTGTTATATGCAGACCAAATGGAGAAAAATTCAGATTTTGTGACTACAAAGCGTGCACGTCCAAGTGTGGGACAACGTCCTATGACAGGGAATGTAGGGTCTGTGTCAATTGAGAAATAAACACAAACCTCCCTCTGATACCAAAATTGATGTAGGGCCGTCCTAAGAGCCTACACGTATGACGTCGAAGGTTCTCTCGCCACGATAAACAATCTCGTTCTACACGCTAACGAAACGCAGCAGTACCAATTAAATTATTTATCTCACGCGCCAACGTTCGGTTAGCCAATCTGATAGAGATCGAACCACGACTAGAGGCCGAGTTCCGATCAAGCTAAAGGGAATAATATTCGCGTCCGTGCGAACGATGTTGTACCAAAGAAAGATCCACCAAGGAAATACCGATTCGAAAAACGGTTGATCTTTCTCCAACAAGAAATAACGAGGATCGCCAATCTTTCCGAGAGTATTCAAAAAATTAAAATGAAAAGATCCGCAAATCTATTACGAGAACGCCGCGAAATTTTTTCCCGTTTCAAAAGTCACGCAAAAATCGTCCACCACACAAAACAATCTAGAAGAAAAAACTCTTGAGTAGAAATTCCGTTACCCCTCTCGGAATAGTAGATCTGAGATATTGGATCCACTAGAAATGATCGCTCTCCTTTGTTCTCCACGGAAGTTGCTCCAAGGATGAAGAAACTCGGCCGTCTTCCTCGCTTTTTGCACCATGAAAGTTTCCCAAGTCCTTTGGTTCTCGCACTCGATTAACCTCCTCCAAACAAAAGGTGGCCGGCTATGTTGAGTTAGGATGAGAGAAATCGTGGGGGTGGATGTGTAGTAGGCGGGTAGAAGGGAAATAGAAAGAGGAGGGTAAGAGGGGAGAGGCCGAACTTTGGAGAGGAAGACTCCAAGGGGGTGGCGGAAATTTGGAGGAAGAGGGGAGGGAAAATTAGGTTTAGGAATAGCCTTGTTTAGCATGCAATCAAAAATCTGAATTTTATTAAGAGTCATAGCCTTATATAGGCCTTACAACTCAAGCGCTAATAGCAGTCCAAAACTAGTGCTAGATGCACACTAAGAGTTTAAAAATAAAAATACAAGCCACAATAAAAGTCAAACCATAACTTAGCAAACATAAAAAGATAATTAATTCTTGCGGCGTGGACGAAGATTGTAGCCGTGGCCGCCACGGCGCCGCAAGTCTTTAGCCGGAGGGCCATCATCATCATCATCATCCGCCATAACTCCATGATCAACCAATGCACCATGTACGTCATCTTCATCATCAAGTTGGCCGTCCTGGTGGCGGTCGCCATCAGACATCCAGCCCTGCCAGCTAGGTGAGAGCCTGACAACAGGATCTGCTCGAGGTATGGGTTGACACACTCGAGTGACATCAAGCCCTGCTAGCTAGGTGAGAGCCTGATAACGGGATCTGCTCGGGGTCAGGGTAGACATACTTGAGTTACATCCAGCCATGCCAGCTAGGTTAGATCCTGGCAGCAGAATCTGCTCGGGGTCTGGGTAGACACACTCGAGTGACATCCAGCCCTGCCAGCTAGGTGAGAGCCCGACAGCGGGATCTGCTTGGGGTCCGGGTAGACACGCACGAGTGACATCCAGCCCTGCCAGCTAGGTGAGAGCCTGGCAGCGGGATCTGCTCGGGGTCTGGGTAGACACGCACGAGTGATATCCAGCCCTGCCAGCTAGTTGAGAGCTTGGAAGCGGGATCTTCTCAGGGTCCGGGTAGACACATACGAGTGACATCCAGCCCTGCCAGCTAGGTGAGACTCTGGAAGCGGGATCTGCTCAAGGTCTGGGTAGACACACACGAGTGACATCCAACCCTGCCAGCTAGGTGGGAGCCTGACAGCGGGATCTGCTCGGGGTCCGAGTAAATACACACGAGTGACATCCAGCCTTGCCAGCTAGGTGGGAGCCTGGCAGCAGGATCTTCTCGGGGTACGGGTACACACACGAGTGACATCTTGCCCTGCTAGCTAGGTGAGAGCCTGGCAGAGGGATTTGCTCGGGGTCTGGGTAGACACACAGGAGTGACATCAAGCCCAGCCAGCTAGGTGAGAGCCTGGTAGCGGGATCTGCTCGGGGTCCGGGTAGACACACAGGAGTGATATCCAGCCCTGCCAGCTAGGTGGGAGCCTGACAGCAGGATCTGCTCGGGTCCGGGTATACACACACGAGTGACATCCAGCCCTGCAGCTAGGTGGGAGCCTGGCAGCGGGATTTGCTCGGGGTCCGGGTAGACACACACGAGTGACATCCAGCCCTGCCAGCTAGGTGAGATCCTGACAGCGGGATCTGCTCGGGGTCTATCAAATGAACACTTCACCCACCTACACAAGTCATTGCAGGATAATCAGCACATCGATAAGCTTTATTAAAAACAAGGAGTCACTTACATGTCTCAAGGGTAAAAATGTTTCAGGTCGTCACCGCTCCAAGTGAGACTTAGTGTCTCGCCTTCCACATTCCGGAGGCAATACCCTCCTGATCTCAATGCTTCTTTCACAATATATGGGCCCTCCCAGTTGGGGTTGAGCTTTCCCACAGCTGTTGATCTTCCCGCTGCATCCACCTTCTTTAAGACCAAGTCTCCTTCCGCGAATTGTTTGACCCTGATGTGTTTGTCAAAATACTTACCATTCTTCTTTTTACTTCTTCCTGTCGGAAGGTGGAGAGATCACGTAGCTCCTCCACCATGTCCAGGGAGAGTTGTAGCTCTTCTTTGTTCTCGGCTCTCCACTCTTCCCTGCCTTCCTGGTCTTCTGCTACTCGAGGTGTCCGGACCTCAAATTCCACCAGGAGTACTGCTTCGCAGCCATGGGAGAGCTTGAAAGGAGTCTCCCTCGTGGCCGTGTTGGGAGTGGTTATCAAGGCCCAGAGGACCGAAGAGAGCTGTTCTACCCAGCTCCCCTTTAAGTTTTCCACTTTTTTCTTCAACAGGTTGACGATAATCTTGTTCGCCGCCTCCATCTGCCCGTTGCTCCTAGGGTGATGGACCTTGGAAAATTTGAGGTCAATTCCGAGCTGCTCACAGAAGCTAATGAATTCTGCGCTGGCAAATTGAGGCCCATTGTCCATGACTATGGCCTGCGGTAACCCGTGCTGGTAGATGATCTCCCCAAAAACAAAATTCCTGATAACCTGGGAGGTCACCTTGGCCAGCGCCTTCACCTCCAACCACTTAGAGAAATAATCTATCATGATGAGAAAGAACCTCCTCTACCCGCTGGCCTAGGGTAAGGGTCCGACCAAATCCATCCCCCAGATGGCAAAGGGCCAGGGGGCCGTGATGCTCCAGAGGCGATGGGTTGGCTGCAGTTGGAGGGGGGCGAACAACTGGCACTTGTGACACTTCTTTGTGAATTACGTAGCATCTTGGCCTAGGGTAGGCCAGAAGTATCCTTGCCTGACGATCCTTCCTTCCAGGGTCCGACTCCCGAAGTGACTCCCAAACTCCCCATAGTGGACTTCTTCCAAGATTCTCAGCACCTCCCTCTCGGCCACACAATGGGCCAACAACCCCAAGAGAGTCTTTCGGTATAGCTGCCCATCGCGGATGAGGTAGTACACTGACTTGTACTTAAACTTCTTCTTATCCATCCCCTCCAGATACTCCCCTGTGGAAAGGAAGGATGTGAATGGGTCCATCCACGAGGGGTGTTGATACACCTCCATCAGCTCTCCCTCTTCGATGGAAGGGCAGAACAGATCGATGATGGTACCCCCCCACCCGGGGACCATGTTTTGCTAGTTTGTCTACCTGCTCATTCTCCTCCCTGGGCACGTGTCATTTGGAGAAGGTTTGGAACATGCCGATGACCCCCTTCACCTTCGCTAAATATAGTTGTAGAGTAGGCTCCCTTGCCTAAAACTCCCCGTTGATCTGGGAAGCCATCACCATGGAGTGAGTGAGTGTCATAACCCGCATTTTCTCCGAATTAAGTAATTATCAGAGTATGAGAAAACACGCGTCATGATGCCACGTCGAGCAGGGGATAACTGCTGACGCTCAGGCAAAACCATCTACTTTACTTTATGAAAGAAATTCATGAGTTCAATGATTAGAAAATCAGTTATATTTTAGGGGTCGTATCCCTCGGCTTGGTGGATCACCTAGTCCACAGTTAAAAACTATACTTATGCGCTGCGGAAAAATACTGTATTCAGGTTTGACATCCTAAGGAGTTCATAAGAGCCCCAAGAGGACCACTTATGTTATGCAAGACTCTACATTTAATTTATATTATATATAAGAAAACGATCTGCATACGTTGTTTGGAAAATAGTGATTTAGTTTTATAAAACATGCTGATCATGCGATATACTTATAATAATAATTGTAGTTTTAAATAACTAGCAACCTAGAATAAATCCTCCCCAGAGCAAGTAGACTATCTCCAGAAAATGGTAGTAGCAAAAGTAATATATCTAGTACAAAGTTAAAAACTACCAGTGGGCGCCAACAACCTGACACGAACCCACTGGCACATATGTATGTCTGTAATAAAAGTACAGAAAAACTACCTCACTAGCAAAGCAACAGGATCTCCAAAGTCCAAGAGACCACCAGCAACACCACCGCAACCTAGCCACCAAATTGGCTACTGCTCAGAACCTGAGGCATCTAAAAGAAGAAAGAATACCTCAACAAGCAAAACAAGGAAAAACTGCATGAAAGTGTCAACCAGGGAATAAATGAAAGAGGAAAACACACAGCAGTAAAAGTCGCAACTGCCCAAAGCAAGACAAAAAGAAATGCACCACGTGCGAGGAAACAGCATCAACCCTGCCCAGAAACTACATCCTGCAGAGTCTACTAGGCTACCAAGAGCCCAAAGTGCTGCAATCTACCAAGGAAGAAACATCTTACACCCTAAGCTGTGGGAGGTGGTAGTAGTAAAAACAAACGACATGGATCCAGGTTGAAGGCAAACTCAGTCCCCCAACCACCATTTCCAAGCCAACAAGCTCAAGGGTCTACATGTAAAAGCACTAGGGACCTTCCACCCCCTTGCCCAGCTCGTACCTGGTGCAAGATAGAAGAAAAGGTTGGCCACGGCTAAATTACACAACACCTCCCCCATGAAGAGCTTCAAACCACCACTACTAACCTTGACCCACGATTCGGCCTTTAGGAAAGAAAAACATGGCCAACAAGGAAACTAAAAACATGAACAAGAAATTCACTCGGGAGCGAAAATAAAGGTAGGAAAAAAGTGTTGAAATGACTATACACGGCTTGGCGTTGAGTAGGACCCACTCAACGCCTACCTAGACCTTAGCGTTGAGTTAGCTAGCCTCACTCAGTGCCAGAACAAGCATGGCGTTGAGTGAAGTTCACTCACTCAATGCCTCCTGCAAGAATTAACTCTGGCGTTGAGTGAGCTAGCCTAACTCAGTGACAAAACAGGCATGGCGTTGAGTGAGGTTCACTCACTCAACGCCTCCTGCAAGAAAAACTCATGCGTTGAGTGAGCTAGCCTCACTCAACGCCAAAACAGGCATAGCGTTGAGTGAGGTACACTCACTCAACGCCCTGGTACTTAACCATAAACAGAGAAAGTGGCGTTGAGTGAGCTGGCCTCACTCAACGCCAAAACAGCAATGGCATTGAGTGAAGCTCACTCACTCAACGCCCTTACACTTAGCCGCAAAAGAGAACTACGACGTTGAGTGAGTCCACCTCACTCAACGCCAAAATAGTAATGGCGTTGAGTGAGGTTCACTCACTCAACGCCCTGGCACTTAGCCGCAACAAGGCAATTCTGCGGCGTTGAGTGAGCTGACCTCACTCAACGCCAAAACAGCAATGGCATTGAGTGAGGTCGTCTCACTCAACGCCGGAAGTTCTTGCCGCGAAGAAGGGTTGTGGCGTTGAGTGAGTCTACCTCACTCAACGCCAAAGTAGAAATGGCATTGAGTGTGGTCAACTCTCTCAACGCCACGGGACTTGGCCGCTAACTTGCCTTCGGCGTTGAGTGAGGCCACCTCACTCAACGCCAAACCAGGAATGGCATTGAGTGAGGTCAACTCACTCAACGCCAAATTACTTAGCCTCAGAAAAGGCTATGGCGTTGAGTGAGCACACCTCACTCAACGCCAAAGTACTTGGCTGCATAGAAGCGACGGCGTTGAGTGAGTCCACCTCACTCAATGCAAAAACCGAAATGGCGTTGAGTGAGGTCGACTCACTCAACGCCAAAACACTTAGCTTCTCAGGAAAACCGCGGCGTTGAGTGAGCTAGCCTCACTCAAAGCCAAAACGGAAATGGCGTTGAGTGAGGTCGACTCACTCAACGCTAAAGTACTTAGCCGCTAGCAGGGGTTGTGTCGTTGAGTGAGTCCACCTCACTCAACGCCCTAGTACTTAGAAAAAAAAATTCTGACTGGCTACAGCTGCGGCGTTGAGTGTATGCACCACACTCAATGCCAAACCCACAAAGGCTTTGAGTGTGTGCACCACACTCAACGCCGGCCAGACAGAAACCAAAAAGGCTCTTTCAAACAAACACAGCAGGCACCCCCTTCTCTCTCTCTCCCGGCTTCATCCGCAAGCCACCAACCAGACAGCAATCTGGATTTTACTGATGGCATTACGCCGGCGGGTTGAGCACCAACAACACAGAGAAGGGGGGCTCATAGGAGAATCTAAGCCCTAAATTCAGCAAGAAAAAGAGAACATGCTTGGCTTCTACCCTAGGGTTAACCGGGAATTATCAGAATTTCAAGAAAATAACAATGGCAAGGGCAAGAACACCACTTGCCTCGATTTCCGGCGAAGCTTGGATGGCTTTCCCTCCTCTTTACTTGGCACTAGCAGCAGCAGCACCTAAAAGCATACTCCCGTACATTAATGGCGGAAAACCTAAAGACCTAAATCCCCAAATCTCCTAAAACTCCACGAAAATCGAATTTCTTACCGTCAAAACGTAGATCTGAGCGAGAGAAAGACAATGCCGCTTTTGGAATCGAAATCCGTCCACGAACGCTCCCGGAATCACCGTCCGAAGGCTAGGGCAGCCCGTCGTTTCCGCCTCTATTTTCCGCGAACAGGAGCAGCGGTTTTTTTGTCTCGGGAAGAAGGAGGAAGGAGAAGTGGGCCCGCCACTTCTTAGTAAGGCTTTTATAAAAAGCTTAGACGCATCGGTTCAGCAAAACCGAATCCCAACCGCCGGCTTACTTAATAAATTAAGAGAATTCTAATAGTCTTTACTAATGGCACACCCAAAACGACGCGAAAACCAAACTATCTCGGAATTCGACGAAATTCACACCGTAGTTACATACCCACGCTACGAACACAACGGTGAAGTCGAATTTAATTTTTGACGAACAGA
The DNA here is from genome assembly GCA_039513925.1 of Platanthera zijinensis. Taxonomy (NCBI): domain Eukaryota; kingdom Viridiplantae; phylum Streptophyta; class Magnoliopsida; order Asparagales; family Orchidaceae; genus Platanthera; species Platanthera zijinensis. Next base: position 107,707,888 of record CM077089.1, read on the forward strand.
ACTCGAGTTATACCCACCCGAAGCCAAAACACAAGCATCCCCCGAGAGGCCACACCGGGTCACCCAAAACGACTCGGCTTCCTAGGGAGATCTTGCCAATATGCTACAAAATAGGGCACCCAGTTCTAAGGAGTTAAACCACACTCCACAATGGCACAAGCCACGAAAATGCGTCACCGTAATGCCAAACGATAATAAAATAGTCGCAGAAAAATCGGGGTCGTTACAGTCACTCCCCCTAAAAGAAAGTTTCGTCCCGAAACTTTACGCACAACACTTCTACCAAAGAAGGAAAAAGTAACAAACGGGAGTTACAAGAAGGAAAATATATCGATCAAGATCAGGGAAATAGGTGAGGGTTAGCCTCCCTCATGGCCGACTCCAGCTCCCAAGTCGCGCTCTCCAAATCCATATTCCTCCAAATAACTTTCACCATTGGAATGGACTTCTTTCGCAGCACCTGTTCCTGAGTATCCAAAATACGGACCGGCACTTCAACAAAAGAGAGGTTGGGCTCCAACTGGGGCACAACGTCCAAGACTTGCCCACTACTACGCACACACTTCCGTAATTGGCTTACATGGAAAACATTATGAACACCTTGGAAGTTTGTTGGCAACTCCAATCTATAAGCTGACACGTCAATCAGCTCCAAAATCTTAAACGGACCCACATACCTCGGGTCCAATTTCCGATTCTTACCAAACCTCTTTACACCCACCATCGGGGAAACCTTAAGAAATACAAGGTCCCCTACAGAAAACTCCAAGGCAGACCTACGCCGATTGGCGTTCTTCTCGTATCTCTCCTGAGCTATACGGAGCTTCTCACGAATAAGTTTCACTGCGACTTTCATCTCCTCCAGAGCATCTGGACCCAACAAAGGCCTCTCACCAGCCTCAGCCCAAAACAACGGAGTTCTGCAGCGCCTCCCATAAAAGGCTTCAAAAGGAGCCATCTGCAAGCTTTCCTGATAATTGTTGTTGTATGCAAATTTCATAAGTCGCAGTCGCTCATCCCACACTCCACCGTGGTCTAAAATGTAGCATCGGATCATATCCTCAACTATCTGGTTCACCCGCTCCGTCTGCCCATTTGTCTATGGGTGGTAAGTAGTTGAATACCTCAGATCCATACCCAAACCCTCATGCAGACTCTGCCAAAATCGAGAAGTAAACTGGGAGTCTCGATCCGAAATGATACTCACAGGCACACCATGCAGTCGGATGACTTCATTCAATTACAACTCCATTATCTTCTTCATCGGGTAATCAATCTTATATGGCACGAAGTGAGCAAACTTCGTCAGTCTATCCACTATGACCCAGACAGAATCAAATCCCCTCGGGGATTTCGGTAAGCCTGTGATGAAATCCATAGATATACTTTCCCACTTCCAAGTCGGGATCTCTAACGAAGTCAACTTGCCACCAGGCTTTCCATGATCGGCCTTCACATGCTTGCAAGTGTGGCACTCCGCAACAAAATGGGCTATATCACCTTTCATGCCATACCACCTGGCAATTTGCATTAAGTCACAATACATCTTCGTAGATCCTGGATGGTAGGCAACGCTGGATCCATGAGCCTCTCTACAAATCATACCTCTAATGTCCCCAACAGCGGGGATGCAAAATCTGTCGCGGTACTTCAAAGTACCCGCATCATCGATAGCAAAGTCTGGCAACTCCCCCTTCTCGTTCCTGCTGAATAAGTGCAGAAGATCCGGATCATCCTTCTGGTGCAGTCTGGTCAAAGATATCCAAGACGGCTCTGCCACTGATAAACTACTCTGCAAGCCACAGCATCCCACATATATATCTATAAGGAGAAACTCCTCCACTAAACGATCGGCGGTGAGATAAAAGATCTTTCCCGTCTTTCGGCTAAAGGCGTCGGCCACTACATTGGCCTTGCCTGGATTATACTGGATCTCTACGTCATAATCGGCCACATACTCTAGCCACCGCCGCTAGCACAGATTCAACTCCTTCTGCGTGAACACGTACTTCAGGCACTTATGGTCAGTGAAGATCTTGCACTGAGCCTCATAAAGTAGGTGTCTCCACAGCTTTAACGCATAAATAACCGCTGCGAACTCGAGGTCATGCGTAGGATAATTCTTCTCATGAGTCTTCAGTTGCCTTGACCCATAGGAAATCACTTTTCCAACCTTCATTAACACACAACCCAGACCTACATGCGAAGCATCCACGTAAACATCATAATCCACCCCTTCAATAGGTAGGGTCAGAACGGGAGTAGTGCACAATCTCCTCTTTAACTCCAGGAAGGCTTCTTCGCACCTCTCTCTCCAAACAAAAGCCACATTCTTCTGAGTCAGCTTGGTCAAAGGTGCAGCTAGGGAAGAGAAACCCTCCACGAACCTCCTGTAGTAACCAGCCAACCCTAGGAAACTTCTGATCTCCTTAGGCGTATTCGGCCTACTCCAATCCATCACTGCTGCGATTTTTTCTGGGTCGACCGAGATCCCATCCTTGTTCACCACGTGGCCGAGAAATGAAACCTGAGGCAACCAAAATTCGCACTTGCTCAGCTTGGCGAATAACTTGCGGTTCCTCAACTCTGATAGAACCAAGCGCAGATGTTGTTGATGCTCCTCAACACTACGAGAATAAACCAACACGTCATCGATGAATACCACCACGAACTTGTCCAGGAAATCCGTGAACACCCGGTTCATCATATCCATGAAGGCTGATGGTGCGTTGGTCAAACCAAAAGACATCACCAAGAACTCAAAATGTCCATGCCTCGATCTAAACGCAGTCCGTGGAATATCTGCCTCACGGATCCTAAGCTAATGATAGCCCGAACGAAGGTCGATCTTGGATAACACAGTGCTACCGCGCTACTGGTCAAATAAGTCATCGATCCTAGGCAGAGGGTATATGTTCTTAATTGTGACTTTGTTCAACTCCCTATAGTCGATGCAAATCCGCATTGACCCATCTTTCTTCTTCACAAACAGCACAGGAGCACCCCAACACGACGAACTATGCCTGATAAATCCCTTGGCCAACACCTCATCCAACTGGACTCACAACTCCTCTAACTCACGAGGGGCCATCCGGTACGGCGCCTTAGCAATAAGACGCATACCCGGCTCCAGATCGATCACAAACTCAACATCCCGCTCGGGAGGAAGGCCAGGAAGATCATCAGGAAAAACATCGGTGAAACCACAAACAACTGGAATCTCCTCCAAGCGCGGTACACTAACAGCAGTCCCAACCACCGAGACCAAACAAGCAAAACAATCTGAAAGAAACAGCTTCTGAGCACATACTGAAGAGATAACAGGAAAATCCTGGCATAGATCAGCATACACGCTTCCGGGCTGACCGTCGTCCCTGATGAAGTCTAAGCGCTTCCCTTTGCACTGAATGACTGCATCATACCTAGACAGCCAGTCCATGCCCAGAATAACATCAAAGTCCTCCAAATCAATCATCTTTAGGTCTGCCTTCGCAAGGAAGTCCCCAACAAAATAGGGCAATCTAATATGCCCAAATCTGACAGCACAGATTCACCAGAGGGGAACTTGACACGGAAGGTATCCCGAACTCGATCTAAAGTCAACCGATGTCGCTCCACAAAGGCTCTAGCCACGAACGAGTGAGTAGCGCCGGATTCAAACAGAACACGCGCCCAGCGGTTCTTCACTTTAAATTTCCCTATAGGAGCATATAAAACTAAGGAACTACCACAAAAATACAGCAAACATTCTACCAAAACAAGAACAAAACCTTCAGGCTGGAAAGACAACTAACCTGAGATGACCTGAGTTGAAGCTTGAGCCTCCTCGGAAGAGATCACGTTCAGCTTTCCCTTTCCCTTGTCCACACGCTGAGGTGGAGGCAATGCCTGAAGAGGAACTGCATGAAGAACAGGCTGGACCTGAGGACACCTAGACTTGATATATCCCTTCTGCCCACACTGAAAGCAGACTTTATCCTTGGACCAGCACTGGGCAGCATCATGCCCGGGTCGCTGGCAAACAGAACAGGAGACATCTCTCCTAGGAGCATCCTGAATCGCATGAACCTGCTCCTTCCTCTGAGCTGCTGCCTTCTTGAAACATCTCTCGACAGGGTGGCCTGATCGGCCACAGAAGCTGCACACCACTTTGCTCTTCTTTCTCGGAGCCGCACCGCGTACCTGGGGTTTCTTCTCCTCCACAGACTTCCTCTTATCCTTCCTCATTTGCTGGCCACTGCTCTTCGCGGTCTCAATAGCCTCCACCTTCAGAGCAGCCTCCACTACTCCTGCATAAGTCTCTGACCCATAAGCACTGGTCAACTGCTGCACCTCGCTCCTCAAACCACCGAGAAATCGCTTAACTCGATCAGCCTCAATGTTGACCAATCTAGGGGCAAAACGGCTCAACATGCTGAACTCTATCTCATACTCACCCACCGTGAGTTGCCTTTGCTTCAGATTGAGGAAGTCGTTCATGAGGCGGTCACGCTCGACCGAGGGTAAGAACTTCCTCAACAGCATCTCCTTGGACACCTCCCAAGAGCATCCAGCTACCAAGCTCTCCTTCTCTCTCAGCCACCAACTCTTAGCCAAACCTTTAAGCTGATAGGCAGCTACCATCACCCTCTGATCATCAGCAATCCCTGAGTACGAGAACATCTCCTCCATGGAGATCAGCCAGTCGTCTATCACCATGAAATCTTCCTTCCCGTCATAAGTGGGAGGGCTCAGCCTCTGAAACTGTGAGATAAAGGCCATCTCTACTGGCACCACTACTGGAGGCCTTAAGGGAGCAGGAGGAGGAGGGACAGCTAACCCACCTGCAGGACCTTGCACTCCCTGAGTCTGACCTGCCACAACCGCCACCAGGGACTGAATCTGGGCCTGCATCTCTACCATCTGTCTGTTCATGGCATCGCTACTCTGCCGTAGGCTCTCGATCACCGCGTTATTCTGAGCTCCAGATGACTCACCCTTAGACAGGGGAGTCGATCTAGTCGAAGGACGTCTCGCCATCCTAAAATCATAGCAACACTAGTTAGATCCTTGTACAACGGCTAGACCCAACTACAAGTACAGACAATACATATATAGATATGAACTTAAAGCTGCTAAACTTGCTCTGGGAGTTTATCTTTTTACAAAAATTGATGTTATGTCCTAACCTAAGATGGTTAACCACCACCATGCTAATTCATGTGCCTAGATCGGGAATGCATGACTTTATATTACTTTTGACTTGAAAGCTTATGTGTGTACATATGTCATCCTACCAGTCTTTAGCTTGGCATGTTGTGCTTATGCAATGTTATGCTATGCATGTTTGTGCTATGCATTCTAAAAAGGCCCTAATGCATGTTATGAGCGGCATACGCATGAAAATGTTATGTGTTGATGCGCGAAATGCGACACCGGCCATTTAACGGGTTGTTCGATCTCACAAGCTAAGGGTGAAGGAAGAAGGGTTGCGGGGATAGAGGAGAAGCTTGCTTGAGCAGAGGAGAAGCTTGCTCGAGCAGAGAGGGAGCTTGATCAGGTACTGCCGAGCAGACAGCTACTTGAATGGTTAGCTTGGCAGGTTGATGCTGAGAGAGGAGAGAAGAAGGGAGGAGGCCGCTAGCAGCGGCAACAGCAGACTTCGCCCGCCGCGGCTTGAATGCCACTCTTGCGATGGGCTTTTCCTTAATTCAAGAAGAGTTACAATTTGCTATTGCACCATTACATATAAGAGCAGTAGAGGGTACAATGGGGGAAGCTGGCGGCTGAGGAAGGAGATGCCAGAAACTAAGTAAAAGGAGCTGCAGAGGACTGGAGAACTGAAGCTGCAGATGCTGCCCAAGCTGCCTGCCGAGGGCAGAAAAAACTAAGTCCACAACTCTTGATGACCTGGGAGAACTGGAAATCAGAGGCTGCGGAGGCTGCGCAAGCTGCTTGCTGCTGACAGAAACAGCTAAGTCCACAACCCTTAACGACCTGGGCGGACTGGAGATTTGAGGCCGCAGACCTTGCTTAATCAACTCTGACGACCTGGAAAACTGAGTCCGCAGGCTTGGATCAAGGTGGCAGTCCTCCTCCCACGCGTCCAGAATGAGAGGCCTTGGGGGCTATTTATAGGCCCGAGGAGAATCTTCTAGAAACGCGCCCAGTGACGTCAGCATCGACGACCTCGGCGGACTGAGAAAGATGGGGTTGATGATCTCGGCGGACTCGGCGGACTGACCTTTTCTCTGCTGGGGCAGACTTCCGGTTGGCAGCTAGAAGATGGTAGGCAGGCTGAGTGACCTGAGGAGCAAGCAGGCGGATCAGCCTGAGCAGGTAGACTGAGCGGAGGCCGCCCCCTAGCGGGCGGCCTGGGTGGACTCCAGGGGGAGTCCGCCCGGCCGGGGAGGCCGCCCCCTAGCGGGCGGCCTGGGCGGATTCCGGGGGAATCCGCCCGGCAGGCTGAGGCCGCCACCTAGCGGGCGGCCTGGGCGGACTCCAGGGGGAGTCCGCCCGGCCGGGGAGGCCGCCCCCTAGCGGGCGGACTCCAGGTGAGTCCGCCCGGCCGGGGAGGCCGCCCCCTAGCGGGCGGCCTGTGCGGATTCCGGGGGAATCCACCCGGCAGGGGAGGCCGCCCCCTAGCGGGCGGCCTGGGTGGACTCCAGGGGAGTCCGCCCGGCTGGGGAGGCCGCCCCCTAGAGGGTGGCCTGGGCGGATTCCGGGGGAATCCGCCCGGCAGGCTGAGGCCGCCCCTTAGCGGGCGGCTAGCGGAGCACCTGTCCTTGAGTGACTTTGGACTCGGCAGTCCACCTTGCGCGGACACGGTGGACATCATAGGTAGCCTGCTCCTTGTGTATGGGAACCTGTAAGAGAAGAGCAGAAACAATAGGCACCTTGGAGAGGATTGCCGATTTTGGGGTTAACATAATCCCCGCACTTTTTTAAGTTCCGAAGGGAACTTCGAAAAAGTAGGAGACCCACGAAAATCGTGATCCTCCCCTCAAAAATCAGGAGAGAAAAAATTAGAGATTAGGAGAGATAGAACCTGATGTCTCCCCTCGGAGAGATCTGTCAGTGCCTATATTTTACATGCGAAGAAAAAGTCAATACAGCTGAAAGGAGGTACATCTTGTGTGTACCTGAGTTGAAAAAGGATTTGCTGGTATCTATTGATCTCTGCAAAAGAAAGGTAAGCAACAGATATGATAGGAGAGTAAGGTGCAAGTACCTGAAAGGAACTTGCTGATATCTGTTGATCTTTGCGAAAGAAAGGTAAGCAACAGATACGATAGGAGAGTAAGGTGCAAGTACTTGAAAGGAACTTGTTGATATCTGTTGATCTCTGCGAAAGAAAGGTAAGCAACAGATACGATAGGAGATTAAGGTGCAAGTACCTGAAAGGAACTAGCTGATATCTGCTATTCTCTGCAAAAGAAAGTAAGTAGCAGATATGATAGGCAAGAAAACTAAGTTCGCAAATACCTGGGACGGAATCTGCGAATGTTGGCTGTTGGTATGATAAGATATAATCGTATAACAGAACAGATACCTGACACACTCTGCTATCAACTGAATAAAGATCAAACTGCGATAATGATTGTCTCGCATGATCAAGATATGATGTCGACATGAAAACCCAGATCAGCGAGATAAGAAAATCCGAAATTAGATTCATGATGACATGACTTGTTAATCAAGAAGAATCATACGCCTTGAATAAATGATGTGTGGCTAACATCTGATGAGAGAACTTGTTGATTATCTTCTGATAAAAGCTTATGCAGGAAGCGCGTATAAGATGATCATAAGCCAAGAAAGATATTGCAGATCCTTAGAATAGGTTGAATTCAACCTGCTAACCTGTAAGAAGGTAAAAAGAGAAAAGAGGAGCTATATCCCGAGGATGAACTAAAAAGGTTGAATGCTGCCACAGGTGTTCCCTGTGGGCCTTATGCATCACTTGCCAAAGTCATCCTTGGTGTAGTCCTAACCAAAGCGGGCTGGCCGCGCATCCTTTAGAAGGGCACGAATAAACAAGAAATAATCCTAAGAAGGATCGACAGATGCACTGCTCTCTTGCCTCGGGTTACAAGCATCGCTGATCAATTAGACTAGTTGCGCCAAGTGGCCTATTGCTTGTCTGCGGATTGATCAGCAGAGTTGTGAGTCCCACGGAGGCACGGATCGAGAGTACCATAGAGTGTTCGGCCATCACAGTTGTGAGATGATCGAGGAGACAAGGCTACACTTGATCGTCATTGCTTGTCAAGCAAAGATCATCGTAACTGTAACGTATCCCTAACGGAGCACGATAGAACTATCACAGGAGGCCTCCCCTAGGCACTCACACTGCGCTAGACATCGGCTGGGATCCGAAGCCCCGTCATCCTCCGCACGAGAGTTGAACGGCCCCCACTACACATATGAGAAAACTCCTCATCATATGTGGTCATTGTGGTTTTACGCCCGAGGACAATCTCGAGGGGGCACTGAGCAAGACTTGGCGATATCTCGGTGGTTCAGTGATCTCTTTGGCAAAGAGAAAAATATGGAGAAGAAGCATCACAAAAAGGGAACCGTGTCAGTATGAGTTCTCTGACGTAAGCTCTATTGAATGAAAAAATGAAACACTTAGAAGTGCTGAAAATAGAATGTTTGAAAGGTAAGGTAAAAGCAACCAATCACGATCGTGAGGGGCTTTGAGGAACTGCGATTGTTCATAGCTGATGAAGCAAGAAATGTGTCTTCTTTGCTTCAGAATAGCCTTCCAAGTTCACCTTCGTCAACGACATCGATGCACTCACTTGGAATATCAATGGGCCCCAGATGGCCCTCGTCATGTATCTCTATGCATTCCAGCTGACCCTCAGCCACCTCCTTGCCCTTGGAAGTGGAAGGTTTCGAAGAATCAATCTTCTTGACCAGGTCGCTGATCTTGCCCTCGATGAGCAATCTTTCAACCAATCGCCGAAGGGCCTTGCAATCTTCAGTTAAGTGACCTTTCTCTTTGTGGAATTCGCAGAACGGGTCTGAATTCCTTGATCTCTGATTTGCCGGTTGGTAGGGCTTTTTGGAATATGCCCTATCCTTCATGATTTTGCAAACTTCTTTCATGAACTCATCTAGTTCAGAGTTAAGCAAGCCATCATCTTGCTGATGAATCGAAGCTGCTAGCGGAGATTATGCTGACAATGGTAGCAGCCGTTCCTGGGCACGATCATGGCCTTGGAAGGGATGTTGACGATGCTGAAATCTTCTTGCTTTCCTAGAGAGAGATGAAAAGTCATTCCGAGGAGACCTCGGAGGCTGCTTGTAAGAAGAAGAATTTTTCTCCGATACAAGCCTGGAGACGAAGCTGGGGTTGCTTTTTTCACCGCGGATATACGAGTTGGCTAAACCAATCAACTCTTGATAGGTCCTCGGTGCTCGGACGTTAGCTTCAAACTTTAGTGGACCTTCATGCAGGCCGTGGATGAGAGCCACTCGGTACATTTCTTGATCAACGATCTCAATGTCCAAGATTTTTTTCTGAAATCGATCCACAAAATGAGACCAGGTCTCATTATCTCGTTGCCTGATCTCAAAGAGGGCTTCTAGACCGCCCTTCCTCTTTGAAGATGTAGAAAATCTGAGCAGGAACTCTCTTCGCAAGTCATTAAAGGAAGAGATTGACTGAGGTCGCAGTCCATAGAACCAATCTCTCACTTGACCATCAAAGGTCGTTACGAGGAGCTTGCTTTTGGTAGCATCGGAGAGGGTCTTGAGAGCAATGGCTGATTCAAAAGCTTGAAGATGCTTGACTGGATCAGTCTCCCCGGTGTAAATGGGAAACCGTGGCTCTCGGAAGTTGACTGGAGTTGGTTCATACCGAACACTCTCTGTAAACGGCGATGGCTCTTCCTGTTCTACTGCATAAGGAAAGTAAGGAGCATGAGCAGTAGCTGCAAAAGAAGCAGGAGGATAGGAGAAAAAGGTTACTGCAGGAGGAGCAAATGTAGGAGCTGAAGAGAAGGGATGACTTCCCTGAAAGTTCAAAAATCTAGCTGGACTTCCCCGGGCAGCTTCCCTGAAGAAGTTTTGACGAGCTGCAAACTCATCGTCTTGAGATCGCAAAGGAGTTGCAGGCCCTTACGGAAAGGTTGGAGTGTAAAGAGGAGGGTAGACCGGTGGATAAGCCGGTGGATAGACTTGAGGAGTCTCTGATGTTGGTGCTGGATTGATTGGAGGAGCTGGCGCTGCTGAAGATTGAGCGGCCAATTGCTGCGTGAGAGCTGCTAGAGTACAGTTGATGGCTTGAAACTGTTGGGCAGTTTCTCTGCGGGATTGCTCTAAGGCCTCCCAAAGAGGATCATCACTTGGACTTGGAGCAAGATTCTCGGCTGGTTGATGTTCTGACATGAGTAACCACTGCTTTCACTGTCTAATCGAGATCTGAAGGTCGCGTGTTAACTGTTGATGCGCGAAATACGACACCGGCCAGTTAACGGGTTGTTCGATCTCACAAGCTAAGGGTGAAGGAAGAAGGGTTGCGGGGATAGAGGAGAAGCTTGCTTGAGCAGAGGAGAAGCTTGCTCGAGCAGAGAGGGAGCTTGATCAGGTACTGCCGAGCAGACAGCTACTTGAATGGTTAGCATTGCAGGTTGACGCTGAGAGAGGAGAGAAGAAGGGAGGAGGCCGCTAGCAGCGGCAACAGCAGACTTCGCCCGTCGCGGCTTGAATGCCACTCTTGCGACGGGCTTTTCCTTAATTCAAGAAGAGTTACAATTTGCTATTGCACCATTACATATAAGAGCAGTAGAGGGTAAAATGGGGGAAGCTGGCGGATGAGGAAGGAGATGCCAGAAACTAAGTAAAAGGAGCTACAGAGGACTGGAGAACTGAAGCTGCAGATGCTGCCCAAGCTACCTGCCGAGGGCAGAAAAAACTAAGTCCACAACTCTTGACGACCTGGGAGAACTGGAAATCAGAGGCTGCGGAGGCTGCGCAAGCTGCCTGCTGCTGACATAAATAGCTAAGTCCACAGCCCTTAACGACCTGGGCAGACTGGAGATTTGAGGCCGCAGACCTTGCTTGATCAACTCTGACGACCTGGAAAACTGAGTCCGCAGGCTTGGATCAAGATGGCAGTCCTCCTCCCACGCGTCCAGAATGAGAGGCCTTGGGGGCTATTTATAGGCCCTAGGAGAATCTTCTAGAAGCGGGCCCAGTGACGTCAGCATCGATGACCTCGGCGGACTGAGAAAGATGGGGTTGACGATCTCGGCGGACTCGGCGGACTGACCTTTTCTCTGCTGGGGCAGACTTCCGGTTGGCAGCTAGAAGAGGGCAGGCAGGCTGAGTGACCTGAGGAGCAAGCAGGCGGATCAGCCTGAGCAGGTAGACTGAGCGGAGGCCGCCCCCTAGCGGGCGGCCTAGGAGGACTCCAGGGGGAGTCCGCTCGGCCGGGGAGTCCGCACCCTAGCGGGCGGCCTGGGCGGATTCCGGTGGAATCCGCCTGGCAGGCTGAGGCCGCTCCCTAGCGGGCGGCCTGGGCGGACTCCAGGGGGAGTCCGCCCGGCCGGGGAGGCCGCCCCCTAGCGGGCGGCCTGGGCGGACTCCAGGGGAGTCCGCCCAGCCGGGGAGGCCGCCCCCTAGCGGGCGGCCTGGGCGGATTTCGGGGGAATCCACCCTGCAGGGGAGGCCGCCCCCTAGCGGGCGGCCTGGGCGGACTCCAAGGGAGTCCGCCTGGCCGGGGAGGCCGCCCCCTAGCGGGCGGCCTGGGCGGATTCCGGGGGAATCCGCCCGGCAGGCTGAGGCCGCCCCTTAGCGGGCGGCTAGCGGAGCACCCGTCCTTGAGCGACTTTGGACTCGGCAGTCCGCCTTGCGCAGACACGGTGGACATCAGAGGTAGCCTGCTCCTTACGGATGGGAACCTGTAAGAGAAGAGCAGAAACAATAGGCACCTTGGAGAGGATTGCCGATTTTGGGGTTAACATTATGCATCCCATACTACATAACATTCTCATGCAACGAAAAAGAAAACGAGCTAGTCGACGCCATGTGGTGAGGTTATGCATCCCATACTACATAACCCTCACATGTTGCCCCTATGGTGGATCCATATACGAACACATATTATGCATCCCATACTACATAATATGTCCTGTATACTTCATGTTATTCTATGAGTGTAGTGTTCGTGCTTTAGCCAAGACGTGCTGATGACATATCGGTGTGTGAATGACATGATGCTGAACTACTAAAGCAATCAAAGGAACGTTGCCCGACTAACTTGTCAAGCAACCTCCCTCTGATACCAACTGTCACAACCCGCATTTTATCCGAATTAAGTAATTATCAGAGTATGAGAAAACATGTGTCATGATGCCACGTCGAGCAGGGGATAACTGCTGACGCTCAGGCAAAACCATCTACTTTACTTTATGAAAGAAATTCATGAGTTCAATGATTAGAAAATCAGTTATATTTTAGGGGTCGTATCCCTCGGCTCGGTGGATCACCTAGTCCACAGTTAATAACTATACTTATGCGCTGCGGAAAAATACTTTATTCAGCTTTGACATCCTAAGGAGTGCATAAGAGCCCCAAGAGGACCACTTATGCTATGCAAGACTCTACATTTAATTTATATTATATATAAGAAAACGATCTTCATACGTTGTTTGAAAAATAGTGTTTTAGTTTTATAAAACATGTTGATCATGCGATATACTTATAATAATAATTGTAGTTTTAAAATAACTAGCAACCTAGCATAAATCCTCCCTAGAGCAAGTAGACTATCTCCAGAAAATGGTGGCAGCAAAAGTAATATATCTAGTACAAAGGTAAAAACTAGCAGTGGGCGCCAACAACCTGACACGAACCCACTGGAACATATGTATGTCTGTAAGAAAAGTACAGAAAAACTACCTCACTAGCAAAGAAACAGGATCTCCAAAGTCCAAGAGACCACCAGCAACACCACCGCAACCTAGCCACCAAACTGGCTACTGCTCAGAACCTGAGGCATTCAAAAGAAGAAAGAATACCTCAGCAAGCAAAACAAGGAAAAACTGCATGAAAGTGTCAACCAGGGAATAAATGAAAGAGGAAAACACACAGCAGTAAAAGTCACAACTGCCCAAAGCAAGACAAAAAGAAATGCACCACGTGCGAGGAAACAACATCAACCCTGCCTAGAAACTACATCCTGCAGAGTCTACTAGGCTACCAAGAGCCCAAAGTGCTGCAATCTACCAAGGAAGAAACATCTAACACCCTAAGCTGTGGGAGGTGGTAGTAGCAAAAACAAACGACATGGATCCGGGTTGGAGGCAAACTTAGTCCCCCAACCACCATTTCCAAGCCAACAAGCTCAAGGGTCTATATGTAAAAGAACTAGGGACCTTCCACCCCCTTGCCCAGCCCGTACCTGGTGCAAGATAGAAGAAAAGGGTGGCCACGACTAAATTATACAACACCTCCCCCATGAAGAGCTTCAAACCACCACTACTAACAACGACCCACGATTCGGCCTTTAGGAAAGAAAAACATGTCCGACAAGGAAACTCAAAACATGAACAAGGAATTCACTCGGGAGCGAAAATCAAGGTAGGGAAAAAGTGTTGAAATGACTCAACACGGCTTGGCGTTGAGTGGGACCCACTCAACGACTACCTAGACCTTAGCGTTGTGTGAGAAAGCCTCACTCAGTGCCAGAACAAGCATGGCGTTGAGTGAAGTTCACTCACTCAACGCCTCCTGCAAGAATCAACTCTAGCGTTGAGGGAGCTAGCCTCACTCAACGCCAAAACATGCATGGCATTGAGTGAGGTTCACTCACTCAACGCCTCCCGTAAGAACAACTTTGGCGTTGAGTGAGCTAGCCTCACTCAACGCCAAAACAGGCATGGCATTGAGTGAGGTACACTCACTCAACGCCCTGGTACTTAACCATAAACAGAGAAAGTGGCGTTGAGTGAGCTGGCCTCACTCAACGCCAAAACAGCAATGGCGTTGAGTGAATCTCACTCACTCAACGCCCTTACACTTAGCCTCAAAAGAGAACTACGACATTGAGTGAGTCCACCTCACTCAACGCCAAAACAGCAATGGCGTTGAGTGAGGTTCACTCACTCAATGCCCTGGCACTTAGCCGCAACAAGGCAATTCTGCGGCGTTGAGTGAGCTGACCTCACTCAACGCCAAAACAGCAATGGCGTTGAGTGAGGTCGTCTCACTCAACGCCGGAAGTTCTGGCCGTGAAGAAGGGCTATGGCGTTGAGTGAGTCTACCTCACTCAACGCCAAAGCAGAAATGGCGTTGAGTGAGGTCAACTCTCTCAACGCCACGGGACTTGGCCGTAAACTTGCCTTCGGCGTTGAGTGAGGCCAGCTCACTCAACGCAAAACCAGGAATGGCATTGAGTGAGGTCAACTCACTCAATGCCAAAGTACTTAGCCTCAGAAAAGTCTATGGCGTTGAGTGAGCACACCTCACTCAATGCCAAAGTACTTGGCTGTACAGAAGCGACGACGTTGAGTGAGTCCACCTCACTCAATGCCAAAACTGAAATGGCGTTGAGTGAGGTCGACTCACTCAATGCCAAAACACTTAGCTTCTCAGGAAAACCGCGGCGTTGAGTGAGCTTGCCTCACTCAACGCCAAAACGGAAATGGCGTTGAGTGAGGTAGACTCACTCAACGCTAAAGTACTTAGCCGCTAGCAGGGGTTGTGGCGTTGAGTGAGTCCACCTCACTCAACGCCCTAGTACTTAGAAAAAAAAAATTCTGACTGGCTACAGCTGCGGCGTTGAGTGTATGCACCACACTCAACGCCAAACCCGCAAAGGCTTTGAGTGTGTGCACCACACTCAACGCCTGCCAGACAGAAACCAAAAAGGCTCTTTCAAACAAACACAGCAGGCACCCCCTTCTCTCTCTCTCGGCTTCATCCGCAAGCCACCAACCAGACAGCAATCTGGATTTTACTGATGGCATTATGCCGGCGGGTTGAGCACCAACAGCACAGAGAAGGGGGGCCCATAGGAGAATCTAAGCCCTAAATTCAGCAAGAAAAAGAGAACATGCTTGGCTTCTACCCTAGGGTTAACCGGGAATTATCAGAATTTCAAGAAAACAATAATGGCAAGGGCAAGAACACCACTTGCCTCGATTTCCTGCGAAGCTTGGATGGCTTTCCCTCCTCTTTACTTGGCACTAGCAGCAGCAGCACCTAAAAGCATACTCCCGCACATTAATGGCGGAAAACCTAAAGACCTAAATCCCCAAATCTCCTAAAACTCCACGAAAATCGAATTTCTTACCGTCAAAATGTAGATCTGAGCGAGAGCAAGACAATGCCGCTTTCGGAATCGAAATCCATCCACGAACACTCCCGGAATCACCATCCGAAGGCTAGGGTAGCCCGTCGTTTCCGCCTCTGTTTTCCGCGAACAGGAGCAGCGGTTTTTTTTTGGTCTCGGGAAGAAGGAGGAAGGAGATGTGGGCCCGCCACTTCTTAGTAAGGCTTTTATAAAAAGCTTAGACGCATCGGTTCAGCAAAACCGAATCCCAACCGCCAGCTTACTTAATAAATTAAGAGAATTCTAATAGTCTTTACTAATGGCACACCCAAAACAATGCGAAAACAAAACTATCTCGGAATTCGACGAAATTCACACCGTAGCTACATACCCATGCTACGAACACAACGGTGAAGTCAAAATTAATTTTCGACAAACAGAACTCGAGTTATACCCACCCGAAGCCAAAACACAAGCATCCCCCGAGAGGCCACACCGGGTCACCCAAAATGACTCGGCTTGCTAGGGAGATCTTGTCAATAGGCTACAAAATATGGCACCCAGTTCTAAGGAGTTAAACCACACTCCACAAATGGCACAAGCCACGAAAATGCGTCACCGTAACGCCAAACCAGAATAAAATAGTCGCAGAAAAATTGGGGTCGTTACAGTGAGGACCTCTACATCCTGTACCCCCAGCTCCTTGGCCAGACGCATCCCTGCGATCGCCGCCTCATACTCGGCCTGGTTGTAAGTGATGGGAAAGTTCACCACCACCGTTTGTTCAATTCTTGTTCCCTGGGGGCTCTCCAAGATCACCCCCACTCCCAGGGAATGCCTTCCCGAAGCGCCATCTACAATCACCCTCCATGGGATTGGGTGAGTGAGTTCCTCCTCCGCTACCTCGACCACAAAGTCAGCCAGAAAGTCAGCCATCGCTTGGGCCTTGATCGAGAGACGGGGGACAAAGGTGATGTCGAACTCGCTCAGCTCCACCGAACACTTAGCCAACCTGTCCGAATGCTCCACCCCCTCGAAGATGTTGCGGAGGGGGTGATCAGTCACCACTCGGATCGAGTGTGCCTGGAAGTAAGCCCGGAGCCTCTGGGCCGAGATGACTAGAGAGAAGCCCATCTTTTCCAAGATGGGATAACGAAGCTCGGCTTTCCTCAGCACCCGGATTACATAGTATATGGGGAGTTGCTTCTTCCCCTCTTCCCAAACCAGGACGGAGCTCAAGGCCTCTGCTCCGACCCCGAGATACAAGTATAGGTCCTCTTCCGTCTTCGGCCCTTGGAGCAGCGGAGCCTGGGTCAACTGCTTCTTCAGGGCTTGGAATGCCTCCTTGCACTCCTTGGTCCACTCTAATTTTTGGCTTCCCCTCAATGTCTTGAACAAGGGGAAGCATTTCTCTCCGGCCTGGGAGAGGAACCTGCTCAATCCTGTCAGCTTCCCTGTCAACCACTGCACCACTTTAGCATTCTGAGGCGCCTCCAGCTCCATGATGTCTTTGACCTTGTCGGGATTTGGCTCGATCCCCACGGGGGTGAGGAGATGTCCCAAGAACTTTCCCCTACTAACCCCAAAAACACACTTCAGGGGGTTCAACCGCATCTTGTATTTGCGCAACGTTGTGAAGGTCTCCTCTAGGTCCTGGGGATGAGAGTCCACGTCTCGGTTCTTGATCATGAGGTCATCTACATACACCTTCAGGTTCCTCCCCCTCTATTCTCGGAAGGCCCTGTCCATCATCTTTTGGTAAGTCGCCCCTGCATTCTTAAGCCCAAAGGGCATCATTTTGTAGCAGTAGCACCCATCTCTTGTGATGAATAAGACATCTTTGACGTCATGGGGGGGCTGCATCCTGATCTGGTAATAACCTGAAAATGGATCTAAGAAGCTCATTACAGGAAAACCGACGGCTGAGTCAACCAGCGCGTCGATCCGAGGCAAAGGATAACAGTCCTTGGGGCATGATTTATTAAGTAAAGAAAAATCAATACACATATGCCACCAATCGTCACCCATTTTAACCATAACTACATTGGAAACCCAGTCGGGGTATTGTATTTCGGATACAAAGCCGGCCTTGAGGAGTTTGGCCACCTCCTCCTTGATGGGCTTGACCAACTTGTCTACGACGGACCTCTTCTTCTGCTGGACGGGGTGAGCTCCCGGGTCTAGGTTGAGGCGGTGGCAGGCCACGCTCGCATCGATCCCCGACATCTCTACTGCGCTCCATGCGAAGATGTCTATGTTCCTTTGGATGCATTCCAGCATCCTCTCCTGATCTGTCGGGGTCAGCTCTCCGCTGATGCGAACTTTCTCAACCCTGCCTCCAAGGGTGAGAACCTCCATCTCCACTACCTCCTCTACAGCCTCCAAGCAGGACTGCTCCCCCAATTCTCCATCGTCCCTCTCCCCCGGGACAACAACCTCAGCTTCCACCTCTTCTTCCATGGCCATCTCCTCGGCCGGCTTCTCCTGGGTCTCTTCCGTCACCTCCACCTCGGTGCGGCTTTCCTCCACCTCCGTCTCTCCATCAGCCTCTTGCTCTACTTTCTCCATCCTCCGCTCCATCTCCTCGGCCTCCCTCTATTAGGAGATATAATTCACCGTCGTGACGTAGCACTCCATTTCCACCTTGGGGCCTCCCCGGATGCGGACCTGGATCCCATCAACATTGAACTTCAGGCATTGGTGGAAGGATGAGGGGATACAGCGGAAGGCGTTTGTTGGAACCCTAGTTTGGATTTGGGCAAGGAATACTATTAGGATATTTTTAGATTGACCCAAAATGTATAATCAGGATTATAGGGTCATTTCTAGGTCTGCCTCAAAAGAATTCTAGAGAAATATTGCAGAAAAGAAAACATGCAGAAATCAGTTTTGACAAGAGCAGAAAATCAGTTCGACGATAGTCGAACTCAACTCGACGATAGTTCAACTAAGGTCAACGAAACTCAGAGTTCTATCTCTGAGTTGAGCTCGACGATCTCCGAGCTCCGGTCGATGATCGTTGATCTCAAGACAAAATCTCAGCTCGACGCACAGATTATTCAGGTCGACGATCTCTGAGCTGAGGTCGACGAATAGCAGACTTAGGTTGATGAAATCTGTGCAGTCTTACAGACAGAGATTTTAACAGCTTGTAGAATTAATTAAGGCATTTAATATCTCTCAGACTCAATGCTTATAGCCGTTCAACAGCAGCAATTAATGTGATTAATTCCCCAAGCATCTTTCTCTCTCGGGAATGCTTCAGCCATTTAGAGATAGAGTTAATTCAAATGTTTGAATACGGCTCGGGGAAATATATCCAGATTCGAGATATTTTATTACAAAACAGAAGGCAGAAAAGGGATAAAACAGTGAGAGAAAAGAAAGAGAAACAATAACTATTAGCAATCAGTGAAGAACAACATAGCTCGATTTCTCACAGATTTCTTCATCGTCTGCTTCAGGCTTCCAAGAGACAACAAATACAATATCATTCTAGAAGCTTGCTGAAGAGCAACATCAAGTTTGAAGGCCTACACCCTGAAGCAAAGCTCTCATCTTCCTGAACCATTCAAGATCTCAGGGGGAGCTTTGACAACATCAAGAATCCACACAGTCTTCTTAGTTGTATTTGAGAAAACAGAAGACTTCCATTAACCTCTTTCCCCTCACTGTACAGGGTTATAACTCCCTTCAAAAGTTAGCTTGTGGCAGTCACCTAATCAAAACCTATTAGTGGATTCCTACCAGGGTGGTAGAAGAGTTGATGTACCCAGGTTAGGGAACCACTATAATCCTTGTGTTGTCTGTGTTGCTTGCTTTGTTTCTTTATTTTTGTGTTGTGCTTACTCTTTAATATAACATATATATTTTAACTATAGTAAATAAGATCTATCCCCTTCCTTTCAGCGTTGATGAGGGGTCTCCCAAAGATGGCGTTGTAGCTGCTGCGGGCGTCCACGATGACGAACCTGCAGGTGCAGGACTGCCCCCCCAGAGTGACATGGAATCCCACTCCAGCTTCGACCTCTTTCCTCTCCCCCGAGAACCCAAACAGAGGTCCATCCGAGGACAGCACCCTCTTGGCCTCTACCTTCATCGCGTCAAACGCCTTCTTGAAGATGACGTTGACCAAGCTCCCATTGTCGATGAGGATCCGGGATACGGTGAAGTTCTCGACCACTATCTGGATGACCAGCGTGTCGCAGAAGGGGTCCTCATTGTCTGGCATATCCTTCCTTGAGAAGGTGATCTTCTCCTCTGGGGGTGGGGTCTGGGATGTGGAGCCAACGCTCCTGCGGTACATGGTGTGGAGACTTGCCTTGCGGAAAGCCTCGACCCCCACCCCCCATGGATCACTCTGATCCCTCCCTGGGCCCCAACATTGGTCCGGTCCTCACACCTGTCCTCCTCCGCCCGAGGGAGGACTTCTTCGATTCGCACTTCCCGGCGGCCTTGTTGTTGCTACTGCTCCCTATTTCCACTCATCTCGAGGAACTTCGGGCACGTGGCTGTGGCGTGCCCCTCATCTTGATGGAATTCATAGTAGGGCAACTCTACCCTAACCTCCCTTCTCCTCCTCCGCGCTGCTCTCCTCCTCTCCCCCATGGCTATAGCCATAGCATGGTTATGGCCGGGGAGAGGTGGTCTCTGGCCTTGCCTCCCACCTGGAGGGTAAAACTGGCCCCAGCCTCCCTAGCAATTGTCCCCAGCATGGTGACCTCTCTGCGGCCCTTGGTCTTGCCACTCCGGCCTCAAACCTAGCCAATTGTTTGGCTCCTGACGCCCCACCTGGGTTGCTGCTGTTGTTCCCTCTACCTGGGTTCAGCTCTTCTATCCTCCTATCCTCTGCCACCTTTTGGCCTCTCTTCCTCTATGGCCCACCTGGCTAGCTTCCGGGCAAACTCTGGGTTCAGAGCTTACCCGTCGACTTCCCTTGCCGCCCTCTCCATCAGCTCCTCATAGGAGAGGGGCGACACCCTCTTTAGCTCCATTCGTAAGAAACCCTGCTGCAGCCCATGGGTGAAGGCCATCATCAAGGTATGCCCTGACATCTCTTGGACCTGGGTCACCTCCTCCTAGAATCGGTCCACGTAGCTCCCCAGAGTCTCGTTCACCCCCTGGTTTATGTGGAACAGGGACTCCGACTCCTTCCTCCTCTTGGAGGTGGTAAACCTCAGCATGAACCCCCGGCATAGGTCCTCGAAGCAGTAAATGGAATTGGTCGGCAATTGGTAGAACAACTATATCTCCTTCTCCTTGAGAGTGATGGCGAAGAGCATGCACTTGAACCCATCCGACATCTGTCGGATCGAGACCACGTCCTCAAACCAGTGGATGTGTTGGACCGGGTCTCCCTTCCCAGCATAGTAAGACATCTCTGGCTCCCCGAACCCTTCCGGAACTGGGGCGGAAGAAACCAGCTTGCTGAAGGGGCTACCTCCCCCTGCTAAGCGAGCCGTAGGGTCTCGTACCCCCATCTCACCGAACCTATCGCCGCTCGCCGAGCCCGAGAAGAGTACTCACTCGGGGAGCTCGCTGCCTCTCCCTTCCTCTGCAACCTCCTTCCCATCTCGCCTGCCGGGAGCGTCCTCACTAAGGACCGGGACCGCGAGTACTGGCGTCGGTGGAGTCGAGCACTTGGCACGCGTGCCGAGTGCAAACCTGACGAGGCCGAGCACCTCCTGCCTGAATTCTTCGAACATTCCCACTATGGCAAAAGGTGGGGGGCGTCGAGTCGGACCTGTCTGAGCCTCGTCCTTCTCCTCCCTTCATCGAGCATGCCCAAGATTTTCTGTGCTGACCATGCTCCACGCTCACCGCACCAAAATGTTGGAACTGAGAATTCGGTCCCTTGTGGAGTTTGCCCTTGGGGAAGGGGTGATCGCGCACCTACTTCTCTCCTGCAAGCAAAATGACTAGAAAAACAAAAGGAAAAGACCCAAGGGCTCGATGTGGAGGTCCCACCACACACCCGTAAGATTTTAGAGCACTTTCCCTCCCTTAGCCAAATGTCGAGCTAAGGCTACCTCAGAAAGCGCAAGAAGGTCTGGGAACAAGTGAGCATGCCTTCTGAGGTGTCCCTTGGGTCCTATTTATAAGATTCTGAAAACGGCCTACAAATAGCCAACCTCCGTTGTTCTGAACAGCTATGTGCAGCCCAACGGGTCTGCCAACAGCGTAACTCCGATGTTCTAGAAGGATATTGGCACCCCCTGCAAGGGCACCCAGGTAATTTGGCCGTTGGGCCCCACTGGACAGGTTCCAAGGATCTAGAGGTTGACTCGCTGCAACACTCCATCCCACTGAGGCAGACGTGACACGGCTCCCACAGCTCGCCTTCCCTCCTTAGGAGAGCGTGAGCCAGGCCGCGGTAGTCTGCCAGCCCTTGGTCTGAGGCGGGCGGGAGGCCAGGTCGCCTATAGGAGAGCGGGCTGGGTGGGTCAGCTTGCGCGGCTCGCCCACCTAGCCTCGGCGAGAGCGAGCTGGCCACTCCAGGTTGCTATTTCGGAAGGGATTCCCGAGAAATCGAGTTCGACGAACGCCAAGCTCCGTTCGACGAAGTCTGACCTCAAGTCGGGAGCTTATCTCGACGAAAGCCGGGCCCATTTCGACGAACTTCAGGCGGGCACGGGCCGGGTGGGTCAGCTCGCACATCTAACTTTGGCGAGCGCGAGCTGTCCATTCTGAGTTCGCCCGCACACTGTTCTGGCACAGGCAGGTTGCTCTGGTTTGCTCGTTTGGCCTGGTGGACAAACACGGCGAACACGGGGTTGTACAGTCAGCGTCCGATAGAAGGACGAAAGGAAATATTCAATCAGGCACACTCATCATTGCGTAGTGTTATAAAACGTACATTTGTTGTGTGGAAGAAGAAATGGTGAATCCTTCGCGATATGCCACCGTATAGCTTTAAAAAACAACGAAAAATTGTGGTTTCTACGATGACACTGCATAATTTTATACGCAGGCACCATTCATGAGTAGACAGAGATTTCAACCGATGTGATCATGATGAGACTTTTGTCTACCCTCAGACACATATGATTACACGAGGAGAACGAATGGTGAGCAGCACAAGGAGGGAGGACAATGAGATTATTAGAGGTGCAAGGAGCGAATCGAGTCAAATGGCTGCACTGTAACAGCTCTACCCGTCGCATGGTATATAGCAGTAGGTCCGGCCGGGGCCCGACGCCATATACTACAGACAGACCGAAGGGTGACAGAATGAAACCATTCTCTTAAACACAAACGTCCTACACAGAGCAACTAGCGGAAGCTTTTAAGTAGTTGAAAGAACCCAATAACAAATAACATTTATCATGAATGTCCACCAACCACAATAGGAATGAAATACCAAAATACACAAAAGAACTTGGCCTTATGGCCTTACAAATGTTCACTTAACAACAGAGTGTTTTACAGACATTGGCTCGCAGGCCGACCACACATGATAGAAATAAAATAACAGTTCACTTTGGCCTTCGAGGGGCAGCACAGCAGCTTGGGCTTCAGCCCGCTATTTGGTACTTGGTTTCGCCGTACCTGCAAGCAACATTCCACTGTACGGTGGTAAACAAAGCAACGGTCAGCTAAAGCTGACCAAATTATAATGACCTCGCCCCTTATTCGGGACGGCGGTACTCCTTCCCTGCATTTCATTAGCCCAGAGAAACAATTAAGTGCATAAGTATATTTTGCTACAGGTGTAGGCTCGCTCGGCCCAACACCCCGTGCACTCAAGGCACATTCTCAGTGAATCCGGTCAATTCTGTGGCTTCACTACCATACAAAAATTTTAGTGAAAGTACAACCTAGCACAGTTCACCATAGGTGGAGGCTCACACGGCCGCCCACCACATACACTCAGGGCACATTGACGATGTACCAGACTTCCCGGATACCACCTCCGTTCAGAGGTCCTTGACTTGACGGATTACTTTGAGCATTTCAGTCTTTACGGCCCCTGGCCTGAGACTCTCATTATGCCACCGACGAGAGCCAATTTCCGCTACTCTCATGTCATAGTCCACATAATGCAGGTACAGCTCCACCATTTCCCGTTGCTCAAGTCGCCCTACCGTCTCTGAATACTGTAGTACTCATGGCCAAACCTGCAGGGCGCGGGTCGGTTTTGCCTTTCCAGTTCGGCTCCCTGGCCTAAAAATTCTGAACCCCATGGGCTCATCGTTTCCAAAGAAAGACCCTACATATCTCCTGGAGACAGGCCTCGCACATACAATCCCAATTATACAAGTTTGGCCCCAGGCCACCTAGTTGGCAGGAATGCGTTTCCGCCAGTTTTCCGGGTGCACCTTAGAGTTAATCCCCAAGGCTCCCTGTTGCAATCTACCGTGTAGATAACCCGAAGAACAACACAATACAGAGTCTTCTCCGATAATCAATGCACAATGCAACAACACTGATCCAGACAAACACGTCCGGGTAGGCTTCACACACAATGCCTATGCCCGTACTTCGATTCCGGACTCTAAAGAAGGGGGACTTCACATATCTACCCCAAGGAATACCGCGCACTCACCGCACACTCGCGGGAGCGGGTTTCCCATGCAGAAAGGAAGAGGACTTCACATGTGCAAGTTGAGAATCGTTAACCTTGAAGTCTGTTTTTGCGCCATGAGAAACTAGCCGGATGGAAAGCTTAGTAACGAGAATTCCTCCGCGGATACGGTCTCGGTTTTCGATTCGGTGCTCCGATGCTCCGCCGGCGGCTGGGATCCTCCTCCTCCTTCTTCCTTTCTTTCTCCTCTCTCTAAGACTTAAGAAAGAGAAAGGCCAAAAGAAAAATGAGGAGTTTAACCCCCACTCCCGGCCTTAAGGAAGGAGGATTAATCCTAAGCCGTCAGATCTGATTTAAAGAAAACAAACGGCTCGGATCCAGCCAAAAAGTCACTAAAATAAGCCGAACACGGCTTTTCACACGGCCGTGTGCCTGGTCGTGTTCCCTGCTTGCAAACGAAGTCGTCGATCCAGAGCAGGACACGGGTCGAGACACGCCTGTGTCTTAACCTGACACGCCCGTGTCGGGTCATCGACACGCCCGTGACCAAGGACGTGTCACGCATAACCGCCGCCACGCCAACAATCACGTCCCTTGATGGACACGGGTGGCCACACGCCCGTGCCGATTCTGGCATGCCTGTGTCATACAGTACACGCCCGTGTAACCCGGCCATGCACTCCTGATAACACACCCAGGGTTTCAACCCGAGAAGAACATGGGTGGTGACACGGGTGAGGACACGCCTGTGTCACCCCTGACACGCCCGTGTCACTACTGTTAAAAACCGTGTTTCCTACCGTGTCCTTTCCTAAACACAGCCCAACCAACACAGAAGGACACAGCCATAGACACGCCCGTGTCCCAGGCCGTGTAGCCCTATAAAGGCACAAAAAATTCCTTAGGACGCGACCGGCTCGTTTATAATTTTCGGGGCATTACAAATCCCCCCCCCCCCTTAAAGAATTTCGTCCACGAAATTATGTAAAGATACATAACCTAATATTTACCCAAACGAAATAACTCAGGGTATTCCTCCAACATAATATGCTCTTGTTCCCATGAAAGATCTTCACGACCGCAATTATTTCAACGGACTTTAACCATACAAAAACTTCTTATTGCGGCGTCGTGTGACTTCAAAGTCTTCAATACATACGAGCTTGACCTTCGTCGTCATCCCACAATCAAACGGCACCTGACCGACCGCAACCACATGCGAAGGCTCTAGCATCGCCTCCCGCAACCCCGATATGTGGAACACATCATGTAGCCCACTCAAGTTCTCTTACAACTTCAGTCAATACCCTGCTTCACCACTCCGCTCCAGGAGCTCAAACGGTCCAAGGTATCTCGGACTCAGCCTCCTCAAGCTTCGAGCTCGCGAGACACCATTGAACGGCTTGATTTTCAACTATGCTCAATCGGCAACAGTGAACTCCATGTTCCTATACTTTGGCGTTATAGTATTATGTCTGTCCATTGTGATCAATCTGCAACAATTCCTGAACTGTATGTATCGTTGAAGTGGCATCTTCCACTGTCTGTCGTTTGTACAACATCGACTCACCCGTCTCCAACCAAGACGACGGTGTGTGAACTTTTTCTCCCATACAAGGTCTCGACAGGCGCCATTTGTTTACTCGCCTGGTAGCGGTTGTTATACGCAAACTCCACTATGTACATGTGATCTTTCCAATATCTTCAATAATCCAAGACGCACATGTCCTCCATCGATTATTGGCTCATTCGGTTTGAACATCCGTCTGCGTGTGGTGGACCGTACTGAAGCTTAGCTTTGTTCCTAACAATTTATGCACCAGCCTGGTATCGTTGGGCGTGAAGCGTTCATCTCAGTTACTTACAATACTGCGGGGTGCACCATACAACCGAACAATGTTATCCATGTAGAGTTTGGCTAACTTTTCCACCGGATCATCCTTTTTTAATCCGGGCCATCAAAACAACCTCTTCACACATCTAAACATTTTGCGCACCTCGGGTGAATTGAGTACTTGGTATAATGAGCCTCGTACATCAAGTCCTGCCGCTGACTCTCCACACTTGGGGCGCACAGACGACTGTCCTTCCACAACAATCCGTCTTCAAAACCATATTGGGGGATTTGACCTATCAAAAGCATCATCCGTGATCTGCTAGTCCACGCAAGAGATTTCCAATATCTCCAAAACTTGCGCCGAAATGTATGTCGAAGGTGTTGTTCCCCAATAAATCCATCCACCTCCGCTGCCATAAGTTTAAATCCTTTTTATCCAATAAGTACTTCAGGCTTCTGAGATCGATTTAGGTACCGACCTTCCCACCGTTTAGGTAGCGCCTTTATAGCTTCAGGGCGAATATCACAGCCGCTAACTCCAAGTCATGGACCGGATAAATCCTCTCGCGTACCTCCAATTAATGCGAGCTAAATGTTATTACACTCCCACGCTGGAGAAGAATACCATACAAGTCACTGCCCCAAGCATCGCTGTAAATCTCAACTTCTTTGGTCCTACTCGGTGAACATGGAATAGTTGTCGAGGTCAACCGACTTTTCAGCTCTTCGAAAGCTTGCGCGCACTCCAGCGACCACACAAACTTTTGATCTTTCTTTACCAAAGTCGTGAGGGATAATTTTATCCGCTAGAGGTTCTCTATGAAGCGTCTGTACTAGCCGGCAAGTCTTATAAACTTCAGACTTTTCGCCAACGCAGATAACACAAGCAACTCACGAATCACAAATATCTTTGACGGGTCCACCACGACACTTTATCCACTCAAGACGACCAAGAAATGCTACTGAGGGTAATGTGCCATCGCACTTGGAGAATTTGGAATACAACTGATTTCTCCTTAACGTCTCCAATACCGAATCCAGATGCTTGGAATGATCACCCTCATACCGAAAGTATACCAGTAAGTCGTCGATAAAGGTTATCACGAACTGGTTCAGGTACTCACTGAACGCCCTATACCTCAAATCCATAACATGGACGGCACATTTGTCAGCACAAGCAGCATAACGATGAACCCAAAATGCCCATATCGTGTGTTGAACGCCGTTTTGGGAATATCACTTTCCCTTAGAGACGAATAATACTATCTGGATTTCAGATTCAACTTGAGTACACACTTGACTCATTGAGTCGATCGAACAGATAATCACTCCTTGGGTTGGATACTTAATATTTTCCCGTTAACTTAATCAACTTCTAGCAACCATTACATAGTTGTAAGCTTCCATCCTCTTTTAACAGGAGGACCGATGTGCTTTAAAGCAATAAACTTTGACGCACATAACCCTGTTCTACCAGCTCTTGAAATAATACTTCAGTTCCGACATCTCACAACCATAGCTAGTACCAAACTGACCACCTTACATTTGAAATTGATGCACGCACGCTGCTTCGAGAGCAATTCATTCCAAAGATTACATCGAACTCTATAGTCAGCAGTAGCGACGCTTGCAAGTCAAAACTCCTGACTCCCTAACCGTAACTTCAAAGAACAGGCTCTATTCGGGTGTAAAGAGTACCCATTAGGCAGCAGTACTCTTGATTTGACTCTTGCCATCGAAGAAGGAACTCCGATGCACGATACACATCCTTTGGGCAAAAAGGAATGGGAAGTTCCCATAACGAACAATGTTTTCGTCGGACACTCAGAAAATCAATACTAATCCTATCATAACCAAACATAGGCTAATATGCGTAAGGCAACAAGTATCTAAAACTGACATACCAAAAATTAAACCATACCTGTCACCATGTCAGCATAATTCATAACCTCCTGATGGACAAAGTTGTATCCTCTAGGTTGGGATGGAGCATACTGAGGTGTAGCAGTCTCCAACTGTTGGGTATTGTATCCACAATGTACCTGATTTGAAGAAGCCCCTGTACAAGCTAAGATGAATTCACAATGTATTTGACGATATTTCTTTAAGTTGTGCTTGCAGCTATTCCATGCTAAGTACACACCAATGTCAGGGTGCAGTGGGTCAATATACACGGGTCTGCGCAACGTAATCCCTCGTTGAGTAGATCAGTGTGTTGGCTCACGTGTGCTCTCTCTATTGGAGTGTACTTATTTTCAAGTACAGGGTCGAGATAGATCAAGAGCAGAAGAGGAGCAAAGATGGGTCAAAGACAGAGTTCATGGGAAGGAAGAGGAAAATCGTATAAGTCAAAATCGATAGGAATCACTAAGTGATTCTCGCCGATTCGACGGGAATCATTAGTGATTCTCGCCGAATCGTCGAGAATAGGCCAGTGATTCCCGCCGATTTTATCTGGTTTACTATCCTACTTCAAGAATTTTGCTAAGGCAGAATCGACGGGAATCATTAACTGATTCTCGCCGATTCGTCGAGAAAGACATTTGCATTTCCGCCGATTCCCTCCGGATGACTAGAGTTTCAACTGGAATCCTACCAAGGCAAATTCGACGGGAATCACAAGTGATTCCAGCCGACTTCTTCGAGAATCATCAATGATTCTCGCCGATTTTTCCTTAGGCAAATTTGCTCTGTTCGCCGGACCGAAGCAAGATGTTGTGCGCTGTTTTGACCGGAACTATGGCTTCTTCTTGTGGGCCCCACAACGGTCATTTAGCGTTGTTCTACAGTATTTATACTCATCTATTTCGAACTTCAACAGTAGAGATTCACGGAAAATAAAAAGCAGCCATGCGTGACCTAGCCGATCGCGGAACTCCACCACTCGCCGTCGCCTCTCGCAAGGCAGTCGCCGCCGCAGATCTCAGATCATCTTTGATCTTCCGGCGACAGAACCGAGGCAAGTCTAGCGTCTCACGCTTCTCTCTCGAGATCTATTGTCTCTCGATTTGTTGAATGAGGATAGCTCTTCATTCCAAATCGATTGAGATGACCGATCCGATTAAGATCATTGGTAGACCTTGCTTGCTTCGTCAAGAAGTTTAGATCTACAAAGCATCGCCGCCGCATTCACTTGTCGCCGCCGATCTTGACAAGATCCTCTCCAAGAGAGTGCTCCGGTCGTGGACTCTTCGTATTCATCAAGAACACTTCAACGAACGAAGAGGGACATCAGGATCTCCACACGTGTAGTTTGTATCTCTTGTACATTCTATTTTTGTTTTGTTGTAAAGGAATAGTGATTCCTAGGTGTAAGGGTTGGGTGCAACCCGTGGTGGAGGAGTAGTGACTCCTTCAGTTGGAAGGGTGCCTTCCGTAGTGTGAGGATTGTATTTCAATCCGTTTGGTGAAGTGACCGAGTCGTCCCATGGTGGGAGATAGGTCGAAGGGGGAGAGTGAACGTACCCAAATCGGGGAACCACTATAATTGCTTGTGTGCTTTTCTGTGCTGTGTTTGTTTAATTGTGCAGGTTATTTAAATTCCGTAAAAGACTGTAATTCACCTATTCCCCCCATAGGTGGAATTAGTTGACACCAAAGACTTTCAAGTGGTATCAGAGGGAGGTTACTCGTCAATAAGGTTAACACCTTGAGTAAGATCCCGTGTCTAGTGTCAAGAAGAAAACAAGACTCAAGCATGGAGCTATACACTGATGTCTCTCCTCTGAGACTTCCTGCTTGCACAAAAGAGTATTATCCCATCTGGAAGATGAGAGTTCAGTAT
This sequence comes from Platanthera zijinensis, assembly GCA_039513925.1. Taxonomy (NCBI): domain Eukaryota; kingdom Viridiplantae; phylum Streptophyta; class Magnoliopsida; order Asparagales; family Orchidaceae; genus Platanthera; species Platanthera zijinensis. The sequence continues at coordinate 107,737,301 of CM077089.1, forward strand.
CATCTGGAGGCCATTGACCCTCGTGCATCTTTCATTATGGAAGAGGGTCCCTTCATTCCCATGAAGGCTTCCGGATCTGGAAAAGATCTCCAAATCCCCGAGAGTCCCGAAGAGATGTCTGAGACTGAGCTCTCTCTTTTCAACCTGGAAAAGCTGGTTCGTCAGATCATCACTAACGTTTGGTCTGGATCATCTCGTTCAAGATTGGACAAGTGTAAGACTGCAAAGTCTATGTGGCAAACTATCTCTGACCTCATGGAGGGAACGAAGATGGCTGGGACTGGATGCCAGCAAGATGATGAAGCCTATGTGGGGGTCCTCATCTATGAAGATGAAAGTCAAGACCAATCTCTCAATATAGGGGCTCCCGTGTCTCCATCTGAGACTGAAGAAGAGATTGAGGAATGCAGTTCTGATGAAGCTGATACATCAGTCTCTGCAGATCTTAACGCTTACCCTGATCATCACAGTCAGGATCAGGTACCTTCCTCATCATGCTCCTTTCCTCTTGAATCTCCTGAAGACAGGAGTAGTTCAGAGGGTTGTCCATCAAGTGATGCAAGGGTGATGGACAGCTTCAATCAAAGGATTGAAACTCTTGATTCCCTTCATAGAGCCCTTCAGATGAGCAACTTACTTGTTGAGGAACAAGCTAAGGAAATTGCTCAGCTGAGGACCATGATGGACCTCCAATTAGAATCCATCAAGGTGAAGGACTCAAAAATCTCGGATCTAGAGTTTTCTCTAGAGACCGAGAAGAGAATAGTATCTAACTTTTCTAAGGTAGATTCTATTAAGAGAAAGGGAGAAAACGGGTGGATCTCACGAATTATAAAATCGTGGAGAAATGGGGAAACTGTTTTCAGACCCCCCACACCGAGTAGGAAGGGCACACATCATGCCTTCAGGTATGACCATAAGAACAACTATGGTCACTGCAAGAATGATCAACCCTCATGTGGAAATACCCATAGTGCAAGTGCTGTTATGGCTACCCATGAGAAAATACATTTGGCTCATCACGAACCTTTTGTATTCTCTGCCTCAGCCTCAACACTTCATGAGATTGCAGGAACCAGCTCTCACAGTACCTCTCACCACACTAGGACGCAGGGAAAGGGGGTTGGCAAACATGTAGCAAGTATCTATGGGGCCCCCGGATGTGTGCTAACTGAAAAGAAGGCACCACCTCCTAGGCCTCATGACACTCACCACATGTTCTCCATCCACCCTCCCTCGTGTCTCGGTGGAAAGGGCAAATCTGTGAGCAGAACCTGCTCTGCCCCTGTCAGACCTAAGATCATGACTGACTCAGTCAGTAGATCTGGTCAGAAAAGGAGATACAACATTCATGAGTGTTGGTGTTGTGGCAAAGTGGGTCACTTTGCCATAGATTGTTGGCACAATCCTTCTGTGCCAAGGGCAAGGGTATATCCACTTCCTTTGGCTAGAGATAACCTTCCTGACAGAAATTCTGTAGGAAGGCATTCAGTAGTTTATGCTGACAGGAACCTAGGACCCAATGCATATTGGGTTCCTAAGGTAAGGTATTTCGTTTTTGCAGGATAGTCTAGGTTCCCGTGAACATGATGGGACCTAGACAAGAGATGTTCCAGGAATGATATGGAACAAGTATATGGGATAAAAGATAATGCTAACTACAATGGCCTACTTCAACTGGATACCTGTTGTACTTCAAATAGAGGATCCGAATGATCAACTTGATGATCCCAGGTACGCGCATTCAGTTTCAAAAATTGAATCACATTACATAGATATTTATATATATATATCCAAACAAATATGTAGAATCTCTCTCTAAAATAAATATACATAGATATATCTATACACCCACCTGATGGTAGGACACGAGAGCTAATAACTGTATGATTCTTAGCTTAGAATCTGATGAATGGTTTATATATCATCGATAATGTGTGACAATGGGTGTCAATCGGTCTGATGAAACTCAAGGGACGTGTGCCAGTAGCTGTAACGAAAACTATACATTTTTGACTCACCAAGAAATACCCAGTGCTTATTTCTAGGGTTAACATCCCTTCGACTCGACTTAGCTATTCTGACCAGGAAATAAAAAGGGCAAAGTTTCAACATTCAAATCGACAACTCAAAGTTTCGAAATAAAAAGGGCAAAGTTTCGAAAGGTTCGAAATTCGAAACGGTCAGCAGAAACCGGCTATTCACAACGGAAATATCAGCTACCCCAGCTTTCGGAGGAGATAAATAGCGTAAACCACAGAAATCCCGACCCTTCGCATTCTGGACGCTGCGGAAATCTCGTCGATTCTGCGGAAACCTCGCCGAATCCCGTCGGTCGTGCGGAAACTCCTCCCATGCTTCAGTCGCTCGGTGTTCTCATCGACTTCCCCTTGCCTCCCGACGACTCCAGCTCCGTCGATTGTAGTCCGCCGCTGTCCTCTCTCCGTCGGATCGGTGCTCCCGTCTCCGGCATCTACTTGACACAAAGTTCCTGCCGATTCTGCATTCCCTCTCTCGTCGTCTCCCACTCCCGTCGCCAGAAGTCCCGACGCAAGCCGACTTGGTACTCTCTCCGCTCTGCGCAAGGGTAACGACCGTTCCTCCTTGAATATCACTCTTGTTTGTAACTTCTCTAGTTCCTAATCTAGAGATTGAGATAGAGTTAAGTCCCTTGGATGTCACTTATTTAGGTTTACAATGGCTCCTCGAATCACAATGGGCTCCTCACTGGGAGTGAGTTGGTTAGGACTGGCTTCTCCCATGCCTCCGATCAATTCAGGAACATAATCTTGATGCTTGAGCAAGCAAGGCTCTCCTTTATCCTTGAGCACCCGTGCAAAATTCTAGATAAAGAAGTTCTCGAATTTTATGCAACCGCCAAGCTACGTCACGAGGACACCTTGATAAAGAGTAAGATTGCTGGACTAAGAATCAAGATGTCTGTAGCAAAATTGTCACGTCATCTACAGCTCAACTGCTTTGAACAAGAGGACCACCTGGATGAGAATGATCGTGCACGGACACTACTGTTCTGTGGATTAGCACGAGGGACAAAGGTCATCAAACGCAAGGACATGAATGAGGAAGGAAAGCTCCTCTCCGATATAATTGGGAAGGTCCTGATCTGCAAACCGGGCTCCCATGATCATATTTCAGGGGATATGTTCAAAATCCTGATGGTTGTGGTGTGTAGAAAAAGATACAACTGGGGGGCCATGTTGTTTGAAAAGATTAAAGATACCCTACGAACTCCCAACTTTGGGAGAATCATCAGCCTGTACCTCAATCAGATGGACGGAGACAGGTTTGATATGAGTAAGGGAGTTCCTCTTCACTACTTAAAGAAGATGGACTCCAGCGTTTTTGATAGATGGGAGAGGAGAATTGGCCTAGGAGGTGCGGCTGAAGAACAGGGTGATGAAGATGACAGAGCTCCGGAGCTTAGAAATCCTTTGGATGAGCCCAGTGAAGTTCCTGATCTGCTGCATGCAGGAACTGAGGGGGAGTCTTTCACCATTCCTTCTGATGCCCTCAGGATGGATGTCTCAGTTTCAGATCAAGCAGACGCCATTGCTAATATTATCCTGATCGCGAAGGATGCTGTGGATACCCTCTCTACAGATCAGGCTGACGAGGGGGAAGTGGAGGATCACATGGAGGATGATGTGCTGATGAGGATGATGTGGAGAATGTGGCCACTGATGATGTGAACAATGACCAAGCTAGAAATGGGATGGACATGAGGGAAATTGATGTTGACCTCCCCTCTGTGGAACAGGTTCAGGTAGCAATTCCTAATGTATCTGGTGCAACAATTAAGGGGGAGACCTCCCGGCAGGGGATGATGAGTATATATGAAAAAACAACAGAGGCTGCCCCAATCCCCCCTCAAGAGACTGTGAATCTATCTAGCTCTACCAATGTATCTGCAGAAGAGAATCCTGACTCCCAGAGTCCTATCCCCCCTGAGCGCGACCAGGACATGCATCAGGTTCATCCGCTAGGATCTAGCTTGGCAAATCACACGGTAAATATCATTCAAGGTATAGTGGATGAACTGAAGGGCTCTTTTGAACAATCTCACAACAAGGTGCTAAAACGAATTAAGCAATCTGAGGATCTGATGCTTAAAAATGTTGTGGAGATAAATCATAAGCTGGATATGATGGAACTGAAATTTGACGCTAAGTATGCAGAGGCTGGCACTGTCGTAAATCTTCTAATGCAAGGACTTAAGAAGAATACAGCTGATCTGGCAGTGGTAAACCAAAATGCACATGTTGTGGCCGACAACATCAAGCTGTTTGATGCCAACATGATGACACTCAACGCAAATCAGACATCCATGTTGAACGAGTTCACTAAGACTGTTAAACATATAGATGAGTCACTGCATTCTTATGCAAACTCCATTGCCCTCGAAGCCAAAAAGGGGGAGAATGAATATAATGCTAAGATGGCAGGGCTAGAACAAATTATGGTCGACAACTTCAAGCAGTCAAATAAGTATGTTTTTGATAGCTGTCACTGGCTAGTTCAGCAAGCATCCAGTATACAAATTCCAATTCCGGTTCCTCCTCCTGATGAGGTTACCACTGTTGCTGATGAGGTTGCAAGTGCTGAGGAGGTTCCCTTGAGTGAAGCTGAGGTCAGGAAGGCTGCTAGGGCCGCTGCCAAAGCTGCTCGCAGTGCCATGTTTGACCAAGAGGCCATTGCAAAAGGCAAACGAAAACTTCAAGAAGGAACTTCCAAAGAGACTCCAGCTGAGAGGAAAGTAAGATTGAAGGAAAGTGAAGTGAAGAATGAACGATGGAGTCCTACATCGAGGAGCATCATACTGGATACTTTCATGCTACAACAGCGGGGAGAGCTGAATAGAAATGAAGTATACAATCAGTATGAGTGAGAGATGCACAAAGAGTATGAAACTAAAAGAAACATATTTTTCAGGACTAACACTGTGGAACATAAAGCTCCTCCCCCCAGATACTACCCGAAGCCAAAGGAGTACTTTGAGAGACAAAGCAAGAAGTTCCTGGCTAAATAACTTAAGGATGATCAGGCTAAGGAGAAATAGGCTTGGGATATAGACTTATCAATTTCTATATGCGTGTGTATCTTTTCATGTAGTTATATGAACAATTTTGGATATATATATATATATATGATCACATGTTGACTCAATTAATGTTCTGAATGCGTTTATTATTCTGTGTCTTGTCTCGCATATTTTGTTATGTATTTTCTTCTAGTTGGTATAATTCATCTTAGCTAGTAGGATTTTGGCTTCTTCAAATAGGGGGAGATTGTTGGGTATTGTATCCACAATGTACCTGATTTGAAGAAGCCCATGTACAAGCTAAGATGAATTCACAATGTATTTGAAGATATTTCTTTAAGTTGTGCTTGCAGCTATTCCATGCTAAGTACACACTAATGTCAGGGTGCAGTGGGTCAATATACACGGGTCTGCGCAACGTAATCCCTCGTTGAGTAGATCAGTGTGTTGGCTCACGTGTGCTCTCTCTATTGGAGTATACTTATTTTCAAGTACAGGGTCGAGATAGATCAAGAGCAGAAGAGGAGCAAAGATGCGTCAAAGACCAAGTTCATGGGAAGGAAGAGGAAAATCGTCAAAGTCAAAATCGACAGGAATCACTAAGTGATTCTCTCCGATTCGACGGGAATCACTAGTGATTCTCGCCGAATCGTCGAGAATCAGCCAGTGATTCCCGCCGATTTTATCTGGCTGACTGTCCTACTTCATGAATTCTGCTAAGGCAGAATCGACGGGAATCATTAACTGATTCTCGCCGATTCGTCGAGAAAGACGTTTGCATTTCCGCTGATTCCCTCCGGATGACTAGAGTTTCAACTGGAATCCTGCCAAGGCAAATTCGACGGGAATCACAAGTGATTCCCGCTGACTTCGTCGAGAATCATCAATGATTCTCGCCGATTTTTCCTTAGGCAAATTTGCTCTGTTCGCCGGACCGAAGCAAGATGATGTGCGCTGTTTTGATCGGAACTAAAGCTTCTTCTTATGGGCCCCACAACGGTCATTTAGGGTTGTTCTACAGTATTTATACTCATCTATTTCGAACTTCAACAGTAGTGATTCACGGAAAATCAAAAGCAGCCGTGCGTGACCTAGCCGATCACGGAACTCCACCGCTCGCCGTCCCCGCTCGCAAGGTAGTCGTCGCCGCAGATCTCAGATCATCTTTGATCTTCCGACGACAGAACCGAGGCAAGTCTAGCGTCTCACGCTTCTCTCTCGAGATCTATTGTCTCTCGATTTGTTGAACGAGGATAGCTCTTCATTCCAAATCGATTGAGACAACCGATCCGATTGAGATCGTTGGTAGACCTTGCTTGCTTCGTCAAGAAGTTTGGATCTACAAAGCATCGCCGCCGCATTCACTTGCCGCCGCCGATCTTTACAAGATCCTCTCCAAGAGAGTGCTCCGGTCGTGGACTCTTCGTCTTCATCAAGAATGCTTCAACGAACGAAGAGGGACATCGGGTTCTCCACACTTGTAGTTTGTATCTCTTGTACATTCTATTTTTGTTTTGTTGTAAAGGAATAGTGATTCCTAGTTGTAAGGGTTGGGTGCAACCCGTGGTGGAGGAGTAGTGACTCCTTTGGTTGGAAGGGTGCCTTCCGTAGTGTGAGGATTGGATTTCAATCCGTTTGGTGAAGTGACCGAGTCGTCCCTTGGTGGGAGATAGGTCGAAGGGGGAGAGTGGACGTACCCAAATCGGGGAACCACTATAATTGCTTATGTGCTTTTATGTGCTTTGTTTGTTTAATTGTGCAGGTTATTTAAATTCCGCAAAAGACTGCAATTCACCTATTCGCCCCCCCCCCCCCCCACCCCCACCCCCATAGGTGGAATTAGTTGACACCAAAGACTTTCACCAACCCCTTTCCCTTCTCTTCGCTAGTCGTTCTTGTCTTCTTCTCGGACTCCAGATGTACGCTTCGACACTCTTAGGCAAAGTGTCCCAACTTTCCACAGCAAAAGCATGCATCCGGGTCTCGGCCAATAATTGTTCCAGACGCACCAAAAGAAGGAACTAGACCCGCCCTCCTTGCCTTCTAACACCATCTACGTAAACCGGACTTCGAGGTGGGTAGCACCCTAATCTATGTCTTCTCAGCACTGAAGTCTTTCTTCTCTTAGACTCCCTTCATAGCTTTCTCTGTCCCCTGATCGTCTTTACGACAATCTCGGGAAAAATGACAAAACCTTCCACATTTATAACAGTAATATGGAGTTTGACTAGCAGATACTTCAGGCCTCACTTTACTCCTCTTTCGGTGTACAGGCTTTTCGGGACCTGGGGAGTTTGTAACCTGCGCACTGACGTTTGGTTGGTTCTGGCCAGATCTGCTTCCAAAGCTCTAGCCGACTCCACTAACGCTCGGAATCCAAGAAACTTTGGTCCTACGAGTAGTAGTCGTAATTCATCACACAGACTGTTGTAGAATCTATTAACTATAGTCTGCTCGTTCTCCAAATCAAACCCTAGGTAGCGCCTTATGATAAGAAATGCCTGCAAATACTCCTCAACTGAGTGCGTACCCTGCACTAAAAGCATGTTCAACTGCTGATCCAAAGGTCTTATACATGCCAGTTGTTCCATCACACCACTCGGTTTTGAAGACACCCCTGGGACAGGAGGCTGCACTAGCCCTCCAAGTTGTGCTTTAGTCACCGCGAACACCACTTCAATTATCCTTCTTATGGTTTCAACAGAAAGCAGGGTCTCAGGCACGCTGTTAAGTGCATTACTCTCCGTGGAGTGTTGACCTTGCGACTGCCCCGCACCACTCGTAGTCCCCTATAAAGCATAACTATCGATTAGACGACATACAAATTGCTAAAAGCAATCATTGGAACACTCAGGTTCCTCAAAACAAGTGTATTTTCATTTCAAAGTGGACATTCATGGGTTCTTTTATGTTATAACGATGGCGCACATATAGGTGCTCACCACCCCTTAAAAGAATTTGCCCACGAATTCCAATAAGCAAGACCAGAACCGGTAGTCTGATACCAAATTGTTACACCCCTACCCGTCGCATGGTATATAGCAGTAGGTCCGGCCGGGGCCCGACGCCATATACTACAGACAGACCGAAGGGTTACAGAATGAAACCATTCTCCCAAACACAAACGTCATACACAGAGAAACTAGCGGAAGCTTTTAAGTAGTTGAAAGAACCCAATAACAAATAACATTTATCATGAATGTCCACCAACCACAATAGGAATGAAATACCAAAATACACAAAAGTACTTGGTCTTATAGCCTTACAAATGTTCACTTAACAACAGAGTGTTTTACATACATCGGCTCGCAGGCCGGCCACACATGACAGAAATAAAACAACAGTTCACTTTGGCCTTCGAGGGCCAGCACAGTAGCTTGGGCTTCAGCCAGCTATTTGGTACTTGGTTCTGCCGCACCTGCAAGCAACATTCCACCGTACGGTGGCAAACAAAGCAATGGTCAGCTAAAGCTGACCAAATTATAACGACCCCACGCCTTATTCGGGACGGCGGTGCTCCTTCCCTGCATTTCATTAGCTCAGCTAAACAATTAAGTGCATAGTATATTTCGCTACAGGTGTAGGCTCGCTCGGCCCAACACCCCGTGCACTCAGGGCACATTTTCAGTGAATCCGGTCAATTCCGTGGCTTCACTACCATCCAAAAATCCTAGTGAAAGTACAACCTAGCACAGTTTACCACAGGTGGAGGCTCACAGGGCCGCCCACCCCGTGCACTAAGGGCACATTGACGGTGTACCGAACTTCCCGGATACCACCTCCGTTCAGAGGTCCTTGACTTGACGGATTACGTTGAGCATTTCAGTCTTTACGGCCCCTGGCCTGAAACTCTCATTATGCCACCGACGAGAGCCAATTTTCGCTACTCTCATGTCATAGTCCACATAACGCAAGTATAGCTCCACCATTTCCCGTTGCTCAAGTCACCCTACCGTCTCCGAATACCGTAGTACTCATGGCCAAACCTGCAGGACGCGGGTCGGTTTTGCCTTTCCTGTTCGGCTCCCTGGCCTAAAAATTCTGAACCCCATGGGCTCATCGTTTCCAAAGAAAGACCCTACATGTCTCCTGGAGACAGGCCTCGCACATACAATCCCAATTATACAAGTTTGGCCCCAGGCCACCTAGTTGATAGGAATGTGTTTCCGCCTAGTTTTCCGGGTGCACCTTAGAGTTAATCCCCAAGCCTCCCTGTTGCAATCTACCGTGTAGAAAACCCGAAGAACAACACAATACAGAGTCTTCTCCGACAATAAATGCACAATGCAACATCACCGATCCAGACAAACACGTCCGGGTAGGCTTCACACACAATGCCTATGCCCGTACTTCGATTCCGGACTCTAAAGAAGGGGGACTTCAAATATCTACCCCAAGGAACACCACGCACTCACCGCACATTCGCGGGAGCGGGTTTCCCATGCAGAAAGGAAGAGGACTTCACATGTCCAAGTTGAGAATCGTTACCCTTGAAGTCCATTTTGGCGCCATGAGAAACTAGCCAGATGGAAAGCTTCGTAACGAGAATTCCTCCGCGGATCCAGTCTCGGTTTTCAATTCAGTGCTCCGATGCTCCGCCGGCGGCTGGGATCCTCCTCCTCCTTCTTCCTTGCTTTCTCCTCTCTCTCTAAGACTTAAGAAAGAGAAAGGCTAAAAGAAAAATAAGGAGTTTAACCCCCACTCCCGGCCTTAAGGAAGGAGGATTAATCCTAAGCCGTCAGATCTGATTTAAAGAAAACGAACGGCTCGGATCCAGCCAAAAATTCACTAAAACAAATCGAACACAGCTTTGCACACGGCCATATGCCTGGTCGTGTGCCCTGCTTGCACACGAAGTCGTCGATCCAGAGCAGGACACGGGTCGAGACATGCCCGTGTCTCAACCTGACACGCCCGTGTCGGGACATCGACACGCCCGTGACCAGGGGCGTGTCACGCATAACCGCCATGCCAACCGTCACGTCCTTTGATGGACACGGGTGGCCACACGCCCGTGCCGATTCTGACACGCCCGTGTCATACAGTACACGCCCGTGTAACCCGGCCGTGGACTCCTGATAACACACCCAGGATTTCAACCCGAGAAGAACACGGGTGGTGACACGGGTGAGGACACGCCTGTGTCACCCCTGACACGCCCGTGTCACTACTGTTCAAAATCGTGTTTCCTGCCGTGTCCTTTCTTGGACACAGCCCAGCCAACACAGAAGGACACGACCATAGAGACGCCTGTGTCCCAGGCCGTGTAGCCCTATAAAGACACCAAAAATTCCTCAGGACGCGACCGACTCGTTTATAATTTTCGGGGCGTTACATGCACTGCGTGACTCCATTGCCGAACAGTTATATGATGTTGTCGGAAATTAACGTAAAATATGTTGTTTTATTAATGTTGTAATTTTATTTTGAAACTTTTGGAATGAGACACAACTCATGTTGCTCAATTTCGTTCGTCTAAATTCATCTTTTTGTTGACTTGAATTTTAGAACATCAAATTTCTCAAATCTCTGTTTGAATTCAGCTACTTAAAAATATTCCATTTTAAACCACCACTGGAACAATAGTTTCTCAAACAGATACATTGTTTTATAGTTTTGAAACTGATTGTTAACGGAGGTTGTCCAAACAGTACTCAGTTTTGAAAATACAGTTTTAAAATCTCAGTTTCAAACTGCTCCATTTTAAACCGGCACCAATTTCTCAAACAGAGCCTTAATATCATATATCATTTAAATATTATTTAGTGATAATAAATTAATAATAAAATATATTATTTAATTTTAAAAAAACTTGCGAGCCGGCTTGAAAGCCGGCTCGAGCTCATCGAGCTCGAGCTTGAATTTAGCTTTTTTCGAGCCAACACATCGAGCTCTCGAGCCGGCTCAACTAACCTTGCACTCGTACACACTTGATTTGATAGAAGTGTAGAAAGAATTCATTTGTGATGTTGTCGTATAGACCAAGAGACTTTATTCAAGATGCATACACAAAAACATTGAAATATTGTGATATAAGGATAGTGGTCGCTGAGACTGTATTAAGATATACAGTCGTCATGCCCGTTATGTTTTATGAATTGTGATTTCACGCGAGTAGATGACTTGTATGTGATGTGATTGTGTTTGGTGGTTTGTTAGACTCATAAACGTGATTAGGGTGTCATGGGTAATACCATGCATGATAGACCCCTTAGATGCTCAACCTAGAGATGTGGTTGTTTATTGTGTCTTGTAGACTGGTGCTTGATAAGCAAGTTTATATGTTTTGCATATGCATACAAAGTGCTGACTTGCAGAATGATGTGATTCCCCGAAGTCTTCTAGGATGGTCAGGTGTAGTGCGATTGTTATGTAGTTGTGGTTAGCGCGTAAGTTACCCCAATGTACTCTCTTGTTGCTTTGGTTGCAAGGTAAGGTTACAATGCAGGAGCGCACTAGCCAGTTATCAAAGCCTCATGAAGTATTTTCCCCTTCCTCTCTTTTAGGGTCCGTTCGTTTGCACGGAATTGAGCCCCTGGAATTGGAATTGAAGGTCAAATTTCAATTCCATCGTTCGTCTGCACGCTTGACGTTGGAATTTAAATTTTAATGAATTTCGTAGAATTCATTTTGAACTAAAGACAATTCCTTTCAATCTATATAAGAATTGGACAATTCCGATCGAGATACATTTTTAAGTTCGGGAGCGAATTTTTTTTCTCGGGCGCGATTTTTTCGCGCGAGCGTGATTTTTTTCGCCCGGGAGCGATTTTTTCGCCCGGGCGCGTTTTTTTCGCCCGGACGCATTTTTTTCGTCGGGGCGCGAAATTTTTGCCTGGGCGCGATTTTTCGCGTCTGGACGCAATTTTTCGCCCGGGCGCAATTTTTTCGTCCGAACGCGATTTTTTGGCACGGGCGCGTTTTTTTCGCCCGGGCGCGTTTTTTCGCACGGGCGCGATTTTTTCGCCCGGGCGCGATTTTTTCGCCCGGGCGCGATTTTTTCGCCCGGGCGCGATTTTTTCGCCCGGGCGCGATTTTTTCGCCCGGGCGCGATTTTTTCGCCCGGGCGCGATTTTTTTCGCCCGGGTGCGATTTTTTTTCGCCCGGGCGAAAAAAATGCCTCAGGCGATTTTTTTCTCCTGGGGCTTTTTTTCGCCCGGGCACAATTTTTGAGCTCAGGCACGATTATTTCGCCCAGGCGCAATTTTTTCGCTCAGACGCGAATTTTTTTCGCCGGGCGCAATTTTAACGTCGGGCGCGATTTTTTCGTCGGGCGCAATTTCTTCGTCGGGCGCAATTATTTCGCCAGGCGCGATTTTTTCGCCCGAGTGCGTTTTTTTCGCCTGGACGTGCTTTTTTGGCCCGGCGCGATTTTTTCGCCCGGGGCATTTTTTTCGCCCGGGCGCGTTTTTTGCGCACGGGCGTGATTTTTTTCACCCGAGCGCTATTTTTTCGCTTGGTGCGATTTTTTCGCCCGGGCACAATTTTTTCTCCTGGGCGCGCTTTTATCGCCCGTGCGTGATTTTTTCGCCCGGGCGCGAGCGAGATTTTTTCGCCCGTGCAGGTTTTTTTTCAACCGGGCGTGGTTTTTTGTCTGCGCGTGTTTTTTTGCATCCAACAGAAGAAATCACGCCCGAGCGACAAAAACGGGCCCGGGCGACATAATCGCGGCCGAGCAAAAAATAATCGAGGCCACGTGAAAAAATCCCACCCGTGAGAAAAAATCACGGCTAGGTGAAAAAAATCTCGCCCGGACAAAAAATCGCGTCTGGGCGAAAAATCACGCCCGAGCAAAAAAATCGAATTCCAATTCCACAATATTTGTCAATATTCTTTATTAGACGAACATTGAAATTGGAATTCGTCACCAATATTTAATTCCACAATATTCACAAATATTCAATTCCAATATCGAATTTCAATTCCGTGCAAACGAACGGACCCTTAATATATTTTTCTTTGCTTTTGTTATGGCCTATTAGCCGAGGTAGCTTAGGAATTTGATATGATTTGGATGATCATATTTTGTATGGTCATAAGGCCACAGACACTATGATTATATATTATAGCTGTGAATATGGTCTAAGTTATTCGTTTAAATATTTGTTGTGCTATTGTGTAGATTTATGAGTTTACTTTGATGTCAAGTTATAATATTGATATTGTTATGTTAAAGGTGTTACACTTGTATCTCAATTTCACTTTATGGGGGAATTGTTATTTTCCACTCTCCTCGCCTACAATCCACGAACAAGGATTCTCCATTAAAAGTTCACATTATTGAAGTCGGCGTCCAACAGCTCCTTCCTCTTCGATGTTTAAGTTCTCTATCTCGACATACTGCTGGCCCCTTTTTGGCGCCTGCTCGACGCACTTAAGGTTTCTTGTCAATATTTTTAGGTTAGGTGAACATATATATACGCTCCAAGCCACAGAACTTTTCGCTAGTTTTTTCGGTTCTTGCATTTGACTTGGTCCCGGAAGGAAGAAGCCCCAAAAACAGCAGCAACCTTGGGTTGTTCTCTCTTCCTCTCGAAGCCACATATTTTATTTCATGTTCCCCGTTTTGATTTTCCTCCTGAAAAAACCGCAACTTCTTCTTCACGTTGTTGGCTTGAATTTTGTTCTGAAGTTGCATCTCTCAAAACCGAAGGAGGATGTAGCAGGTTCTTGGTCTATCTCCAGAAGAAACAGCGAGAAGATTTTATTAACTTGGAAAAAAGACTTAATATGAGGCCCTGAAAATAGTTTCAGGTTTCCACAGCCACTATATCAACACTTGAAATAAACTATTTCTACCCATACTTCAAATGTCAGATTTCCTAAGAAATTATTGTTTTATTTCAAGAGATCACAAACTGCTCATTACCAAAGTGTACAACTAGGAGAAGGATGCAAAATATAGGAAGGAAGTGGGAAAATAATAGCATAATAAACTTTCAAATACATATATCTCTACTCCATCTACTTTCAAATAATCATATACATAAAATAATTCATATACACACAAGGAGCGGCGTGCTCCTAAATCCCATCTTTCTTCGTTATGCACGTGCATTCCGAACGCTCCTGATTAAGCTTCTGTGGTAACACATTCGGGTTAAAACGGCTAAAAAACTTCAGAAATTAGATGACAAAAGTATGAACATTATATGTTAGAACATGCATCAGAAAAACTTGTGTGGGCATGTATAATAATAATCTCAAATTATTGTAATCTCAAATTATTGCAATCTTAAATGATTTATATATCTTTACAATATTAAATTGAAAAGTTTTTTTGGTGAAACATTCAAAATTGTCAATTATGCCCTTATTTTTTTAATTTAATAGCTTAACATATGTTATAATATATTTCAAAAAAAATCAAAAATACAATATCCATAACTACATTATCCAAAAATTGAAAATAATGAAAAATTTTTATAAAATTCAAAACAAAATTTAGTAGAGCTCCTGTACCTAAAATTTACTTGTATGTTTGAATGAAGTAATCATTAAGACCATATATTCCTCACCTTAACCCGAGCTTGAAGCTCTTTAATGTAATGCAATGCCAGATCCAACATATCTGATGTGTTTGTTTGCTGTGGAATTTTTAACAAAGAAAAAAATGAAGGTTAAGATAAATGGCATGAAATAATTTATCTAGTTTGAATAAGCAAACTAATTTACTGTGACCTAAAATATTCTAAGAATTTATGTGAAGTGCACAAATTCTATATGTGGAAATGATAATTTTAACCGATGATAAGCATGTTAATTGCTAGAATCTAAACAACCAACCGAAAAAAATTGATTGTAGGAGTAGGGGTTAGGATGTATATTAAGCCAATGATGTTACATAAATTTCTCGACGTGAAACTATACTCTCAACGCACGCACCTGTACATACAAGACTTATAATTTCAATGCATGATATAAAAATGCTTCTCGAACATAAGAATCCAACCCAAAACCAATTAGTTGTAGGAATACAGGCAAATAAGGATCCATATTGAGTGCTCAATGTTATATGCGTTTCTTGATGTAATGTGGGAGTGGGTTGTTGAGTGTAGCTAGCTTTGATACGAGGTTAGTGTTGGTGTTGCAATTGCACCTCCACAACGACACGTTGGGGGGAGCTAAATGGATAGAGAAGATTGCGAGCTATTGGTTACAATGCGGTTAAGGGATGCCACATAAAGCGAGGGGTCACTCGAGTGGCAAGACCAAACTTACCTGTCATGGCGAATGGCTCTCTTGCGGCGGATATTTAGACTGATAAAGATGCGGTTACAGAGAGGGAAAAGGGAGCTCTGGACGAACATGAGACCGCAGAGGCACTAGATTCGAGACCGCAGCCACAGACGGCTAGCTTGAGGATTCGAATCAATGTGTCTGAGGAGTACTGTTCGCCCCAATTTATAGGCTCATGAGCCTTCCCAAACGTGTAGGGCTAAAATTACCGGCTGCCGGAGGTACATGAGAAACGGGCAACGGTGACGAGATATATGGGGTGCGAATAGAGAAAAAGCAATCTGGGCGCGCAGCTAGGAAGTCAGCCTTAAGTCTGGATCAGTTCTCCATGGATCTCTGCAGCTTGGCGATCTCGGCGGCTAGTGCGGTTAGAGAAAGGTCTAACCGCACGGTTAGGGAAAACTGGTCGCGGGATCCCAGGTAAACATGATCCCCGCACATTTTAAAATTTATGGGAATTTCGGAAATGAAGGAATTAACCGCGAGACCGCGACTGCCATTAATGCCGGAAAAGCTATAAATACGCCTCGGGCACTACAGATTTCAGGAAAACTTTCTAGCCCCAGGACGCTTCTCTCCCCTTCGGTTAACATTCTCCAGGCCACAATGTCTGGATCTGGCAAGAAGAATCTGATGTCAACCATCATTGCAAGGTGGCAGCCAAGCCGCTCCCTATCCTTAAAATGTAAACGTTTGCCTCAAAGAGACCGAGCCCGCCAGTCCGCGAGGTCGACGAAAGTTCAAAAGGAAAGGAGGTCGTGGTTGTGACTGCACCCCGACCAACCAAAGCTGCGCCGAAGCAGGTGGAGGGTGTACTGATGGTCATGGACGCCACGCTGATTTCTGAGGTTAACCTAGAGGCTTCAATTGATCGCTCCGTCTACATTACGACCACCCCCTCTGGCGATGTCTTGCTAAAGCTTGTAGGGTTGTATAGTTTCAGCATCGACTCTAGGGTGCCCCAAGTTACGCCCAAGGATGGCGAGGAGGCTAGCAGCGATCAGAAGGAAACCTTGGCTGCACCCATCAACATGGATGTTGAAGAGTCCATCCTGGAGAGGATGCAATGGATTGTTGTTGTTGTTGCTGCTAAAAACCTGCAGAGAAACACAAGCATGGTTCTTACCGCAGAAGCCGACAATAAGAAAAAGAAAAGGGACGCTTCCTAACCTGCATAGGAGCGAGTTACAAACAAGCTGAAGAAAATCAAAGGAAAGAACGTATCAGCTAAGGCTTGTGTGGACGGTCTCCAATTTAGGGCCAGAGAGAAGGAAGAAGTCTTGGAGTCCGCTCTGAAGACTCCCGCTGCTGATCTCAACGGGCAGGTTGTCGAATCTACGACTAATTTGTGACGAGCTCTTGAAGAATTTCAAAGAGCCCACGCAGGGAGACGCTCTTCTATTGCATCAGGATGAGAAGGTCGTGTTGGTCGCCGGAAGTGAACCGGACGGTTAGGTGGTTAAGGGGTCAGTTGAGGAGAAGGTCGAGGCAGACTGGCAGCGAGATGCAGAGCTTGTGAGCGGGTATGGTCAAACCTGCTCTAAAGTTCATTAAAATTCCTGTCGTACAAGTCGCCACCGTGTACCAAGCGGCCAGAGTTCATCATTGTCTCCATGGATGACATTCTTTTATCAAACGAAGAGCTTAGGGCTAGAAAGAAAGAAGTCGTGCGGGCTTGGAAGGATCAGATAAAAAAGATGGATAATGATCGGTTGAGGTTGCATGTCGCGGTGACCACCCTGTTGATTTTGCGGCTATGCGAGAAGGATAAAGCTCACATATTCGCGACTTTACCTTTCAAAATACCTATCATTTGCTACATAGTTTTGTAAGTCGAGCGAAATATAGATTCTAACCGCACTTATCTTTTCTAAGCGCAGATGCCAGCAAACCAGAGCTCCCTCTGGCGAATGCTGATGTTCCCGCCTTCTTGCATTCAACTGTTGTCGCAAGTAGCACGGGCATTGATCTGCTTGCCGGGGTATCCGCGCAGATCCAGAGCCTCAAAGGGATGCTGGTTAAGGAGAGACAGGAGGGGCAGAAGAGGGAGAGGGCTCTGCAGCCCGCCCTAGAAAAAGAAAAGAAGAAAAGAAAAGAGAGGAAGATCCTCTACCAAATAAAGGCCTTGGCTTCCTCTTCCGAAAGGGAGAGGAAAGACCAGGAGTACCGCACGAGGGAGATGGAGAAAGTCCTGAAATATTATAAGAATAAATTCGTCAATTTGTCCGATAATAACGAAAGATACTGGCAGATAGATTACGTGGCTAGAAGAGGGGTCCGGGCTTTTCCCTGCGGAGCGACAAGGTGAGCAGGTGGCTCTGATTGAGCACTCGGTTCCCATGAGACGAGTAGACCACGACACCTCCCGGGTCAACCGGGCGCTTTATGCGGCTCACCATCATCTGTCAAATTATATGCTAGTCTCCTGCAAGCAGGAGACCATACTGCGCATATAGGGAGAGACCCTGCCGAGCGCGATCAATGATGCGAACAATTATTTGGTGTATTTATAACATTATTTTATTGTTCTGGACATGATTATTTAAGCGGTGTGATGATATGCTTTCACCTGAGATATTTGTTTTTTCGCGGCTAGCGCGGTTAGCTTATCTGTGTATTTGCAGAATTCTGGATACTGTGGCGGTTAATGTTTGCGGTCCGTGCGAACAAACTCTTCAATCTGTGATTTTGTTTTATGCTGGGAGATATCTTTTTGTGAACTGCGCGGTCAATGTCTTGGATGCATAGGATCTTATTACTTGCAAATGCATACTGAAGCCTCGCAGTCTGGATGATAAGGTGTCCCAACCACCTGGATGCACAGTACTTAAGTTTTTTGACAGGTACACAGTTGAAACCGCGTGGTCTGGCAAATAAGTTTACGGTTAGCTTTGCTAAATGCAGTCTGAAGAATAGTTATAAATAGCACAGCTTTCCGATTTTTCAGCAGAAAATCCTTGGATGCGCCCTAAGCAAAACTTCGAGCGAATAAAAAAGATGGTTGTCGTGCGATTTAATGCAACTTCTGCTTTTCATATCGCTGATCACAAAGAATCAAAGGTTTCCCAGGCGGAGTTTGATGCCTTTGTGAGGACCCCAATGGATCATTTTGATTTCGGCTTCAGGTTCATGTGATGTGGGAATTGCACCTCCAGAACGGTACGTTGGGGGTAGCTAGAGGGACGGAGAAGACTGCGAGTTGTCGGTTACTGCGCAGTTAAGGGATGCCACAGAAAGCCAGGGCCGCTTGAGTGGCAAAACCAGACTTACCCGCCACGGTGAATGTGTCTCTTGCATCAGGCACTTAGATTGATTAAATGTGTAGTTATAGAGATGTAAAATGGAGCTCTTGGCAAACAGAAGACCGCAGAGGCGCTAGATTCGAGACCGCAACCACTGCGGCTAGCTTCAGGACTTGAATCAGCTTGTCTAAGGAGTATTGTTCACCCCTATTTATAGGCTCGAGGGTCTGCCCAAATGGGCAAGGCTAAAATTATTGGCTGCCTGAGGTACAAGAGAAACGGGAAGCGGTGACGAGATACAATGGGTGCGATTAGAGAAAAAGCAATCTGACCGCGCGGCTAGGCTGCCAGCCTCGAGTCTTGATCAACTTTCCCTGGATCTCTACAGCATGGAGATCTCAGCGGCTAGTGCTACTAGAGATAGGTCTAATCGCACAGCCTGACCTTTGAGGGAAAACTTGTTGCGGCATCCCGGGTAAACAGTTAGAACATAAGCATCCTACCCAAATGAGTGAATATATTAAGAGTAGAATAGGATGAGATCGGAGAAAATCAATTAGGGTTGGCCCGGAAACGGGCATATATAGGTACAATGAAAAACATAAAACGTAAATAAAACAATACAATATTTAACTCTCCCCCTCAAGTTGGGAATATATATTGATCATTCCCAACTTGTTTGTGTTGTCATTGAAGGTGTCGCTGCATAAACCCTTGGTGAAGACATCCGCAAGTTGATCAAATGAGTTCACAAAAGGGGTGCAAATGTTCCCTTTGTTAAGGTGATCCTTGATGAAATGTCTGTCAACCTCCACATGTTTGGTTCTATCATGTTGCACTGGATTGTGCGCAATACTGATGGCCGCTTTGTTGTCACAATAGATCATAATAGGATTGTTCGGCTGAAGGCCAATATCCAGAAGGAGGGTCCTCAACCATAACCCCTCACAAACACCTTGTGCCATTGCCCTATACTCAGCCTCTGCACTTGATCGAGCCACCACATTCTGTTTCTTGCTCCTCCACGAAACGAGGTTGCCTCCCACAAAGGTGCAGTACCCTGTGGTAGATTTTCTATCGTCTAGGCTACCAGCCCAATCCGCATCAGTGAACACTTCAACTTCTAAAGATTTGCCATTCTTGAAAAGGATCCCACGACCTGGTGCCTTTTTGAGATACCGGAGCACTCTAAAGACCGCCTGCTGATGACGAACAGAAGGAGAGTGCATATACCTACTTAGGACTCCCACAGCATAAGTAATGTCAGGGCGAGTATGGGATAAGTATATGAGACGTCCAACCAGACGTTGGTATTTTGAGGCATCCACCTTTTCTCCACTAGTATCTGCATCAATTTTGTGATTAGCCTCAATAGGTGTGTCCACGGGAGCACACCCAAGCATCCCAGTCTCTTCAAGAAGATCCAAAGTATACTTTCTTTGGGAGATGAAAATCCCTTGTTGAGATCTCGCCACTTCAATTCCCAAGAAATATTTCAGCTTTCCTAGGTCTTTAACTTCAAACTCTTTACTCAGTTGCTCCTTCAAGTGAATAATCTCCTCCGAGTAGTCCCCGGTAATGATGATGTCGTCCACATAAACAATGAGAATAGAAACCTGGTCACCCTTTCTCTTAGTAAAGAGAGTGTGGTCAGCATGACTTTGGGTGTATCCAAGTTGAAGTAGGAACTTGTAGAAACGACCAAACCAAGCTCTCGGAGACTGCTTCAAGCCGTATAGGGATTTTAGAACACGACACACCTTTCCCTTGGACCCTTTGATAACAGAGCCCGGTGGAATATCCATGTATACCTCCTCCTCCAAATCACCATTCAGAAAGGCATTCTTGATATCAAGCTGAAGTAGTTCCCATCCTTGTCTCGCGGCAATAGAGAAAAGCACGCGGATAGAGTTCATTTTTGCAACAGGAGCAAAAGTCTCCTGGTAGTCAATACCCTGAGCCTGGGTATATCCCTGTGCCACCAAACGAGCTTTGTACCGCTCCACTACACCATCTTGATTTTGTTTAACTGTGAAGACCCAACGGGATCCGACCGTCCGCTTCCCTGGAGGAAGGCTCACCAGCCTCCATGTTTTATTCTTGTCCAAGGCACGCAGTTCCTCTTCCATTGCCGTTTTCCATTCAGGTATCTGATCAGCCTCCTGCCATGTCTTAGGGATAACAATAGATGAAAGTGAAGAAATAAAGGCTTGATGTGCCTTAGAAAGGTGATCATAATGAATGTAGTTGGCAATGGGATGTTTAGTACTACCTTTCTTACCAATAAGACGGGCAAGGGGAATATGGAGTTCATCCTCAGGATCTGGGTCAGAAACAGTCACTGGTACTGGTAGAGCATCGACAGCTTGTACTTGCCCAACGGTCGTAGGACGACGGGAGTATGTGTGTAGAATCGGAGGAGCGGAGGTGAGAGGGACGGGGGCCGGAGGAGGAATAGGAGCAGGTGAAGGAATAGGAGCAGGTGGAGGAATGGTAGGATAAGCAACAATAGGAAGCGGGGAGTCGATCAGCTCGGCATCAATGCTAGTCATCTCCCCCTGGCGAGAGTCAAAGTACGACTCCCCCTCACGAAAGGTGACATCCACAGTACAATAGTACCGACGTGTTGGAGGGTGATAACATCGATACCCTTTGGTGGTAGAGGAATAACCCACGAAAACACACCGAATAGACCGCGCATCAAGTTTGTCACGATGCGGGCTATGGACATGAACAAAGCACAAGGAGCCAAAGATACGAGGAGGAAGGTGAGATGTATGGACAATATGTTTTTTTTCGAGACAGGAGATGGGCGTATCGAAGGAGAGAGCGCGAGACGGAAGACGGTTAATGAGGTGCGCGGCAGTAAGAACTGCATCCCCCCAGTAGGATTTAGGAAGGTGCATAGAAAGAAGTAAACACCGAGCCACCTCCAGTAACTGCCTATTTTTTTCGTTCGGCCACCCCATTTTGAGTAGAGGTGTGGACACATGTAGTTTGGTGGATAATGCCATGGTCCGCAAGATAGGCCCCAAAGACACCGCGATCATCGTATTCTCCACCATTATCACTCCGTAATACACGTATTTTCCCACCGAATTGTTGAATCACCATTTTATGAAATTTTATTAAGCAAGAAAGGACGTCACTTTTCTTGTGAAGCATATAAAGCCAGGTTGTACGGGAGTAGCAATCAATAAACGTTACAAACCATTTATAGCCGGATAAAGAGAGAACACGGGATGGGCCCCAAACATCAGAGTGAATAACATCAAATGGATACAGACTAGGAACAGATAAATGAGTAGAACGGCGACGAACATGTTTAGATTGTTCACACGCATCACATGAAAAAGACTGAAATAACTGATGAAAAACAGGAAACAATTTAGTAAGATATAAAGGAGACGGGTGGCCAAGGCGCTGATGCCATCGTCGAAGATTATCAAGCGTCGGAGATCTGGTGGAGGATAGGGCACGGGGAGAAGACTGGTTCAGCAAATACAGGCCGCCAACATTCCTACCACTGCCAAGTATCCGCTTCGTAGCCAGATCCTGAAAAATACAAACATCAGGAAAGAATGTCACAGAATAGTGTAAAGAGGTTGTCAAGTGACTAATAGAGAGTAAATTTCTAGGAAAAGAAGGGACATGCAAAACAGAGGAAAGTGATAGGTCAGGGGAACAGGGAACCGTCCCTTTACCAGCAATGGCAGAGAGAGAGCCATTTGCAGCAATAACCTTATCACGACCAGAAAGAGGAGAGTAGGAGGTAAAACCAGTCATGTGGTCGGTCGCACCTGAGTCGATAATCCACTCGGAAGGTGTGGAAGACACGGCATGAGCAGTAGACAGGCCTGAAGTGGCAACAGCAGCGTGAGAGGAAGCAGGAGCAGAGTCAGTGCGGGAGCGCAACATGTGTCGGAAGGCCTCTAGCTCGGCAACAGACAAACCACCAGTGGTGTCCCCCAGAACCTCAGTAGAGTGAGCAGAAGACTGAGGACGGTCACCAGAAGATCGGCCACCGCCACGATAGCCACCTCTACCACGAGTACCAGAACCCCGACCAGGAGGTGCAAGGTGCGGATGCAGGCGAAAGCAGGAATCTTTGATATGGCCCGTTTTCCCACAATGACTGCAAACAGGAGGGGGACGGCGGGAGAAACCAGCGAGAGCAGAGTGGTCAGTCGAAGGATTGAGAGTGCGGCGACGGTTCTCATCACTGAGGAGCATGCTGAAGGCCTCCCGAAGGGAGGGAAGAGGCTCACGATGGAGAACATGTAGGCGAACAGCATCAAACTCCATGTTAAGGCCCATAAGAAAGACATGAACACGGAACCGGTCTTTATCCTTCTGAAGAGCCACAGCATCAGGTGTACAAGCTGCAGTAAAGGTGCTGAAGAAGTCCAACTCCTGATAAAGGCGCTCAAACTCAGAATAGTAGGAAGCAACAGGCTGAGTTCCTTGTCGTAGTTCCAGAACACGGCGAGTGAGCTCATATATCTGCATCGAACTACCTGCCTGGGAGTAAGTATCACGGGCTCGCGTCCAAATGTCGTAAGCGGAGTCCAACAACATATAACTCCGGTACACCTGAGGAGACATGGAATGGAGAAGCCACGAGACGACCAACGAATTGTCCGCATCCCATTTACGCCAAGAGGGATCGGTACGAGATGGCTCAACGAGAGTACCATCAATAAGGCCATATAACTGGTGGCTGCGGATCGCATGTTGAGCCGCCCGAGACCATTCCAGGTAATTTGTGCCATCCAAGGCAACAGTAGTAATCTTCAAAGACTGGTCATGACTCCGAGGAGGATCACCCGAGGGACTGTGCAAAGTATCGGGTCGGAGGGCCGTGGAACCGGGAAGAGCACCGGAATGAGACGCAGAGGAAAGATCGTCCATAGTAGAGGACAAGGAGCTCAAATAGAGAAGAAGGACATCCTACGAGTGTGGGCTAGAACTGAAAGCCGAGGAACACACCCGAGGATGGAAGAGAGGCGCCCCCGGCAGCCCCCATGAGAGACAAAACACCACCCCCAGCCGCTGTTTACGCCAGAAGGCTGAGGGTAGCGGAGATGAGAGCTGGGGGGGGGGGCGGAGCGGCGCTGGCGGACCGCGGGAGCAGTGGCGACGCGCGCGGAGGCGGAGGCGCAGGCTGCGACGCGCGCTGTCTGCGACGCTGGCTGCGACGCGGGCTGCGGAGGCGGAGGCGGAGCGACGCGCGCGGCGGAGGTGAGGACGAACGCGGAGGCGGAGGCGAGGAAGAACGCGGAGGCGAGGAAGAGCGAGTCGGCGCGGCTTTCTCTCGTTCCCTCTGATACCAAGTAGAATAGGATGAGATCGGAGAAAATCAATTAGGGTTGGCCCGGAAACGGGCATATATAGGTACAATGAAAAACATAAAACGTAAATAAAACAATACAATATTTAACTTTAAGTGCAAGATATTATATGATTGTCTCGACAAAGTCATATTCTCAACACCTGCTAAATAACTGAATTATTAGTTTGATTACTCACCCAATGATATATAGGAATTAATTCAAAGACTTCGTTTAAGCACTTGGAGTTTTGTTTTTCTTACTTTGTCCATATTTGGAACTAGCTCCTCCAGCCTCCTCAATCTTTTGCTAATTTTTGTTCGTCTCTCCTAAAAGAAGAAGAAAACAATTTAAGAATCGTTAAAGATGGGGCCATATTTGCAATATATGCGTATGTCTACATATTTGGTACAAAATAAAACAGTCATATCACTAGTGCCAAGCCTTCATGAGAGAGCTTCACAGTTGATATTACGTATACAATGAGTAGTATAATGTATGCCAAAATTCATAAATCACATGATTGTGTGGCAAAACTAGAGAAAGTAGATAATGATTATATTTAAGGGATGATGCCATAGCATCCACTAAGATAGTAAAATTTAGATGTAGATGGTTGGGACATATAAGATAGTAAGCTAATTCATCTATAAGGCATGCACACAAATTTAATTTGAAGAGTAGGAAGATAGTGTAAATGGATAATAAAGTTTTGGGAAGGAAATGTGTAGAATTTTAAATATCATCCAACACCTAACATGAACAAACGAAGAAAGATTATTGACAAATCATCACCAATGTAGTTATCAACATCAATAGCCTTATTCAATTATTTGGATTTGAGATTATAGATCCCGGGTTCTCAATAGTCTTATAGAGTGTTGTCTAAGATGTTATGACATCTATTCTACACAAATAGTCTTGAATAACTTTTATACATATTACCTTGGGTCTACCTCTTCTACCGCGTAAAGCTTTGATATTCACTTTATTTACTTGTCCAATTATTGATTTTCTAACCGTCGTTGTGCTTCAACTAATTCTATTTTATATTACTTTTATCCTAAATACACATTACTCTCACTATTGTGCCTAATAAAATTTCTCAATTTGTGCCAATAATAGAATTTCAGAAAATTCCAAATTTGCAAATATAATCATTCAACATCTTTTTTAGTTTTGTCACACATACGTCTTAGCATTCTCATTCCTATCACATTTAACTTTGATAACAATAATTTTTTTACTGCTCCTCAATAAAGCATCAATTATAAAATTAAAGTTATAAACATATTACATTTTAGTCTCCATAATATCCTCTAATAGCATAATACTAAATGAGACATCCCTTTGAGGTTATATCACATCCATATCCCTATTTTTCTGAATTATAGATCCTAGATCTATACATAAACATATCAAACCATGATATCTCTATCATTTTAAAAATAGATTGCTACTTGCTAACATCATCCCACTAAAATTATGTCATGTATTTATTATTTGTTCTACAAATTAAACTCCTTATCTTCTAAACAATATCTACATTTTATCTAATATTTTACATAAATCATGCTTCAACAATTAGAAATATATTACTTTCAACAAAACAAAAAATTCCCCCACTTTAGATATCTTCAACAGAATTGATGGAGAAAGAAAATCTCCATGGGAGGCTTCAATTTTTTTCATTTTATCGATAGAGTTCATACATTGGTTTAAATACCTATTCAGTGAGTTCTTGACTTTGCAATTACATGAGAAACAAAAACCCTAACCCTCTTGTGAGAGTTCGGCCAAGGGATTCCCCTAGCCGCCGCCCATGGTGTGAAGCCGTCGGCCCCCTTGCTCCCTCCACCCTACTTCGGTGCGACTCCGGCGTGGTTTCCTTCGGTGCGACTACAAGGAAGAAGGTTGCAGCCCCATTCGGTGCGACGTCGGTGAATCCGTGGAGAGAGTGATTCTCCCACCATATCTAGTGTGTTCATGAAACCGGGTTGGGTAACTTCTCTCCCCTCATCTTTGTGTTTTCTTGCTTAGTATTGTGTGGAGGTTGAACAACCGTTGTTTCCGTGACTTTTGAATACAATCGCTTGTCATTTCTGAAATCGATTTCATCGTTGACAAACTTCTATAATCCGTATCAGGTAGATCCTATTTGCTTGAGTGGATCTTGGCATACAACCTAGATTTTACTCTCAAAAAGGAGTGGCAACATTTATGTTAATTTGGGGGAATAATCCGACTCTCTTTTTGATCGTTATTTTAGAGTCGATCTCCCCTCTTGTGGTTTATGTGCTGCGTTTGAGCCGATCCGTAACGAGACGATAGATGCTTGTGTAGGCGCGGTAGAACTAAGGCGTGTTGGGCATGGTTGGTCTACTTTGTGTCCGTGTCGCTCTCCAAATGTCGGACACCCTCTACGTCGGCGTGTTGGGTATTTTAGAGTCGATCTCACATGGGCTTCTTCAACAGTTCATAGTCTCAATAGTGTCACCTCAAAGGCCTTGGAAAATCAAACTCCTCGTGAAGCCTTCTACAACAAAAAAGCTATAATCTCTCATATGCTTACTTTTGGCTGCTTAACATATGACTTAAAAGAAAAAGGGGATAAGTTAGAAAAAAAGAGCACCAAATTTGATTTGGTACAGTGAACACTCAAAGGCATGCACATTTTATGATTCAGTAACAAAACGCCTGAGCATTTCAAGAGATGCAATGTTCAATGAAGATTTAGGCTAGGATTGAGGCTCTGTTAAAAAAATCAAAAGTTGCCACACCTTTGGAACCAGTTGGACTGTGTTATCATTGTGGGGGCGATGAGGGATCAATCTTTGATTGTTCACCATATGGAGATGGGAGGAAGGTGTCATCAAAGCCGCAATATTGCACTTTTCTCACACACACCAACCTCATATGAAGTTGTAAACATCAAAGAATGGGGGGAGGCAATGAGAGAAGAGATGAACTCTGTCGAGCAGAACAATACTTGGGAGCTTACTGAAAAGCCTGCTGTTACGGACCTGCACCCCGAGGAGCCACCTTGGCGGACATACACGCGTCGCAACCGCGTTACTGACGAGTCGGCCTAGCGTCGATGACGCTGTTATCTTATTTCTATTATGTTTCGTACGTTTTGTTGTTTATTTCAGTTTTCGCTACTCTTGTTATTGACACCCCATGTAGTATAAATGGGTTAGTGTGCCTAGGGTTTGGTATGCAAGATTGATTCTAAGAAACGGGTTGCTCCCGTGTTGAGTTTTCTCCTTCCCCCCCCCCCCTCTCTCTCTCTCAGTCGACCGGCCTCCTTCCCCTACCGGATCTCCCCTCTCTCCAGCTACCCTAATACTTGGTCCGACCTGCAGCTCCGCCCGCAACAACGCCGCCGGAGAAGCCTGAGCTCATTGTCGTGCGCCGCTCCTGCACATCGTCGACCCGGATCGTCCGCATCGCCCGCTTCGCCCGCGACATCGCTTGCGACATCGTCGCGTCGCCTGTGTCCGCATCGGCCTCGCCCTGTTCCTGCATAGCCCTCGCTATCGTCGGGCGTCCATGACCCGCTCCACCCGGCTGCATCCCAACAACCCCGCCGACCCCATGGACAACGATGTCATCGCTCGTCGCTTCGACGCACAGGACCAATCCATCGCCTCTCTCCACTCCTCTCATTCCGCCATCCTAACTCGCTTGGACTCCCTGGTACCGCCGACCACCGCCTCTGCGGCGGAACCCTCCGCGGAGGCATCTATCTTAGGGCGAACCCCGGCGGTTGACCCTCCACCGGCTGCTCCGCTATCGCTTCCCCTAGCAAACCGCCCCGCCCTCTCCCTCGACATTCTGTCCTTCGCCGGGGTCGACCTGATGGGATGGATCGCCAAGGCGGAACAATATTTCGACCTACACTCCACTCTTAAGCAGGACAAGATCGCCCACGTCTTCGTCGGATTGGATGGCTCGGCTCTTCGTTGGGCTCGTTGGCTCCGCCAGTCCAACCCTAACTTTACTTGGGCGGATTTGAAGCAAGGAATGATTGGCCGTTACGACTTCCGCTACACCGGCTCCGCTATCGAGCGACTGTGCGGAGTGCGGCAATCAGCCACCTTGGAGGAATACATTGATGAGTTTGTTACGTTGGTGACCCACGTTCCGGGCCTTCCTCCAGACCACTACCTTGCCTTCTTCATGCAGGGCCTCCTACCACGGATTCGCTTGCGCCTACGCACCCACCACTCGAGGACAGTGTCAGAAGCCTTGGATATGGCTCGCCTCGTGGAGGCGGATCTTCGTCCCCGTTCCCAGGCTGCTCCGCTACCCCCCCCCCCCCCTGCTCGGCCGACCACCGTTCCTCTGGCCCACCCGCCTCGACCACCATGGAGAGCGGCCAATGCTGCACCAGCCCGCGGTCCTCCAGCAGCAGGCTGGCCGGCTAGGGGCCATCCTCTACGTTTATCCAACCAAGACTACAATGATCTCCGTGCGAAAGGGTTGTGTTTTCGATGCCACCAACCCTACGGGCCCAACCATGACTGTCCAGTAAAGGAATTCCACGTCATTGTGGGCGACCTGGAGGCCGAGGTGACTTTGGCCGATTTTGAGGCTTTAGAGCTGGAGGAAAACAACGTTGGCCAAGACGCCGCCGCGTCCCTCTGCCTTCTGGAGCTCCCCTGCTTCTCAGTGGGGGGTATATCCGGACCACAGACTATGAAGTTAGCTGGGTGTATTCAGCAACGCCCGATCATGGTGATGATTGATAGAGGGGCCAGCCTCAATTTCATTTCGGAACAGTTAACCATGCAGCTCCAGCTTCCGTTGGTGCCCCCCCCCCCCGGACTTCACAGTTTGTTTGGGGGACGGGCGACGCCGACCGACGATGGGTCGTTGCCCACACGTATTACTCTCGGTGAGCCCCTGTACGGTGACGGTTGACTTCTATGCTTTTGATTTGGGCGGAATTGACATCATTCTGGGGGTCGCTTGGCTCCGTACCCTCGGCGACGTCAACGTCAATTGGGCCTCCATGATGATGCGTTTCCTCCAAGCGGGCCGACCATGCCGCTTGGTGGGGGATGCTACTCTGCTCCGCTCTCCTATGTCCTTCCTGACCCTACAACGCACGTCGGGGGTGGACTTCTCGACCTTGCTATGACCGATTACAGCTGACACCTGCCCGACCTCGGACTAGCTGCCGGCCTTGCATGAGCTCCTGACACACTTTCAGGATGTGTTCCAGCCACGCACTGGCTTACCTCCCTCTCGCCCGACCGACCACTCCATTCTCCTCCAGGATGAGATCGAACGACTGGTGCACGAGATACTCCTGGCCGGCATCATCCAACCCAGTGCAAGTCCTTTCTCCAGCCCGATCCTCTTGGTTCGGAAGAAGGACGGCAGTTTGCAGTTCTGTGTGGAGTACCGCAAACTGAACAAGGCGACCATTCCGGACAAGTACCCCATTCTGGTCATCCAGGAGCTGCTGGACGAGCTTCACGGCTCCACCTTCTTCACCAAGATGGACCTGCGTGCCGGCTACCACCAGATTTGGGTTCGCCCCGAGGACATTCACAAGACGATCTTCTGGGCTCATGACGGCCACTATGAATTCCTCTTCATGCCATTTGGTCTCACCAACGCACCGACGACGTTTCAAGCGACCAAGAACGAAATCTTTCGAGCAGTACTTTGCAAGCCTGTATTGGTTTTTTTGATGACATCTTGGTGTACAGTTCGACTTGACAGGCACACTTGGAGCACGTTCGTAGTACTCTGGCCACTCTACGACGCCACGGCTTGGTGCTGAATCAGAAAAAGTGCTCCTTCAGCATCGCGACAGTCAGCTACTTGGGCCACACCATCTCGGCGGCGGGGGTGGCGAAAGACGAGGACAAGGTGTTGGATGTCCTCCATTGGCCGACCTCGACGTCTATCCACGAGGTCCGCGGTTTTCTGGGCTTTACCGGGTACTATCGGCGCTTCATTCAGCATTACGGGAGCTTAACACGCCCCCTCACTCAGCTGTTGCGGGCCTCGGAGGAGGGACCCTTCCAGTGGACAGCCGCGGCGGTCGCCGCTATTGCCGCCCTGAAGTCCGCCACGGTCCATGGCCCGGTATTGGCCATGCTTGATTTCGTCCTTCCCTTCGAGGTGGAATGCGATGCTTCCGGCACCGGCGTCGGCGCGGTCCTCATGAAGAAGGGCCACCCTGTATCCTATTTCAGTCGGGTGTTCTCGAGTACACTTCGTAGTCGTTCGGCCTACGAGTGCGAGTTGATGGGCTTGGTTTTGGTGGTACAACATTAGCGGTCGTACCTTCTTGGTCGACCCTTCATGGTTCGGACCGACCACCACAGTTTGCGGTACCTACTTCAGTAGAAGATTGCTACTCCAACACAACAGCTTTGGACGACCAAACTGTTGGGCTATGACTTCACCATTGAGTTTCGGCCTGGGAGGACGAACCGGGAGGCAGACGCTCTCTCCCGACAGTTACATTCACCGGAGATTTCAGTCATTTCTCGCCCAGTTTGGGAGGAGACCGCCGTGATTCAGCAGGAGGTCGAGGCGGACCCCACCCTTGCCGCTATTCGGACGGCCTTGATCGCCGCCGCCGATTCGCACCCCTACTCTCTGATTGGCGAGCGCCTTTTCTACAACGTCCGCCTCGTGATTTTTTCGGCGTCTCCAAGCATCCCCCGCCTATTGGCCGAGTTTCACGCTTCCCCAACTAGGGGACATGCCGGGGCTTTCCGGACCTACCGCCTCCTGGCCGCTTCGCTGTACTGGCCGCAGATGTTTCGCCAGGTGAAGACCTATGTCGCCGCGTGCCTAACTTGCCAAAAGGCCAAGTATAAGACGATGTTTCCGGGGGGGATCATCCAACCACTCCCCATTCCAGACCGCATCTGGGAGGATATTGCGATGGATTTCATCACGCGGCTTCCGCACTCTGGAGGGTTTGACTGCATTCTGGTAATGGTGGACCGACTGTCCAAGTATGGTCATTTGACCCCCCTCCGTCACCCGTACACTGCCGCCTCTGTCGCCGATAGCTTCATCATCGGCATCGTTCGCCTCCACGGTTTTTCCCGGTCCATTGTTAGCGACCGGGAACCCCTATTCTTGAGTGCGCTCTGGACGACATTATTTCGCTTTCAGGGGACACGTCTCTGCATGAGTACCGCCTACCACCCTCAGACAGACGGACAGTTCGAGGTCCTCAACCGTTGTTTGGAGACATACCTTCAGTGTTTTGTTGGAGAGCATCCCCGGACGTGGGCGAAATTGCTTTATTGGGCGGAATATTCATACAATACCGCCTACCATGAGGCGGCAGCCACCACGCCGTTCGAGACAGTCTACTGCCGCCCGCCACCGACCCTTGCTCGTCACCTTCCTAGAGAGTGTGCAGTAGCCAGCTTCGCCGACCATCTGCAAGACCGTGATACCGTGTTGGAGCATTTGAAGCATCATCTTCGCCGGGCCCAGGACAAGATGTTCTCCTTCGCCAACCGGAAGAGGAGGGACTTGAGCTTTGCAGTGGGCGAAAAGGTCTTAATCAAGCTCCACCCGTACCGCCAGCTCTCGGTGGCCCGTCGCTCGTGTCCCAAGCACGCTCCCCGCTTCTTTAGCCCGTTCGAAATCCTGGCACGTATTGGTGCAGTGGCATACCGCATCGCCCTCCCACCCGGCAGCCGGGTGCACCCGGTGTTCCATGTTTCCCAGCTGCGTTGGGTCGTGGGCGATCACCCGGTCGTGGACCATATCCCCGCCGACGTCGAGCTATCCGGCGACCCTCCCCTCTACCCCGCCAAAGTTCTTGATCGTCGTCACAACCTTCCGGGCGATGCGGACCCGGACGAGCTCCTCATCGCGTGGGTGGGTCGGGCGGACTCCGACGCCACATGGCTCCTTCGAGATGATTTTTGTCGCCAGTACCCAGACTTTTGTCTTGAGGACAAGACAAATTTTCCACACTGATGCATTGTTACGGACCTGCACCCCGAGGAGCCACCTTGGCGGACATACACGCATCGCAACCGCGTTACTGATGAGTCGGCCTAGCGCCGATGGCGCCGTTATCTTATTTCTATTATGTTTCGTTTGTTTTGTTGTTTATTTCAGTTTTGGCTACTCTTATTATTGGCACCCCATTTAGTATAAATGAGTTAGTGTGCCTAGGGTTTGGTATGCAAGATTGATTCTAAGAAACGGGCTGCTCCCGTGTTGAGTTTTCTCCTTCCCTCTCTCTCTCTATCTCTCAGCCGACCGACCTCCTTCCCCTACCGGATCTCCCCTCTCTCCCTAGCTACCCTAATACCTGCTCACAGAGAAGTCATTGGATTGAAATTGATATACAAGATTATGTTTAATGAAGAAGGAGACATAGTGAAGAAAAAGCTAGAATAGTGGCCAAGGGATACACCCAAATTCCGGGGCGCGACTACGATGAAATTTATACTCCAGTTGCGAGAATGGAAACCATTTAACTGTTGATCTCATATGTCGTACAAAATCAAAACCCTATCTACCAAATGGATGTAAAATCCTCATTTCTTAATTGAAAAATCTCTCAAGATATCTATGTTGAACAACCCAAGAGATTTATGGTCTCTGGAGCATAACAAAAAGTTTACAAACTCAAAAAAGACACTCTGTGGATTGAAGCAGGCTCCCCGAGCACGGGACACAAACATAGACCAATACTTGAGTAATGAGAGATTGACAAAATGCCCAGCTGAGCCCTCTTTACATCAAGAATCATCCATTTGGTTCCGTCATCATCTACTTTTACGTAGGTGATCTAATAATAATTGGAACCTCAGCTAAACTCATTGAAGAGTTAAAATAGAGTTTAAAGACGCAATATAGCACGAAAGATTTTGGAGCAATGCGATATTTCTTGGTTCGCAAGTCACTCAAGGAAAGAATACCATTTTTCTGTCCCAAGACAAATACACTCGGGATCTTCTCAAGAAATTCGTGCTTGAAGACTGCAACTCCACTATTACACCCATGAGCCCCAATGAAAAAATCGTGAAAAGAAGGGAAGAACATGAAGTAGATGACATTGAAGCCTATAGATCCTTAGTATGATCTTTTATCTACCTAACAAATACGAGACCAGACATAAAAAATTCAGTTAATATAACGTCACAATATTAAGCTCTCACCAGTGCCATTGCAGAAGCAATTTAGCTCAAGCCGGCAGATAGTTTTGTAGTAAGTGGAGAAGAAGAGAAGAGAGAAGCCACAATATTAAGGTGCGAAAAAAATCTCCGCAATTGCGCTAGCAAAGAACCCTATGTTTCATCACAGAAGTAAGCATATTGAGCTTTGGCACCACAACATCTGAGCACATGTAGAGAAGAAGAAGATTCAGCTTGAGTTCTGTCCTTCAGAGGAGTAGTTTGCCAATGCCTTCGCAAAGCCCTTACATCAGGATTGATTTCTGACTTTAAGGAACAAGATGAGTGTTATGGGCCATCAAGATTAAATAGGGGTATTGATCAATAATCTGGACCGTCGCATAATAAATATCATTAAAGCATCAGCTATATCGAGTTATCAACTAATCAAAACCAAAACAACAACATATTAAACCAAAGTGTCTGGCATTTAATCGAACGCTTATTACCAATGATTTATTAGAGTTAGTATTATTATATTGCTGAGTTTAGTCCCACACCGCCTATCGGTGTTGGGTGTCTTGTTGTATTTCCTTTATATAGTCCCTTTGAGGATGAATAAAACTTGCACCTTATATTTCATTTCTCCTTCCTACATGGTATCAGAGGCTACGGTCCTCCTTGGGCGGTCTATAATTTTCTAACCGCCTGCCTTGTGCGGCTTCTCGCAGACTGCCTCTTGTCTGCCCTCTTCTTGCCTCCTGGTGTAAGCGGTCTCCTGTTCGCCTGGCCTCCTACGGGTACTAGTTTCTTATCCGCCTCTCTTCTTTTTTTCTCCTTCTCAACTCGTGGATCCACCCCCCCCCCCCTCTCAGGCTACTTATAGCCTTCTCCTCCTCTGACCTGTGGGGACCATCTCTGCCTACCCGCTGCGACCTCTCCCTTGTCGCTGCGGGCCTGTCCCCTGCCTATCCGCAAGCAGTCTCCTCTTCTATTCGTTTGTGGTTTCTCACTTTTCTCCACTGTGCCCTTCCATTAATCGCAGCGGCCTTCTTCTCCTCTCTCGCTCGCTGCGATCTCCTGCTCGCCGCTTCTATCCGCAGCAATCATCCCCTTGTCGTGCGGCTTGATCTTCTATCCGCCACGGCCTCTCTCTCTCTTGCCTGTCGCGGTCTCTCCCTGCTATCCGCTCGCGCTCTTCTCGCGGACTGCTCGTCAATCCGCTCTCTCTATCTAATACTGTTCACTTGACCGTGCGGCCTCCCTCTCCTGTCCGCATCTTGGTCGTGATCTGCTTGATTGCTGGTGTTCGGTGTACCTGAGCGGCCTCCTGCTGACATTCCTTATTCGTCGCAGACACCTGACCGTGCGGACTACCTCTCCTATCCGCACCTTGGTCGCAATTCGCTGGATTACTGGTGTTCTGGAGACTGCGCGGCCTCCTCGGCTGTTCGTCTACTCGCCTGCGCTCTGCTGTTCGCCGCCTCGCCTCTCCTAGCCGCGGATTATCATGAATTCCTCCACAGATTCCACCGGCCAGGAGGACTGCTACCCGCGCGGCCTCTCTTCCAGATGTTCGTGATGAACTCCGGAACACTACTATCTCCCTATCCGGCAAGAAAAATTTTGTGGAATGGGCTCACTCAGTTCGCCGGGTCCTCCAGTTAAAGGGATTTCTCCATCACTTAACTCAAACTGTTGTTGGTACTCCCACTGACGATTGGGTGCGCAACGATGGCCGTGTTCAGACGTGGATTCTCAACTCTCTCGATGGCGAGTCTTATCGACTGGCAATGTACCACGAGACTGCTAAGGGCATGTGGGACGAGCTCCATACCCTTTATTCTGGCAAAGACAGTCTTCATCATTTATATGACATCATCACGGCTCTTTAGGCTCTCGATAGTGGCGGAGCGGCTGATCTCACCTCCTTTGTTGCCCAGGCTCGGTCTCTGGTCGAAGCTTGGATCCACCATCATCCACCTACTATGGACCTTACTGCCCAACGTGCCCAGAAGGAAGTCGTGGGTATCGCCATGATGATGGCTCGAGTCCCACCTCACCTTCACAGTGTGCGGGCTCAGATTCTCTCCTCCACTGTTACTCCATCCTTCTCCGATGTGTGCTCGATGCTTCTCAAGGTCTCCCCGCCTCCGGATTTCTCTGGCCCTCCTTCTCCGGCCCTGCTCCAGCAGACCTCTGCGTCTTTGCTACCTCTTCCTCCTTCGACTCGTGGGGGCCGATCTGATTCTCGGGGACGTGGTCGTGGTGGCCGGTCGCGGCCTAAGTGCTCCTTCTGCGAAAAAGACGGGCATCTTGAAGCCACGTGCTATCGCAAGCATGGTCGTCCTCCTCGTCCGCAGGCTTCTGTGGCTACCACTGATTCCTCGACTACCCGCACTGACCTCGACGAGGTTTGCCTTCAGCTCCAGCATCTTCATGGCCTGCTTAGCCGCCTGCTGGCCTCGGTTGCCTCCACTGCCTCCACTAGAACGCGATGGATCATCGATTCTGGTGCAACTCATCACATTACCTCTGTTTGCCCGCCTCAGTATTTGACATCTCCTCACCCGAAGTACATTACTGTGGCCAATGGGGCAGCCGTCCCAGTTTCTGGCTGTGCTGATGTTCCCCTTACCCCCTTCCTTCTCCTACGCTCGACTCTTCATGTTCTGGGATCTCCGTTCAATTTACTTTCAGTTGGTCGTCTTACTACTGACTCACATTGCTCGGTGATATTTACTTCTTCTTCTTTTCTGATACAGGATCAGCAGATGCGGACTATCATTGGTAGGGGGCGACTGCTGAACGGGCTCTACCTTCTTGACGACTCTCCTAATCTCCTCGCATCTGTCTCCTCTTCCGATTGGCATCGACGTCTTGGTCATGCTCCTCTCCCTGTCCTCTAGAAGGCTCTCCCGGATGTATCTCTTCCTGTTTTTCAATGTGAAACATGTATTTTTGGCAAGCAGTCACGTTCATCTTTTCCTTCTTATTATACTCGGAGCTCTGCTCCTTTTATTTTGGTACACTCCGATACATGGGGTCCGTATAAAATTTCTAGTATTTCTGTCTACCGGTATTTTCTTACATTCATAGATGATTATTCTCGTATGACGTGGTTATATCTACTTCGTGACCGGTCTGAGCTTCCCCGTGTTTTTCAGGCTTTCATCCTTGAGACTAGCACTCAATTCTCGGCACCCATTCAAACAATTCGAACTGACAACGCACGCGAGTACACTGGTCATGACTTCGCAACCCTCTGCTCCGAGTTTGGGATTATTCACCAAACCTCTTGCGCTTACACCCCACAACAAAATGGGGTCGCCGAGCGCAAGAATCTCCATCTCCTTAATGTAGCTCGCTCTCTTATGCTACAAATGCAGGTTCCAAAACCATACTAGAACTTTGCGCTCTCCACGGCCTGTTTTCTCATCAATCGTCTACCATCATCCGTCCTCCAGAATGCTACCCCCTTCGAGCTTCTATTTCCTTCCACTCCGGCCTTCCCTCTTACTCCCCGCATCTTTGGATGTGCATGCTACGTTCACCACCTCGGCCCATCTACAGATAAATTGGATCCCCGTGACGCAAAATATATCTTTGTCGGCTACTCACGCACTCAAAAGGGCTATGTGTGTTACTCACCCACTACCCGCAAAGTAACTATTTCAGCAGATGTCACCTTCCGTGAAGATCTTCCTTTTTTTTCTACTCGAGAGGACACTCCTCTCCCGACACCCGTCGTGCGCCCTGTCATCCCTGTTCCCTGTTCTCCACCTTCTCCTCTTCCGGTCCAGCCTCTGATCCTTCCTCAGCCACCTATCATCCGGGTCCAGCCTTCGGTCCTTCCTCAGCCACCTATCATCCGGGTCTATTCTCGTCGCTCCCCTCGTCTCGATGCCCCACTGCAGTCGGCCTCGACCTCTGACACTCCAAGACCTACTGATCCGGCTTCAGTCTCCACCGCTCATCCAATGGCGAATTATGTCTCTCTTCATCGCCTGTCACTGCCTCTTCTTCACTTTGCCACCTCATTATCCTCTGTTTCTATACCTAACTCTGTGCAGGAAGCGCTTCAACATCCGGGCTGGCGAGCTGCCATGGACGACGAAATGGCGGCCCACCACACTTGGGACCTTGTTTCCCTACCTACAGGTCAGCATCCTGTTGGGTGTAAATGGGTGTTCGTTATCAAACATGCTCCGGATGGCACTGTTGACCGTCTGAAGGCTCGTCTTGTGGCCCGGGGATTCACCCAACAGCAGGGTCTTGATTATGAGGAAACATTCTCTTCGGTGGTTAAGCTCAACAGCGTTCGTGTCCTTCTCTCCGTGGCTGTACATCGCCACTGGCCCATTCATCAGCTGGACATCAAGAATGCCTTTTTGAACGGTGATCTTCAGGAAACCGTCTACATGCGCCAACCTCCCGGTTTTGAGACCACGGGGGAGTCTCGTGTATGTCTTCTGAAGAAGTCCATATATGGTCTCAAACAATCCCCTCGGGCCTGGTTCGACAAGTTCAGCAGGGTTGTTCGGGATATGGGGTTTCCTCGAAGTTCCGCAGACTTCTCCCTCTTCACTCGCCACCGGGCAACTGGAACAGTTCTTCTGTTGGTTTATGTTGATGACATACTTCTTACTGGGGATGACTCAAAGGGGATTCAAGCGGTCAAACAACATCTAAGCACTGTGTTTCAGACAAAATATCTGGGGCATCTTCGCTACTTTCTCGGTCTTGAGATCGCACGACGACCAGATGGGCTTGTCCTTTCCCAAAGGAAGTATTGTCTTGATCTGCTTAAAGACGTTGGCCAGTCTGGATGTAAACCAGCTACTACTCCAATGGAGGCAAATCACAAGCTCTGTGCTCATGCTTCTGATGATGATTTGCTTCTCCAGAACACGGAATACTATCGACGCTTGGTGGGAAAATTTATCTATCTAACGGTCACGAGGCCTGACATATCCTTCGCTGTTGGGATTGTCAGTCGTTTCATGCATGCTCCCCGGGTTTCTCATCTCCAGGAAGTTGAAAGGATTCTCCGATACCTTAAGGCTGCTCCAGGTCAAGGGCTGGTTTACAAAACCACCGACTCTATTCAAGCACTGGTTGCATATTCTGATGCAGATTATGCTGGCTCCGTGGACGATCGACGTTCAACCAGTGGGTTCTGTACTTATTTTGGTGGTCATCTTATCACATGGAAAAGTAAGAAACAAGTTGTGGTTGCTCGCTCTTCTGCTGAAGCTGAATACCGATCAATGGCATCTGTCGTCTCGAAACTCACATGGCTCGAAAGCCTCCTTACTGACTTGGGAGTAAAGCTTCCTTCTTCTGCTGTTCTATTTTGTGACAGTCAAGCGGCTATACACATTGAAAAAAATCCAGTGTTCCACGAGCGCACAAAGCATATCGAGGTTGACTGTCATTTCATTCGGGAGAAAGTTCAAATGAAGAAACTTGAGCTGAGACATGTTCCAGGCACTGATCAAGTTGCCGATATTCTCACAAAGGCCTTATCTAGTACCTTATTTTACCAGTGTTTGTCCAAGCTGGGTGCATATGACTTGTACGCTCCAGCTTGCGGGGGAGTGTTGAAGAAGCCCATGTGACTAAGGCCCATTATGTATTTCTATTGTTTTTTTCCTCTCCTCTATTAGTCCCACATCATGTATAGGACATTCCTCTTCATTTCTCCCTCCTATAAATATGTACTCATACATTGTATTTGACACAAGTGAACATATATACAAGGTTCTGTTTTCTCCTACATGAACCATTGTGTTGCATGCTTCAACCCAAAGTTCTTTAGGAGTCTTGGTGGTGAACATCGTTGCACGAACCATTTCAAAGATGGTTCAATTTTTTAGCTTTGATGTTGTTTATTAAGTGACGGCCCAGATTATTGGTCAATAAGAATTTCTCTAGCTATTATGAAAATACGTAGACTCAAAGTTGATCCTTGAGTGAAACCTAGTGTAATTGAAAATTCTAAACACACTCATACTACCATGGAAAATAAAATGGGGAGACTATACTTAATTGTAGGCAAATGTATCAAACTATTTGATTATCATACCATAATAAAATGATTATTTGTACCGTTTTAAAGAATTTCTTAGTTATAAAACGTATAGACTATAATACAAGCTGAGAAATATCCCACTCCAAGCTAATATTTCATAATTGGTAGTGAAAGGATAGCCAAACAAAAAAAGGGAAAGAGAAGGAAACAAAAGGACATCTAAACAAACCCTCTCAGCTATACTTCTTGGATGAGTAGCGAATCCACGCTTAGCTCTAAGCTTGCAATGAACAGAATCTTGTTGCATATTGAGATAATTTTCCACAGCTTCCATCTCCATTGATGTGCAAGGAAGGCTAGCCTGGGAGCAAAAAACCAGAAAAAAATTGTCATATGCGTCACAAAAGGGAATCATATATATAAAGAATCAGATTTCATCTGTCATATCCGACATGCAACTTATAGATCCCTGCGATATGCCTAATATAGTTTAATAAAATGCACGTGCTTAGTATAGATGTTAACTCTTAATTATTTGACTCTCAAAATCGATGAAGAGGTTGTTGAAATTGTTGAAGTGAAAGTGGGCGGTCTGAGGTGTGCAGACCGCATAGACCGCAGAGACCGCGCGGGTAAAGCGGATAGGTTCTGGAAAATAGGTTGTTCTTCAACTTCTCATCTTCTTGCGGTCTGTCTCAGCAGTAACCCTGGGGTGTTAATCGCGCGGTAAGCTTTATCAAACCGCGGACTGCGCGGTCTGAATTAGTAGACCGTGGAGACTGGCAGACCGTCGTTGGTGCGGTTAGGGTTCAGGTCGCGTGGCTGTCTGACTGATTACTTAAATCCGCGCGGGCTGTGGTTGCTGTTTTCATAGCTATGCGGACTGGTTGTGCTAACCGCACGCGGTCTAGTGATGGCAGTCCGCATAATGGGCAGAGTGGTGCTGCAAGCTGCCACGTCACTGACGGTTACTCTATCCCCCTGGGTGGTAACGGTATCCGTCTACCCACCAATAAATAAGGGTGTTGGCCTCGTCATAAATAACAGAAACTGTAAAAACTAAAGCTTGGGTTAACTCAGCGGTTACGTTTTTTCTAACTACGCGGCCAGGGTTAGTGATCGGTCATTGTTGTGTTTGCAGATTGTTCGGCTAGCATTTGGTAGCCAGGAAACTGGATTTGAAGGAAGTGTGGATAGCTGGAAGAAGTCGGTGGCGGTTAGCAGCAGGTCGCGGGTTCGGCGACTAGGCGGTTTTTTTCCTTGGCAGTTTTCCGAACTTGGATAATTCAGTTCGCCTTTGGCGGACTGAGTCACAGTTTGAATAAGTTGCTCGCTCAACTCATGGTTAGGCGACCTTGGCGGTTAGGCGACCAAGTGTTGTGGACAGCGGGTAGATCAGTTCCAGTTCATCTATTCGCGGCGACTTCAACGGTTAGGAGACCTCACGGTCAGACAACCAGAAGTTGCGGACTGGATTGTTTTCCTCAGCAGTCAATAAGCAGCAGTTCGCGCGACTAAGGGCGCGGTCTAGCAGTTCAGCGGACTTGGCGGATAGGTGGCTTGGGCGGTTACAGTTTTCTGTCCGCCGGTTTTTGCTCCAGTTATTTTTGTGGTTTCCATCGGGTGCATTGCGAAATTATGTCTCGCAATGTATGTCTTGCCTTGTAAAAGAAGACTATTAATTCAATTGTTGCTCTTATTTTTCTATCTGCTTCTGCTTTATTTGGCTTGGTTGGTTGAGTGTTCCTGCGAACAACCCGGTTTCACAATATTTTACAAGGAATCAGAGGGACAGAGGTTTTAGCAGTGATCAGCTACAGAGGTTTGCTAAGTACCTTTGAAAGTTCAAGTGAACCAGAAATATAGCAATAGAAGGAGGTTATACAAGAGGCCATGGAATTAGAACACCTAATGCAGACTAACTTTAAGAAGTGGAAGTCATGCATGGAGAGTTATCTTTTTGGCAAGGACATCTGGGAGGTCGTCGGTAAAGACAAGAGGTGACTGTTGTTGGTGGAAATGCTCAAGAGGTGAGAGCTTGGAGGAGAACAAATGCAAAGGCTGAGTTCACTCTCAAGTGTGTAATATCCCCAGAACTCTTTCACCACATCATTGGATGTAGGTCAACTGTAGAGATTTGGACGACCCTTGATGGGTTGTTAAACAAAAAGAATATAGCTCGACTATAGTTCTTAGAGAATGAGTTGACGCGAGCAACTCATGGGGACCTGTCAATATCATCTTTCTTCGTAAAAATGAAGAACTTGTATGATGAGATTTCAGCATTGGACCCGGATGAGCCCATCTTAGAGGAGAAGTTGAAAAGGCATATTATCCCGGCTTGCATAAGGAGTATGTGTCTTTTGTTACTTATGTGCAGGGATGGGCCAATCAGTCATCTTTGTTAGAGATGGAGAATCTGATGGCTTCGCAGGAGAGCTTGGCAAGGCAGATGGCTGGAGTTTTAATCTCAGAGGGAGATAGCGAGGTTCTCTACTCTGAAAAGAAGAAGGGATGGGACATGAAGAAGAAGTCAATTGTAAAAGACGATCCTTCAACTTCATCACAGCAGGAGAGGAACAAGACTCCTAAGCAGGATGAAAGGAAGAAGGGAGGACTCAGGTGCTACATGTGCAACAAGCTTGGTCACTTCAGGAAGGACTGCAAAGTTAATCTTTTAGCCAGGATACGCTGCTGACAAAGAAGGAGTTGAATCCAGGAAGGAAGAAAGCAGATGGGGCAACTGCTTTATGGCAGATATGATGGCGACATATGTTCGTGTCATGGCCTCCATCAACTACCAGGAAGATTGGATCGTGGACTCGGGGTGTGGTGATCACCTCACCGGAGACGAGCCCAAGTTTTCTTCTCTGCAGGCGTATACAGGTAATGACGTTATCATTATTGTTGATGATACTGTGCATGCAGTCGAAAAAGAGGGAACGATGTATTTAGACAGTGATAAGGGGTCACTAACTTTGAGGAGTGTTTATCACATTCCGGGAATGAAGAAGAACCTCTTTTGAGTGACCAACGATGTGGACGCTGACTATCACGTTCTGTTCAGCCTGACAGAAGTGAAGTTTCTTCGGAA
The DNA here is from genome assembly GCA_039513925.1 of Platanthera zijinensis. Taxonomy (NCBI): domain Eukaryota; kingdom Viridiplantae; phylum Streptophyta; class Magnoliopsida; order Asparagales; family Orchidaceae; genus Platanthera; species Platanthera zijinensis. The sequence continues at coordinate 107,779,421 of CM077089.1, forward strand.
CGTGTCAGCGGTGAAAGCTGACGTGGCTCATGTCGGAAGATGGGTGAAGGACTTGTTTGTTCTGTCAATAAGTTCTTATGTTAAGAAGATGAGGGCTAACGACAACGTGGTTGTCTGGCATGAAAGGCTGTGAGATTTTGGGATGGACAAGCTAAAGGTTATAGCGGCAAGAAGTCTGGTAAAAGACTTACCTAGTCTTTCATCTCTGGGTGACGGTCATGTTTGTGCAGGGTGTAAGTATGGAAAGGCTTACCGCCTTCCATTTTACAAGTTCCTGTCCAAGTGTAAGACACCACTGGAATGCATCTACGGTGATTTGATGGGACAAACTATCACCCCCAGTCTTGGTGGTAGCCAATACATGTTGTTCTTGGTTGATGATTTCACCAGATATACCTGGGTATATTTCGTGAAGGAGAAGTCAGATGTTTTCTAGATTTTAGTGGAGTTCAAGGAGCTCGTGGAAGGCCGGTTGAATCTGCGAATTAAGAAGTTGAGAACAGATAATGGAGGAGAGTTTACTTCAAATGAGTTTCTCAATTTCTGCAGAAAGTATGAAATTCAGAGGGAGCTTTCTTGTGCGCATACTCCACAACAAACGGTATTGCAGAGAGCAAGATCAGTCATCTAGCGGAGACCTACAAGTGTTGGCTTCAATCCAAAGGAATTCTCAGGGCCTTTTGGGCAGAGGGAATGGCCTGCGAAATTTACGTCATCAACTGGATACCTCTCAGCCCCAATAACATGAAATCTCTGCGTAAGCTCGTGTTCAAGGAGAAGCCTAGCGTGACACACCTTCGGGTGTTTGAATCCACCTGCTACGTGCACGTCCAAGACGCGCTTAGGACGAAGCTGGATGCGAAGGTAAGGAATCTTGTCTTCATTGGCCACGATGAGCAAAAAAAGGGCTGGAAGTGCATGAACCCTGAGACAAAGAAATCTGTCGTCTCAAGGGATGTGGTATTTGACGAGCTAATGTCATACCAAGGTGTTCCGCTGTAGAACTACAGGAGAGCAGGGTGGATGGAAGGCAAGAAGCCGTTGGTGATCTTTTGGTGGAGTTGTCTGTGTCTCCAGGAGCTCTGACTACATCTAGCTCAGGGGAAGGTGCTTCTGGTTCAGGAAGAAGGGGGATCAATACTCCTAGTGTGACCGAGAGAAAAGCCGATGTATAAGAAGCAGTTGGTGTGGTGGATCATGGTCAGGCCTTACGGAGGTCGAAGAGGACCATTATACCACCAGGGACGGTAACATGGTGAGTTTTGTCTCATATTTCTTTGCAAGCCCTCTGGACGAGCGGGAGCCGTCATGCTTTAAGAATATCACTGGGATTAAGGAGTGGGAAAATGTCACGGATGAGGAGATAGCCGCCCTCAAGAAGAAAAAGATTTGTGATCTTGTGCCCAAGGTCGATGACAAGACTCCTGTTACCTGCAAGTGCATTTATAAGCTCAAGAAGAAGAATGACGATAGTATTGAGAAATACAAGGCTCGTCTTATAGCTCGGGGGTTCTCCCAACAGTACGGAGAATACTACGAGGAGACATTCAGTTTGGTGGCTAAAATGACTTCAGTACGAGTAGTGATTGCCTTGGAGGCTTGCCAAGGTTGAAAGATTTGGCAACTTGACTGAAGAACACATTTCTTTACGAAGAGATTGACAAAAATATCTTCATGGTTCAACCACCTGGTCATGTCTCTAAAGAACATCCATGACAGATCTGTAAACTCAAGAAGCCCCTCTATGGCTTGAAATATGCGTCTCGAGCGTGGTACGGAAAAATCGCAGAATACCTCCAGTTCTGCAAATATTTTGTCAATTCCGATTCAAGCCTGCTCGTAAAGAAAAGAAGTGAAATGCAAGTCTTGGTTTTGTACGTTGACGATATGATCGTCACGGGGAACTCGGACGAGGATGTAGCTAGGCTCAGGGCAGAGCTAGCTATCCGATTCGAGATGAAGGATCTTGGGGAGCTCCACCATTTCCTTGGTTTCAAAGTAAAGAGGGAAAAAAGCGTTGTGCTCGTTTCCCAGAAAGGGTATGCGGAGCGGATCGTGAAGTGATTCAGCATAAGGGAGGGAAAGAGCAGGCCTACTCCACTGGAGGTTGGTCTGAAACTTTGACGTAATGAGGGAAGGGTTTTTCCAGATCCCTTGGTTTTTCGGGCTCTAGTTGGGAGACTGATATACCTGACAATTACAAGACCGGATATTGCTTATGTTGTGGGTCGAGTAAATAGATATATGTAGGAGCCGCGAAAACCTCATCTAGTGGAGACAAAGAGTATCTTGAAATATGTGAATTCCACCTCAGATATGGGCCCTTTTATGAGAGGGACACGAGATTCAACTTGTATGGTTACACGGATGTTGATTATAGGGGAGATACCGAAGATCGGAAGTCGACCTCTGGTTACATCTTCTTATACAGATTGACAACTATCTTGTGGTGTAGCAAGAAGCAGGATTCTGTGTCCGTCTCCACCACTGAAGCGGAATACAAGGCCTCTGCCTTGGCAGCTCAGGAAGGCATCTAGCTAAGGATATTTGTGGAGGACATCAATGAGGAGGTGTGAGGTCCAACTTTGCTACGTTGTGACAACAACAGTGCTCTCAAGCTAGTTACAAATACAGTTTGTCACGCGCGAACAAAGCACATCGAGATTGAGCATCACTTCGTTTGGTAGAAGGTGCTGGAAGGATCTCTGATGGTGGAATATGTGCAGAGCCATGACAATGTCGCTGACATCTTCCAAAGCAGTTGTCGAAGGGACCATTTGTGCTATTACGGGGACTACTTGGGCTGACTTCCATTTCCCACTTCAATGGAGGGTGTTGAAATTGTTGAAGTGGAAGTGTGAGGTCTGAGGCGTGCAGACCGCACAGCCTGTGCGGGTAGCACGGATAGGTTTTGGCAAATAGGCTGTTCTTCGGCTTCTTCTTGCGGTATGTCTCAGCAGTAACCCTGGGGTGTTAAACACGCGGTTAGCTTTAGCTAACCGCGGACTGTGCAATATGGATTGGGAGACCGCAGAGATCGACAGATCGCCGTTGGTGTGGTTAGGGTTCATGTAGCGTGGTTGTCTGATTGATTACTTAACTCTTCGCGGATTGAGCTTGTTGTCTGCATAGCTGTGCGGACTGGTTGTGTTAACCGCACACGGTCTGGTGTTGGCAGCCCGCATATTGGGCGGACTGGTGCCGCTAGGTGCCACGTCACTAGCGGTTACTCTATCCCCCTGGGCGGTGACGGTATCCGTCTGCCCGCCTATAAATAGGGGTACTGGCCTCATCATAAATAACAAGAACTGTAAGAACTGAACCTTGGGTTAAACTCAGCGGTTACGTGTTTTCTAACCGTGCGGCAAGGGTTAATGACCGGTTATTGTTGTGTTTGCAGATTGTGCGTCTAGCACGTGGCACCCAGGAAACGGGTTTTGAAGGCGGTGTGGATAGCTGGTAGCAGTCGACGACAGTTAGTAGCAGGTCGCGGGTTCGGCGACTAGGTGGTCTTCTTCATTTGCAGTCTTCCCATCTTGGATAATTCAGTTCGCCTTCGGCGAACTGAGTTTCAATTCGAATAAGCTGCTCGCTCAACTCGCAGTTAGGAGACCTTGGCGGTTAGGCGACCAGGTGTTGCGGACAGCAGGTAGCTCAGTTCCAATTCATTTGTTCGCAGCGGCTTCAGCGGTTAGGCAACCTCGTGGTCAGGCGACCAAAAATTGCGGACAAGGTTGTTTTCCTCAGCAGTTCGCGCGACTAAGGGTACGGTCTGGCAGTTCAGCGGACTTGGCAGATAAGCGGCTTGGCGGTTACAGTTTTCTGTCTGCCAGTTTTTTCTCCTGTTATTTTTGTGGTTTTCAGCGGCTGCATTGCGAAATTACGTCTCACAATGTATGTCTTGTCTTGTAAAGAAGACTATTAATTCAATTGTGCATCTTGTTCCTCTATCTGCTTCTTGTTTATTTGACTTGATTGAGTGTTTCTGCGACCTACCCGGTTTCACAAAATTTTACAGAGGTTCATACCAAACAAAAAAAATTCTATCATCATCAGTCAGTATTGCAGAGTTATTTATTTTTTGTAGTTTATTGAATGCACAGTCTTTGTATTATCCCTAAGCTTAATTACATCAATAATCGACTATTTTAGCTCTACATAACCAACATCTCTACCCTGATACTAAATACCTAACGTCAACTTAACCCCGACCATAAACACCATTGATGATTTTCTGTATTTTGTCTTTCAAGACATATTATGAACTAGCACAGTATAATCAATATAAGTAAAATGAAGTACCAAATATTGAAATGATAGAAGTAGTTATAAAAGAACTCAATGGTTGTCCATTTGTTAACATAAAGAGTGCTTTAATTTTATATAAAATAAAATAAATACTAGACTAGCCTGGCCTCAGTAGGTATGCAGGAGTGCATTCCAAGTGAGCTATAAGCATGTCACTTAACAAGCATGGGATTTAGTACCCCAAAGGCTTGATTATATAAAAGTTTCATCACAAGTTCTGCCCGACATTAGCAGGTTTTAAGAAGAAATGAGACTAACAAAAAATAGCTAAAATATACATGTAAACTACATTAATTTTACCTGGGACTCCAAGCTGTTCAAATTGGTAAATAAATCCCCATTGTTAACTTTGCCACGTTCATTAGGAGGAGAGGCGACAATGGAGCTGGAGCCATCCCAGGGGCTATGTGGCAAGTTCCCTGTGATGTATGGAACGCAACCAAAGTTCCCAGATACCTCAGTCGGGCTGTTTCCAAGACCAACACTCTTCCCCATATCAACAATATTGCTGATGTCAGAGACTTGCGAAAAAGAGTCCTGATGCGAGAAACTCCACTGGGTACACAACCTTTGCCTTTTCATACAGTCGTCATTTACACCTACTTGAGATAAGTTATCATTTCTCTCTGCAGAATGACATACAAAATCAATGGACAATAATGCATCTATTCCATATTGATAAGGTTTGCCTTAAAGTGTGTTAAAACTTGAGCATTAAGCAGAAAACTAATCAGTTATAGACGGAAGAGGCTTAAGTTTTATACTAAATGTGCAATGCTATATGAGATTTCTAATATGGGACTGTTCACAACATATTCTCTTATGAAGAGTTTTGACCTCTAACCCTTGGACTTCTTATAATTGAGTGATGTGAGAATGGATCATGGGCATGAACACGCTCTGATACAATATTAGAATATAAGCATGCATTCAACTCTAAACAAATCGGGCAATTGGAGAGGGTCCATGATCAATATTAAATGTGCGATGCTGCATTCTAGATGTGTATTATATTGCCAACAACAAATATTTTCTAAAATGAAGATAATTATGATATATACGAAAAATATGTGCGGGGGCTCCTTTTTTTAACATATTTAAAGAGTGTTGCGGGTCGCTCTACACTCTCACGGACCGGATCGAAGCAGACCAATATGCACTATTTCTCTTAATGTTACGAGTAGTAGAATGATCGAGGGTGACGGGCCACCGCTCGTTACAAGTAGTAAAATTTGATGATTTTTTAAGGAAAAATCTAGGCTCGTAGGGTAAAAGTTTTGAACATGAATGTTGTTCTCCTTGATGAGAGCAATCTCCACAAATTTTTTGAGAATTTTATGAATTGATTTGGTATTTTTAAAAGTCTAAATGGGAATTATTTGACCAATTTATAAGCCCGAAAAAGCTCGAAATTTTTTATAAAAATTTCTAGACTCATTTTAGGTCCACTTTATTGGTGTTAAAATTTGGGGACTTTGGGGTGAAAACTGATGATTTTACAAATTCTCGTGGCCTAAGGCCATACTTTAAAATCGATGTGTTTAAATCCTTCAAAAAAATGAGATTCTGAGCGCGCAATCATGTTTTAATTCGAATATTAAGTTTAAATGAATAAATATTGGGGCGAGATCCCAAGCTCCGAGTGTTTTGAGGATTTTTGCAAAATCATCGGGCGCCTCGTTTTTGTATTAACTCTCGAAAATTTTGGGTAAACTTGGAAGGTGAAATGTCCAACTTGTTCTTGGGTGAAGAAGTTTCCTCACGTTTGGAAATGATTTTCGAGGTTGAATTTCGAGGTAAAACGTGCTCTCTAAAAAGATGCTCGGATTGGATCCGACGCGAGCAAATCAGTTGATAATTATTTTGGAATGAATAATAAAGGTGCAACCCATAATAAGCTTCCTCAATCCGATTAAGCCATGATTGAAAGGTGGAACTGAACAATTATCGGATCCTAATAATGAGTGCAACTCAAAAAAAGTTTCCTAAAAACAGAAATAAAACTGAACTTGTCTCCTATGAACGGAGATGGAACTAAACTTGTCTCCTATGAACGAAGATGAGACTGAACTTAGCTCATATGAATGAAGATGAAACTGAACTTGTCTCATGAGAACGAAAATGGAACTGAAGGCTCCTGATTGGAGTGATTGGACTACTAACCATTTTCTTATTTATTTATTTCAGTCATGCACTGCTCCAGTTCCGTTATTTATTTAAGTACTTCCTTTCCAGTACTCCAGTCTCGTACTGGTTCTTCTTATCTCTTTCAGTTCAGTTGATTTCTTTTAAGTACTAATCCAGTCTCGTACTGGTCCAGTTCATTTCATTGCTTTTTTCAGTTCTTTCTGTTCAACACATTCCAGTTTCGTACTGGTCATATTTCAATTCAGCATTTCAATTATGCAGCTTATATTCTCGACAAATTTTATTATCGCACTTATATTTCCTACAATTTTACTGTTTTAGCACTTTAAGCATGAGTCTTGCTCTGACGAGTAGTTTATTGAGGTTGAGTCTTAGTTGGGGATAACGGGATTTAAGTCATTTCTCGAGAGTTAGCCTCAAATAAAGTGCTACCATGTTCCTTGCTGAAAGATGAGCCAATGGCCGCTTCCCTGAATTATTTTAAGCATAGTAGGGCAGGCCACCGCAGATCTGATGCGTGTCAGCTATATTGTTATTTTAATTAAATGCTTGTAAATTGCTTGCGGTAAATCGTGGCGGGTCAGTCACTTCCGCAGACCGTTCATACCAGTGCGGGAAGGTCGATGACTCATAACGATAGGGAGATGTGTACCATGGGTGACCGACCGTTTTTTCTCTCCCCGTTGGGTTTCCTCCACCGGTCGGCGTAAATTCAAAATCACCGAATGTCGCTCACATTCAAGAGTATACGGGGTTGTACGTTGGGGCATGGGAAGTGCGGTACGACCAACCCCAGAAGTGGCAGGACTAGTTATTATCACAAACGGCCACATCACTGATGCCCGCGGGGCTCGCTACCCTGCATGAAGAGAATCGGTCCATACTATGTCGACATAAGGTGTGCGCGAAAGTTTTGAACACCTACGGAGTGTTGGCGGGTTTTAAATACCTGCGTTGTGAATACAAGTTGTGAATACATGTTGTGTTGATAGCCAGTGGAGTGTTTATTATATAACTGACGGTTAAGCTGTTATTGTTTCAGTTATATTATGATGCATATTCTTACAGATAGTTGCTCCTAACCTATATATTTGAAATATTATACTAACCCTCTCATGCTTCGGCTATTTACTTTTGTTTGGGTGCGTGAGCTCGTCCCCAGGATATGGATCTGGGGAGGAGATGTGTTTCCACTTAGCTCTGTGACTAACAGTTGTTTTAATAGCTATTCACAAGAGACGGAGCACCATGATGTCTAGTTGTCGCGGGTTAATGCGCCAGCTAATAGGACTACTCAAGCAGAGGCACCCTCGTCGTCTCCAGACTACCGCGTGAGTTATTAGCGAGCAGACTTGCGAGTGAGAGAGTGTTAGCAGTAGTTGTCTTTTGCAGCCTACGAGCTTGTTGTATAAACAGTGGCTATGATCTTTACTTACTCATATAAATATATATATATATTTATTTATTTTTGGCATTCTGTTATTTCTTCTGCATTTCTGTGATGTGTATGTTATGATTCAATCCAGGCAAGGCGGCCAACTAGTGCTTAGTAGAGTGGGTTATTGTCTCTTGAGAAACACTGGGTGGACGTCTTGGGCAGTAAGGCCCGTCTCCGACCCGACCCGGGCTAAGGTTGGGAGAGGAGGTTTACAGAACTTCCCCCTTCCGACCCCGAAAAATGCACTTCAGGGGATTAAGTCTCTTGTACTTTCTCAAGGTGACGAACGTCTCCGCCAAGTCTAGGAGGTAGGACTCGGCGTCTTTGCTTTTCACAATTAGGTCATCCACATAGACCTTAAGGTTTCTTCTCCTTTGCCCCTTGAAGACCTTGTCATCATCTTCTGATACGTTGCTCCTGCATTTTTTAGCTCGAACGGTATCATTTTATAACTATAGCACCTGTCATCTGTGATGAAGGAAATATCCTTAACATCTAACGGGTGCATCCTAATTTGGTGGTAACCTGAAAATGCGTCTAAGAAACTCATTACAGAAAAACCGACGGCTGAATCTACTAGCGCGTCGATTCGAGGCAAGGGTAGCAATATTTGGGGCATGTTTTATTCATCAAAGAAAAGTCAACACACATTCTTCACCTCCCGTCTCTCTTCTTTACCATCACAACATTGGAGACCCAACCTAGGTACTGGATCTCCGATACAAAACCCGCTTTTACTAACTGTTGGGTACATTGGAAAATGTGTACCTGATTTGAAGAAGCCCAACTTAGCTCAATGATATACATCAAGGTGTATTTGATGTTGTTTTAAGTTGACATGTGCAGGTGGAGAATTGATAAAGTATGCAGAAAAATTCTAAGTCCAAGTGTCGACACAAAGGAAGCAGTGTCGACACACAGAAGAAAATAGTCGACACAACACTGGGAAGCAGTGTCGACACATAGCAGTTAGTCTACAACTACACTGGGAAAAAGTGTCGACACAGAAGAAGTAAGTCGACACAACACCGGGAATTTGTGTCGACACAGAAAAAGAGTCGACACAACACTGGGAAATTGTGTCGACACAGAAGAAAAGAGTCGACACAACATTGGGAGAATGTGTCGAACACAGAAGAGTATAGTTGATCTCAAGATTGTCGACATCATCTGAATGTGTCGACACAGAAGAAAATAGTCGACCTCAAGTTTGTCGACACCAGCAGAATGTGTCGACACATTGTGATTTAGTCGACACATTATAGCAGAGTTAAAAAATGAATGTGTCGACACCTGAAGGCTAAGTCGACACTTACTAAAGTTATGATTCTACAACAACTGTGTCGACACACAGGACTTGTGTCGACACACTGGAGAGTCAAGATCAAATTATTTGCAGAAGAAGCTGTGTCGACTCAAAGGCAACTTAGTCGACATCACTGAAGACTGTGTCGACACCAAAGTCAATTATGTCGACACAGATAGACAGATGGACTCGACACTTTCTAACAGACTGTTTCAACAACTTGTGATTCAAGACTAAGGCATAGGACTTGATTGAAGACTTGACAGCTGTGGGTTACCACCGGTTAACTGAAGCTGTCAGACTTGTCAGAAAACGGTTAGAAACCGGATCAGCCGGTTACCATGAAGAATGTCTATAAATAGACAGATTCAGAAGGAGAAAGTCAATCAACAACATATAGAACTGACCTTTTGAAATACATTGGATCAGAAAGTGGAGAAGGATTACAATTCTACTCATTTCAAGAAAGTGCTAGGCACTTAAGAAGATCTTCTCCGGGAGATCTAAGAAGACTATCTAAGGATAGATCTAAGAAGAGTTCTAATCAGAATTCAGAAGAATCATTCAAAGTTCTGGATAGAGAGAGATCAAGTCAGAATTTGAAGAAGAAGAAAGAATCCACCAGTGGATTCTCAAGAAGCTGTTTGGAATCAACTCAGCTAAGTACATTTTCAAGAAGCTTTGAAGAAGGCTAAGAAACAGTTGATTGCATCAGCTGATCAAGAATTGTCATTGCCTTTTCTCTCTCAACTTTGGCAAGACAATTAAAACAATCTTTTCTATATTTCTGTAGGATCTGTTTATACAGATCTGAGTTGTAAGCCTATGTTATAAAGGCTGAGTGTAAGAGTGTTGAACTCTGAGTGGTAGGGCTGTTTGCCTGAGTGTAGGAGAAGGATATTCTCTGAGTTGTAGGCCTTGGGGCAAGGCTGAGGTAGGGCAGTTGTGCCTGAGTTGTAGGAACCAGTTGGGTTCTGAGTTGTAAGATCTATTGATCTGAGATAAGTGGAAGTTTGGCCGAATCTAGCATACTGCTAGATAGGTGAAGGGGGAAAGTGGATGTACCCAGACCTTGGGGAACCACTATAAAACATAGTGCAATCTGTGATGTTTTGTTTTCTGTGATTGCTGTGTTTATTATATTAGTTATTAAATTGAATTCTGCCTAGAAGTTTTAGAAAGAGAAGCAGAACCTATTCACCCCCCCCCCCCCCTCTAGGTGTTTAGGCTGCCTTGAAAGTTAAACTATCAAGTGGTATCAGAGGGAGGTTCCTCAAAAAGGACTTAACAGTCTGAGGTAGATCTGATAGGCAGATTCAAGAATCAAGAAGATGGGTTCTGGAGAGAATCATAAGGAGCTAGGGTCAATGAAATTACCCATATGCAAGAAGGAAATCTTTGGGATCTGGAAAGAAAGAGTCAGATTGTTTATGGAAGCATCTGACCCAAGGATTTACATCACAGTACAGGAAGGCCCCTTCATACCAATGAAGATATCTGTTCTTGATGCAAATATCCAAACACCAAAGACTTATTCTGAAATGACCAAGGATGAAATCATCTTGGCAACCATGGACAAAAGGGCACAGAACATCATTGTCAGTGCCATAGATGATTCAACATTTCAGAATCTGATTCACTGCAAGACCTCCAAGGAGATGTGGGACACATTGATTGTCTACATGGAGGGATCTGAAGAAGTAAGGCTGGACAGAAAATCTATGCTAAATCAGGAGTATGAAAGTTTTAGACAAGGAAAATCTGATAGCATAACTGAGTGCTATAAGAAATTCTATAGAATTGTGAATGAGCTAATATCCTATGGAAGAGTCTTCAGTACCTATGAACTGAATGACAAATTCTTAAGATCCTTATCAAAGGATTGGGATACAAAGATCTGTGCCATAAGAGAAGTGGCAAAATTGGCAGAGATATCTCCTCCAACTCTGTTTGGAAAGTTGCTATCCTAAGAAATGCAACTTATGGTAAGGAAGGAGGAGGAAAGAAACTCAAGAGGAGAGCATAGAGAAAAGACTGTGGCATTTAATGCTGAAGCCACTAGAAAGAATAGGAGGAAATCACCATCTCCTCCTAAGGAAGTTGAAGAAGGTAGTTCTGAAAATTCAGATAAGGGTTCAGTCAGCTGTGATTCAGATGCAGACTTTGCTGCATTCACTAGGCAATTTCAAAGGTTCTTGAAAAAGAAGCAATGGAAGTCTAGGCCTTCCTCATCACAGCAAGTAGATGACTATTATCAGAAGAGAAGGTCATCAAGGAAAGAGAAAAGCAGGTCAAAGCCCAGCAAAGCCACTACTTCAAAGATTGTCTGCTATTGTTGCAATAGGCCTGGACATGTAGTGGCTGATTGTCCTGACAAAAGGAAGGAATCTTCAGAAAAGAAGAAGACTTATCAGAAAGGCAAGAAGGAGAAATCCTTTGTAGCAAAGAAAGATAAAAGTCTGTCAGACCAGTCAACTTCAGAATCAGGATCTGAAGCTGAAGCATATATTGGATTATATGCTGCATTTGAGGAAGAGGAGTTTATGCAGTTGCTAGACTCCATCAATGAACATCAATGCATGGGTTTGATGACAAGATCAGAAGAGGACCTATGCCAGAATCAGTCTGGTTCTAATGAGGTAAACTGTCCTTCTTGTACATCTGTTTGTAATACAAGTGAAGAATCAGCTACATCTGCATCAAGTGATGAAGATGCATCTGGATCTGAAGGAGATGTCTATCAATTGATAGACAAGTATGGGGACCTGTTGCAGGCCCTTAAGAAAAGCAAGAACCTGGTTAAATCACAGGCTCAGGAAATTGCTGATCTAAGGGTTGCAACAACTGAGTTAGAAAAAGTCCTTGATCAAAAGTTAGCTGAAATTGCCAAGCTGAAGAATATAACTATTATTCAGATGGGCACAATTAATTATACTAATGATCAAGTAAAGAGTCTGGAGGACAGACTTAGAATTGAAAGGGATTTAGTGGCTAGTTACTCTAAGCCAAAATCTGTCTTACCCTTGATAGATGAATTTGTCACTCGGAAGGGTAAGGCTGGATTAGGATTTAAGGGTAACTCCAGGGCTGGCAGATTCAAGAGGAAAGGCAAAGCCCCTATTCAGCCACTAAACCTTTCAGTCCCCATAAGGTTTGGTAAGGAGAAAGTGCCTTCTAACATATATGATCATGAAGACATTCAGGATCATATTAAGACAAATGTTCTGAAGAACAAGGGTGTTAAGGCAAGCAGGCCTACCTATGGTCATAAACCCTATGGTTTTAAGAAATCAGTAGGTGAAGTTGCAACAGCACCAGCAATGAACAGAAATGCTTCTGACAAGGATGTATCTAGATCTAGATACAATAAGTTTGAATGTTGGTGCTGTGGCAAGAGGGGTCATTTTGCATTGGACTGCTGGTATAACACAAGTGTTATAAAGAATAAGAGTCTACCTGTTAGAAGAGGTTATGATAACTTTATTAAGGCTAACCTGAACCAAGGACCCAAGACTTACTTGGGTTCTAAGGGTAAGTAATTCTGTATTGCAGGTGAATCCAAGTTACCATGCCCCTATATGGTACTTGGATAGTGGTTGTTCCAGGCACATGACTGGAACAAAGGGGCTGCTGAAGGAGTATTCATCTGTCAAAGATGGACATAAAGTGATCTTTGGTGGATCTGAAAAAGGAGTCATCAAAGGATTTGGTAACATCTCTTCAAACCTAATTACTATCACCCAAGTGGCCTATGTAAAAGGTTTGAAACATAATCTAATAAGCATAAGCCAGCTGAGTGATCTAGGATATGACATTTCATTTGGTAAGGATGGATGTCATATCAAAAGGTCAAGTGATCAAGAGATCATATTGACTGGGTATAGGAAGAGAAATGTGTATTGCCTTAATTTTGAATGTGAGAATAAGGCATCCCCCATTTGTCTTGTAGCTGATGACAATGCTTCTCATTGTGTTAAGTGGCACAAGAGATTGGTTCATCTAAACTACAAGACAATTGGCCAACTCTTTAGTAAAGAACTAGTGAGGAATGGGCCTCAAGTTAAGTGTATAAAGGAAGGGGTATGCTCAGCTTGTCAAAAGGGCAAGCAGACAAAAACCTCATTTCAAAGCCTTGAAAACAAGGATTCTGTGAGGTGTTTATACCTCTTGCATATGGATCTTTTTGGTCCTATGCCAGTTCACAGTCTAGGTAGGAAGGTCTACACTCTAGTGGTTGTAGATGACTATTCTAGATTTACATGGGTGTTCTTTCTGAGACAAAAATCTGAAACCCCAAGTGTATTATTTAATTTTGTAAAGCAAATTCAGAATGAATTGAATAGTACAGTGGTCAAAATTAGAAGTGACCATGGTACTGAGTTTCAATCTGAAAGCATAACAAACTTGTGTATAGACTTTGGGATTTTCCAAGAGTTCTCCTCACCTAGAACACCTCAGCAAAATGGTATTGCTGAAAGAAAGAATAGAACATTAATTGAAGCTGGTAGAACTCTATTGAGTGACACCTCTCTCCCAGAATATTTTTGGGCTGAGGCAGTTAACACTGCTTGTCATGTCATCAATAGGGCTTCTATCACCAAAGGCCACAGAAAGACTCCCTATGAGATTGTGAAAGGCAGAAAACCAAACCTATCCTATTTTAGGATCTTTGGTTGCAAATGCTATATACTTAACAATGGCAAGTCATATTTGACTAAGTTTGCTGCCAAATCCCAGGATGGGATATTTGTTGGGTACAGCACAAATAGTAAGGCCTATAGAGTCTTCAACTTAACTACTCAAGTTGTTGAAGAATCTGTGCATGTTGTATTTGATGAAACAAGATTAATCAATTGTGAGTTGTCTTGTAGATCAAATGACTCAACAGGTATAAGCAAGAAGATGGACAAGCTCTCCATTGCTGAAGCTTCAAAGGAAGAGGGAGCATTGGAAAATGAAGGCTGCTGTCCAGGGGGAGTACAAGAGATAATGGAAGCTGATGAAAACCAAGAGGAACAGCAGAATGAAGAAGCTGGAGATGCACAACCTGAAGGGAATCTACCTCCAGCTATAAGATATCTAAGAGATCATCCTACTGATCAGATAATTGGTGATCCAAGACAAGGAGTGCAAACTAGAAGCAGAAATCAAAGCACAGTTTTGCATTCTAGTTTCTTGTCCCAAATGGAACCTAAGAAGTTTGAAGAAGCTATCCAAGACCAGCACTGGATTGATGCTATGCAAGAGGAGCTGAATCAATTTAGAAGGTGCAAAGTCTGGGAGCTTGTTCCTAAACCAAGAGGCCACAACATAATTGGAACTAAGTGGATCTATAGGAACAAGCTAGATGAAAGTGGAATAATAGTAAAGAATAAAGCAAGATTGGTTGCAAAAGGATACAGGCAGGAAGAAGGGATTGACTTTGATCAAACCTTTGCTCCAGTAGCAAGGCTGGAGGCAATCAGAATGTTCCTTGCCTATGCAGCCTACCAAGACTTCAAAGTATACCAGATGGATGTGAAGTCAGCATTTCTGAATGGTGATCTTAAAGAAGAAGTATATGTAGAGCAGCCATCAGGTTTTGTAGATCCTCTTAAACCTGATTCTGTGTATAAGCTTAGGAAAGCTTTGTATGGGTTAAAACAAGCTCCAAGGGCTTGGTATGAAACCCTGTCTACCTTCCTCATTGAGAATAAATTCTCAAGAGGAAAGATAGACAAAACTCTATTCCTTAGGGAATCCAAAGGAAAGATCATCTTAGTCCAGATCTATGTTGATGACATAATCTTTGGATCTACTGAAAACAACCTTTGTAAAAAGTTTGCCAAACTTATGCAAGGGAAGTTTGAGATGAGCAGTATGGGAGAACTTAAGTTCTTCTTGGGACTCCAAGTAAGACAGACTGATGATGGATTGTCCATATCCCAGTCTAAGTTCACCAAGGAATTAATTAAGAAATATGGTATGGAGTCATCCTCCTCCATGAGAACTCCTATAGGAACAAGTATGCCAATATGCAAAGATGAGGCAGGTAAACCTGTTGATGAATCATTGTATAGAGGAATAGTTGGGTCTCTACTATATCTCACTGCTAGTAGACCTGACATTATGTATGCAACATGTGTCTGTGCTAGGTACCAAGCCTGCCCTAAAGAATCTCATTATACTGCAGTCAAAAGGATTCTGAGATATCTAAAGGGCACTCCTACTCTAGGTCTTTGGTACCCTAGGAATAGAGATTTTCAACTAACAGGCTATTCAGATGCAGATTTTGCAGGATGTAGAGAGGATAGAAAGAGTACTACAGGTACTTGTCAATTCCTGGGAGGAAGACTAATATCTTGGAGTAGTAAAAAGCAGACTAGTGTGGCAATTTCCACAGCTGAGTCAGAGTATATTGCTGCTGGAAGCTGCTGTGCACAGCTATTATGGATGCAGCATCAGCTTAAGGATTATGGTATTCAGGTAAGTAGAACACCTCTTTTATGTGATTCTAAGAGTGCTATTTCTATTGCTAATAATCCAGTTTCTCATAGTAGAACTAAGCATATAGAAATCAAATATCATTTTCTTAGAGAACATGTAGAAAAAGGAGACATCTCATTGGAATTTGTAAAAACAGATTATCAAATAGCAGATGTATTTACTAAGCCTTTAGATGAAACCAAATTCAATAAATTCAAAATTGAATTAGGTATGTTAAACATTGATTAATGTATTAACAAAATCATTAACAATGCTATTGAAGTGATATATAAGTAAGTTAAAGTAATAACAACCTAATCAAGTGTTAAAAAAAAAAAAAAAGGACACATTGAAGTTACAGAAATTGGCTAAGTAAGAATGTGTCGACACATTCAGTAATAATGTGTCGCCTCAGAGAAATTCTGTCGACAAGTCAGAAATATTGTGTCGACACAGAGAATATGTGTCGACACTTAAGAGTTTTATTGTCGACTTAACCAGAAATGTAATGTCGACTCAACCAGAATAATGGTGTCGACACTTACAGAATATGTGTCGACACTTGTCCTTAGTGTCGACACAGAATTTCTGTCTTTCTACAATGTATCCACGGTATCGACATAACCACAAGTTGGTGTCGACACATAGTAGGCTGAAGAAATGTCGAGTTAATAGAAGTTTGTGTCGACACATTCCGTCTGTGTCGACACATTTAGATTGTTTTTGGCGCCTTTTGAACTTCTTTCAACAGAAGCTATAAATAGGTCAAAAGCTCTTTTTGTCGACACGCTTTCAAGGTTTTCGAGACTCAAACCCTGTGTCGACAGTCTTTCTTTCTCTCTTCTCTCAAGCTTTCTCGACACAACGATGGCGCCAAGGATTGAAGATAACATCAATGAAGGATATGAGTTAGTGCGCCAGGCCTTTGCAGAGGCGCCGCCTGATGTTCAAGGAGTTATCACCCTTCTCTCTGCATCAGGGTTAGAATTTCTCATTTCAGAACCAACTAAGATCTGGAAGAAGGAGGTGCACGAGTTCTTTATCTCTGCATCAGTCCATTCTACTGGCCTCAAGATTAAGTCCACTGTTCAAGGGACGAAGGTAAAGATTAATCAAAGAAGTTTAAGAAAGATCTTCCAACTGCAAGTAGTTGAGAATGAAGAGGAAGTTCCTATATCTAAGACAAGGGAAGCCCTTCAATGGTGTGGCCTGGATTCAGGATTGAAGATTGGAGCTGCATTCAACAGGAAGGGAATGAATCAGCAAGGGAAGTTCTTGTCTGAAGTAGTTGGAAAGGTAATCCTCTGCAAGACAGGTGGACATGATAGGATTTCTGCCTATATGTTCAGCCTGATGACCAGGATAGTTTTTACTATTTCTACTGATTGGTCAGGAGTGCTCTTTGACAAGATCAAAGAGGGAATCAAGAAGCCTAACATGGCTAGGATCATGAGCCTGTACTTCACTGGAGTGATTCCTGAAGTGATGCAGCAGCTGCAAGGGAGTAAGATTAACCATATGAGAAGAATGGATATGAGACTATTCTCCAGGTGGGATAGGGTGCTGTCCAAGGATGTGCCTGAAGAGAGCAGGCCAGACACCCCTGTGCAATCCCCTACACCAAATCAAGAATCTGAACAAGTACAAGAAGGGACACAGCTTGACTCAACTGTGGTCCAGGAAGTATCAACACCTGCACAGATGCAGGGGGAGCCAGTTTCCACTCCTGCTCCAAAGGTATCTACTTCTGCTCAGGTATAGGGGGAGCTAATGTATTTTACTATAAAAGACATTGCTCATATTCTTATTATTGCACAGGTTCAGGGGGAGCTAGTGTCCACTCCTACTCCTGACACTCCAAATACTGAAGTGCAACTTCACGAAGAAGCACAGTTAAACATATCTCAAGATTTAACTGCTGCAGAGGTGACAACTCAAGTGGAATTTACTATGGAGGAGTTATTCCCAGATATTGATACTGCTGCTGATAAAGTAGGAGGTGGACAAGATATTGAGAAGTCCATAGGAATGGACATTGATCAGGAAGCTGCGGTTGAACCACAGGTTGAGGATGAGCCTGTGGATGTTGAAGCTGAGCAACAACCCCTTGGAACAGATACAATTCATCATCCACAAGAAAGAATTCATGTAGATACTTCCTCTGAAACAGAAACTGAAGATGCCAGGATGGCAAAGAAAAGAAAACTTGTTGTCTTTAAGAGAAGAAGCAAGAACTATAAGCAGGCTTTACAGACCACAACTCCACAAGTTTCTCCAGCCTTTGATTACAACAAATTCATGATAGATCTTCAAGTAAAATTGGATGAACAAAGGATGGCTATGGAAAAGTATGTAGATGAGAATAGCAAGTCACTTCAGTTTGACTTAGCTCAAGATATCAAGTCCATCCAATTTCAAGTCAACATGCATAAAACTGAAATGACAGATTGCTTCCACAAGGGTGGCAATGCTGTGGTTTATCTGGCTAAACAACAGGAGGCTATTTCTACAAAGGTGGATGATATTGCTTTGAAGCAAAGTTATGTTTTGGAAAATCAAATTAGAATGAATGAGAATTTAACTGAATCTCATAATGAGATTATTGAGGAGGTCAAGAAGATTGTTCCAGGTCTGCCTGCAGATAGAGCCAAAGAAATGGAAGAATTTGATAAGAATTTTCAGGCTGCTATTGCCTCTGTTAAGACTGTCATCACAACCTCTCAAAAGGACATATCTGAAAAGCTTCAAAAGTTAAGACCATTTTTCAAAGAAGGAGTGAATTATTTGGATGGCCAAATTCGATTTCAAAAGGAAGATTTAAGAGATCATGTATCTAGAGAAGCCATAAAGGGGGAGAGGATGCTAATTCATGCAGGCTCTGAGCACACCAAGTGGGTGACCAATAGCATACGAGCCACTTTGGGATATCCCCCATTGTGTGATGATGCTATGGTAGCTGAGTCAGGAATACAATCTAATCTACTTGAAGGCAATCAACCTGAGGTTGCCCAAGTCATATACCCCCCTCCAGATTTTGATTTGATTGATCAGAAAGTTCAAGAAATGTATAGTCCTCCAAAGGAGGTTACTAACATTGTCTTTGGAAAGGTTGATAAGCCTGAGGCTACTCTGAAAGAACAGCAGGATGCTCTATTGGCAAAGAAGAAATTCAGAGAGCAGGCTGTACTGAAGCCAGATTATGAGCAGTGGAGTCCTACTTCAAGGAACATAATACTCACTGCATGGAAAGCTGTACAGGATAAAGTTCATGAGAGAGGGAAGTGGTACAATGAAATTGAATAGCAGAAGTATGAGGCAAGACAAGAGGCAATTGTACAATTCAGAAGGAAAGCCAAGCTGGGAAGACTGCCATCAGATGCTAAGGAGCCAAGCAAATACTTCCCAAAGCCTTTTCATTATTTTGAAAGGCAAAGGATCAAGGAAGAAGCTCAGAAGAAGGCTGATCTTAAAGGAAAGAAGATAGCTGAAGAATCAGAAGCTCCTGTGACAGCTACAATTCAGTCTGGCAAAGGGATTATGATTAGAGAGCCTGATCAATCCTGATTTTGTTTTAAATATTTTGTAATGTTGTGATGTAATCATCAAATGTAAAACTTTGTAATCAAACATTACCCTGTTATAAACAAAATGTTGTTTGGCATATTATAATGTGCATTCTGTGATGATTGATTCTGAATTATTCTATGTTATGTTTTGTTTATATTTAAAGTATTCCTGCTATGTCATTAATCATCATTTAGTACTGTTTATAAATGGTGTATATCATTGGCTATAGGGGTTATGACTTCTCCAAATAGGGGGAGATTGTTGGGTACATTGGAAAATGTGTACCTGATTTGAAGAAGCCCAACTTAGCTCAATGATAAACATCAAGGTGTATTTGATGTTGTTTTAAGTTGACATGTGCAGGTGGAGAATTGATAAAGTATGCAGAAAAATTCTAAGTCCAAGTGTCGACACAAAGGAAGCAGTGTCGACACACAGAAGAAAATAGTCGACACAACACTGGGAAGCAGTGTCGACACATAGCAGTTAGTCTACAACTACACTGGGAAAAAGTGTCGACACAGAAGAAGTAAGTCGACACAACACCGGGAATTTGTGTCGACACAGAAAAAGAGTCGACACAACACTGGGAAATTGTGTCGACACAGAAGAAAAGAGTCGACACAACATTGGGAGAATGTGTCGAACACAGAAGAGTATAGTTGATCTCAAGATTGTCGACATCATCTGAATGTGTCGACACAGAAGAAAATAGTCGACCTCAAGTTTGTCGACACCAGCAGAATGTGTCGACACATTGTGATTTAGTCGACACATTATAGCAGAGTTAAAAAATGAATGTGTCGACACCTGAAGGCTAAGTCGACACTTACTAAAGTTATGATTCTACAACAACTGTGTCGACACACAGGACTTGTGTCGACACACTGGAGAGTCAAGATCAAATTATTTGCAGAAGAAGCTGTGTCGACTCAAAGGCAACTTAGTCGACATCACTGAAGACTGTGTCGACACCAAAGTCAATTATGTCGACACAGATAGACAGATGGACTCGACACTTTCTAACAGACTGTTTCAACAACTTGTGATTCAAGACTAAGGCATAGGACTTGATTGAAGACTTGACAGCTGTGGGTTACCACCGGTTAACTGAAGCTGTCAGACTTGTCAGAAAACGGTTAGAAACCGGATCAGCCGGTTACCATGAAGAATGTCTATAAATAGACAGATTCAGAAGGAGAAAGTCAATCAACAACATATAGAACTGACCTTTTGAAATACATTGGATCAGAAAGTGGAGAAGGATTACAATTCTACTCATTTCAAGAAAGTGCTAGGCACTTAAGAAGATCTTCTCCGGGAGATCTAAGAAGACTATCTAAGGATAGATCTAAGAAGAGTTCTAATCAGAATTCAGAAGAATCATTCAAAGTTCTGGATAGAGAGAGATCAAGTCAGAATTTGAAGAAGAAGAAAGAATCCACCAGTGGATTCTCAAGAAGCTGTTTGGAATCAACTCAGCTAAGTACATTTTCAAGAAGCTTTGAAGAAGGCTAAGAAACAGTTGATTGCATCAGCTGATCAAGAATTGTCATTGCCTTTTCTCTCTCAACTTTGGCAAGACAATTAAAACAATCTTTTCTATATTTCTGTAGGATCTGTTTATACAGATCTGAGTTGTAAGCCTATGTTATAAAGGCTGAGTGTAAGAGTGTTGAACTCTGAGTGGTAGGGCTGTTTGCCTGAGTGTAGGAGAAGGATATTCTCTGAGTTGTAGGCCTTGGGGCAAGGCTGAGGTAGGGCAGTTGTGCCTGAGTTGTAGGAACCAGTTGGGTTCTGAGTTGTAAGATCTATTGATCTGAGATAAGTGGAAGTTTGGCCGAATCTAGCATACTGCTAGATAGGTGAAGGGGGAAAGTGGATGTACCCAGACCTTGGGGAACCACTATAAAACATAGTGCAATCTGTGATGTTTTGTTTTCTGTGATTGCTGTGTTTATTATATTAGTTATTAAATTGAATTCTGCCTAGAAGTTTTAGAAAGAGAAGCAGAACCTATTCACCCCCCCCCCCCCTCTAGGTGTTTAGGCTGCCTTGAAAGTTAAACTATCACTAACTTCACCACCACACGTATTGGTTCAGCGAGTTTGCCCGACACAGACCTTTTCTTCTGGCAGATCAGGCGGACGCTGGGGTCGAGATTGAGATGATGGCATGCGACGTCCGCCTCGATCCCTGGCATGTCTGTCACATCCCAGGCGAAGATGTCGATGTTGTCCTAGATGCAGCCCTTGATCCTCTCCTGGTCTTCCTTCTTCAACTTTCCCCCGATCTGCACTGTCTCGGGCTTCCCTCCCAGGATGGTAATCTCCTTCTCAACCTCCTCAGCAGCCTCCAGCCTAGCCTTCTCTTTCATCTCCTTCTCGAACTCTAATGCTTCTCCCATCCACGAGATCGTGTTGATAGTCGTAACGCAACACTGTCTTGCTGCCTTGGGATCTCCCCGGATCTGGACTTGCACTCCTCCGTTATTGAACTTTAGGCACTGATGGAAAGAAGAGGGTACGCATCGAATGACGCTGATAAGGGGACGCCCAAAGATAGCGTTATAGCTGCTCGAAGCGTCCACGATGACGAACCAGCAGTTTCGGGACATCCCTCCCAAGGTAATATGAAGTCTCACTCCTACTTCCTTTCTCTCGCCCAAGAACCCGAACAGAGGTCCATCTGAGGCTAGCACCCTCCTGACTTCCACCTTCATCTCATCAAAAGCCTTCTTGAAGATCATGTTCACTGAACTCCCGTTGTCCATTAAGATCCTCAAGACTATAAAGTTTTCGATGACCGTCTTTATTACCAAGGCATCACAGTACGGGTCTTCATAATCTGACATATCCTTCGACAAGAAGGTGATCTTATCTACCGGGGGAGGGGTCAAGGATATCGAAGCAATGCTCCGACGGAAAATAGTTTGGAGGCTCCCTTTGCGGGTGGCCTCGATCCCCCCACCCCCCGTGGATTACCCCATTCCCTCCTCGGGCACCCACATCTACCCGGTATTCACATCGGTCTTCGACCTCAGCTCCTCCTTCACCCTCGACTTCAGCTTCCACAATCCTGGGTGGTAGTGGTTGTATCCCTCCGGCTATCGCCGCTCCTCGGAACTCCAGAAACTCGGGGCAGGTGGCCATCGCGTTCCCTTTCTCCTGATGAAAGTCACAAAAAAGCAATGTCGTACCTTCGTTTCTTCCTCCTCTGCCAAGTTGATTTCTCATTTGCTGGGGGGGGGGGGGGGGTAACCTTGGGCCCGGTCTCCACCGCCGAGGGTTAAATCGTCCTTACCCTTCCTAGTGATTGCCCCAACCCTGAGCCACTCCTCTTCCCTGACCCTAGAATGGTCCTCCCGTCGGCCTCCATGCCGGTCGATTACCCGGCTCCTGCACTCCCCATCCCTGCTCCTACCCCTTGTGGGGTACCTGCAAGTCTTGACCCTTCGAATCATCCCTTTTTCTCCCCTCCTGCTGCCTGGACCCTCCTTGTTCCTTCGCTTCGATCTCCCCCACGCTCTCCTGCTTCATTACGAACTCGGGGTTCGTGGCTTCCCCTTCGATCTCCTTCACCGCCCTTTCCATCAGCTCCTCGAAGGAAAGAGGTGGCTCCCGCTTAAGCTCCATTTTGAAGAATCCCTGACGAAGCCCCAGTGTGAAGACCATCATCAGGGTGCACCCTGGCGCTTCCTAAACTTGGAGTACCTTTTCTTAGAATCTATCCACATAACTTCCCAGAGTTTCATCCGACTCCTGCTTGATGTCTGTGAAAAAAGAGCTAAATAAAGGAAAATTTTATTGCTCCAAAAAGATAATCATTACATAAGTATGCCCCCTTATTTATAGAAAACAGAGGAGATGAGAGAATACAACAAACGATGTGGGACTAAATACAATCCGCGCGGCCTATGCGGTTTGACAACGTCAAACCGCACACTATACAAAGAACAACTGAAGACCACCCAACGATAACTGAGGAAAGCCTCCAGACTGCCAGGGAAGACCTCTGGTGCAGGCCACCAGACCGCAACTGCGGGTTGCCACCAGGCCGCAACTGCGGGTTGCCACCAGACCGCAGTTGCGGCTAACCATCAGACTGTTGTTGCGGTAAGCCACCAGACCGCAACTGCGGGTTGCCACCATACCGCAGTTGCGGACTCCAACCAGACTGCAGTTGCGGACTGCCACCAGACCGCAGATGCGGACTCCCACCATTGTTGTTGCGGCAAGTCTCCAAGCTGCTACTGCGGCTAACCACCAGGCTGCTATTGCGACAAGACTCCAGGCTGCTACTACAGCTAACCTTCAGACCGCAGCTGCGGCTAGCATCCAGACCGCAGCTGCGGGAAGACCTCCAAAATTGGAAAGCCATACGGGAAGCTGACTACCAAACCACAACACTGCTAAACAGTTAGACCGTCAATCCTGCCAAGATAATTGCCAGACATAACAGTTGTCACTAACCAAAACGCCAAACAATCAGACCGCCTGGACAAACTGCCTGACCGCCTGAACTACAAGCCGCTGCGACTAGATCATCAAACTGTCGAACTCTAACACTCCCCCTCAAGCTGGAACTATATATCAACCATGTTCAGCTTGCTACAAACATCTGAAAGAGAAGCAGAAACTGATTTCGTGAAGATGTCTGTCAGTTCTTTATCAGAAGTGACAAACAGAGTGCAGATCTGGTTCTTTAACACTTCTTCTCTAATGAAATGACAATCGACTTCAATGTGTTTTGTTCTCTCATGGCAGACAGGATTCTTTGATATGTAAATCGCGGCTTGTTTATCACAGAACATAGGGAGAGGATAATCATAGACTTCTCCCAAGTCAAGCATAAGCGCTCGTAACCACTTCAATTCGCAAATGTTGAAGTCATGCTCCTATACTCAACTTCAGCACTTGACCTTGAAACCACTGACCGCTTATTGCTTTACCAGCTAACAAGATTTCTTCTTACAAAGGTGCAAGAACCTGATGTAGAATTTTTATCTTCTTTGTCATCAACATAGCTGGCATCAGAATATGATTCAATCTTCAAATGATTATGCTTCTGAAACAACAACCCTTTCCTGGAGATCCTTTCACATACTCCAGAATTTTCATAGCAGAACGCAGATGACACTCTCTATGAGTTTGCATAAACTGACTCACCTTCCCAACTGCATAACAGATATTTGGTCTTATAACAGTCAGATAGATAAGTTTGTCTACAAGTCGCCAGTACACAATACAATCTGCGAGAAGAGGAGAATCTTCAGTCCACCCCTTATCATCCCCAACAGTCATCGGGCAACGAGCAGGTCTTGTGCCAAGAATACCAGTTTCCTTTAAGCGATCTAGCAAATACTTCCTCTGCGAAAGAACTACGGAGTTTCTCTTTCGTGAAATCTCAATTCCCAGAAAATACATCGGAGTTCCCATATCCTTAGTAACAAAATGTTGTCGAAGATATCGTTTTGCCATATCAATGTCTTCTTTATCATCACCAGTAAGAAGAATATCATCAACAGAGACGGCAAGAATCACAAGGCCTTTAGTAGTCTTACGTATAAACAAAGAATGATCAGCAGAACTCCGATTGAACCCAATAAGAGAAACAACCCCACTAAACTTATTAAACCAAGCTCGTGGACTCTGCTTTAAATCATAAATCGCCTTCCGAAGCTTGCATAACTGAGACTCCCCCTGAGCAACATATCCAGGAGGTTGCTCCATGTAAACCACCTCTTGATAATTACTATAGAGGAAGGCATTCTTAACATCTAACTGAGACATTTCTCAGTCTCTATTAACCGCGACAGAGAAAAGAACATGTATAGTGCTGATGCGAGCAACCGGAAAGAAGGTATCAAAAAAGTCAACACCATACGTCTGAGTAAATCCTTTGGCAACCAGCCTCGCCTTAGAGTGGTTAACAGAACCACCTGGAAGATACTTGACAACAAAAACCCATCGATAACCAACCACATCTTGTTGGAACCCCACCTGTTTAGGATTGATTTTGGCTAGATTCACTATTAGGATTCTCAGATGACCCACATTGTATAGTCTAGGGTTATAAGTCTTTATCTAAGTCTAGGTCAAGTCAACAAACTTAGTTTGGTTGGATCAACCTTCAGAAGACATAGAGACAGAAGACCTTCAGAGAAAAGCAGTTTTCTAAGAGCAGGAAAAGTCGCTCGACGATAGCTGAACTCAGCTCGACGATCGTCGATCTCCGATCAACGAACTCAGAGTTCCTTCTCTGAGTTGAGCTCGATGAAAGTCCAGCTGAGGTCGATGATCTCTGATCTCTTATCAGAAGTTGAGCTCGACGAAAGTCCAGCTAAGGTCGACGATCTCTGATCTCTTATCAGAAGTTCAGCTCGACGAAAGTCCATCTCTGGTCAACGATCTTGGAACTCAGATTGGTAGTTCTTTTTCAGATCATAATCTCTGAGCTCAGCTCGACGAAAGAGATTTCTCAGCTCGACGAACTTGGAGTTCAGGTCGACGAAATTCTCCCTGAGGTCGATTATTTTCTTTCAGGTTCTGTTCGACGTTTTCTCTCTTCAGTTTCTCAGTTCGACTGTCAATTTATTTGATTATATTTAAGCAGTAATACTCTGATAATTAATGTTTATATTCTCAAAAATATAGTCGTTACATGGCAGCATTAATTATGGTATTCACAGAGTAATTATTTGGCTTATTTACTGGGACAGTTGAGGAAACAAATTAAAGACTATTCTAGCCGTTCAGTCTCCCAAATTTCGGCAATCAATCAAGGATAGGATTCAAAATTCAAAGGCTGATTTCTGAAAGGAATATAAAAGATCTTTTTCAGAAGATTGCTGCAACAGAACAAGAATACATAAAACTAAAAAAAGAAGACAGTTCTCATATATTTTCAGTCTTCTTAAGTTTTGCTTAAGGATTCTCTAGAGACAAACAATCTTCATCAGTCTAAAAGTTTCCTGAAGATCAATCTTCAATCTGAAGGCCTACACCCTGAGCAAAGCTCTCCTCTCCTGATCTCTTCTACATCTCAGGAGGAGCTTGACAAGAACAACTCCACTAGTCTTCTCAGTGCTTTGAGAAAGAGAAGACATATTTTACTTTAACTCTCCTGTACAAAGGGTTTTTAACTCCCTTCAAAAGTTATCTTTTGGTTGTCAAGTCTCCTGATCAAAAGATTTGGTTTGGTTTTTGGGCACCGGGTCAAAAGCTCAAAGGGTTGTTATATCTCTCTTAAAAAATAGATATTCTGGTGGCAGGGCACCTGATCAAAAATATGTAGTGGATTCCTACCAGGGTGGTAGAAGAGTGGATGTACTCAAGTTTAGGGGAACCGTTATAAATTCCTTGTGTCGTCTGGATTGCTCTATTTTATATTTTTTGTGTGTTGTGATTGTTTTTGTTTTCTTTTTATATATATAGATATCACTTATTTTAATTCCGCTATAAAAATTAATCAAAAGTTTTTAAAACTTTATTCACCCTCTAGAGTTAGTGTAATCTATCCTCTCACTTTCAATTGGTATCAGAAGAAAGGTTGTTTAATTTCACAAGCTAACACCTGAACCAAAAAATCTTTGGTAGATCTCATTTACTCTATTGTCTCTTTCTATCATGGCACAGAATAAAGAATATTCAAGTATCAGACCTCCAGTGTGCAATCTTAATAAATTTGCTCTCTGGAAGGCAAGGATTAGGTTGTATATGAATTCAATAGATGAAGATATCTACAATGCTATTTTGGCAAGTCCCTCACCTCCAGTGACTACTACAACTAGTACAAGTGCAGTGTCACCACCTGAGTGGACTGAAGCACAGAAGAAAACCAAGATTGCTGATGCTAAGGCAATAAATATTCTGGCCAAAACTATGTCTGATGACATATTCCAGAAGGTTGCAGAATGCACATCAACAAAGGTCATTTGGGATTCTCTTGACCAAATGGTAGCAGGATCAGCTGATGAAAGAAAAGATAGAAGATCTAATCTCAATTCCCAATATGAGAACTTCAAGAAAGAAAAATCAGAGTCAGTTGCTGATATGTACAACAGACTCAGCTTGATCATCAATGAGCTGAAGAACCTGGACAAGAACATATCACTGACTGATATCAATGATAAAATCCTTATGTGCTTCCCTAGCACATGAGACTCTAGAATCTGGCCAATCAAGGAGGTCAGATGCCTAAATGAAATTTCCACTAAGTCTTTGTTAGGCAAGCTCAAGTCCTATGAGCAGCTGATCAAGACTAGGGAAGCAGCTGAACAGAAGACTTCCACCCCATGAAGAAAGGAGCAAAGCATTGCATTTAAGGCATCTGAAAAATCAGAAGCACTACCAGCAAATGAAGATTTGATGAGTCTCTTAGGCAAGAGATTCTACAAAATGGCTAAGAAAGAATTCAGAAGAAGGTCAACAAGGAATGAAGACAAACCAAGGTATGACAAAACTCCTACCAAGGAAATTGTTTGTTATAGTTGCAGGAAGTCTGGACACATTCTACCTGAGTGTCCAGAGGCTCAAAAGAAGGATAAAAGAAAAGAGAAGAAATACAAGAAGCACTACAGTAAGCCGTCTTCCAGCAAGTATAAGAAGAAGGAAAATGACTTTATTGCTGAGACTTGGAGTGAGTTTGAAGAAGAGTCTTCATCTTTCAGCTCCAGTGAAGATGAAGAAGAGGCAAAAGCCAGAGAAATTTGCCTGATGGTAATTGATGCTTCATGTATTCATTCAGCAGCTGATGAAACAGCAGAAGAATCAGAAGCTGAGGGTTCTGAGTCAGAAGAGGATCAAATAATATCCTCCTTTGATTTTACTTCAGAACATTTTAAAACTGAATTTAAGTTACTATGCAATGACCTAATTAAATCTGAGAAGGAAATCAAACTTCTCAGAGACAAATTAGTTGAATATGACAATCTGTTCGCTGAAAATATAAAACTAAAGAATGAACTAGATATAGCTTTTGAACAAATCATTTCTTTGAAAACTGAACTAAATGAGGCTAAACAATTTGAAGAATCCCTTAATGGGAGAAGTATTAAATTAATGAATATAACCAGCACAGTAAATGTTAGGCTTAATAGTAAATTAGACTTAGGAGCTTCATCTAGTCAGCCATCAATACTTAAGAAAAATATTCTTTCAACCCCTATCAAATTCATATCAGAAAAGGGCAAAGAAAAATTAGAAGACAACAACCAACAAACAGAAGAATTTCAAAAACTCAAGGAAAAGAAAAGGAAAAATTAAAATTTCAATAAAAACCATGTTCAATATCTTTCGTCGAACTCAGTTCGACGAAATGTATATGGTTCGTCGAACTCAGATCGACGAACTATGAACGCAGATTTTATATATAATAATCGTATAACTGCGATCGACGAAATTTATATGGTTCGTCGAACCGCGATCGACGAAATTGGGGCACAGGAAATGAATACTTTCATTCTCTGAGCAGAGTTCGACGAACTCATCCCTATTCGTCGAACGCAGATCGACGAACTTACTGAAATTCGTCGAACTTAGATAATTTCAACAAAAACCTAAATTTCTCCAGAAATGTTAATCAATCTAAATCATTTGTTAATCCTTTTACACATTAGATAATTCCACCAAGAAAATTCCATCTCTTAGGCTATAAGAGTCAACCAGAATTTTTGTATATTTCTAGTCTTAAATTTGAAAAGAATCAAAGACCCAAGGTTATCTGGGTCAAGAACACTTGATCTATTTTCTTGTAGGTGATGGTCTATCCTACCACAGAGCAACAATGGTACTTAGATAGTGGATGCTCAAAGCATATGACAGGAAGAAAGGACAACTTAACAAACTACAAGTCAAAGCTTAGACCATAGGTGATCTTTGGAGACTCCAATTGTGGTCAAACAGAAGGCTATGAGAATGTTAAAGTTGGAGCTGTTACATTCAAGAAGGTAGCATATGTGAGTGGTATAAAACATAATCCGATATCCATAAGCCAGTTATGTGATGAAGGTTATCAGGTATCTTTTACTAAATCTTCCTGTACTATTACTTCAATAGATAACAAAACTGTTTTAACTGGACTTAGACAAAGAAATATTTATGTAGTTAATTTCAAGTCAGCTAGTTTAGAAATTTGTTTGTTTAATCAAGTTAGTAATAATAATGATTTATGGCATAGAAGACTCGGACATGTTAACCTTAGAAATATTGCTAAATTATCTAGGGACAATCTTGTTAAAGGATTGCCTTCTGGCCCCTACAAGAAGGAAAGTCTCTGCAGGACTTGTCAATTAGGCAAGCAAACTAAAAATAGCTTTAAATCTATTAATAAGAGTGATTCACCCAGGATTCTGTACTTGCTACATATGGATCTCTTTGGACCCATTGATGTACAAAGCTTAGGAAGGAAATCCTATACTTTAGTTATTGTAGATGACTTCTCTATATTCACTTGCGTGTTCTTTTTGAGAAACAAGTCAGATAACTTCAAAGTTCTTACAGACTTTCTTAAGAGCAATCAGATTGAGTACTCTACTCTAGTTGCATTGATCTGAAGTGATTATGACACTGAGTTTGATTCTCTTCTCATGCAAGAATTCTGTGAGAAGGAAGGTATCAGACATTGCTTCTCTGCTCCTAGAACTCCTCAACAAAATGGGGTAGCAGAAAGGAAAAATAGAACCATTATTGAATCTGCGGGGACATTGCTTGCAGATGCTTACTTGCCCCTATCATTTTGGGCAGAGGCTGTAAGCACAGCAAACTATGTTTTGAACAGGAGTTTAATACATAAACTTAAGGGCAAGACTCTCTATGAATTGCTTAAAGGGAAGCAACCTAAAGTTAACTATATTAAAGTTTTTTGTTATAGATGTTATATACACAATAATAATAAGAAACATCTTAGAAAGTTTGAAGCCAAAGCTGCAGAGAGAATTTTCCTTAGATATTCCCAAGTCAGCAAGCTCTATAGGGTATTTAATAAAACAACTTTGAAAATGAAAGAATCTGTACACATTTCATTTGATGAAGCTAACATGTATTACAAGGAGAAGGATTCTTCTACCCGAGATTTATTGCAGGTACCCAACTGTGTGAGAAATTGGATGATTTAAACCTCATCCAAGAGATTGTATCACATCCATCTCCACAAGTTGATGAAGACAGTGAAGAAGATATCATTGAAATAATTGTTGAACCTATAACAACCAATATAATTCCACAAGAGCAATTAATCCCCAATGCTATTGCTGAACAAACTCCTCCTACAGATCTTGTCACACTTAGAGATCATCTTATATCTCAAGTGATTGGAGACATATCAGTTGATGTGCAAACAAGACATCAACACAACCAAGATTTGATGCATGCTTGCTTCATATCTCAACTTGAGCCTCAATCCATAAAAGATGCAGAGCAAGATCCCCACTGGATTATTGCAATGCAAGAGGAGCTCAATCAATTTGAGAGATGCAGAGTTTGGAATTTAGTTCCAAGACCCAAAGACTACCCAGTCATTGGAAGTAAATGGGTATTTAGAAACAAATTGGATGCACAAGAAGTTATAGTAAGGAACAAAGCAAGATTGGTAGCTCAAGGCTATTCTCAGGAAGAAGCAATTGATTATGATCAGACTTTTGCTCTTGTTGCAAGGTTGGAAGCTATCAGGATATTCCTTGCTTATACAACCTACAAGAAGTTCAAAGTCTATCAGATGAATGTCAAGAATGCTTTCTTAAATGGTGAACTCAAAGAGGAAGTCTATGTGGAGCAACCACCAGGTTTTATCTCTCCAACTCATCCCTCTTTTGTTTTCAAATTGCATAAAGTTCTTTATGGTTTAAAAAATGCTCCAAAAGCTTGGTATGAGACCCTAGCTAGCTTTCTTTTAAAACATAAGTTCTCTAAGGGCATAATAGATAGGACTTTATTTTTCAGGCATCATAAAGATAAAGTTTTGTTAATACAAATATATGTGCATGACATCATTTTTGGCTCTATTGATTCCAAACTATGTCAAAGGTTTTCTGACCTGATGCATTCAAAGTTTGAAATGAGTAGCATGGGTGAGCTTTCATACTTCATTGGTCTTCAAGTGAAGCAATCCCCTGATGTCATTTTCATCTCCCAATCTAAATATGTTAAGGAGTTAGTTAAGAGATTTGGGATGTCTGATGCCTCAACTATGAAAACACTCATGACTTTCAATGTTGTGATTGATTCTGATGAACATGGCAAGCCAGTTGATCAGAAAACATATAGGGCTATTGTTGGGTCCTTATTGTATCTCACAGCTAGTAGACCAGATATAATGTCTGCAATATGCCTTTGTGCTAAGTTCCAAGTAAAGCATAAAGAATCTCACCTTATTTTCCTTAAAAGAATTTTGAGATATATAAAGGGTTGCTCAAATCTAAGACTCTTTTATCCAACTAAGTCAGAATTTAAATTAACTGGATTCTCAGATGCTGACTTTACTGGATATAGAGTTGACAGGAAAAGCACATCAGGAATATTTCAATTCCTTTGTGATGGGCTTTTGTCTTGGTTATGTAAGAAACAGACATCAGTGTCAACTTCAACTGCAGAAGCTGAATATATTGCAGCTGACAGTTGATGTTAACAAATATTGTGGATTCAAAACCAACTCCTGGATTATGGTTATAATCTAAATAATTCAACTATATTTTGTGATAGTACCAGTGCAATTTCCATTGCACAAAATCCAGTGCATCATAGTAGGACCAAGCATATAGAAATTAAGCATCATTTCATTAGAGATTGTGTGGACAAAATGAAAATTAACCTTGTCTTTATCTCTACTGATTTACAAAGAGCAGACATCTTCACCAAACCATTGGATGAGAAGAAAAATTTGTTCTTCTTAAATCAGTTAGGTATGATTAATGGGGAAGGCTTAATTTGATTTCTGTCCAAGGTCGAAGAATTGGTCATATTTCGTCGAACGGAGATCGGCGATCTGTGAACTCTTCTTGATAATTTTCGTCGACCTGAGATCGACGAAATCTCTGTGTGAAGTCTTTTTCGTTGAACGGAGATCGACGATCTTGCTTCAGAAAATATTTCGTTGACCTGAGAACGACGATCTATTTTCCCCCTCTTCAAACTGAGATCGACGATATCATTTCTTCATGAAATTTTTTCGTCGACCTGAGATCGAAGCTTTTTCTTTTTCGCAGGACGGAGTTCGTCATTTCAACTTCTAAAAACTTATAATAGGGTTTTCATCGAACTCCATCCCGCGCTTTCGACTTCCCCTCTGCACTTGATCTTTTGTTGTTTTTGCAAAGCAATGGCGGTTTCTCCAGCACTTCTAACAACAATGAAGTTCGACACAGGATTTGACATCGACATGGAATCTTTCTCTCATTCTGATTAGATATTTCAAGAAATTCTGAAGTTGTTTGACAGTTCAAATCTTAAATTTCTCATGACAACCAGAATCAAACTACATATACCAGAGATTAAAGAATGGGTTTTCACGACACAGAATGAGGATTCTCAAGTCCTTATCGGCTCTATTTCTAGTAACCTGATTCCTTTTTCTCCTGAGATTCTGACTGAAATTTTTTGTTTTGTGAATGGAGAAGATGAGCTAGAATTATCTAGCAGAGAATTTGATGAGATGCTAGATAGGTTATAACATTCTGCAGGAAACCCTAACCATCTTCTTAAAAAAAATTATCTATAGAATATAGATTTCTGGCTGATATAGTAGGCAAAGTGTTGTTAGGAAAGCACTCTGCACATGACCATATTACTAGGCACCAGTTCAACTTGATGTGTGCCCTAGTTAATCAGAAGTCAGTAAACTGGGGTAGAATTTTGTTTGATTTGATAAAAAGGAAAATTAATAAGAAGAATGTTTGTTTTGGAAGGATTCTAGGAATCTTTTTGCAGGCAAAGGCTCCAGAGCTATTGGTCTCCCAGACCATATTTATCAATGCCTCAAAAAGGCTTTCTTCTGCCCTATTTGGCAGATGGGAGAGGACCATTCCCAAGCCCTTCAGGGCCTCCTCTTCCAGAATAGCTTCTGAGAACACAGGGGCTGATTCAGCCACTCCCCCACCTCATGAAGAAGCTCCTACTCTCTCCCCTGTTAATCCTCCATCTACATAACATCCCTCTCACTCTAGACATGCCCAACTGGATGAAATTCTCTAAGAATGAAGTGAAAGCAAGGAAGAAGAGCAGGAGATACTCTCCTCCACTCAAATTCAGGAGAGGTCTTCCTCCTCCTCCTGCAGCTGGATCCTCAGGGAATGTTTCTCAAGCTCAGAAGTCTACTTCCCATCATTCCAAATCTTCTTAAGGCAGACAGCAGTACAGTTCTAGCAGCAATAGACAGCAGCAATACCAAAAGCAAAGCAGATAGCAGAAATCATTTGAAACAAATCAGTAAGATAAAGCTAGTCCTGAAAGGCCTCTATCCCCAGTGTGTGATCCAGAACTGGATCATAACCCTAAGATGGCCAGGTTTAAAGAGCTTATAGGATTATCTCAAATCAGAAAAGCTAAGGAAGAAAAACAAGATACTTCCCAGTACACTACAATGTCTTCATACAAAAAGAAAGAGCTGGACAAGTATCAGGTACAAAATCTTTTTAATGTTGATACATATATGTCTTTACATTCTGAAGCAGTTGTACCAAGAGCTGCTTCTGTGACAATTCTTGGAGCTCAAGACATGAAAATGACTGTTAAGGAAGCTGCTGATCCAAACAGAGAAACTATCTTCAAACCAGCTACAGATGAAAAGAAGGATAATTCAAAGAAGGCCTGAAAATTTTTGCTTGTTCTAAACTTTATTTTGAACTTGTTTATTTGTGTAAACTTTTCACAAGGCCATGTTGTTTTATATCTGCTGAACAATTATAATTCTGCCAGATATTTTTCAGTTTTGTGATTTTTCTTTGTTATATTGTTAGTAGTGATCTCACCCAAATAAGGGGAGATTGTTGGAACCCCATCTATTTAGGGTTGATTTGGGCTAGGTTCACTATTAGGATTCTCAGATGACCCACATTGTATAGTCTATGGTCATAAGTTTTTTTCTAAGTCTAGGTCAAGTCAACAAACTTAGTTTAAGTTGGATCAACCTTCAAAAGACATAGAGACAGCAGACCTTCGGAGAAAAACAGTTTTCTAAGAGCAGGAAAAGTCGCTCGATGATAGGTGAACTCAGCTCGACGATCGTCGATCTGGGATCGACGAACTCAGAGTTCCTTCTCTGAGTTGAGCTCGATGAAAGTCCAGCTGAGGTCGGCGATCTCTGATCTCTTATCAGAAGTTGAGCTCGACGAAAGTCCAGCTAAGGTCGACGATCTCTGATCTCTTATCAGAAGTTCAGCTCGACGAAAGTCCATCTCTGGTCGACGATCTTGGAGCTCAGATTGGTAGTTCTTTTTCAGATCATAATCTCTGAGCTCAGCTCGACGAAGGAGATTTCTCAGCCCGACGAACTTGGAGTTCAGGTCGACGAAATCCTTCCTGAGGTCGATTATTTTCTTTCAGGTTCTGTTCGACGTTTTCTCTCTTCAGTTTCTCAATTCGACTGTCAATTTATTTGAATATATTTAAGCAGTAATACTCTGATAATTAATGCTTATATTCTCAAGAATATAGTCGTTTCATGACGGCATTAATTATGATATTCACAGAGTAATTATTTGGCTTATTTACTGGAACAGTTGAGGAAACAAATTAAAGACTATTCTAGCCGTTCAGTCTCCCAAATTTCGGCAGTCAATCAAGGATAGAATTCAAAATTCAAAGGCTGATTTCTGCAAGGAATATAAAATATCTTTTTCAGAAGATTGCTGCAACAGAACAAGAATACAGAAAACTAAAAAAAGAAGACAGCTTTCATACATTTTCAGTCTTCTTCAGTTTTGCTTCAGGATTCTCCAGAGACAAACAATCTTCATCAGTCTAAAATTTTCCTGAAAATCAATCTTCAATCTGAAGGCCTACACCCTTAACAAAGCTCTTCTCTCCTGATCTCTTCTACATCTCAGGGGGAGCTTTGATAAGAACAACCTCACTAGTCTTCTCAGTGCTTTGAGAAAGAGAAGACAACATCATTTTCTTTTTAACTCTCCTGTACAAAGGGTTTTTAACTCCCTTCAAAAGTTATCTTTTGGTTGTCAAATCTCCTGATCAAAAGACTTGGTTTGGTTTTTGGGCACCTGGTCAAAAACTTAAAGGGTTGTTATATCTCCATTAAAAAATAGATATTCTGGTGGCAAGGCACCTGATCAAAAACCTGTAGTGAATTCCTACCAGAGTGGTAGAAGAGTGGATGTACCCAAGTTTAGGGGAAACACTATAAATTCTGTGTCGTCTGGATTGCTCTATTTTTTATTTTTTGTGTGTTGTGATTGTTTTTGTTTTCTCTTTATACATATAGATATCACTTATTTTAATTCCGCTATAAAAATTAATCAAAAGTTTATAAACTCTATTCACCCCCCCCCCTCTAGAGTTAGTGTGATCTATCCCCTCACTTTCACATCTGCTCCCAGAGGTGTGGGAACAAGAGTCCAAGTACCTCTCTCCATTATGGTTTCTATTTCTTCATCCATAGCATTCTTTCACTGCGGAATAGCAAGAGCCTCTTGATATGTAGCCGAGATGACAGTAGAAGATATAGCAAGAGCAAAACACTTGGCAACCGGAGAAAGCCGAGCATATGAGACAACATCTTCAATAGAATGCTTAGTGCATTGACGGACACCATTTCACAGGGAAATGGGAAGATCAAGATCACTTCGGTACATAGGAGCAGATCTATTGTCAGAAGATAGAAGAGGCTCGAGAACAGACACAGAAGGCTCCAAGGGCAAAGATTCAGTCTCGAGAGAAGGAGACGGTGTAACGGGAAAAGTGGTGGAAAGAACTGGGTCTGGCATAAGTGTCGAGATAATAGGATTTGAAGAGGAAGTATCAGAAGGCAAGAGAGAAGAAGCAGGAGAAAAATATGATGTATCCTCAAAGAAAGTGACATTAGCAGAGACGTACTGTTTTTCGAGAAGAGGATCAAGACAGCGATATCCCTTCTGAGTCAGACAATAACCAAGGAATATGCATTTAACAGAACGGGGAGAAAGTTTGTCACGACCAAGAGAAGGTACGAGAACAAACACCGTACATTCAAAAATTCGAAGAGGGGAGACGGTTCAGCCTCGGGATACAAAATGGAAAATGGAGTCTTGTCCTGAAGAATAGATGAGAGAATTCGATTAATGAGATAGCAGGAGAGAAGGACAGCATGACCCCAATAAGACCGAGAAACATTCATTTGTAACAGAAGGCTGCGAGCAACATTCAAGAGATGACGATTCTTGCGTTCAGCAACGTCATTCTGTTGAGAAGTATAGAGGCAAGAAGTTTGATGAATCAAACCATGACCCGTACAAAAATCAGAAAATTGATGACTGACATATTCCTTGACATTATCAGCACGAAGAATTTGAATAGGCACATTAAACTGTGTCAAGATCTCATTATAAAAGGCGATAAAGACGGTGTAAAGTTCAGAACGATCTTTCAAGAGATACAACCAAGTATAACTGGAGAAATCATCAATGAAAGTGACAAAGTATAAGCTACCTCTACCAACAGTGGCAGTAGGAGCAGGACCTCAGATGTCAGAGTGAACTAGTTCAAAAAGACGCGAAGAACGACGTCCCGTTCGTGCTGGGAAAGAAGAGTGATGATGTTTGTCAAGCTGGCCGGCTTCACAATTCAAAGGGGAATCCTCTTGAGGAAGATCTGGAAGAAGTTGGTGGATGAGGCGAGGAGGAGGGGTGGCCAAGAAGACGATGTCATTGCTGAAGGGAAGAAGCAGAAAGAGCAACGACATTGTCAGGAAAGAAGAGGTCACCACTCGCAGTCCCAGTAGCAATTGTAGCCTTAGAGGCAGAATCCCAGAAAGAACAAGTAGTGGTAGTAAAAGTAACCGTGCATTGTAACTATGTGCAGAGAGCATGAACAGACAGCAAATTGCACGGAAAAGTGAGAACATAAAGAGTGTCCTCAAGCTGCAAAGACGGAGTGATGTGTACAGTACCTACACCATGCACAGGAGCAGAAGTCCCATCGACAATAACCACAGGAGATACCCATTTTTGTTGTTCAAACAGGAGAACAAACGATAATTGTCGGTCATGTGACAAGTGACCCCAGAGTCAATAAGCCACTTATCGGAAGAGGCCAAAAGAGAACGAACTGTAGAGGAGACAAGTGAAAACGACCTCATGGAGAAAGAAACCGGAAAGAAAAGAGACTAACCGCACGGTTAGACATAAGCTGGCAAAAGAGCAAAAAGAGAGCAGGCCGACAAACAGGTAGGCAAACAAGTCGCAGACAAAGCACGACCAAGAAAAGAAAAACGGCAGTCTCAAACCGTACGATTGAGTAAGAAGCCGGAAGAACGGGCGCAGAAAAAGAGACAGCGCGAGTAAAGATAACAACCCGCGCGAGAAGAAACAAGCCACGAGAACACCGGAGAAAGAAGGAAGCGCGAACAACAGAGAAGTCGCGCAAACACAAGTCGCAAAGAAAAGCGACAAGCAAAGCAGAGTGCGCGGCAAGAAACCCGCAAAGGCCGCACAAACAAGCAGCCACAAGCATGAAAGAGCAAGAAAGCGCGGCTAGCAAGGAAGGTCGCGCGAACAGAACAAGTCGCAAAGGAAGAAGTCGCAGGAACAGCGACAAGCAAGGGGGGCCAGGACGGGAAGAAAACCGGAAGTAAGTCTGGAAGAAGACCGAAAGAAGCAGACCGGAAGCGGTTAGACTAACAAACCGCAAACAAGTTAGAGCAAAGGACCGATTCGCTTTGATACCATGTGAAAAAGGTCTAAATAAAGGCAAATTTTATTGCTCCAAAAAGATAATCATTATATAGGTATGTCCCCTTATTTATAGAAAACGGGGGAGATGAGAGAATATAATAAACGATGTGGTACTAAATACAATCCGTGCGGCTTATACGGTTTGACAATGTCAAACCGCACATTATACAAAGAACAACTGAAGACCACCCAACGACAACTGAGGAAAACCGCCAGACCGCCATGGAAGACCACCGGTGCAGGCCACCAGACCGCAACTGCGGGTTGCCACCAGACCGCAACTGCGGGTTGCCACCAGACCGCAGTTGCGGCTAACCATTAGACCACTACTGCGTCAAGCCACCAGACCGCAATTGCGGGTTGCCACCATACCGCAGTTGCGGACTCCCACCACACCGCAGTTGCGGACTCCCACCAGACCGTAGATGCGGACTCCCACCATTGCTGCTGTGGCAAGTCTCCAGGCTACTACTGCGGCTAAACACCAGGCCGCTGCTGCGACAAGACTCCAGGCTGCTACTGCGGCTAACCTTCAGACCGCAGCTGCGGCTAGCATCCAGACCGCAGCTGCGGGAAGATCTCCAAGACTGGAAAGTCCTGCGGGAAGCTGACTACCAAACCACAACATTGCTAAAAAGTCAGACCGCCAATCCTGCCAAGATAGCCGCCAAACATAACCGTTGTCGCTAACCAAACTGCCACACAATCAGACCGTCAGGACAAATCGTCTTACCGCCCGAACTACAAGCCGTTATGACTAGATCATCAAACCGCTGAACTCTAACAATATCAAACAAAAACTCAGCTCTCTTCTTCCTCTTTTTTTATGTTGAAAAGCGCAGCAAGAAATTACGGCACAGATCCTCAAAACTACAGATGGTTCCGGAGGGAAGTTGATAGAACCAATCCCTCGCCTTGTCTTTGAAGATGCTGACGAACAGTTTATACTCGAATGCATCCGTCATCTGCCTGATAGAGACCGTATCCTCGAACCATTGTACATGCTGAACTGGATCATCCTTGCCGGAGTAAAAAGAAATGACTGGGTCTCTGAATCCCTCTGACACAAGAGCCGAGAGAATCAACACACAGAAAGGGCTCCCTAAGCCCTCTTGGCAAATTGAGAGATCTCGCCTAACCAACTCGCCAGATGACGGACTGGTCGACGAGACGGGAAATAGCTCGTGCCCCGGGAGTTCTCTCTTGCCTCCTTCTAACCTTACCTCCTTCCCGACCCGCCGACCTGACGCCTCCTCGCCCAAAGAAGGTTGGACGAGCACAGGGACCATCGGAGTCGAGCACTCGCCGCCCCGCGCTGCGAGACCGGAATGTAGGGTCTCGGGCATGACCTTCATGAACTCGCCAAATTGTTTCTGAGTCACTAAGCCATCTACAGGTGGCGAGCCATCTAGGTCAGCTCTTTGCCCCTCATCTCCAGCCATGGCACTCGCTCGAGATTTTCCTGACAAGCCACAGTCTACGTTCACCGCACCAAAAATGTTGAACCCGAAAACCACGGTTCAACGAGTTCGGACCTGGGGTGTAGCTTGACTTTACTTCTCTCAAACCAGCGTCTTAGTCGAAAATTTAGAGTTTGGAAACCTTCCCGCCAGAATAACCTCAAACAGACCTCGAGCTGCAGCGAGGAGGTCCCGCCACACTCCCGGAAGATCTTAGATTGCTTCCCCTCCCAATCCAATGCTGGACCGAGTACCTTTGGAAAGCCAAGGGAACTTCCAACAACCCACCCGGAAATCACGGTGAATGGTGAGCTGAAGTTCCTGCCAATCAAAGCTAGCCAGGGGAGAGGAAAACTCAAAGAGAGGTCCTCTCCAAATGAGCCCTTGGGGCCTATTTATATTTTTTTGGGGATGGTCTGTCAATAACGAGATCCCGCCTTTTATTACTGTTAAACGCAATCCAAAGTGGTCTGCCAACAGCGGAACTCAGTATTTGGAAAGGCTATTGGCAGTCAAAATCGGAACACTGAGAAATGGGGGGGGACTTCACAATCGGCGAGTCGGCGGGCCTTAGCCTACTCTCCTAGGTGGCAAGTGCCCCATAAAGTTGGGCACTCGCCCGAGGGGCGAGTGCCCGATGGAGCTAGGCACTCGCCACTTGCCTCTCACCAATGGACGAATACGGCTCCCCGACTCCACACGCCCACTAATTTTCACTAGATAGGCGTCCGAGTGCCTGATAAAGCTGGGCACCCGCTCCTTGCCTTTGGTCTGGCCGAGTCCACTCGAAAAATACGGGGTTACACACCTGTCGATCTTTAAGTAAGGATTCCCCATATTGAAGAAAGAGTTAAAAATTCAGCGAAGGGATTGCTGACGGCGTGTGAAACAATATTGCGATCCGGATTCCGATTTTCGCAGTGCGAAGAAGCGGTTGATATTCAGAAATTTTGCGGCGTCCCCAAGTCGCAATTTACTCCTTTTGGAATGACACATATCATGGAGCTAGTTGCGTTCTTTAGAGAGGACGGCTTGAGATTTTCCTTGGACTTTTTCAGAGATTGGTGTGAGATCCGAGTTGATTGCGGCGGGCGTATCGAGATTCACAACAACAAAAGTTGGCTTGATTTTGAGAGTCGGACGGATCATCATCATGGAAACACTTTGTTCGGCAATGTGCGGAACTCCTGGGATTTTCCAGAGCTTTGGAATTCACTACATGATCATTTTCACCGTTAGAAGGGTCATGGGCGGGAATTTTCTCCAATATTGGGATTTACAGAGTCTCGGGAGCTGGAAAATCGTTTATCTAACATTTCTTTATTGGTGGAGGAAAACAACCTATTGGAATGTGGGCTATCAGCTGGTTTAGAGCGTACAGTGACAGGGTCTCTGGTTCGTGATTGGAAGAGAAAACTGGTGTTGAAGGGCGACAATGGAGTAGATGCAGAGCCTCGAGCTTGTTCAAGGCAAAAAGATTGTCCGATCGAGGAGGTTCCTCGAGATGAGACTACCCCGCCTGATCCTGAGGTTGAGGTGTTGGGGTCTTCTGCTCCACGAGCCCCTTACTCGGAGGTTCCTCCCCCCCCCCCCCGAAGTATCTTGTTCTCTGAAGACGATGAGCGATGTGGCGAGTGAGCTCTTTCTTTAGTATTTAGTATGGTTACTTTGTGCACTTCAGACTTTTTCTTATTGGTTGCAGATTGAAGCCCAAGCTCATATAGAGTTCATGTGGAACGATCATTACGTGATCTTGAAGGACGGATACTTGGCTCTTCAGGAGGGGATCTAGGTGGCAGAGAACTCACTCGTTGTCTTAAGGGAGGAACGTGATCAAGGTACATCTCGATTTCAGTGGATCGGGTTGGAGCTGAAGGCGGAGCATGAGGAGGCCTGAAAGGCATTGCTTACGGAGAAATCCTTGGTGGAGAAGACTGCGCAGTTACTGAAGACTGCTCGGGAGGAGACTTCTTG
Organism: Platanthera zijinensis; assembly: GCA_039513925.1. Classification (NCBI taxonomy): domain Eukaryota; kingdom Viridiplantae; phylum Streptophyta; class Magnoliopsida; order Asparagales; family Orchidaceae; genus Platanthera; species Platanthera zijinensis. The sequence goes on from CM077089.1 coordinate 107,820,964, forward strand.
TTTGGAGAAGGAACTGTGGGCTTCAAAAGCTAAGGTAGAGCATCTTTCTTCAGAGGATCGGGCACAAAAGTTGAAGGCTGTCGGACTAGTTGAGTACATAGATTCACTAGACTACATGCACGATCGTTGTTTACTTGGCGAGGAGGTCCGTGAGGAGATCTGGACTAGAGAGGTGGAGCCTCAGATTGAAAATGTTCGTAAGCTTGCTCTTAGGCGTGGAGTGTCAAAGGAGCTTCAGATGGTGGCCAGGAGGCTTGAGTGTAATGTCTTGGGCCTTGGCTTTGATGAAATTTCTAATGATGATGGCTCGGGCTCCGATTTCGATGTAGATGTAGTGGTCAAGTAATGTTCTCGCCTTTGTTTATGCATGTTTGGTCGTGTCTTGTATGATCTCGTTGTCATGCGATGGACTTTGTATTTGTTTTTGAGTTCTTGTAGCAACTTTTGGTGATATGCATAACACTTTCAAGTATTTCTTTGACTTGCTTTTGCAATTTTTCCTCATCTTTAAGCTTAGCTTGTGTGATAGCTTTGGATGTGTTCACGTCGTTGATTGGTTGACTATTGAAGGACGAGACCTGGTGACATTAATCTGCTGGCCAAGAAAAAATTAAGATATCCGGACCGGGAGGTGTCGCTGATTGTGGCGATAAAGTACCAACCTTCGAACTGAGGCAGCCGCGAGGGGGGCAGGCCCTGACAGTGTTGTGACCTACCGCAGGAGAGAAGGGTGCACATTTGATCCGGGGTAGTGAGAGGTCAATTGGAGACGGCGAGCGGTAGGACCTACCAGTCGTTTGTTGATTGTGACGGTGAAGTGCCAACCTTCGAACTGAGACAATCGTGAGGGGGGGGGGGGGGGGGGGGGGGGGTAGGCCTGAAGGTGTCGTGACCTACCGCGAGGGAGAAGAGCGTACCTTTGATCTGGGGCAGTGAAAGACCACTTAGAGACGGCAAGGGGTTGGCCCTACCAGCCGTTTGGCGTACGCAAGGGGGCTTACACTGGCGTTACCGTGACCTACCGCGGCAGGGGGGGCGCACCTTCGACCCAGGGCAGTGAGAAGTCATTTGGGGCATGAACCTGTGGCGTGTCCTTACCGCGTGGGCGCAAGGATCACCTTCGATCCGAGATAAATAAGAACTACCATGGTGTTGACTGTTGGCGGTTGAGCAGATGAGCTTCGAGCGCCCCTACGACAACAAGGTTAGAAGCAAACAAAAGTATTAGATTAAACAGAATATAGTGTATGTGCACAAATATGTAATAGTATCTTTGTTTTTGTTAGTTATAGTAGGTAGTTAAGGATATAAATTCATGGGCCGGAACATAGTAAGGTGTTTCCACCCGGTTTTTGTCTCTTTTGTAGATGGTTCTCAAGCGTTAATGGCTCCCAGGTATATGGTTGATGCCCTTCCAGGTTGAGTCTGTCGTAGGTAGCATGCTCGTGCGGTCTCCTGATTTCTACGCTCGACTCCGACCCCTGCAGGGGTGATGAACTTCATTGTCAGATGGAGGATAGACGAAATTGCCTTGAAAATCATTTGGAGAGGTCGACCAAAAATTGCATTGTAAGGGGATTCTGTCTCGACTGTCACAAACTGAATGTCGTGAGTGGCCTGCTTCGAGAATTCTCCCAGGGTGACTGGGAGCTCAAAGGTACCTTTAATTGGGACGGGCCTGCCATCGAACCCATAGACGGGCCCGCCATCGAACCCATAGACGGGCCCTCCATCGAACCCACGAAATTACCCTCCGAGATTTACATACCGTGAAGTAATTGTGCATGTAAAAAGAGCTAAATAAAGGCAAATTTATTGATCCAAAAAGATAAACAATGCATAGGTATGCCCTCTTATTTATGGAAAATGGGTGAGATGAGAGAATACAACAAGAGATGTGAGATTAAATACAATCCGCACGGCTTATGTGGTTAGACACTGTCAAACCGCAACACTGTACAAAGCTGCTGATCACCTAGTGGCAACAGAGGTAAGCCGCCAAACCGACACTGAAGACCACTAGACCGCCGCTGAGAGCCGTCAGACAGCAACTGCGGGTTGCCACCAGACCACAGTTGCGGACTCCCACCACTGCTGCTGCGGTAATCCTCCAGGCCGCTGCTGTGGCTAACCAACAGGCCGTTGTTGCGGCAAGTCTCCAGGCCGCTGTTGCGGCAAGTCTCCAGGCCGCTGTTGCGGCAAGTCTCCAGGCCGCTACTGCGGCTAACCATCAGGTCGTTGCTGCGGTAAGTCTCCAGCCCGCTGCTGCGGCTAACCTTTAGACCGCAACTGCGGCTAGCCTCCAGACCGCAGCTGCGGGAAGACCTCCAAGATTGGAAAGCCCTGCGGGAAGTCGACTACAAAACCGCAACACTGCTAAACAGTCAGACCACCAATCCTGCCAAGATAGCCTCCAGACATAACCGCGGTCACTAACCAAACCGCCACACAATCAGACCACCTGGACAAACCGTCTGACCACCCGAACTACAAGCCGCTGAGACTAAACCATCAAACCGCCAAACTCTAACACTCCCCCTCAAGTTGGAGCATATATATCAACCATGCCCAGTTTGCCACAAACATCTGAAAGAGAAGAGGAAACTAGTTTCGTGAAGTTGTCTGTCAGTTTTTTATCAGAAGTGACAAACGAAGTGCAGATCTGATTCTTTAACACCTCTTCTCTAATGAAATGACAATCGACTTCAATGCGCATTGTCCTCTCATGGAAGACAGGATTCTTCGATATGTAAATAGCGGCTTTGTTATCACCGAACATAGGGAGAGAATGATCATACACTTCTCCCAAGTCAAGCATAAGCACCCGTAACCACTTCAATTCGCAAGTTATTGAAGACATGCTCCAATACTCAGATTCAACACTTGACCTTGAAACCACTGACTGCTTCTTGCTTTTCCAACTAATAAGATTTTCTCCTATAAAGATGGAAAAACCTGATGTAGACTTTCTATCTTCTTTGTTATCAGCATAGCTGGCATCAGAATATGCTTCAATCTTTAAATGATTATGTTTCTGAAACAACAAACCCTTTCCTGAAGACTCTTTCACATACTCCAGAATTTTTATGGCAGAACGCAGATTACACTCTCTAGGAGTTTGCATAAACTGATTGACCTTCCCAACTACATAACAGATATCTGGTCTTATAACAGTCAGATATATGAGTTTGTCTACAAGTCGCCTGTACACAGTATAATCTGGGAGAAGAGAATCTTCAGTCCACCCCTTATCATCCCCAACAGTCATCGGTCAACGAGCAGGTCTTGTGCCAAGAAAACCAGTTTCTTTTAAGAGATCTAGTGCATACTTTCGCTGCGAAAGAACCACAGAGTTTTGCTTTCATGAAATCTCAATTCCCAGAAAGTACTTCGGAGTTCTCATATCCTGAGAAAAAAAATGTTGTCGAAAATGTCATTTTGGCAGATCAATGTCATCTTTATAATCACCAGTAAGAAGGATATCATCAACATAGACAGCAAGAACCACAAGGCCTTTAGTAGTCTTGCGTATAAATAGAGAATGATCAGCAGAACTACGATTGAACCCAATAAGAGAAACAACCTAACTAAACTTGTCAAACCAAGCTCGTGGACTATGCTTTAAACCATAAATCGCCTTCTGAAGCTTGCATACCTGAGATTCTCCCTGAGCAATATACCAAGGAGGTTACTCCATGTAAACCACCTCTTGCAAATCACCATAGAGAAGACATTTTTCACATCTAACTGAGACATTTCCCAGTATCTATTAACCGCGACAAAGAAAAGAACATGTATAATGCTGATGCGAGCAATAGGAGAAAAAGTATCAAAGTCAACACTATACGTTTGAGTAAATCCTTTCGTAACAAGCCTCGCCTTATAGCGGTAAACAGAACCATCTGGAATATACTTGACAATAAAAACCCATCGACAACCAACCACATCTGTGCCCAGAGGTGTGGGAACAAGTATCAGAGTACCTCTCTCAGTTAAAGTTTTCATTTCTTCATCCATAGCGGTCTTCCACTACGGAATAGCAAGAGCCTCTTGATATATAGTCGGGATGACAGTAGAAGATATAGCAAGAGCAAAACACTTCGCAACCGGAGAAAGCCGAGCATATGAGACAAAATCTTCAATAAGATGCTTAGTGTATTGGCGGACACCCTTCCACAAGGCAATGGGATGATCAAGATCACTTTGGTCTGTAGGAGCAGATCCACTGTCAGAAGAGGGAAAAGACTCGGGAACAGGAACAGAAGGCTCCAAGGGGAAAGATCCAGTCTCGAGAGAAGGAGACGGTGTAACGGGAACAGTGGTGGAAAGAACTGGGTCTGACATAGGTGTCGATACAATAGGCATTGAAGAGAAAGTATTAAAGGGCAAGAGAGAAGAAGCAGGAGAAAAATACGGTGTATCCTCAAAGAAGGTGACATTAACAGAGACGTACTGTTTGTAGAGAAGAGGATCAAAACAACGATATCCCTTTTGGGTTGGACAATAACCAAGGAATATGCTTTTAACAGATCAGGGAAAAAGTTTGTCACAACCAAGAAAAGGTATGTGAACAAACGTCGTACACCCAAAAACTTAAAGACGTAAAAAAAACGGTTTGGCCCCGAGGTACAAAATAGAGAATGGAGTCTTGCCCTGAAGAATAGACGAGGGAATACGGTTAATGAGATAACAAGAGAGAAGAACAGCATGACCCCAATAAGACCGAGAAACATTCAATTATAAGAGAAGGCAGCGAGCAACATCCAGGAGATGACAATTCTTGCGTTCAGCAATGCCATTCTGTTGAGATGTATAAGGGCAAGTAGTTTGATGAACCAACCCGTGGCTCGTACAAAAATCAGAAAATTGACGGCTGATATATTCCTTCGCATTATCAGTACGAAGAACTTGAATAGGCACATTAAACAATGTGAAGATCTCATTATAAAAAGAGGTAAACACAGAGTAAAATTCAGAACGCTCTTTCAAGAGATACAACCAAGTACATCTGGAGAAATCATCAATGAAGGTGACACAGTACAAGCTACCTCTACCAACAGCGGCAGTAGGAGCGGGACCCCAGATATCAGAGTGAACTAGTTCAAAAGGACGCAAAGAACTACGTCATATTCGTGCTGGGAAAGAAGAGAGATGATGTTTACCAAGCTGACATGCTTCACAATTCAAAGGGAAATCCTCTTGAGGAAAATCTGGGAGAAGTTGGTAGATGAGGCGAGAAGGAGGAAGGCCAAGACGATGATGTCATTGGTGAAGGGAAGAAGAAGAAGAAAGAGCAACAACATTATCAAGAAAGAAGAGGTCACCACTCGCAGTCCCAGTAGCAATTGTAGCCTTGGTGACAGAATCCCAAAAAGAACAAGTTGTGGCAATAAAAGTAACCGTGCAATGCAACTGTGTGCAAAGAGCATGAACAGACAACAAATTATACGGAAAGGTGGGAACATAGAGTGTCCTCAAGCTGCCAAGCTGGAGTGATGTGCACAGTGCTTACACCATGCATAGGAGCACCCATCGGTAATAACGACAGGAGATACCCATTTATGGTTGTTCAAGCAGGAGAATAAACAATAATTGTCGGTCATGTGACAAGTGGCAGCAGAGTCAATAAGCTACTTATCGGAAGAGGCCAAAAGAGCACGAGCTGTAGAGGAGACAAGAGAAACTGACCTCATGGAGAAAGAAACTGGAAATAAAAGAGACTAACCCATGGTTAGACATAAGCCGACAAAAGAGCAAAAAGATATCGCGCGAACAAAAATGCACAAGCCGAAAGAGAACAGACCGACAAACAGATCGGCAAACAAGTTGGAGAAAGACCACGACCAAGAAAAGAAGACCGGCAGAGACTCAAATCGCACGGTTGAGTGAGAAGCCGGAAAAGATCGCAGAAGGAGGACCTGCCACCAAAAAGGAGCAAACAGAGAAGAGACCACGCGAGTAGAGAAAACAACCAGCGCGAGAAGAGAACATGAAAAAGAAGTCGCGCGAACACAGGCGAAGCCGCGTGAACAGAAAAGAAAGCAAAGGGACAAGTCGCAGGAAAAGCAACAAGCAAGGGAGGGCAGGGCGGGAAGAAACCACGCGAACAGAAAAAGACCGGAAGTGGTCAGAAAAGCAAACCGCGAGCAAAATGGAGCAAATGACCGATTCGCTCTGATACTATGTAAAAAAGAGCTAAATAAAGACAAATTTCATTGCTCCAAAAAGATAAACAATACATAGGTATGTTCCCTTATTTATAGAAAATGGGAGAGATGAGAGAATACAACAAAAGATGTGAGACTAAATACAATCTGTGCAGCTTATGCGGTTTGACACTGTCAAACCGCAACACTGTACAAAGCTGCTGATCACCTAGCGGCAACAGAGGTAAGCCGCCAAACCGCCACTGAAGACCGTTAGACCGCCGGTGCTAGCCGTCAGACCGCAACTGCGGGTTGCCACCAGACCGCAGTTGAGGACTCCCACCACTGCTGCTGCGGTAAGCCTCCAGGCTGCTGCTGCTAACCAACAAGCCGTTGTTGCGGCAAGTCTCCAGGCCACTGCTGCGGCTAACCATCAGGCCGTTGTTGCGGTAAGTCTCAAGACGCTGTTGCGGCTAACCTTTAGACCGCAGTTGCGGCTAGCCTACATATCGCAGCTGCGGGAAGACCTCCAAGACTAGAAAGCCCTGTGGGAAGCCGACTACAAAACCGCAATACTGCTAAACAATCAGACCGTCAATCCTGCCAAGATAGCCGCCAGACATAACCGTTGCCACTATCCAAACCGCCACACAATCAGACCGTCTGGACAAACCACCTGACCGCCCGAATTACAAGCCGCTGAGACTAGACCATCAAACCGCCGAACTCTAACAGTGCACAAAAAACCGGGGCCCAGAAAGGTCACTCGAGCCCGGCCCGGAAAAGCCCGGCTAGGCCCGACCCAGGAAAAGCCCAGCCCGGGCCAAGGCCGGGCATGGGGGCCTTACCGAGTCCCCATATTAGCCAGTTGCCCGGCCCGGTCCTCAGGTCGGGTCGGGACGGGCAAAGCCCAGGCATCGGGTCTTGCCTGGGCCCGACACCCAGGCCGGCGGGAAATCCCGCCACCTGGCGTGATTTCCGTGGAAATCCCGCCTAATCCAGGCGGGATTAAAATCTCGCCTAAATAGGCAGGATTTTAATCCTTCCTGTTGGGAAATCAGGCCGGCCCCGGCCCGGCCCAACCCGGCCAGGAGGGCCTTATCGAGCCCACTCTTTGAGAGGGAGCCCGAGACCGGCCCGACCCGGCTCAAGTTAGGCCCGAGCTGAGCCCGGTTGGCAAAAAGCTCGAGCTCGACCGGCCCGATCGGGATTTTTGTGCACGACTATTGTGAAGTGTGGTCAGAAATATGTCATTTACTGGGTGGCCGAGTGATGAAATTTGTAGTAGCTGGGTGGCTCCCAGAGATAGTTTCTACTATTCTGACAACTTGTCTTCCCTGTAGAGATTCCTGATGCGGCTGCAGTTGCTCTCTCATGTACTGTGTTTGGTGATTGCGAGTCTGATCCTGAAGGAATCTTTCCAGGATTCCTTGGCGAATCAGGAGCTCGATCTCGTCCTTTAGTTTAACAAATTCCTCAGTGGTGTGACCTGTTCCCTTGTGGAACCCGCAGTACTTCATCTGATCTCCCTTTCCACCTGGTATCTCTTAGGGCTTTTGCAATGCTGGATTATCTTGAATTGCATATAACACATTTACACGTGAGGTATTTAGCGGTGTATACTCTTGATAGGCTCTGGGGGTGGTCCACGCGTCGCTCTTGTGATAGCGTGTTGTTCTGGCGTTCCTCCTGTCGACGCGAGACTGGCTCTTCTCGTTTACTCTTTGTTGCACCCTCAAATTGTTGGTGGTGTGCCTCTATGGCCTCATCTGCCCCAATTTGGGCCTCCACTCTCTATACAAGATCATGATAGCTATGGACCGTCTCCCTCATTAATAATGAGTAAAATCCACTGAGGCGGAGTCCCCCCAAAAAGACACCTCTCAGCAGATCAGGGTCTATCCCTGGTATCTGCCTTGCTTCAAACGTAAACCAGCGAAAGAACTCTTTGACGATTTCCCCTTCATATTGACAGATGTCGGATATATGAGAAGGGTCCTTTAAAATCTTTCGATTAGCCACAAACTGATCTAAAAACTGGAGTTAATTCTGCAAAGATTCGGATTGCTCCTTCCCTAAGGGAGTGGAACTATGTTCTGGCCTGGCCTTTTAGCATGGCCGAAAAAACTTGACAAAGGAGATGGTCAGGGGCATTGTTAATTCATAGTACTGTGATGAAGTGGTCGATGTGTTAGAACAAGTCTTCAATCTCGTCGTAGGACTCAATGTTGGGCAATTTGAACTCGGTTGGGACATGATGTGCCAAAACTTCAGGTGTCAGCGGGGATCCGGCTCGAACTAGGCAGTGTAGATAGGTGGACCTTTGGCAGATCGGGTCATACTCTTTTACCATGAACTCTCTGATTTCTTCCCTGATGGGTCTTCCGGTGGGATTTCCGGGGACGACCGCTTGGCGTTGCTGCTGTTGTCCTGCTTTGGCAGCCCAATCCAAACAGGAGGGGTGCGAAGTGCGTGTTGCTTCCGAGTATTCCTCAGAGTTCTCTTCCAGCGGTTCTCTGGAGTCGGGACCGCAGGTGGAAGAGCTTGGTTAATAGGTGCAGGAGGCACTGCGGCTGCTTGGGTTGTTCCCAGGTTTTTGAGAAGCACAAGCACTTCGGCTTGTTGCTCTTCTATGCGGGTGATTTGTCTGGTGAGCACGTTGTCCGGTGCGGCGATAGTCTCCTCTTGTCGGAGGGCGTTAATTAGAGAAAGAGAGGGCCTGACATTATCAAGTCCTTACCGGGCAGATCCCTGGGTTGTGCGAGTACTTGTTCTTGTCATCACTACCAGTCACGAGTATCGTTGTGTAGAGGATACTGTCTTCAGAGTCTTTTTCAAGTTTTAAGGAACTCGTTTCCCACAGACAGGGCCGAACTGTTACAGCCAACCTAACCCTCTTGGTAGACCAAATTAAACTAGGTCGCCTTAGCCCATAGAGCGGTCAAATGCACACACAGTGACAAAAGAAATATAGTCAAACACGAAGCAATTTTAACATGGAAAAGCCCCTCAACTGCGTAAAAAATCACGTGACTAGAACGGTACCAGTCAAACTTCACTATCGGCGGCAGTTTATAGACTATCAAATTGTTGGCGGTGTGCCTCTATGGCCTCATCTGCACCAATTTTGGCCTCTACTATTTGTCCAAGATCAGGATAGTTATGGATCGTCTCCCTCATTAATGATGAGTAAAATCCACTGAGGCGGAGTCCCCCCAAGAAGACGCCTCTCAACAGCTCAGGGTCTACCCCTGGTATCTGCCTTGCTTCAAACGTAAACCAGCAAAAGAACTCTTTGAGAATTTCCCCTTCATTTTGACAGATGCCGGATAGATGAGAAGGGTCCTTTAAAATCTTCCAATTAGCCACAAACTGATCTAAAAACTGGAGTTAATTCTGCAAAGATTCGGATTGCTCCTTCCCTAAGGGAGTGGAATCATGTTCTGGCCTGACCTTTTAGCGTGGCCGAAAAAACTTGACAAAGTAGCTGGTCAAGGGCATTATAAATTCGTAGTACTGTGATAAAGTGGTTGATGTGTTCCAACGGGTCTTCTATCACGTCGTAGGACTCGATGTTGGGCAATTTAAACTAGGCTGGGACAAGATGTGCCAAAACTTCATGTGTCAGCGGGGATTCGGCTCGGACTGGGCGGTGTAGATACGTGGTGTACAACCTCGGGCCCGCGGGAGTCGAAGGCTCAAGGAAAAGAGAGGAGTATGCGAGAGGGACCAAGGGAGCGGGCCACTCGCAAGGCGAGAGGGACCCGTGGAGAGGCCACTCGCAAGGCGAGAGGGACCCGTGGAGAGGGCCACTCGCAAGGCGAGAGGGACCCAGGGAGCGGGCCACTCGCAAAACGAGAGGGACCCATAGAGAGGGCCACTCGCAAGGCGAGAGAGGAGTAGGCGAGACGGGTTACTCGCGAGGCAGGATGAGGCAGAAGGGGGAGGAGCTCTCGCCCGCGAGACGTCGTTCTCGTCGAGCGCCGGTCCAGTTGGAAGGCGATTTTTACCTTTTTAGCCCCAGGTGATTTTACTCTTTTGCCCTTGGTGGTCTGCATATAACCCTTCAGAACAGCAGAGTTTGGCTGTTAGTAGATCCAACCAAGGGTATTTTGGTAATTTCAGGTCGGTTCAGTTTTGTTATTGGCAGGTCAAACTCAGAGACCTATAAATAGACCGATAAGGTGCCTGGAAGAAGGTGGTTGACCCCTTCTTCTTCTTCTTCCACTAAGGCACCTAGCTCACCACTGGCTAGGGAGGGGAAGAATTTCTAGTTCTTCCGGGTAAGAGGTGGGACCTCCAAGCTGAAGCCCTCGGTCTGTTTCTAGTCTTCAAGACTCTCGTCCAGGAAGGAATTCGGGAAGAGTAGGTGTGAGCTGCAACTCTAGATCCGAACTCTAGGTGAAGTCAGGTCTCTGGCTTCAACATTTTTGGTACGGTGAGCGTGGATCGCAGCCTACACAGAAAAATCTTGAACCACTTCATGGCAGGAGATCTTGGCGAAGGAGATGAGGGCGGGTCCCAGAACCCGGGAGGATATGTAGGGAGAGAGGAATTTATGACGTCCATCGGAGGCATCATGGACATGCTGCAGGAGATCTCGCGGCGAGGCGATTGCTCGACCCCCCTACCGCAGGCGTCCGGTCTCGCGCCTCAGGACGGGCTCGTCTCGGCAAGGGTTGGAGAGGATGCGCCAGGGGGGCGACCCGGCAAGAAGAAGGTGGTAGAGGGAGGTGGGCGAGACCTAGCGGGTACGGAGTTATTCCCTAACCCGGCGAGTGTCGTCTCGCAAGGAGATGTCGTCGCACGAGTGGAGGTGGCGAGACCCCTGGCGAGAGGATCCCAATTCTGCGAGTTGATCCTTTCGGCTCCCGTCCCAGAAGGGTTGAACCAGAGATGACCTACTATGTGGGGAAGGACGACCCTCTCCAGCACTTACAATGGTTCGAAGATGCGGTCTCCATCAGGCCGATGACGGACGCATTCAAGTGCCGTCTTTTCGCCATCACTTTGAAAGACAAAGCTAGGGACTGGTTTCATCAGCTCCCGACGGGATCGATATATGGTTTCAAGGACTTGAGTAGGAGCTTCCAGTTGCACTTCTCTACCTCGAAGAAAAGGAAGAGGAACCCGGAGTCGATTTTTCTGATCCGGCAAAAGGCAGATGAGTCCTTGGCCCAGTACGTGGACCGCTTCTAGGAAGAAATCTTGGACATTCAGGAGGTACCCGGGTTTGCTCTTCAGATGGCCTTCACCGTTGGGTTGAGGGAGGGTTTCTTTAAGATGAGTTTAACCCGGAAGGCGTCGTTGTCATTTGAGGGATTGATGGAGAAAGTCGCGAAGGAGATAGCGATGGAGGCAGCAAACCCGACGTTTGCTAGAAAGTTGGCAAGACTGACAGAGGTGGAGTCAAGAGAACCGGGAGGAGCAAGGCAGCAAGAAGGAAGGAGGGAAGAGCCGAGGGCTCCGGCATACCAGGAGCTGGGTTGGAGGCAGCCGGGAGGCCCCGTTCAAGGGCAGGGAAGAGGTTTTCCCCAAGGGGGAAGGAACTACCACGGAGGACCGGGAAGATTCAACCAGCCGGGATGGGGACATGGTCCTAGACCACCCCTACCCCCGCCTCAGCAACCTATGGCCATTGACCGAGGGAGAGGAAGAGAGCGGGGGAGAGTAGGAGCTGGAGCAAGAAGGAGGAGGAACCACCAGGAGGGAAGACGGGAGGGGGAGGTAGCCTTGCCGTATTGTGACTTCCACGAGAAGGAAGGTCACGCGACGGCTACCTGCCCAGAGTTTCTAGAGATGAAGAGGGTTAGAGGAGCAGGGAAGCAACAATTACCAGTACGGATAGTGGAGATGGCCGGGACCGGGGAGGAGAACCGGTGTGTGGACCGAGCTGGTGTGGGAGACCGAGGAGGGATCGGAGTGATCCACAGGGGAGTAGGGATTGAGGCTACCCGTAAGGTGAGCCTTCATACCATGTATCATCGGAGCATTTCCTCGACGTCACAAGCCCCTCCCCCGGATGAGAAAATCACCTTCTCTCGGAAGGACTTGCCAGACCACAAGGACTCGTTTTGCGATGCGCTGGTAATTCGGACCGCCATCGAAAATTTTACGGTGTCACGGATCTTAGTGGATAATGGGAGTTCGGTAAATGTCATCTTCAAGAAGGCATTCAATGAGATGAGAGTGGAAGCTCGAAGAGTGTTGGTAGCAGATGGGCCGTTGTTCGGATTCTCGGGGGAGAGGAAGGAGGTCGAAGGGAGAGTGGGACATCAGGTAACTCTGGGAGGGCTATCTAGGAACTGCGGCTTCGTGATAATGGACGCTCCCAGCAATTACAACGCCATTTTTGGGCGCCTTTTGATCAGTGCCTTCAAGTGCGTCACATCATCTTTCCATCAATGCCTGAAGCTCAATGCCGGAGGAACCCAAATCAGAGTACGAGGAGATCCAAAAGCAACCAGAGAGTGCTACGTGACGGCGGTGAATACCATCTCTTGGCAAGGTGACGTCGAGGAACTGGAGAAGAGGATGGAGCAATGGGAGGAGGGAGAGATGGAGGTAGAGGAGAAGGAGGAAGTAGGAGTGGAGAGAGGCATTGCGGTGGAGCCGGAAACGGCAGGAGAGGAGGGAGATATGGAGGTAGAGGAGAAGGAGGAAGTAGGAGTGGAGAGAGGCATTGCGGTGGAGCCGGAAACGGTAGGAAAGGAAGTGGGGAGGAAAGGGAAAAGAAAGGCGAGGGAAGTAGGAGAGCCATCCAGGATGGAAGGTCGGTCGGAAGAGCGAGGAGGTTCGTTGTTAGGAGGGGTACCAACTGGGGAAGAGGTGGAGAGATTTCTGATGGAGGTGGTTGTGGCCGTCGCGGAGCGCGAGGCCGTAGAACGGGAGGCCAGGGACCAGGAGGAGATGCTGAGGGAACAGGAGGGAGAGGAGGAGCCCTCAAGGCTGAAGGCGGCGGTCGAGGTGCTGGAGATGGAAATTCTCACCAAGGGAGGAAAGAGAAGAAAAAAATCAGTTGGAAAGCTTAACCCCAACTGGGAAGGCCCCATTGTGGTAAGGGAGGTCCTGAAGTCAGGAGGGTACTACCTCCAGGATGTGGACGGGGTACCCCTCGATCGCGCCCGAAGCGGCGACGACCTGAAAAGATTCTACCCTTGACATTTTTTCATCTTTTCAAGTACTTGTAAATTTGTTATGATTTCCTGATATAATGAAATTCAAGGTGTTTTCTTCCATGAAATGAGATTGCAACGAATGAATGGAAAGGCCCCGAGAAGACCCGCTGTCCAGGCTCTCATCAAGCTGGCAGGACTGTAGGCTCACTCGGTGGCAGGATGAATGGCAAGGCCCCAAGAAGACCCGCTGACCAGGCTCTCATCAAGTTGGCAGGATTGTAGGCTCACTCGGTGGCAGGATGAATGGCAAGGCCCCGAGAAGACCCGTTAACCAGGCTATCATCAAGCTGGCAGGACTGTAGGCTCACTCGGTGGCAGGATGAATGGCAAGGCCCCGAGAAGACCCGCTGACCAGGCTCTCATCAAGCTGGCAGGACTGTAGGCTCACTCGGTGGCAGGATGAATGGCAAGCACCCGAGAAGACCCGCTGACCAGGCTCTCATCAAGCTTGCAGGCCTGTAGGCTCACTCGGTGGCAGGATGAATGGCAAGGCCCCGAGAAGACCCGCTGACCAGGCTCTCATCAAGCTGACAGGACTGTAGGCTCACTCGGTGGCAGGATGAATGGCAAGGGCCCGAGAAGACCCGCTGACCAGGCTCTCATCAAGCTGGCAGGACTGTAGGCTCACTCGGTGGCAGGATGAATGACAAGGCCCCGAGAAGACCCGTTGAACAGGCTCTCATCAAGCTGTCAGGACTGTAGGCTCACTCGGTGGCAGGATGAATGGCAAGGCCCCGAGAAGACCCGCTGACCAGGCTCTCATCAAGCTGGCAGGACTGTAGGCTCACTCGGCGGCAAGATGAATAGTAAGACCCCGAGAAGACCCGCTAGTCAGGCTCTCACCAAGCTGGCAGGGTTAAGGGCAAGCTCGGTGGCAGACTAAGCGGTGAGATCTCTTAAAGAAACATCCATACTAGTCAGCAAACGTGGAAAGTTCACAGAAAATAGAGGACTGTGGGAGGAAAGGGTTGGAGCAGTGCAAGTGAAGAGGCATTCCCAGCTGGTGCCCCAGGTGAAGGTCTCGCCCATGACGAATGGGCACTCGTGAGGGAAGGAAGGCCCTGCTTAATAAGGGAGCGGGTTGATCTTTGGAGGCAACTCGCGCCGGAGGAGCCTTGAGGCGAGACGCGATGGGGAAGTTAGTTGGTCTCGCGCACAAAAGCGGCGGGGGAAGTCTAATGACTCGCACTTTGAACAAAGCCAACTCTCAAGCGATGCGGCGAGACGAGGAGTAGCCCCCTCTCGCAAGCGTAAGCAAATTAGAGGGTCGTCTCGCAGTAAATGAAATAAGGCAAAGTAAAATAAAAAGAAAGGAAAAGCGAGAGGACGGGTCAAAAAGTTTATACATTTGGTCATATAATTGTTCATTACAAAAAAAGAGAGGGGGTGCTCTCTTATGAAAGAATATGCTTTCAAGTCTGATCACAAAAAATACTAAGTAAACATTGCAGAGAAACAAAAAGAGGAGAGGAGGAGCCCCAGGTCCCGCCAGCGTTTCTTCACTCTTCCTCGCTGGAAGATGAATCCTCGCCCTCCTCGTCGTAGAGGTGTGGCACGAGATCGCGAGCGGAGACAATTTCGGAGTCTTCTTTAAAGACCCCCAGCTCCATCATCTTCAGAACGAGCTCGGCCGTCTTAATGTTGGCGTATCGGCAGTGCTCTTCGACCTCTTTATAGGAATAATGAGGCGGAGGAGCCTGGAGGGGTTCTGGGCGAGAGGACGACAGAGCGCTGTCCCGAAGGTGGGCGTTTTGGGCCTTCAGGTCTTTGTTCTCCTCCTCCAGGGCCGTTATGTGCGAGCGCATTCGGTCCGCCATCTCGGCATCCTGCGAAACGTCGATCAATCAAGGAAAGATGCATATGCGAAAGAAAAGCTGGCTAAGGATAGAGCTAAGGCTTACCACGCCGCCCTGAGCCTTGGCGAGGAGGGCTTCAGCAACGGCCAGCCTCTTTCCGAGACCATCTGACTTCTCGCGCTCCATCGCTAGGCCTGCCTCAACGTCCTTCCATTTCTTATTGTTGAAAACCAGGCGGCGCGAGATGCGGTGCGAGAGCTCCAGGGCGCGCATCTGGGCGTGAGAGGTCTTCAATACAGGGTCTCGCGAGGATTCCTTGTCGACGGAATCTGCCTCTGGACCACCATAAAGGTCGTAGACAAGAGAGAAGGCATGGCTAGTAGGAAGGTCCTACTCCTTCCATGAGGGAAGGATGGTGGAGATCGACACCCGGTTCGCGTCTTTCTCCCATAGCAGAACTGGGTCGCCGACGGCATCTTGTATCGCAGGACCCATGTTGAAGTTTTGATGTGAGGAGGGGGGTGGACGATTGGAGGAAGCAGCTTCGCGAGATGGAGATCCGGCCGGGTGAGTCGAAGTGTTGGCGGGCTGGTCGGGCAGAGCCGTCTCGCGGGTAGGCGAGACAGCCTGTCGGGGAGGCGACCGAGGAGATTGAGATTCTCCTACGAAGATGGGGCTCAAGGATCCCGACATCTCCTTTTTCTCTTTCTAGGCCTTCTTTTTTTTCCTATTAGGGAACGTCACAACTTTCTTAATCTTTTTCTTGGGGCTGGGCCGAGAGGGAGCGGCGTCATCTGCGGGTCTCTTCTTGAGGGCTGGAGCCAATGATTCTTTCGCCGCCTCGGCAGCCATGCTGGCGAGGGCGAGACCCTTGGAAGGCTTCGCGCTGCTCTTGTAAGGGGGGTAGGCTGGGACATTCCGCTCCCCTAAACAAACAACTTGACGATTAGAAAGCGAGATGGAATAACAAATGCGAAACCAAAGAGTGCGAGCGTACCTTCGCCAGGGAGCACGGGGAGGAGCGAGTCGAGGACCCGTCTAAGGAAGTGGACTTCGAAGTTCTTTCCAACAAAGAAGTTGCAGAGGAGCTTATTCGTGCCGCCAACCTGGGGAGACGCGTAGAACATCTCGGCAGGCGACACGGGCGCGAGTGGGACGCCCCCCAGATTCCCGCGGATGAGGACGAAGCGGGTAAGCCAGTGATGATTTTTGTTAGGTGTCTCGCATACCTTGAGACCTTGCCCGGTGAAGTAGGAGACGTCATTGTGGTTGGCGTGGTAGATGAACAGCTTGCGGAAGACTGTCAAGCTGAATTCGATGCGCTCCCGGCGCATGTAGCTGGCGAAAGCAACTAAAACCGAGATGGCGTTCGGATTTAGTTGCGCGGGGACTGCTCTGAAATACTTCAAGACCTGTTTAACCTCCGTCCAGAGGGGAAGTCTCAGCCCCGCCTCAAAGTGCGAGACGGGGAAGGCGAGTTTGCCGGGGTAAAAAGTATTGATCGCCTCGCCGACCTTCGGGGGCCGCGACTCGAATCCCTCTGCCAGGAACTGGCGGATGAAGAGGTTGTAGTCCTCCTCAGAGATCTTGCCGGGGGGGAAGTCATGGTCGGCAAATCTTCTCCCGCACCGGTTGCGCCCCTCACCCTCTTCAGCCTTCTTCTTTCCCATTATCAGCGAGGCGGTCAAAGCAAGAAGCGAGACGGAGGAAGCAAGAGAGCAAGATCTGGGACGCGGCAGGGGTAAGAGCGCGGGTGTCATTCCGGTCTGGGGGTGGGGATATTTATAGCGGATATGGTAAGTGAATTAGAAAATGGGCGGGAAAAGCATAGGAGAAGTTGAAAGGTCGACTGACGTCTCACGATTCTATCTCCTGACCTCGGACCGCGATACCTAGCGAGGGCTTGTTCAACAAGCCAGAGCAAAAGAAAAAAGAAAAAATAATAATAATAATAATAATATAAAGGAAAAATCAATCAATTGAACATAGCTATAATCGGCTAAACCCTGCAGGAAGAGAAATCAACAGTAGCATTATCTATAAGTTCGTTCCGCACGAGGCGGACATCACAGTCACAGGACATAAATAATCTATTATAGTTCGATAGGCGAGATCGACGACTAATGCAAATAACAGTTACAAAGTACAAGTAAGCGAGACTAATAAGCAGGCGAGACGGAACGGACAGTCTTCAGTTCTTGTGCCACTTCCAGCGCCCTCCCTCGCGAGACCTCACACATGGGGGCCGCCCGGGAACGTGAAAGGTGCGAACGACATCTAGACCACGGCGCGCGAGACGGAGTTGCTGGTCGACCTCGTTTATAATTGCCTGGGGGTCGGTCTCGTTTATCTCGACGTTGGCTTCAACTTCGGAGGAGAGGCGAGCGCACTCGATTTCCAGCCAGTCAATGCGCCGGTCGGTAGCCTGCTTGTCTACTTCCATCTCGCGGATAATGCGTATATGCTTTCGGAACATCTCGACCGTCCTACGCTTCATCCCCACCAGATCCATTGGATCGCCTAGATAGTCTTCTATCTCATCTGGGCGAGGGGGAGGCGAGAAGGGAGGCTGCTCAGAGGATTCCTCTGCCGCCGAGTCGACCTGGACACCTGCGCAGGAGCAAGCCAGATATCATATGAAAAGTTTAGCCCAAAATCCTCGAATAACCCAGGTAAGGGGAGGAGAGTCTATAGGAAGCAAGAGGACAAGCCTAGTTCGCTCACCTGGGTGGCGAGACGTCCCAGCAAGTTGTGAAGGATCATTCCTTGCAGCCGGGGGTGTGGATTGTTGAGGCGAGTAAGAGTCTTGGGGGTGGATGACTGTATTATCGAACGGGTTTATCGGTTGGTGATGAGGTGCGAGATCTCCCTGGTGAAGCATGAAGCGAGTAAATAAGATGAGTAAAGGAAAAATAGGGGCAAAAGAAAAAATTCACCTCTCTCTCTCTAGGAGACGCGGGAGGGGGGGTATGGATTTCCAAAAAGGCGGGAGTGGGCTCCTCGGCCGAGAAGGGGGGCCAGGCGGCCAGCGGTCTTTACTTTCTTCGGGCGAGACGACGACGCTAAGGTAGCAGGGGTGCGAACCAAAGTCGGGGCCAGAGCGGCCATGTTGGCCTTGTTTTGTTTGCGCACCATCGCGAGACGTTCGCGAAAACTCTGGCTATAAGACATGACTGCGATGGAGCGGAGGAAGGAAGAGGTGAGAGAGGGGGGCACTCCCTACGCGGGGTAGGTATCATATATTTATAGGCTCTGGTAGAGGGCCCCGCCACAGATTCCCTCATAAATGAACTTTAATGAAGCGAGCCTCGGTTGGACTTTCTTTCCGAGCTTGAGGCAACCTCGAAAAGAGAGGGGATTGTGTACAACCTCGGGCCCGCGGGAGCCGAAGGCTCAAGGAAAAGAGAGGAGTAGGCGAGAGGGACCCAGGGAGCGGGCCACTCGCAAGGCGAGAGGGACCCGTGGAGCGGGCCACTCGCAAGGCGAGAGGGACCCGTGGAGAGGGCCACTCGCAAGGCGAGAGGGACCCAGGGAGCGGGCCACTCGCAAGGCGAGAGGGACCCATGGAGAGGGCCACTCGCAAGGCGAGAGAGGAGTAGGCGAGACGGGTTACTCGCGAGGCAGGATGAGGCAGAAGGGGGAGGAGATCTCGCCCGCGAGACGTCATTCTCGTCGAGCGTCGGTCCAGTTGGAAGGCGCTTTTTACCTTTTTAGCCCCAGGTGATTTTACTCTTTTGCCCTTAGTGATCTGCATATAACCCTTCAGAACAGCAGAGTTTGGCTGTTAGCAGACCCAACCCAGGGTATTTTGGTAATTTCAGGTGGTTCAGTTTTGTTAATGGCAAATCAAACTCAGAGGCCTATAAATAGACCGATAAGGTGCTTGGAAGAAGGTGGTTGACCCTTTCTTCTTCTTCTTCCACTAAGGCACCTAGCTCAGCACTGGCTAGGGAGGGGAAGAATTTCTAGTTCTTCCGGATAAGAGGTAGGACGTCCGAGCTGAAGCTCTCGGTCTGTTTCTAGTCTTCGAGACTATCGTCCAGGAAGGAATTCGGGAAGAGTAGGTGTGAGCTGCAACTCTAGATCCGAACTCTATGTGAAGTCAGGTCTCTGGCTTCAACAGTGGCCCTTTGGCCGATCGGGCCATAATCTTCTGCCATGAACTCTCTGATTTCTTCCCTGATGGGTCTTCCGGTGGGATTTCCGTGGACGACCGCTTGGCGTTGCTACTACTATACTTCTTCGACAGCCCAATCCAAATGGGAGGCGTGCGAAGTGCGTGCTGCTTCTGAGTATTCCTCGGAGTTCTCTTCCAGCGGTTCTCTAGAGTGGGGACTACAGGCGGAGGAGCTTAGTTGATAGGTGCTGGAGGCACTGCGGCTGCTTGGTTTGTTCCCAAGATATTGAGGAGCGCAGACTCTTCGGCTTGTTGCTCTTCTATGCGGGTGATTCGTCCAGTGAGCACGTTGTCCGATACGACAATAGTCTCCTCTTGTCGGAGGGCGTTAATTAGAGAATGAGAGGGCCCGACATTATCAACTCCTTATCGGGCAGATCCCTGGGTTGTGCGAGTACTTCTTGTCATCACTGTCAGTCATGAGTATCGTTGTGTAGAGGATACTGTCTTGAGAGTCTTTTTCAAGCTTTGCGGAACTCGTTTCCCACAGATAGCACCAAACTGTTACGGCCAACTTAACCCTCCTGGTAGATCAGACTAAACTAGACCGTCTTAGCCCGTGGAGCGGTCAAGTGCGCACACAGTGACAAATGAAATATAGTCAAACACGAAGCGATTTTAACATGGAAAAACCGCTAAACTGCGTAAAAAACCACGTGACTAGAACGATACCGGTAAAAATTCACCATCGGAATCAATTTATAGACTATCAAATAGTTGGCAGTGTGCCTCTATGGCCTCATCTGCCCCAATTTGGGCCTCTACTCTCTGTACAAGATCAGGATAGCTATGGACCGTCTCCCTTATTAATGATGAGTAAAATCCACTGAGGCGGAGTCCCCCCAAGAAGACGGCTCTCAGCAGCTCGGGATCTACCCCTGGTATTTGTCTTGCTTCAAACGTAAACCAGTGAAAGAACTTTTTGAGGATTTCCCATTCATTTTGACAGATGCCGGATAGATGAGAAGGGTCCTTTAAAATCTTCTGATTACCCACAAACTGATATAAAAACTAGAGTTAATTCTGCAAAGATTCGGATTGCTCCTTCCCTAAGGGAGTGGAACCATGTTCTGGCCTGGCATTTTAGTGTGGCCGAAAAAACTTGACAAAGGAGATGGTCAGGGACATTATAAATTCGTAGTACTGTGATGAAGTGGTTGATGTGTTCCAACTGGTCTCTGATCCCGTCATAGGACTCTATGTTGGGCAATTTGAACCCGGCTGAGACAGGATGTGCCAAAACTTCAGGTGTCAGTGGCGATCCGGCTCGGACTGGGCGATGTAGATACGTGGCCCTTTGGCCGACCTGGCCATACTCTTCTGTCATGAACTCTCTGATTTCTTCCCTGATGGGTCTTCTGGTAGGATTTCCGGAGACGGCCGGTTGGCGTTGCTGTTGTTGTCCTGCTTCGGCAGCCCAATCCAAACGGGAGTGGTGCGAAGTGCGTTCAGCTTCCGAGTATTCCTCAGAGTTCTCTTCCAGCGGTTCTTTGGAGTGGGGACCGCAGGCGGAGGAGCTTAGTTGACAAGTGTTGGAGTCTCTACAGTTGCTTGGGTTGTTCCCGGGTTTTTGAGGAGCACAAGCACTTCGGCTTGTTGCTCTTCGATGCGGGTGATTCGTCTGGTGAGCACGTTGTCCGGTGCGACAATAGTCTCCTCTTGTCGGAGGGCGTTAATTAGAGAATGAGAGGGTCTGACATTATCAAGTCCTTACCGGGCAGATCCCTGGGTTGTGCGAGAACTTTTTCTTGCTATAACTGTTAGTCACGAGTATCGTTGTGCAGAGGATACTGTCTTCAGAGTCTTTTTCAAGCTTTGGGGAACTCGTTTCCTACAGACAACGTCAAACTTTTGTGGCCAACTTAACCCTCCTGGTAGACCAGACTAAAATAGGTCGTCTTAGCCCATGGAGCGGTCAAGTGCGCACATAGTGACAAAAATATAGTCAGACACGAAGCGATTTTAAAATGGAAAAACCCTCAACTGCGTAAAAAACCACGTGACTAGAACGGTGCCGGTCAAACATTACTATCGGCGGTAGTTTATAGATTATCAAGGAAAACGAGGGCGACAGGTCACTCCTTCTTACAACTTGGAGGTGAGAGAGATTGCAAGTGCATTCGGAGGGCGACAGGCTGCCTCACATGAAACTTGTTTTGTATTACTTTCTGACAGTGATGGATGCTCTTGGACACCGCTCGTATGTTGAGCACAGCAACACGGCTGCAAGACGTGCGGAGATGCATTGGCAGAGACATGTGGAATACTGCACACGTAGAAGATTTCTTGGAGTGGCTGGCTGGCAATCATCTTCTTACTCGAAGTGTCGTGGACTTAGGCAAATTTTTGGATGCCTCGACGGGAGGAGAAAACTCGTAGGAGGATTTCAGTAGAGGTTCGACTTTAGGAACAAGAAAGCTGGGTGCAGGAAAAGTTAGTGTTGGGTTCATTGATCACAATGTTCTAGATTTGAAGTAGACTCATAAGTCAATGGTATACACATGGATGTATCTAATATATGTTCAGGTTCATTGTATGCAGGTTGAATAATGTTACATTGATTAAACAGACAGTCAGAGTCACAATGACAGTTGGACTCAAGATATGTTGCTGAACAAGCAGAAAATTTGGTTAAGTCCAAAAGCGTTGAGTGAGCTTACTTCACTCAACTCCAAAAAAAAAAACGTAGACAGAACTCTATGCAGTCAAAGCCTCAAAGTTGCTGACTAGAAATCTATCTTAGGATAGAAGCATTGAGTGAAGGCAGATCACTCAACGGCTACTCAACTGGATTTCAAGTCAAGTGTAGAAGCGTTGAGAGAAGACAGGTCACTCAATGCCTCATCAAGAAGACAGTCAAAGTTTAGAAGCGTTGAGTGTTAAAGCTGCACTCAACGCCTTCATGTAGAGAAACTTCAACCAAGTCCAGAAGAGTTGAGTGATGAAGGTTCACTCAACGCCTTAACCGTTAGACATCAAATGTCAAAAGCGTTAAGTGTTGAAGGTTCACTCGACGCCTCAAGATGCAGAATTCTACTAAGTGTTTCTGCGTTGAGTGACAAAGCTTCACTCAACGCCTATGCAGATTATCTGGAAATGATCAAGTCCACACGCTCTGAGTCATGCTGACGTCATAAAGAATTTAAATATCGCGGGATTTGCTCGTTAGATGACAAAAGACGCCACATGCCTTTTGTACTACAATTAATGCAAAAGTGATATTGCAGTTGCCAATTCCGGCTGGTCCATACTGCGCAAAGAGTCGTTGGACGGAGATCGATAAAAGGTGATTTCCGAGAAATTAAAAAAAAGGCTCTTAGGTCATCTTCTTCCTCGGGTGAAAAAGAGAAGAAGTTTTCCAGGAACTCATTCTTACAGAGTCTGTGATCCACAGATAAAAGTTGGTTGTTGAATAAAAAAATCACTAAAGAATAAACTTATCTTCAACAGCTAGATCAGAAATTCTTTTCTTAACAAGGAGTTGCGGAGCATTCTTATAGTTATTGTTCTTCTATAAGGCCACTATAGGTACATCAAAGGCTTGAAGGAACAGGGCTCTGCAGATATCTTCTCAGAATAAGCAGAAACGTCCTGAAGATCTATTTTTGTTGTTGAGAAGAAGTTAGGGCTGAGCTCATTCAGTCCAGAAAGAAGGCTCAGAGGACAGGTTCTCTAGAGCAAATCATCAACAAAACTTCTACTCTTTCTGTAGGATCTTTATTGATCTAAGTTGTAAGCCTGAAATAAAAAGGTTGAGTGGTAGGATTCTGGTGTGAATCTGAGGTAGGGCTTCTGAGTCTGAGATAGGATCTGAGTCAAATCTGAGTTGTAGGAGACTTATTGTCTCTGAGTGTAGGGCTATTTTTTTAGCCTGAGTTGTAGGGCTTTTTGTTAAGCCTGAGCTAGGTGATCTGGAGGATCACTGAGCTATAGGAGTTAAAGTTACTCTGAGTGGGTAGGGCATAGGCCTGAGGTAGGACTTGGTGGAAGTCTGAGAGATCCTGATGGATCTGTGTTGTAAGCTCTTTGAGCTGAGATTTGATGAAGATTACCTTGTCTAACACACTGTTAGAAAGGTGGGAGGGAAAGTGGATGTACCCATAGCTTGGGGAACCACTACAAATAATGTGTGTTGATCTGTGTTCTTGAAAGCTAAAACAATAATCTAACTCACAACACACTAAAATCAAAATTAGTCATAAAGACTTGAAAAAACTATTCACCCCGCCCCCTCTAGGTGTTTAGCTACTCTTGAAACAAAGACTTTCAAGTGGTATCAGAGGGAGGTTGTTCAAACAAGACTTAATAGTTTGAACAGATCTCCAAGAGTAGCTGGAGATTAACTTCATAGGTTCAGGTGAGAACCACAAGGAGTTGAACTTCATGAAGCTCCGTATCTGCAGAAAAGAAAACTTTGGAATATGAAAAAAAAGGGTCAGGTTATTCATGAAAGTCTCAAACCCTAGGATCTTCATTACAGTCAAAGAAGGACCTTTCATCCCCATAAAGATCTCTGTTTTAGATGTCAATGTCCAGACTCCAAAGAAATATACTGAAATGACTAAGAATGAAGTCATCTTGGCAACTATGGATAAGAGGGCACAAAACATCATTATCAGTATCATAGATGACTCCACCTTCCAGGACCTGGTTCATTGCAAAACAGCCAAAGAGATGTGAGACTCTCTCATTGTTTACATGGAAGGAACAGAGGAAGTGAGGGATGACAGAAAATCTCTCCTAAATCAACAATATGAAGCATTCAAGCAAGGGAAGAAGGATTTCATAGCTGAATGTTATGAGAAGTTCTTCATAATAGTGAACAGTCTGATCACCTATGGCAAACAGTTCATTAATTATGAGTTGAGTGACAAGTTCTTGAGATTCCTAAATAAGGAATGGGACATCAAGATCTATGACATCAAAGAAGTTGGCAACTTGGCCAACACGTTGCCTCAAAATCTGTTTAGGAAGTTGTTATCCCTTGAGATACAGTTGAACTCCAGGAAGGCTGAAGAGGATGCTGTCAGATCTCTCAGCAAAGAGAAAATTGTGCCTTTCAGAGTTGAAGCCACAAGAAGAAGCAGGTAAAAGACTCCTCCACCAAGGAAGCTGCAGAGTCAGAAAGCTCAGATCCCAGCTCCTCTGGAAGTGAGCTGTCAGATGGAGAACTAACATTGTTCTCCAAGCAGTTCAAGAAGATGCTAAGCAGGAGGAGACAGTGGAAGAATAAGGGTACTTCCAGCTCCTCATCAAAGAAGCCCTTTCCCAACAAGGCCAAGTACAGAAAAGACCCCATTGGGGAAAGGTTGACTCCAAACAGAATAAATATGCTAAGACTAATGTTGTTTGCTACTGTTGTAACAGGAGTGGGCATGTCAGTCCTGACTGTCCAGTTAAGAGAAAGGAGCACATGAAGTCTGAAGGCAAAAAGCATCACAAAGACAAGAAGGCTGAAAAGAGCTTCTTGGCCAAGAAGACTGTCAGCCTATCAGACAGTGATTCTGAGTCTTCAGAATCAGATGAAGAGGAGGCCTACAATGGTCTCATGACTATTGAAGAAGAGGCTGAACATCCTGCTGCCCCATCTGGCATAAGGGTCCAACTATGTGATATTGGTTATGTCATTGTCTTCCACAATGATGAGTGTCTGATCAAGAGATCAAGTGACCAAGAGGTCATTTTGAAAGGCACTAAGAGTGGAAATATTTATTATTTAAACTTCTTATGTTTAAGTACAGAATCACCAGTATGTCGGTTAGCAAATAAGAAAGTCTCTTATTATGTGCAATGACACAGAGGCTTGCTCACTTAAACTACAAGACAATTTGTAAGCTCTTCAGTAAAGGGCTAGTCAGAAATGAACCCAATCTAAGATGCACCAAAAAGGTCATTTGTTTTGCATGCCAAACGGGCAAGCAGACAAAAAGCATCATTTAAGAGCATTGGGACCAAGAATTCTGAGAGGTGCTTGTACCTCCTACATATGAACTTATTTGGTCTTATGCTAGTTCACAGTCTAGGTAGGAAATTTTACACACTTGCGATAGTTGATGACTATTCCAGGTTTGCTTGAATGTTCTTTCTAAAAAAAAGTTTGAAACCCTTGGCACTTTTGTGACCTTTGTTAAGCAAGTTCAGAATGAAAAAGGCAATTCTGTGGTCAAAATCAGAAGTGACCATGACACTGAATTTTAATCTGAAGGCATGACAAAGTTCTATGAAGAACAAAGGATTTAGTAAGATTTTTCTTCTCCAAGAACACCCCAACAAAATGGGATAGCTGAGAGGAAAAACAAAACTCTCATAGAAACTGGCAGGACACTACTCAGTGACACCTCTCTCTCAGAATACTTCTGCGCTGAGACAGTAAACATTTTTTGTCATGTCCTGGATAGATCTTCTATCAATAAGTATCACAAGAAGACGCTCTATGAGATTATGAAAGGCAGAAAACCAAATATAGTCTATCTCATGATCTTTGGAAGCAAGTGATTTGTGCTCAATAATGAGAAATCTTACTTGACAAAGTTTGCTGTCAAATCCTATGAAGGAATCTTTGTTGGGTACATCAACAATAGCAAAGCCTATAATGTCTACAACTTGAAAAATCAAGTTGTAAAAGAGTCTGTAAAAGTTATGTTTGATGAATCATCTATATGATTAAAAGTGAGCTGTCTAGCTCCTCTAGATCTGCAGGTGTGGAGTTATAGATGGATAAACTGACCATCAAGGATACTCCTCCTTCCGCCCAAGTGGAAGAGGATGGGGTATGTATTCCTGAAGAAGGATAATGTACACAGGACATGGGTGAAGACCAACAGAATTCAACCTTTGAAGGTTAAGATGCTGAGAATAGAATGTCAGCAGCTGTCAGGGATCTGAGGGATAATCCAAGAGATCGAATCATAGGTGATGCTAGCCAAGGGGTTACAACAAGGAGCGGAAGCCTCAACATTGCTATGTACTCTAGCTTCCTGTCTCAGGTAGAACCTAAAAAGTTTGAAGATGACAACATAAATCCATTTTGGATTGTGGCTATGCAAGAAGAACTGAACCAATTCAAGAGATGCAATGTTTAGAAGTTGGTTCATATACCACAAGGGCATAATATCATTGGAACCAAGTGGATCTATAGGAATAAACTTGATGCGAATGGTGTTATAATCAAGAATAAAGCTAGACTGGCTGCCAAGAGATACAGACAAAAGGAAGGTATTAATTTTAATCAAATCTTTGCACCAGTAGCTAGATTGGAAGCTACAAGACTATTCCTTGCATATGCTGCATATAAAAGATTCAAGGTCTGCTAAATGGATGTAAAGTCAACTTTCCTAAATGGTGGCCTAAAAGAGGAGGTCTATGTTGAGCAACCCTCGGGTTTTGTTAACTCTAACTCTCCTGATTATGCATTCAAGCTTAGGAAAGCTTTGTATGGGTTAAAGCAAGCCCTCAGGGCATGTTATGAAACTCTGTCTATTTTTTCATTGAGAATAAATTCTTAAGGGGAAAGATAGACAAAACATTATTCCTTAGGGAAGACAAGCGTAAGATCATTCTAGTCTAAATTTATGTAGATGACATAATATTTAGGTCTACTGATGATGGCCTCTACAAAAAGTTTGTTAAACTTATGTGAGATCAGTTTGAGATGAGCAGTATGGGTGAACTCAAGTATTTCTTGGGCCTCCAAGTTAGACAGTCAGAGGATGGTCTATCCATCTCTCAGTCTAAGTTCACCAAGGAGTTCATTAAAAAAATTGAATGAAGAGTGCCTCCATAATGAAAACTCCTATGGGGTCAAATGTGTCAATAGACAAGGATGAGTTAGGGAAACATATTGATGAAACCTTGTATAGAGACATAATTGACTCCCTCCTCTACCATACTACAAGTAGGCCAGACATTATGTATGTTACATGTATTTGTACTAGATACCAGGCAAGCCCCAAGGAATCTCATTATTCTGCAACAAAAAGAATTTTGAGGTATCTCAAGGGCATAACTTATCTTGGTTTGTGGTACCCTAGGAATTATGACTTTGAACTATCTGGGTATTCAGATGCAGACTTTGCAGGCTACAGAGAAGACAGGAAAAGCACCTCAGGCACCTGTCAATTTCTAGGAAGAAGATTGGTCTCTAGGAGCAGCAAGAAGTAAACAAGTGTTGTCATCTCAACAGATGAATCAGAGTACATCTCAGCAGGTAGTTGATGTGCACAGCTACTGTGGATTCAGCATTAGCTCTAAGATTATTGTTGGGTCTATTGATCACAATGTCCAAGATTTGAAGAAGACCTACAAGACAATGGTATACACAGTATTGTATTTGATGTATGCTTTAAGTTCTATGTATGCAGGTTGCTCTTTGTTCACTATTCAAACAGGGTATCTAAGCACAAATGACAGGTGAACACAAGACAGGATGCTGACAGGCCAGAAATATGCCTAAAACCAGATGCGTTTAGTGAAGGCAGTTCACTCAACGCCAGATGACATTAAGCATTGAGTAAATCTTAGGTCAAAGACTCAGCATTGCCAAAACAAAAATCTGGTTAAGTCCAGAAGCATTGAGTGAAGGCAGTTCACTCAACGCCTAAAAGCCAGAAGCGTTGAGTAAAGCTCAAACAATCAAAACCAGAGAAAAGCTGACACAAATTTTGGCTAAGTCCATAAGCGTTAAGTGAAGGCAGTTCACTCAACGCCCTGAAGAGAAAGCGTTGAAAGAACACAATTCAGTCAGAGCCGCAATGTTGTTTGACTTGGAAATCTGTCTAAGGACAGATGCGTTGAGTGAAGATAACTCACTCAAAGCCTATTCAACAGAAAATCTATCTAAGGACAGAAGCGTTGAGTGAAGGCAGTTCAGTCAACGCCTATTCAATAAAACAGGCAAAGGCAGAAATCATTGAGTGAAGAAAACTCACTCAAGGTCTTAATACAGAGAAAATCGACTAAGTCTAGATGCATTGAGTGATGAAGGCTCACTCAACGCCTAGTTAGTTAGACTACAGTTGTCGATAATCGTTGAGTGATGAATGATAACTCAACGTCTGGTGGTGCAGAATTCTGCCTAAGTGCTTTGGCATTGAGTGACAAGTCTTCACTCAACGCCTATGCAGAATTATCTGAATTTAGCTAAGTCCACAGGTGTTGAGTCATGATGACGTCAACAGAAATTCAAATGTTGCGGGAACGGAATAGTAGACGATAAATGGCGTCGCTTGCCTGTTGTATAGCAATTAATGTTAAAGAAAAGTTACAGTTACCAACTCCAGGTGGTCCCACTATTCAAAGAGCCATTGGATGACGGGACAGAAAAAGAAAATGATCAAGGAAGAAGAAATCAACTTTCTAGACGATGAACTTTTGAAATACAGAGCTTCATCTTCTTCCTCTCGACCTTGTTAAAATTTCACAAGATGATCAAGATGACCCCTTGATTGAGCGGAAAGCGAAAACCAGGCGCAGGAACACTCCAACCACAACCAAGCTCAGTAAACTAGGTGAAAGGAAAGTAACAAGCAGATCATGTATTAACAAACTTTTTACAGCAAGAGGTATACATGGCGAGACATGATTTCGCCAAGTACAAACAAGGAAGCAGAGAACAACAAAAAACAGAAGCCGGGCGGACAGAGTCCAAGACCATCGAGACCGCCGCCCTTGTCAAACTAAACAGCGAAGCCCGCCGAGACCGCGAGGTCGCGCGGACTACCCGTTATTCAAGTTGAAGAAGAGCTGTCTGCAAACTGCAAGTCGTCTGACCGCTAAGGTCACCTAGCCGCCAGTTAGACCGCGAACAAGCCGCTGCCGAACTGAAGAACAGACCGCCCAGACCGGCGGACAGGTTATTGAACTGGAATTGCTGAACGAGAGAAGACCGACTGGCCTCAACTGTGACCTACTGCTAACCGTTGATTGTAAACCGCAAGCTTCACTGATCCCTGACCGCAGTCAGCACCAAAGTCCTGGCTTCTCAGTGCTAGCCACACAACCTGCAAACAGCAAACCAGTTATCCTTCTCAAACCGCGTGGACAGAAAATCTGAGGCCGCAACTATTAAAACAAGCTCAACTTATTGTTCATTCAGTTAGTTATGTTGTCACAGGGGGGTCTGATTTATAGGAATGGAGAGGAGTGTGCTCACCACCCTAGTAGATAAAAATACCACCCCAGCTCACAGCTAACACAAGGCAGTCCGCCCAGTCTGCATGGACAAAGCCGGACACCAACCAATCCGCCAGGCATCAAGAAAATACAGGATAGACGCCAGTACGCACCCCTGCGGACACCGCACCATCCCGCACGCTGCAGCGGACACGGCAACAGTCTGCACACCCGAGGACACCGCTCCAGCCCGCACTAATAAGACACGACCAAAGGCACAGACTGCCCAGTCAACCAGCGGACATTGCGGACTCTGCGATCAATCTGGACATGTCACAAATCGTGATCAAGTCCAGCAACCAGTGTATCTCTGGCGCGAGCTCCGCGGACATGAACTATCAGTCCGCTCAGACCGCCAGATTCAAACCAGTTCGCCTAGCCGCGAACTCCGCGGTTAACTCCTAACTGCACCACCTGAGATCAAGGGCACGGGCCAATGCCGATCGCACGAGCTCTAAGAACAGTCCGCACAGAGCGAACTCTGCAGACTCCAAACCAGACCGCCCAAGCCGTGGATAATCAACCTATCCGCACGGCTTCCACCAAGGACAAACCACCAGGCCGCAATCATCAGACCGCTCAGGCCGCACACCAGTCCGCCAGACTGTCCGCCCAGGCCGCGTGGTCTGCCCAAACAACCCTCACTTTCACTTCAAAAATTTCAACACTCCCCATTGAAGTGAGAAGTGGTGACCAAACCCAGCAGTCCTCGTAGTCGTTCAAATGGCCCCTTCGACAGCGGCTTAGTGAAGATATCTGCGATGTTGTCCTCGCTCCGTACATGTTCAACCATAAGAGACCCCTCCAACACCTTCTCCCGAATAAAGTGGTGTTCAATCTCTATATGTTTGGTCCGCGCGTGAACTAGATTATTAACCAGTTTCAGGGCACTCTCATTGTCACCGCGAAGCAGAGTTGGACCTCGCACTTCTTCATGGACTTCTTCTACTAGTCTCCTCAGCCAGATGGCTTCTCGAGCTGTCAAGGCAAAAGCCTTGTACTCCGCTTCCGTAGTAGAGACGGATACCGAGTCCTGATTCTTACAACACCATGAAATACCCACTAATTCGCATGTGAAAAAATAACCAGACGTCGACTTTCGATCGTCCGAGTCTCCCCCATAATCAACATCAGTGTAACCGTGCAGAGAAAACCCGTGTCCCTCCTATACAGGAGTCCCATATCAGAAGTAGACTTGACATACTTCAGAATATTTCTCGCCGCTACCAGATGAGGTTTCCTTGGTTCCGCCATATAACGACTAACCCGGCCTACAGCATAGACAATGCCTGGCCTTGTAATCGTTAAATAAATCAAGCTCCCGACCAGAGCCCAGAACATCAAGGGATCAGGAAGAATCCTCCCCTCATCTCGTCGAAGCTTCAGGCCACAATCCAGAGGAGTGGAGCTACTATTTCCCTCCCTCAAGCCAAATCGATGAACGATCCACTCATCATAGCCCTTTTGAGAGACGAGTATCCCGCTCTTCTTCCTCTCAACCTCGAGTCCAAGGAAGTGATGGAGCTCACCCAAATCCTTCATCTCGAACCGTATAGCTAGCTCGGCCCTGAGCCTAGCTACCTCCTCTTCAGAGTTCCCTGTGACGATCATGTCGTCCACGTATAACAACACCAAGACGTGAAGCTCCCCCTGCCTCTTTATGAACAGACTTGAATCTGAATCAGAGGCAAAGTATCCGCAGAACCGGAGGTATTCTACGATCTTCTCATACCATGCACGTGGAGCCTGCTTCAACCCATAAAGAGCTTTCTGAAGCTTGCAGACGTAGTCCGGATGATCTTCAGATACGTAACCTGGTGCTTGAACCATGAATGTCTTTATCTATCACCCCGTAAAGAAAAACATTCTTTACATCAAGTTGCCACATCTTCCACCCTTGGCAAGCAGCCAAAGCGATCACCACCCGCACCGAAGTCATATTGGCAACTGGACTAAACGTCTCTTCATAGTTTTCGCCGTACTGTTGGGAGATCCCTCGAGCAACCAGATGAGCATTATATCTTTCGATACTCCCATCAGCCTTCTTCTTCAGTTTGTATGCTCACTTACATGCCACAGGAGTAACGACAACGACCTTAGGCACAAGGTCTCAAGTCTCGTTCCTTCTGAGGGCTGTCATCTCCTCATCCATAGCGTCATCCCACTCCTTGACTCCAGTGGCATCTTCAAACTTTGAAGGCTACCGCTCATCCAGGGGGTCTGCGAAGAAATAGGAGATAAAGCTCACCATGTTTCCTTTGCTGTAACGAGTTGGTGGTTTAATGGTCATCTTCGATCTCCGAAGGGCCTGACCATTACTGACCACCTCCGCTGCTTCTTCTTCACCAGCTCCATTCTCGGGCAAACTTGGAGCAACGCTCCCCCTGCTTCCTAAACTAGAAGCTTCTGCCTCAGAGCTTAAAACACTTGGAGCTCCGGGTAACACCGACAGCTCCACCAGAAGATCCTTAGCAGCTTCCACCTGCTCATCATCAGACCTGCTCTCCTGCAGCTCAACATAGCAACCTTCGTACGACGTTAGTTCATCAAAGACAACGTCTCTTGATACAATAAACTTCTTCGTCGCAGGATCCATACACTTTCATTCCTTCTACCGTCCATCATACCCCACAAAGACAAGCTTACTTGCCTTTGTATCAAGCTTGGTCCTCAGAGCATCCGGGACGTGTACGTAGCAGGTTGATCCAAACACCCGAAGGTGTTCAACAATAGGCTTCTCCTTGAACATCAGCTCATGAGGAGACTTCATGTTGATCAGACTTAGAGGCATCTGATTGATGACATAGGTTACGCGGGTCATTCCTTCCGCCCAGAAGGACCTCAGAATGCCCTTTGCATAAAGGCAGCATTTGCAGGTTTCCGTCAAATGACGGATTTCCTTTCCGCTACTCCATTTTGTTGTGAAGTATGTGCACAAGTAAGCTCCCTCCGGATGTCTTGCTTTCTGCAGAAGTTAGAGAACTCAGTTGAAACGAGCTCACCTCCGTTGTCCGTTCTCAACTTGATTCGTAGGCAAAGCCGGCCCTCCACCAGCTCCTTGAACTCCACGAACAACCGAAAAGCATCCGACTACTCCTTCATGAAGTACACCCACGTGTACCTCAAATAGTCATCAATCAGTACGAGCATATACCTGCTCTCTCCAAGACTGGCAGTGACAGTTGGTCCCATCAGGTCACCATGAACACACTCCAATGGTGTTTTAGACCTGGTTTGTGGCTTATCAAATGAAAGGCGATGTGTCTTTCCATATTGACATCCAGCACAAACAAGATCATCGTTGTAGGATGACAACTTAGGCAAGCCTTTCACAAGACTTCTCACTGTCATGGCTTTCAGCTTGTCCATCCATACATGCCCCAGTCTTTCATGTCAGATAGTCGCGTTATCATTTGCCCTCATCCGATCAACATAGGAGCTTGTTAATAGAACAAACAAGTCATTTACTCTCCTTCCAACGTGAGCAACATCAGTCTTTACCGGTAATACATTCTGGAGAAATTTCACTTTTGTTGGGTCAAACAAAACGTGATAGCCCGCATTTACCGCATTGGTCACTGAGAAGAGGTTCTTCTTCATGCCCGGTACGTGATAAACCCTCCTTAACGTGAGTGGCTCCTTATCACTACCCAAATATACAACTCTCACTTTCTCGACTACATGCACAGAATCATCAGCAGTAATAATAGCTCCATTACCTGAGTAGGCCTGTAGCGAAAAGAACTTTGACTCATCCCTGGTGAGGTGATGACCACACCCAGAGTCGATGATCTAGTCATCTTGGTAGTTGATGGAAGACAAAGCACGGACACACGCCCGTCAAGAAAGCATTCCTCCATCCAGTCCCTCAGCACTGGAACCAGCCTCCTCCTTTCCTGCAGCATGCCCTGGCTGAAGCTTCACCTTGCAGTCTCGTCTGAAGTGACCCGGCATATTGCACCTGCAGCACCTTGGTCCTTCCTTCTTCTTCTCACCACGCTTAGAAGAGTGACTCTTCTCTCTCTGATATGAAGTTGATGGACCATCGTCAGCAGGTTTCTTCTTCTTGTCTCATCTCTTCTTCTTCCCTGAGAAGAGAGCCTCACTGTCTCCTCCAGAAACAGTCAAACTAGCCATCTGCCTTGCTAAGCTCTCTTGCTAAGCCAGCCAGTTCTCCAGCTCTAACAACGATGGTTGAGTGGCCCAGCCTTGAACAGAGGTCACAAAGGCCACATACTCCTTCCGCAAGCCACGGATGATGTGCCTCTTGAGCTTCGCCTCCGAGATTGGCTCATCAGGGTCCAACGTTAATATCTCAGTGCACAGGTTCTTCATTTTAAGGAAGAATGTTGAGATAGACAAGTCTCCCTGAGTGGCTTTCGCCAACTCATTCTCCAAGAACTGTAGCCGAGCTACATTCTTCTTGTTGAACAACTCATCAAGGGAAGTCCAAATCTCAGCAGCAGATGAACATCCAAGGATGTGATCAAAGAGCTCTGGTGAGATAGCCCGCTTTAGAGTAAACTCAACATTTGCATTCGTTTTCCTCCAAGCTCTCACCTCTTCAGCAGACCCAGTTGCAGCAGTAACCTCTGTTATGTTGTCTCCACACACAACTTCTCACAAGTTCTCTCCAAGAAGATAGTTTTTCATGCGCAATCTCCACTTCTTAAAGTTTGTCGGCATTAAAAGCTCAATACTCAGACCTCTTGCAAACCCACTATCCATTGCATTATCACTGATTTAACAAACTTCCAGAGAAGAGCAAACATGGTGGCTGATCACTGCTCAAGCCTATGTTCTCTCTGATACCATGTTAAAATTTCACAAGATGATCCATTGATTGAGCGGAAAGCGAAAACCAGGCGCAGGAACACTCCAACAACAACCAAGCTCAGTAAACCAGGCGCAGGAACACTCCAACCACAACCAAGCTCAGTAAACCAGGTGCAAGGAAAGTAACAAGCAGATCATATATTAACAAACTTCTTTACAGCAAGAGGTATAAATGGCGAGACATGATTTCGCCAAGTACAAACAAGGAAGCAGAGAACAACAAAAAACAGAAGCCCGAGCAGGCCCGCCGACACCCATTCCGCATCGAGCCCCCAACCGCAGCTGGCTTTTCTCCTTAATTGACTATTAGGGTAAATTCTTAATTGAATTAATTTTATTCCCTAATTAATGGCAATGGGTTTCAAATTTCGGGACATAAAAATGAGTGTGACGGACGAAGCCGCCCTTTGTTCAATGATGTGGAAAAGGTTGTAGACATTTCAGACTTCCATATCTCAACTCAACACCACACTTGACAAATTAGCAAATCCCGGACACTTCGGCGTTCCGCCTCAACTTGTTTCAGAGCCCCCCAAGCCTGCACGGCTTGTGCGGCCATCACCGCCGCGACTGGTTCCACCACCTTCCTTCGTCGTTCATGTCGCACCTCCGCCTCCACCATCGTCGTCGCCGTCGTCGTCGCTGCCTCCGCCGTCGTCGCCGCCGTCGTCGTCGCCGCCGCCGTCGTCGCCGCCGCCGTCGTCGCTGCCACCGCCGTCGTCGCTACCACCGTCGTCGTCGCTGCCACCGCCGTCGTCGCCGCCTCTGTTTGCTCTTGCTCCATCGGTCCCTGTCATGCCACTCCCATCGGCCGCATTGCCACCTCTTCGGTCAGCACCTGCTCCATCGACCCCGACGGATCCATTCCTGCCTCCGCATGTCGGCCCTCCGATCTCCGGGTGGCTGCTGCTCATAGCCCCTCAAGCGGCTCCGACAAAACCATTCCATGGGCCGCCCATTTTCCTGATAGCGCCGCCGCTCCTTGCCAACACCGCCGCTGCCGCTACGCGTTACCGCACGTTGTTCTGGAGAGAGGACAAGTTACCAGATGATCCGGCCACCCGCCTGGAGCATGAGCTTGAGAGCAAGCTCGTTTTGAAGGACAGATAGAGCGTTACGGTCCTTCATCAGTTATCTTATTATCTTGTTGTATGTATTAAGTCATAGTTATTAGACTCGTCATAATATTTTAGCGTTTTAATATTTTATGCATCTTACGTAATTACGGGTATGCCACCCAGAGTTCTATAATTAGACCCTTGTCTTGTATTTGGATTTTCAAGCAAAGAAGAAATGAAGTTTCCTCTCTCTCTAAAATTCCTCTCTCTCTCTAAGTTCTTCTCTCTTTCCTCCACCCTCTAGGATTTCTTCCCCTCTTATCTCCTCCTCCACCATTCTAGGGCTTGCCCCTTGTATCTCCGACTCCAACCATCCACAACGAAGCAAGCCCATAGCAGTGTATTTCTCCCCTTCCAATGACTTTAGATGTGTCATTGTTGTCCATCCTAAGCACCTCACAATCGTGAGTGGTATAGGTGGCGAATAACTTCCTATTATAGGAGACATGTGTGGAGCCTCCTGAATCACAATCTAGCTTCGATCATCGCATGAGAGTGCAATCGTGACATCATCTCCAACAATAATGACATCATTCTCCTCTGTAGATATAATAGTTACAGTGTGATTCTCCTTCCTATCATCAGTAGTCACTCCTTTCTATTTTTCGCCATTCTTTAGAGAATAATAGAATTTCTGAATGTCTTTTTTTATGACAATAGTGACACTCCACGTTTTGATAATGTGACTTAGACTTTCCCCTGCTTTGACTTCTCTTGTTATTTCTTCCCCCGCTCTTGCTCCTGCCTCTCCCCATAGACTCAGTAAAGAGGATGTCAACTCGTGAAGAAAAGTCTGATATCGCTTGAGATTTCCTTCTCACCTCTTCGTTCAGGATGACGCTCTTGACAATATTTATAGTAATGATGCATCCGGTAGAGGAGTTAATTAACGAAAAGGTTGAAAAGTAGGTGACAAGTCAAAAAGAGAAGAAAATAGAGTTTTTCGCGGTAGCTTTTCCCACCGGTAGACAATTCAAACGGTTTCATAGGTGTGGTAGCGTTTTCCAGAAAATAAAAGAAACTAAAAAATCCTCCCGAGCATGCCCTTATTTTGTCATTATTGGAAGTTTGGAACGTTGTTTCAAACAAGCAAAAATAATTATATAGCACTTATAATAATTATTGTGAAATTCACGTATATTTGGCCCTGCTACACTCTTATGGTCCGTTTGGCAAATGAAGCCCAGGTTGGGACCAGAGGTGGGAGGCAGGGTTGTAGACGGAGGGAAATCACGGTTATGCAGGGACTAGCGGGAGCGAACGAAGACGACCGTACGTGGCACGCGTTTATTTGCCCGCCTTGAGGCGGTGGCGGTTGCTCCCACACTGCCGGCCCACTGCCGCACCAAGCTAACCCTCCATTTCTCACCGCATATATAATCCTGCAGTAATAACTAGTATTCTGCTCTATTTAGGATAGATGTGGGTGGAGGAAAAATAGCGCCTGAAAATAAGTGTTAAGATTACAATGGTTAGAAAACAGTTGTTGGGAAAATAGTAGAGCAAGAAGGGGAATGTTGAGCTATGGGAAAAGAAGAATGAAAACAAGCAATGTTTCTTTTAGTTTTTCAGAAAATATGAGGGTTTGATAGTTTTCCAAAAAACTAAAAAACACTTTTTGGGAAGTGTATTTCTCTCACCGCCAAAAAAAATCAAACTTAAAAACAGCAATGATGATGATAATAGAACTTTTTGCAGGGTCACCACCATCCCAAATAAAGCATTCAAGCCACCAAAGAGTCTCTACATGCATGACATTAGTATTTAATAAATATTTGGATAAATACTAAATTAAAACTATTAAAATTCACTTTGAATGTTTTTAATACCTACCCGGGGAAACTGAAATTTTATTTGTTTACTTAGGATATCGAATGTTCAGTTATTTTTTGTAAAACTAATTACATCTAAGTTGTAATAATTAAATATAACTGAAGTTAAATTACTCTATAGTTTACTGATATATAACAAGTCAACTGCAAAAACGAGCGGCTAAAAGGCAATTTCCAACATGTTTTTGGGCAATATGTTGATTGAAGTCTCAAAAGTGGTACATCTTTGTGATTTTAGTCCCAAATTTTTTTATTTCAGGGCTTCAGTCCTTAAGATTTGTCAATTTTTTTTACTTCAGTATTTTCCGTTAAATCTGCGAAAACTTTTAACAAAAAATTTCCGTTAAATCTGCGAAAACTTTTAACAAAAAGTCATTTTGAACTAAATGACACCGCTCGTCCTCGAATCCGGATCCCCTGGAGTTTGTACGGACAACTCCAGGGTGGAGTTTGAGGGTTCTCGTGCGTTGGATTGAATGCGAGAATTGTTGGCTTTGATTTCGGTGACTTGGTCAACAAATCTTTAATTATTTTGAGTTTATTTTAAATGTTATATGGTTGTATGCATTTAATAAGGAGAGAGAGAGATTGCATTTATGAGAGGGTGGTTGGAAAGTTTTTTACTTTGCCTATAAATAGGCCCCTTGTAGTTCATTTTAATGCTGCTGGAATAGAAGAGAAAAAATCCTCCCAAGTTATTTTTTCGACCTTGTGAGAGTGTGAGAGCGCTGCAGCGCTGAGTGTCTTCTCGCCGAGCCGGGCGGCTTGGTCTTCTCGTCGCGCGAGTAGGTTCACGTCGGGTGGGGTGCTCTCGCGTGTGTGTTCGCGAGCGGGTTGAGCTAGTCGAGTTGACTGCATGCCGAGAGAGGTGTTTGGCGAGAGAGCAGTTTGTCGCGAGTTGTTGGGTGCCGCTCGGTAGAGTGAGCTCGGCAAGGGAGGTCGCACTCGCGGGCGAGCTCGCACTCGCGGGCGAGCTCGCACTCGCGGGAGAGAGAGGGGTGTCTCGCCATTTCTTACCGCGCAGGTAGGCGGGTAGAAGTGGGCTCGCCGAGTGAGCGTTTGGTGGTGTGTTTGAAGAGGGTTTGGCTTGCACTTTGGAGTTGGTTTTGCGCAAGTGTGGGGGGACCATACACGTTTCTAACAAGGGTATCAGAGCAGGTTCGACCCCAAGGAAGTTTGTGTGGAAGTGTTCGTGACTAGAAGGAATGGAGATGGGAAGCGCCATGCCAGGGCAGGTCCCCAAGTTGACCAAAACCAACTATGGAAATTGAAGTATACAGATGCGAGTGCTACTCGCCTCCAAAGAGTTGTGGGAGATAGTAAAAGATGGTGTTGAAGGGCTTACTGCTGAAGCGGAGGCTGCATTGACTAACGCACAGAGGACGGCGTTGAGGGAGTCAAGGAAAAGGGATAAGAAGGCGTTGTTCCTTCTATACCAGGGTGTAGACGAAACAACCTTCAAAAAGATCTCAGATGCGGAGACATCAAGGGAGGCATGGGAAATATTGCAACGCTCTATGCAGGGAGATGACAAAGCTAAGAAGGTGAAGCTACAATCCCTCCGAGCTCAATATGAGGTGATGAAGATGCAAACCTCGGAGAAGGTTGGTGATTATGTGACCCGTCTGCGGACGCTCACAAACGGGATGAAGAGGAACGGAGAGGTGACAGATGACGTAAACTTCATGGAGAAGCTCCTACGGTCAATGTCAAAGAAGTTTAGACATGTGGTGGTAGCAATAGAGGAGTCCAAGGATCTCACCCAGATGTCGGTGGATCAGCTTATTGGTTCCCTACAAGCTCCCGAGTATCGCATGTTGCAGGATGAGGAGGAATCGAGTGGCTTGGGGAAAGCACTCCAGACTCAGCTAAATTTCGGAGAAAGCTCAGGAAGAGGAGGAGGCCAGCGCGGCCGAGGCTACCAAGGAAGGGGTAGAGGAAGAAGAGGAGGAAGAGACTTTGGAAGAAACCAGTTCAACCAGAGAGAGGTAGAGCAACCTCAGGATTGGAAACAAGATACAGGAGGAAGAGGAAGAGGCCAAGGGAGAATCCAAGGAAGAGGCCAAGGAAGAGGTCAAGGAAGAGGAAGAGGAGATATGTCTCAGACTCAATGTTACAACTATAACAAGTTTGGGCATATGAGCTATGACTGTTGGGCTCCGAGGAAGGGAGGAGATGTCAATAACTATGCTGAAGCTAGTAACACGGGAGGCGACCCGATGATGTTCCT
Organism: Platanthera zijinensis; assembly: GCA_039513925.1. Taxonomy (NCBI): domain Eukaryota; kingdom Viridiplantae; phylum Streptophyta; class Magnoliopsida; order Asparagales; family Orchidaceae; genus Platanthera; species Platanthera zijinensis. The sequence continues at coordinate 107,860,447 of CM077089.1, forward strand.
AACAGTCCAAGGAGCAGGAGGTGGAAGGAACGGAGTGTAGTACTTGGATACTAGCGCAAGTAACCACATGTGTGGAGAGAAGGGGCTGTTTACTAGCCTTAAACCAAATGGTGGTGAGGTCAGTTTCGGCGACGCTTCAAAGATTTCAGTGGAAGGAAGGGGTGTGATTGCGGTCACTATGAATGGGAAGGAGGTGCATCTCAATGATGTCTTCTACGTGCCAGGCTTGAGGAGTAACATCCTAAGTCTTGGGCTGCTAGTGGAAAAGGGCTATCGTGTCCTGTTAAGGGATGGCACCTTGGCTATGAAAGACCACCAAGGAAGGGGAGTAGTGAGGGTGAAGATGACGACGAATCGTCTGTTTACTCTAAGTATGGATGTCAAGGAGACAGCCTGTCTCGCGAGGACGGAAGAAGAAGAGGAGGCATGGATGTGGCACAACCGGATGGGCCATCCGGGGTTCACAGGCCTGAAGTTGTTATCTCATTCAAGGATGGTGGAAGGACTGCCTATGATCACGCCTCCACAAAGGGTATGTGAGGCATGTACAAAAGGAAAACAGAAGAGACAAACGTTCGAGGGTGGAAAGTCCCGAAGAGCAACAAGGCATCTTGAGCTAGTTCACTCGGACATAGCCGGTCCGTTTGAGACTACCTCGGTTGGAGGAAGCAAATACTACATCACTTTCACCGACGACTTCAGCAGGAAGTGTTAGGTGTATTTCTTAAAAGAGAAGACTGAGGCCCTTGACAAGTTCAGGGAGTTCAAGGCGATGACTGAGAAGGAGAGTGGTCAACCACTAAAGGTGCTTAGAATGGATAGGAGTGGGGAGTACACCTCTAGGCTGTTTGATGAGTACTGTAAGTAGTGGGGGATCTCTCACCAACTGACGGCGGCGTACTCACCTCAGCAGAACGGAGTGGCGGAGAGAAAGAACTTGACCATCATGAATATGGCAAGGAGTATGGTGAAAGGCAAGGGATTGCCGAAGAAGTTTTGGGCGGAGGCAGTACAGGTAGCTGTGTACTTGCTAAACTGCTGCCCAACGAAGAGTGTGAAGTTCAAGACTTCGTTCGAAGCATGGAGTGGGTGGAAACCAAGTGTGAAGCATCTAAGGGTTTTGGGTGTGTGGCTTATGCCCATGTCCCGGACCAGAGGAGAAAGAAGTTGGACGACAGAAGCGAGAAGTGCATCTTCGTAGGCTACGCTCCTGCTAGCAAAGCTTACAAGTTGTACAATCCGGTGACGGAGAAGGCTATCATCTCTAGGGATGTAGTGTTTGAAGAAGGTAGCAGCTGGAGCTGGGATGAAGAAGTGAGAAACATCAAGGGGATGTTCTACGATGATGATGAGGAGGAAGGTGGAAAAGAAGCGGAAGCTGAGATGGGTGGAGTTGAGCCACCATCACCACCTAGCGGAGTTTCAGGGGGAGCTCTCACCCCTTACTCAAGTGGAGCAAGCACGAGTGGTGGCAGCTCTGGCGGAGCTAGCACCAGTGGGAGCAGTGACAACCGTCCTCAACCTAGGATGAGGAGGTTGGATGATATCTATGAGGAGACGGCACCGACACTTAACAATTTTTCTTTATATTGTCTTTTAGCAGATGTCGAGCCGTGCTCTTATGATGAAACAGCAAAAGAAAAAACTTGGAGAAATGCGATGGATGTGGAGATCGCCTCCATCAAGAAGAATGACACCTGGAAGCTGGTGGATCCTCCTGCAGGCCACAAACCCCTCGGGGTGAAGTGGGTATATAAGGTGAAGAAGAACAAGGACGGAGGCGTGGAGAAGTACAAAGCAAGGCTCGTTGTGAAGGGCTACCGCCAAGTACAGGGAGTGAACTATGATGAGGTCTTCGCCCGTGTAGCGCGGATAGACACCATCAGGTTGATCATCGCGCTAGCAGCTCATCATGGCTGGAAGATAATGCAGATGGACGTGGTCTCTGCTTACTTGAATGGTTACCTGGAGGAGGATGTGTACATCGAGCAGCCTCCAGGATACGTGGTAAAGGGGACGGAGAGAAAAGTATGCAAGTTGGACAAGGCTCTGTACGGGCTGAAGCAGGGAGCTAGAGCTTGGAATGGAAGGATTGATGCTTACCTCCAGAAGCATGGCTATCAGAAGAGCCCCCATGAATATGCGCTCTACACGAAGGTGGAGAAGAACGGCGACATGGTGATCATATGTCTCTACGTTGATGACATGATCTTCACAGGCAATAACCCCTCCATGTACGAGGATTTCAAGAGGATGATGAAGAGAGAATTCGAGATGATGGATCTGGGAGAACTGAACTACTTCTTGGGAGTAGAAGTGCAGCAGAGAGAAGACGGGATTTTCATCTCGCAGAAGAAGTACGCGGAAGAAATCTTGAGGAAGTTCAGGATGGAGAATAGCAAGCATATCTCAACTCCTGTTGATCCAGGGCTGAAGCTAAGCAATGAGTCAAAGGAAGGAGCGGTGGACTCCACTTTATTCAAGAGTTTGGTGGGTAGTCTACGTTACCTGACCTTCACCCGACCTGACATCATGTATGCAGTCGGGGTGGTGAGCAGGCATATGGAAGAACCGAAGGAGGACCACTTCACGGCGGCGAAGAGGATTCTAAGGTATGTAAATGGGACAAGAGGCCATGGGCTGAAGTATTCAACAGGAGAGGAGCTGGAGCTGGTAGGTTACTCAGACAGTGACTACTGCGGGGATGTGAATGACCGGAAGAGCACTTCCGGGTATGCTTTCAATATGGGAACGGGAGTGTTCTCATAGAGTTCGAAGAAGCAGGCAACGATAGCTTTATCATCATGTGAGGCGGAGCACATAGCAGCAGCGGCCTGTACCTGCCAGGCGATCTGGCTGAGGAACCTCCTGCAGGGTCTGCATCATGAAGTGGATGGGCCTATGACCATGTTTGTTGACAACATGTCGGCCACCAGCTCGCGAAGAACCCTGTGCTACATGGGCGTAGCAAACACATCGAGATGAGGTACCACTTCCTCCGTGAGCAAGTGGAACTGAAGACGGTGGAAGTTGTGTATTGCCCTACCGGAGAGCAGGTTGCGGATATTTTCACCAAGGCATTGAAAGTGGAGACGTTCCTACGGCTCAAAGGCAAACTCGGCATGTGCTGCCAAGTTTGAGGGGGAGTTTGTTGGCTTTGATTTCGTTGACTTGGTCAACAAGTCTTTAATTATTTTGAGTTTATTTTAAATGTTATATGGTTGTATGCATTTAATAAGGAGAGAGAGAGATTGCATTTATGAGAGGGTGGTTGGAAAGTTTTTTACTTTGCCTATAAATAGGCCCCTTGTAGTTCATTTTAATGCTGCTGGAATAGAAGAGAAAAAATCCTCCCAAATTATTTTTTCGGCCTTGTGAGAGTGTGAGAGCGCTGCAGCGCTGAGTGTCTTCTCGCCGAGCCGGGCGGCTTGGTCTTCTCGCCGCGCGAGTAGGTTCACGCCGGGTGGGGTGCTCTCGTGTGTGTGTTCGCGAGCGGGTTGAGCTAGTCGAGTTGACTGCTTGCCGAGAGAGGTGTTTGGCGAGAGAGCAGTTTGCCGCGAGGTGTTGGGTGCTGCTCGGTAGAGTGAGCTCGGCAAGGGAGGTCGCACTCGCGGGCGAGCTCGCACTCGCGGGAGAGAGAGGGGTGTCTCGCCATTTCTTACCGCGCGGGTAGGCGGGTAGAAGTGGGCTCGCCGGTGAGCGTTTGGTGGTGTGTTTGAAGTGGGTTTGGCTTGGACTTTGGAGTTGGTTTTGCGCAAGTGTGGGGGGACCATACACGTTTCCAATAAGAATCCCTGTATTTTTTTGTTTTAAAGTTATTTTTGCTTTATGTTTTTTTGTCTTTTAGTGCCTAAATTGTTTAACGGTTGGATCTGTGGAGTTCAGAGGTTCTCACGCGTTGGATCCGAATCCCTCGTCCTGCTCGGTGGGCGTTACCCTATGCCTAAATGACAGGCATGGGATATCGTCAGGCAGGCCTCGCTGGATCAGCATCCTGCACATGTAGATTTCAAAAACACGGGCGGAGTCTAACACAAAACCTCTGCCCGTTGCACCGCTTGAGAAAAATCTCCAGAACCGATGATCACCGCTCAACAGACTGTACCCGTTGGCGACGACTGTCGTGTTGATCTCTACAATTGATTTGAGTTTTTTTTCTCTATCCTAATCAGCAGCCACACAAAAGGTGCAAGACTTTCAAAACTGAAATCACTAGTCACTACTCACTAGTTAGCCTTTTTTTACTATTAATTCTCAAAACATAAAAATCCCTAGAGGAGATAGATTGTTGTGGCTGATAGGCAGAGTATTTTCAATTTAAATAGAAATAGAAATGGGAAAACGGAAAACCAAAATCTTACCGGAGTCCACCAGGAGATTGGCAAAGAATCCTGCTGGCGAGCTGCTGTGTCTAAACAGATGCGATCCTACGCCAGTGTCCCCGCATCCTCCGTACCCCGTCGACGCAAAACTTCCACCGTAACCTCCGATTCTGCTCATCGAACAGTCCTGATCCGGTGATGCGCCAGTGGCAGCACGGCAGCTAGATTCCGAAGTCAGGCAAGGCGAATCATTCGAGAAGAAGTTACCAGCCACCGTCTGTTCTGTTCCCGTAACTTGCAGATTCCTGCCACCGCCGCCATGGCCGCCACCGCCAATCACGGAATCGGCAATACTGGAGAGAAGCGATCCGGGCGCCGACCCGTTCCTCGCCAGCCCTATTGAACGATAAGCCGCCGGCGTCAGCAGTCTATTGCCGGAGGGTCCTAGCTGGCTCATCGCTGGCGAGATCGTGGATGGGAGTGGGCGGATTCTGATTCGGTGGGCAAATGAGTGGCGCGGGCTTTGGTTTGTTTATGCGGAGAGGAACGTGGGAGAATACCTTTGCACTTTACTTCAAATTACGGTGGATGCCATCTTCTGCCGAAAGCCTTGTTATCATCTAACTTTATATTGAAGGGTAATTATATGGGCAGCCCGCTATTGGCAAACCAACCAATCTAAAAATCACATATTTTTCTCCTCCTCATATCCCACTACTGGCAGTCCTGTTTTTGTCGCAGTGGATAACCCTGGCCCTCTTCACCTTCTAGCGACCAGCCTCCGTCGAACTTCGCCGCCCCCCATTTCTTCCTCCCCGACGGTGTAACGGTCCAAGCCGTTACAGATTCTCCGGCGAGATCGCCGGAGATGGAAGAGAAGAAGGCAAGGCCTTCGGAGGCTAATTCCTGCTCCTCCTATTCTAAACTATGAGAAAATTAGAAAAACATAACATTCTTATTTCCTTCTTCCTAAGCTATTACATGAATGCCTACTGTTACATTCCTGCCCTTCCCATTTAAACGACGACCTCGTCGTTTGATTCCACCAGGATCAAAGACCCAAATGACGCGCGTAATGGATATGAGAACCAAGTCGGCGTCCTGAAATTTGTTTATTTGTGGCTCCACGTATGAAGAATGTTTCGAAACGGTGCATCCTCCGGGATCGAAGACTTGAATTCTCCAAGTTGATACATGTACACGGATGAACTTGTCATCCTGTGGTCGACCAACTTGAGTAACATGAGCAAGAGAGCCCAGTATGCCGTGCGAGTTGGGGTGATGTTGCATCAACTCCTCCGATGGTGGCAAAATCGTGTTTTCGGAACTAGCAAGAACAACCGGCGCTAATGAACCCAACACAACATTGGAGTTGCTCTTGATTTTGGCGAGGCTACGTGGCAACACGAAATCATCTTCCACTTGCAGTGGTGTCTCGGTAATTTGCTCAAGATCTTTAACAAATGAAGGAATGTGCTCCTCAATATTTATAGGAAGAGATATTCTTTTTTGCTCACTGATGATATCCATGAAACGCTGAAAATTATTGGTCATACGATGCTCGAAGACATCCAAGATGTGTCGGAATTTTTGCTCGAAGGTCTCAATCTTTTCGGATAAATCGTTCATCATTGTCGAAGAACTTGGAGCAGCGGAACCGTATGAACTTTGAGAGATGACGGCTCCGTAAGAATTTGAAGTGCCGGTGCCGTAATAACATGGATTGACGACCTCATAAAAACTTGTAGTAGGAACGTTATTTGAGCTTGGAAGAGAATAGCTGCCACCATTCCAACAGTCCGTCTGGTTAACATAGCCACTGATGGGGCATCCTACCGATGTTTGATTAACACAACTTGTAGGAGTTGCATAAAAGCTTGTATTTGAGCTATGAGGCTGATAAGAAGCTCCTGCATGTTCACTTGCACTTTTTTGTTGAAATGAAGAGTAATTTGTTTGTTGTGTGTGACTGTAATAGTTCCTTTGATATTGCCTGTTTTCATATCCATAAGAATAGGTAGAATTAGGGTGTTGTACTGCAGCCCAATTCTTCGAAAAAGATCCTCCTCTGTGGGTAGGTGAATATATTTTAAGCCATGTCGCCAATTCTTGTCGAAGAAGATACACCTCTTTAGACGTTTGTTCGGATGATTGTTGAAGCGTTGTAGACTCCGCCTGTCTCGTCTTGATTGTTTGCCATATTTCTTGTTGTCGGGTGGCCAAATCGTTCAGGTAAGTAAAAGATTGGCCTGAGATAGTTTCGTTCATGCTGAATTTATGAGAGCTTTCTTCGGCTTCCAAAATTACTCTCTAACTCTTCACCGATTGTCAACTCAAAATTAATGCAAACATTAATTATCTGGCTGTCAAATACAATCCAATGTCAAATTAATTGCATTCAGACTTCCTCTCAATCAATGCTGCAGAAATCTTTTCTGTTGGAGCAGCGGGGGATGCAGGTGCTGACCCTCTTATCAAGAATCAGCGAGATCGCCGGCGCGATCTGGAAGGAGTTCGATCAGGTAACAGGGCTGCTCCGTCGTTCCTGACAGGCGGCGCGGCGCGGAGTTCTTGTTGATGATGGTGTTTCCTTGTTTCCAGTGGTGGCGGTTCTGCTTCAAGTGGCGGAGGCGGCGCAGCGGAGACGGAGGCGTCGCAGCGGCGACGGAGGCGGCGCAACGGGGCGGAGGCGGCGCAGCGATGGCGGGGGCGGCGCAGCGTTGGCGGAGACGGCGCAGCGATGGCGTAGGCGGCGCAGCGATGGCGGAGGTGGCGCAGCGATGGCGGAGGCGGCGTTTCTTGATTGTTGATGGCGGCCGGCGTTTCTTGAGTTGGCCGGAGAGGGAGAGATGCAGGGGATGGCTGTTCCGGCCAGGCGGCGAAGCGGCGGAGGATGAAGCGGCGGCGTAGGATGAAGCGGATGCGGCGCAGCGGGGCGGCAGCGGCGCAGCGGGGCGGAGGCGATCTTGATCAGGCTGACGGTGGTGGCGATCTTGATGTTCTTGATCGCCGGAGATGATGTTCTTGATCGCCGGAGTGGGAGTACAGTGCAGGGTGTTTCCGGCGGCTGGTGGAGGCGGAGTAAGACCTCTCAACGAGAGCACCAATGTAACGGTCCAAGCCGTTACAGATTCTCCGGCGAGATCGCCGGAGATGGAAGAGAAGAAGGCAAGGCCTTCGGAGGCTAATTCCTGCTCCTCCTATTCTAAACTATGAGAAAATTAGAAAAACATAACATTCTTATTTCCTTCTTCCTAAGCTATTACATGAATGCCTATTTATAGAGGCACACTAATGACCATAGCCAATAGTTGTTAGCCATGTGGCTAACAACTGTTACAGACGGCGCCGCCCATTTCTTCCAGCAATCACTCCGACGCCCAGCCCTCCATCAACGAAAGCCCCTACCGCTCCATCGTTTAGTTTCTCTCTTTCGTCTTCCTGCAATCAGAGATCGGAACGGGATGATGCATCTCTGCAATTTTTGCTGGAAGTCGCGCCCAACTCCTTAGCCGATCCAACATCTTCTTCCGCGCCTAGTGCTGAAGCAGCACCCCATGTCGTTCCTCCTGCTTCGACTGGGAAGGGAAACCCAGAACGAGTTAGATGTAGGAATAGTCGGACTTGTTTTGCTTCCGAATAGTCAGATTTGTTCATTCAAGAAATCGATTCATCCGAGAACAAGTTAGATGATGAGAGATCGTTAAAACAAAATTTAAGTGAGTGTTCACCTTCCATTGAATCGAAGGAAAACGGTTTTTTTGGCAGATTGTACCCTCCAAATCATTCTCTTTGGAATTTTGCACCCCCATTTCATATTTTTTGACACTTTGCACCCCCCCCCCCCCCAATTCATATTTTTTTGATACTTTGCACCCCAAACTTCATTTAAAGGGGCATTTTTGTCCGATTTTTACTGAAATCACATATATTGACATTTTGCACCCCGAATTCTTTAAATTGGCATTTTGCACCCCTATTTTTTTTTATGCACACATTTTTGTCACATTAATTTCGGCTTTTTGGGGAATCTTCGAACTGTTTTGGATTTATAAATCACCTGCTGTGCTTTTGTATGCACTTTTGTATGCCATGAACTATATCTGAGAGCTAGGAAGAGTGGAATTGAGATCTTGCATCCTTCTTCTTCAGCATCGGAATGATTTTGGTGATCCTGCAACCTTCTTTTCTGCCTGTTTTCTTCTACTAGATTTACCAAGTGATGGGGTGTATGCATTCCAAGGGATGCATTGGCCATGTGCATAATTCACTAATAGAAGTACCCAAAACAAGAGGAGATATGAAGGGGATGGCAGTGGAATCCAATCATTCAACTTCTTCTGATGATTAAGTTTGGAGTGCTTAAGTTTAGCACTTCTCACACTTTTTGACACAATGGAAAATAACAGCACCCATTGTAAAAATAACAGCACCTATTGTTATGAAAAATAACATCACTTACTCATTGCCATCATCAAATTTTGGAGTGCTTAAGTTTAGCGCTTCTCACACTTTTTGACACAACGAAAAATAACTAATAATTAACAAAACTGAACACAGAAATTCAAGTTCATAACAACAAATGGAGCACAAAATTGTTTCGTCCGCGATCAACTCCACAAGCTTAAAGATCGCGATCCAAAATTTCACCTTGATTGCATAGAACAATATTATAAAAATGTTTAAACAAAAACATGTTTAACATGTAGATCTTCAATATCATCTTCAGTAGGTAACGATCAGTCCCCGAGATCAACAATCATTTCTTCTCACCTGCATATCAACATTGCAATGAGTAAATAATAACAAAATAATACATAATTTGCTAAAAAAATAATGGAATAAATTATGTTTACCGGTTGTTTAGACCTCGCAGTTGTGTCTTGACTTTTGGGGGCTTCAGAACAACTCTTCTTTGTATGTCTTCTCATGCCACTGTTGCCACATGAGTACTTCATATCATGCCGATTCACTCCATATTTCTTCCCTTCTAGCTCATCTTCCTCCTTTCTTCTAGCATGCTTAGATGGTCTTCCTGCCTTCTTTTTAACATTACACCATGGAACAATAGAATTTAAATTTGCTAACGACCACTCCTTTGCTGAATTTATTGGATTCAACATGTGTTCATATGCCCTCATGAACATGTCCTTTCTATACCAAGGTCCAACATAGTCTTCAACCTTTTCCCTCCGATAAAAAATACATGATGTTGCATGCACACAGGGAATACCCGTTAAATCCCATCTCCTACAACTACAACTCCATGTATTCAGATCAACAGACCATTTGTCTCCTCCCCATCCCTCAACTTCAAATTTATGGTGCCCATTCCATACTAAAATAAAGTTGTGTGCATTTTTTTGTTACTTTCCAACAAGCGTTGTATGGAATGACATATATCTCCACTGAACTTTGATACTTTATCTCTTTGTATGTGTAATCTCTTCATTAATAACACTCTTATGGTCTCCAACATGGTTATTATAGGTTTATCCGTTGCTTTTAGAATGACTTTGTTGAAAGCCTCGCAAAAATTATTTAACAACATGTCACATTTAGACCAAGTGCTAAAATGAGATCTAGCTCAATGTCTTTCATTTTTTTTCTTTAACTCATTCATAAGCCTTCTTGTCAGTCAATTTCAACTTTTCCATTTCATTGTTGAAATCTGTTAACCTACTTGCCGATGCTGCCTTCCATAGCAAGTCCTTTAAATGCAATCCTCTATGTTTTTGTTTGAAGTTGTTGTACATATGCCGCCAAAAAAACCTATGCTCAGCATTGGGAAGTAGTTCATTAATTGCTTTAATCAGCTCTTTTTGCTTATCCGAAATAAATGACCATGTATATGTATTTTCAATACACAAATCTTCAATAAGAAGACTAAGAAAACATGTCCAGGTCTTTGTATTCTCCTTTAAGACAATGACATATGCAATAGGATACATGTTATTATTGTCATCAACGCCTACAGCGCAGAGTAGAACACCACCAGTAGATGTTTTCAGATGAGTCCCATCCAACCCTATAATAGGTCTTTATCCTGCCATGAAACCCTTCTTTAATGCACCCCAACATACATATAGCCTTTTAAAAATGCATGTTTGTGAAGCCAAATCATGCTTACATTTTACTTTGATTGTAGTGTCATGATTTGTCCTATAAATTTCCTCAAAGTAATCCCAAAGTTTGTTATATTGCTTAATCTCTGTTCCACTGATTGCTTTAGAGGCGTACTTCTTTACTCTGTACATCTTCCATAAACTTAAAGAAGTTTTGTTATCTTTTTGCATTATTTCTTGTATTGAACCATGATGACTAGTTTTAGTCATCAGTTTTTGGGTTAGTTTAGCATAAAAAAAATCATAGGTTTAATTATGTTTTTATGTATTTTATGTTTGTTATGTTATATTTTATGTTTGGTAACTAACATTATGTTTTATTTTATTTTTGTAGGTTCAAGCCTCCAAGATGGTTCAACCCGAGCCCTTGATGCAATCCTTGATGCAACCCGTGCCCCTCCTTGGTTCAACCTGAGCCCTTGATGCAATCCATGAAGCAGTCAGCCCTCCACATGCAGCCCGAGCCCTTGGTGCAGCAACCCGAGCCCCTCCTTGAAGCATCCCAAGCACAAGTCCAGCCCGTGAGCTTAAGTGCAGCCACCCGAGCCCATAATGAAGCCCATACATGCATGGTCGGCCCTCTTCAAGTCCACCCACCACCTTTGCATAGCTGCCCACATAATGAGGCCCATTTAAATCCATGCATGGTCGGCCTCCCTTCTCTCTCTTCCCCCCTTTTTTTATATTTTTCTCCCCTCTTTTATTACTCATTCATCCCCCCTTCTTCTATTCCTATTTTTCTATTTTTCTATTTTTATTTCTTTAAATAACATGCCTTGAACCTTCTTCTCTCTCTCCCCTTCTCTCTCCCCCTCATTAATTTCATTCATACACTTCTCCACCCATGCATGGCCGTCCCCTCCCCTTGTGCCCCTTCATCTCCACCGCCCTCTAGAACCTTCCCACTCATCAATATAAGGAGCACTTGCCTCAAGTTTTGAGTAGGTTGGACATTGGAGAGCAAGTAGAGTGCTAGTGCAATAGAGTTCTTTTCTTTTCTTGTCTTGTTGTTAAGTTCTTTTCATTAGTATAATCTTTTTTCTTGGTAGTATAATATTGTCTCTTTTATTATTATTGTGTACTCTTTTTTTATCAATCAATGAAAATGAATTTTTTTTATCTTATTGTGGTTTCCTTCTTGAATATGCGTTGCTAATTTTCTTTAGCATTCGATCATGAGGATCCATGGAATGAGATGAGATTTTTCTTTGCTTCTTAGTTTTATTTTTGCTAAAAAATTTCTCGATCCTTCTTTGATTTTTTTCTCGTGTCGACTCCGTATTTCCAGTATACGGTAGTAGGCAATTTGGTCTCATTTCATAGTAGTCGGGAGACTGGTTGATTTGAAAGATCACTCAAAGAAGGAAGGAGTTGCACGCAATCCTAGAGATAGGATGACGTAAATCCTCCGAATTGGAGTCAAATCCAATAGTGCGGTTCACTTCGATAATGCAACTTTAGGCCTTTTGATTTTCAAAGAGATTTTGGTCAAAACGTCTATAAGTTAGGAGATTTAATGCTCTAGCGTGATTATTTCTTATTTTCGGATCCGTCACGGTCGAGTTTGGTTTGCAATTATGAAACTATATTTTTATCCTTCTTATCTCTTTTCATGGTGAATCATTGATCGAATGCTATCTTTTGAATCTGAAGTTTTCGTTTTAATATTATTTTTGATTTAATTCAAAATTCCTCAAAGTACCCATCAATCGTACGGTAGGATAATAGTAGGAGCGTGAGTAATAGTAATTGCCAACCCCGAGTTTTTAATACGACCTTGGTACTGCAATTCAATAGGTACACTTGTTTGTTCGGGTTGATAGTCATTCAATTCACCAAGTTTTTGGCGTCGTTGTCGGGGATCCTTTTTCGTCAATATTAGGAAAACGCTTTTGCTATTACTTCTGCAAAAAACCAAAAAAAATTAATCGTTATCCTTTTCTTCTTCAAGTTTCTATTTCCATTCTTCTCTTTTCCATTCTCCTTCTATTTTATTTTCTAGTGCATGACCCGCACGAATCCGTCGTTACTTGTTGACTTGGACCTATAAATCGAGCACTCCTTTCAGATAAACTTGCGATTCGGGGGTTCCACTTCTCAAACAGTGGTTGAGAATTCCAACGGTGATTGTAATTTCAACTCTGAAATGAGAGAACCCAACCCAGAAATGGTCCAGCATAGGACCATGTCCGATTATGCTCGACCCAACCTGGAGGGTACAGAAATAAGTATTGTTCGACCTGCAATTGCGAACAATAACTTTGAGCTTAAGCCTAGCATCATACAAATGGTGCAGCAATATGTACAGTTCGACGAATTACAAGAAGAAGATCCAAACTTGCATATTGTTAGTTTTCTCGAGATCTGTAATACCTTCAAAATCAATGGTGTCTCAGACGACGCAATTAGGCTAAGACTCTTCCCCTTCTCCTTAAGAACAAAAGCCAAATAGTGGTTGAGTTCTCTTCCAAGAGGATCAATCACCACTTGGAATATTTTAACAGATAAATTTCTCGCTAGATATTTCCCTCCCACTAAAACTGCGAAACTTCGAAATGATATTACTTCTTTTTCTCAAATTGCTTCCGAGACCCTCTATGACACTTGGGAGAGGTTCAAAGAAATTTTGAGACGCTGCCCTCATCATGCTCTGCCTGTATGGTTAAAGGGCAAGACATTCTATAATGGGCTAAATCAAGAGACCAAGCAGATGATAGATGCCGCTTCCTGTGGGTCTTTGGACCGTAAAACTCCAGAGGCCGTTCTTAAGCTTATCGAGGACATGGCGATGAACACCTATCAGTGGAACTCGCCTATGACTCTCCCAAATAAACCTGTAGGTATCTACAAAGTGGTCTCTGTGTCCAAACTGGCGCTTCAAGTGGAGATGCTGAGTAAGAAAGTAACGGAGATGACTGCTGCCTCCGCCCCTCAGGTATATGAAAGTGCAAATTCTATTGCCGAGCAGGTGGATTATCTGAGGAACATACCCAGGCCTGCTCAAAATAATTTTTCTAATTTTTCTGCTCCTCCTGGTTTTAATAATGCTTCGAACTCGTATCACCCTGGATGGCGTAACCATCCAAATTTTTCGTGGAGTAACCTCGCAAATTCCACACGTCCACCACACGATTTCACTCCACCACCACCACCACCACATCAAAATCAAAATCAAAACCAAAATTTTCAAAAACCTCCATCTTTGTAGGAAATATTTTCTAGATATATAAGCGCGAACGAGGCGACCATTAGAAATTTAATAGGGTCGATGAAAAATCTAGAAAACACAGTCGGGCAACTCGTTAAGGTTATCTCCGAGAGGCCACCTGGGACTCTTCCCTCAAATACTGAACCCAACCCAAGGGAGCACGCAGAAGAGATTTCCCTTCAGAGTGGTAAAGTAATCCACGAGCCCACCACCAGGGAAGAGCCAGAGGTGATTGCCTCTCCTGCTGCTGAACAAACCATCGTTATGGAAATGAATGATAACAATTTTGACAAAGAAAAAGAAAATTTTGTTTTTGAAAAAGAAAACGATAATTTTCAAAATGATGCTCCTTAGATTATAAAAGAATTTCCGCCACCTCCCTATCCCGCTAAGCTTAGGAAAGACAAATTAGATGATCAGTACCAACGCTTTCTCGAGATGTTCAAACAAATCCATATTAATCTGCCGTTTCACGAAGCTATTAGTCAAATGCCTAAGTACGCTAAATATCTTAAGGATTTGTTGACAAATAAAAAGAAACTAGAAAATCTATCTCATGTAACGTTGATTGAAGAGTGCTCGACGGTCATTAATAATTCTAATCTTCCTAAAAAGATAAACGATCAGGGTAGCTTTTCTATTCCTTATGTTTTTGGTAATCTTTTCGTAAAGCACGCATTAGCGGATCTAGGTGCGAGCATCAACTTGATGTCGTTTTCCTTATTTAAGAAAATAGGATTGGGCACTCTCAGCCCTACGCGTATGAGTATCCAGTTAGCTGATCGATCAATCAAGTATCCGTTAGGTATTGTAGAGGATGTGCTAGTGAAGGTTGACAAATTCATCTTCCCGGTGGATTTTGTTATTCTTGATATTGAAGAGGACGTCGAGGTCCCTCTTATCCTTAGTCGTCCCTTTTTATCCACTTCTCGAGCGGTCATCGATGTGAGTAATGGGAAGCTCTTTCTTCGTGTGGGAGATGACGCGGTTACTTTTTCTATAAATCAATCTATGAAAAACTCTTTGAAAAATGATGATTCTTGTTTTTTTCTTGATGTGTTAAATGAATATTCCTCTCTTTCCCTTTCCAATGTTTCTTCAAATAATTTTTCCTCTTCTTTTTCTGAAATTTCTTCAAATTTTTTTGAAGACACGGTTATGTCCGTACAAGCCAACTTTGAAAATGAACCTGTTTTTAGACAATTTTTTTTTTTGAAAATCTTACTTTTGAAAAAGAAATTTTTTTTTAAAAACACGATGAACCACCCAACCTTGAATTAAAACCACTCCCCGAACATCTTAAATATGCTTTTCTTGAAAAAAATTCTAAATTGCCCGTTATAATTTCGGCCTTTCTTTCTCAATCTGAGAACGATCAATTGATCGAAGTGCTACAAAGGCATCGTCGAGCTATAGCGTGGCAAATATCTGATATTTCTGGCATAAGCCCCTCTTTTTGCACCCATAAAATATTTTTCGAAAATAATTCTAAAAGCGTAGTCCAACCTCAATGTCATCTTAATCCGAACATGAAAGAGGTCGTGTAGGGAGAGGTGCTTAAATTATTAGATGCGGGGATAATTTACCCAATTTCCGATAGTAAGTGGGTAGGTCCGGTCCAGGTTGTACCTAAGAAGGGTGGGATCACGGTAGTGACGAATGAGAACAACAATTTAATTCCAACTAAGACGGTAACGGGATGGAGGATGTGCATCGACTACCGTAAGCTAAACGATGCCACTCGTAAAGATCACTTCTCCCTCCCCTTTATCGATCAGATTTTAGAACGGTTATCCGGACATAGTTTCTATTGCTTTCTCGACGGTCTCTCGGGGTATTTCCAAATCCCTATCGCACCCGAGGACCAAGAGAAGAAAACATTCACTTGACTCTTCGGAACTTTCGCCTACCGTTGGATGCCTTTCGGTCTCTGCAACGCACCAGCTACCTTTCAGCGATGCATGCTAGCAATTTTCGATAAATACGTTGAGAGTTTAATGGAAGTCTTTATGGATGACTTTTCTATTTTTGGTGACTCTTTCTCTTTATGTTTGCAAAATCTAGTTAAGGTCTTAGAACGATGCGAGGAAACGAACCTGGTTTTAAACTGGGAAAAATGCCACTTTATGGTGAGAGAAGGTATACTTTTAGGACATAAAATCTCTGCTAAGGGAATCGAGGTCGATCGAGCTAAGATCGAGGTGATTGAGAAGCTACTGCCGCCTACGAATATTAAAGCGATAAGGAGCTTTCTAGGCCATGCAGGGTTTTATAGGCGCTTCATTAAAGACTTTCCTAAAATCACCAAGCCTCTAACCCAACTTCTTGAAAAAGACACCCCATTTAATTTTGACGAATCATGTCTAGCTGCTTTTGAATTGATTAAATCTAAACTTATTAATGCTCCAATTATGATCGCCCCAGTTTGGGATTTGCCTTTCGAAATAATGTGCGATGCAAGTAGTTTTGCGGTCGGTGCGGTGTTAGGACAACGAATAGCTAAGAATTTCCACCCAATTTATTACGTGAGCAAAATGCTTAATTCAGCACAGGAAAACTACACCACAACCGAAAAGGAACTCTTAGCTGTTATTTTCGCATTCCATAAATTCCGACCGTACATTACTCTTTCTAAGGTTATCGTTTTTACGGATCATTCCGCTTTGAAGTACCTCCTTTCTAAACCGAACGCCAAGCCGCGTCTTATTCGCTGGATCCTCTTACTTTAAGAATTTAATTTGGAGATCTGGGATAAGAAAGGAGCGGAAAACCTAGCGGCTGATCATCTTTCTCGCCTCGAAAATCCTTAAATCGGTGTTTTAAATGAAAATTTTATTAATTATTCTTTTCCGGATTAACAAATTTTAAACGTTTCTTCTTCTACCCCATGGTTCGCCGATCTGGCCAATTATCTCGTGGCTCGGGTCCTTCCAAAGAGTACTCTTCTCAGCAAAAGAAGAAATTCTTTTCTGAGTTGAAGTATTATTTTTGGGAGGTCCCCTTTCTATTCCGCATTTGTGCGGACCAGGTGGTAAGAAGATGTGTTTCTCGGGAAGAAGGTCAACAGATTTTGAAGCATGTTCATGAAGTTCAGACTGGCGGGCATTTTCAAGCAAACTGCACCGCTCACAAAGTGCTTAGTGCTGATTTTTATTGGCCAGACATATTTAAAGATGCACAAATCTTTGTGAGTGGGTATGATCGGTGCCAGCAGACTGGAAACATATCAAATAAAAATGAAATGGAACAAAATTATTTTCTTAAGTGTAAAGTTTTCGATTTGTGGGGCATTGACTTTGTAGGCCCGTTTCCCTCAAGTTTAGGTAATAAATATATTTTAGTCGTCGTAGATTATGTTTCTAGGTGGGCGGAGGCCCAAGCATTACCCAGTAATGATGCTCGAGTCATAGTTTCTTTTCTAAAAAAATTATTTTCTCGTTTTGGTTTTCCTCGAGCGATCGTTAGTGATAGGGGAAGTCATTTCTACAACGCTCAGCTTGCTAAAGCTTTAATTAAATACGGCGATACGCATAAACTATCCACCGCTTATCACCCCCAAACGAACGGGCAGGTCGAGGTAGTCAATCACGAACTTAAACGAATTTTGGAAAAAACAGTTTATACTTCTTGTAATTATTGGTCATTAAAGTTAGACGATGCTCTTTGGGCATATCGGACAACGTACAAGACCACTATTGGTTGTACTCCTTTCCGATTGGTCTATGGAAAATCGTGTCATCTCCCGGTAGAAGTAGAACACCGTGCGTACTGGGCACTAAAGTTTTTTAATTTCGATCCGCACTCGGTCGGTGAGCACAGAAAAAATCAATCAAATGAACTCGTCGAGTGGCGAGCGAACGCTTATGAGAACAACAAAATCTATAAAGAACGCACAAAATTTTATTACGATAAGAACTTGCGCCACCCTAAAACGTTTAAAGCAGGTGATCAGGTTCTTCTTTTTAATTCGCGCTTACGTCTTTTCCCTGAAAAGCTTAAATCTTGATGGTCTGAACCGTTTATGGTCAAGTAAGTTTTTTCGTATGGAACTGTGTTGCTCTCGCACCCGGACAAGGGTGACTTCAAAGTTAATGGTCATAGACTGAAGTTGTATTTTTCAAATGATTCAGTATCTCCTGCAAAGGAGCATCTTATTTTTGTCTCTTAATGTTTATTTTCTTTTGAAATTTTTTCTTATTTTGGACTTCTTATTATTATCAAACTTTTATTATTATTCAAACTTTATATTGTTAAATAAAGAACACTCTTGGGAGCCTGCCCAAGGATTTTTTCTGCTTTTATTTTTGTATTTTGCTCTTCCTCCTGGTGGCCAAACAAGTGCAAGTTCGTGATTGCCGCGCAACGTTGCTGATTTCAAGAAGGATCAAGTCAAGCCTCCTGGTGATCAAGTGAATTAAAGCGCAAGCATGGGGGAGCGACATCCGCTTTCGGCCTCACAAACTCGGGGAAGTCCTATTCTTTTTTTTTCTTATTTTTACTTTACTGCATTTTCTATCCCCCCTCTTCTCCTTCTCTTTCTCGTTTCTTTTTTTTCATTGAGGGCAATGAAAAATCGAAGCATGGGGGATGGTTTCGTTATTTTCTTTCTTTTTCTTTCCTTTCTACATTAACAAAAAAAAATTTATATTAAGCCTCTTAGGAGTACTACTTTTTCTTTAACTTTATCAAAAATAAAAAAAAACTAGAAAATACAAAACCCCAAAAAATAAATAAATCAAAAATCCAAAAATTTTCTAAAGTCTATTTGAAAATCAGAATCAAAAATTATTTTCTATCTTTATTTTTTATGTTTCTTCTAGTGGTGTGTATGCTCATGCGGTTCTTTAGTTCTAAGCAGAATTTCTTTGAATCGGTTTTTTAAATCTATTATTTTAACATAGCTTAGTTTTACTATTTTCTAGTTCTTAAATATAGGCATCTATTTTCTACGTTGTAAGTTAGCAAATTGTAGTTTTTCTTTTTATTCGGTTTAATTACGTATGAACGGTTGCTAGATAACATTATAACTTTTCATTTTGGGGTAATTCTTTCTTGGTGTCTAGAACTTGTCTCTAGCGACTCTCGAAGCATTTGCGCCGTTTTTCACAAACTTTAGAAATGATTTAGGCCACACTTTGATCCGTTTGAGCCTTTTTGCCCACCTAAATATTTCACCCTTGCTAAAACAACTTTGAACTTTTTTTCCATTTTTCTTTGTTTTGCTCAACCTTTCATTTTTCACCAAAGCCAATATACCCTTCCTATTATCACACTAGATTTGAGCTTTACTTAAATATTATTTTTGTGATGAGTTATCATCTTTGAAAAATGGAATGGAAATTATAAGCGTATATTTGGAGCTCTCCTATGAAAAGAAAAAAAATTATTATTTTCCAAAAAAAGAAAAAGAAGAAGTTTATTTTTGGCCAATTATGTGAAAAGAAAAATACATGGCCTTGTTCTTTTCCTTAGTTTGGATTGGAGAAAATGATGTACTTGTTATTTCTCATTTTTGTGTTTTTATGTTTATTTAAAGCTCATCCTTGGTTTAGTGTGTTTTAACCATCGTTTTTATCCTTGATTTTCTATTCCAAATCATTTACCTAAGCCAAGTCTTTATGCCTACAAAAGTCCTTTTGATCTTTAGAACGTGACACAAACCTGCAGTGGAGAGAGTGTGAAAAGTCAAGCCTATTGCCACCATCATTGATGGATTTCTTTGGAGGTTATCTTAAGGTGATTTAGGGGTAATTGTTATTCTAGCAACCTAGTAGTTCGTTCAATACACTGTTTATTTAGAGTCTCTACTTTTGTTTTTCTTAATTTCCTAAATATTGGATGCCTTGTTTTAGGAATTTAGAAATGTGTAATTCTTCCTTATGTTCCAATGATATTTTTAGGTATCCATTTTTCTAGTTTTCTATTGTGGACTTCTCACCCCACTAGTTGTTAACATAGAAATTAAGATAGTTTAATTTTTTTATATTTTGGTTTTCTTAATTATGAAACTTAAAATTGCTTTCTTTGTTTTTATTCCTGTTCCCTAATTTTAAATTTCATTTGCTTGAGGGAAAGCAAATACTTAAGCATGGGGGAATTTGATGACTAGTTTTTGTCATCGGTTTTTGGGTTAGTTTAGCATAAAAAATTACTAGGTTTAATTATGTTTTTATGTATTTTATGTTTGTTATGTTATATTTTATGTTTGGTAACTAACAATATGTTTTATTTTATTTTTGTAGGTTCAAGCCTCCAAGATGGTTCAACCCGAGCCCTTGATGCAATCCTTGAAGCAGCCATCCCTCCACATGCTGCCCGAGCCCTTGGTGTAGCCAACTGAGCCCCTCCTTGAAGCAGCCCAAGCACAAGTCCAGCCCGTGAGCTCAAGCGCAACCACTCGAGACCATAATGAAGCCCATACATACATGGCTGGCCCTCTTCAAGTCCACCCGCCACCTTTGCATGGCTGCCCACATAATGAGGCCCATTTAAATCCAAGCATGGCCGGCCTCCTTTCTCTCTCTTTCCCCCTTTTTTTTATATTTTTCTCCCCTCTTTTATTACTCATTCATCCCCCCTTCTTCTATTCCTATTTTTCTATTTTTATTTCTTTAAATAACATGCCTTGAACCTTGTTCTCTCTCTCCCCTTCTCTCTCCCCTCATTAATTTCATTCATGCACTTCTCCACCCATGCATTTCCGGCCCCCCTTGTGCCCCTTCATCTCCACCTCCATCTAGAACCTTCCCCCTCATCTATATAAGGAGCACTTGCCTCAATCTTTGAGTAGGTTGGACATTGGAGAGCAAGTAGAGTGCTAGTGCAAGAGAGTTCTTTTCTTTTCTTGTCTTGTTGTTAAGTTATTTTTATTAGTGTAATATTTTTCTTAGTAGTATAATATTGTCTCTTTTATTATTATTATGTACTCTTTTTTTATCAATCAATGAAAATGAAATTTCTTTATCTTATTGTGGTTTCCTTCTTGAATATACGTAGCTAATTTTCTTTAGCATTCGATCATGAGGATCCATGGAATGAGATGAGATTTTTCTTTGCTTCTTAGTTTTATTTTTGCTAAATTTTTTCTCGATCCTTCTTTGATTTTTCTCGTGTCGACTCCGTATTTCCGGTATACGGTAGTAGGCAATTTGGTCTCATTTCATAGTAGTCGAGAGACTCGTGGATTAGAAAGATCACTCAAAGAAGGAAGGTTTTGCACGCAATCCTAGAGATAGGATGACGTAAATCCTCCAGATTGGAGTCAAATCCAATAGTGCGGTTCACTTCGATAATGCAACTTTAGGCCTTTTGATTTGCAAAGAGATTTCGGTCAAAACGTCTAGAAGTAAGGAGATTTAATGCTCTAGCAAGATTATTTCTTATTTTCGGATCTGCTATGGTCAAGTTTGGTTTGCAATTATGAAACTATATTTTTATCCTTCTTATCTCTTTTCATGGTGAATCATTGATCGAATGCTATCTTTTGAATATGAAGTTTTCGTTTTATTATTATTTTTGGTTTAATTCAAAATTCCTCAAAACACCCATCAATCGTACGGTAGGATAATAGTAGGAGTGTGAGTAATAGTAATTGACAACCCCGAGTTTTTAATACGACCTTGGTACTGCAATTCGATAGGTACACTTGCATGTTCGGGTTGATAGTCATTCAATTCACCAAACCAGCGGGCCATTCTGGGTTGCTCCTAATATTATGCTCATATCTCTTTGTAAGAAACTTGGATGTACAATGTTGAGAATTTGAAACCCTATAACATGTATGTTCTCCTTTGATCGTCTTCACTTGAAATGTTTTCTCACATTTTGACATTAAAGAAGCATACATAAGCCAACCACAATCACATGTTACTTTAATTTTGTCACTACAATTTTTAGTGAACTTAAGTGGTTTACCTTTCTTAGTAGCATGCAATCTTACAACATCTCTAAAATCAGTAGCACTATTAAAACACAAGCCTACTTCAAACTCAAAAATCAGAATTGTTTTCATCCTCTTGATAAACCTTTACTTGTGTACATCTCACTTTTCGTGCTTGAGCTCAAGGCTGACTACCAGGCTCCCTTATATGTATTCCAACGTTCATTTTTACAGGCTCTTTTAGTTTGATTCTTTCACCAATCAATTGAATTTCTCCATCGATATTGTCATCAAACAATACATCATCAACTTCAAATTCACTATCAATCAAGCCATCACTAAGCGATGATTTATCTTGATCCGACCCCTCTTCCATGTACGATGAATCATTACTACTATCAACGTTATCTTCTTGTTCAAAATAATTTTCAACAATCACAATATTTTGCCAATCAACATCTTCACTTGAATACATTTCTTTAAAAAAACCTAAAACATTCAAAATATTTTTTTGTAAAACAATATAGAGGTTCTAGTACATTTGCCAAAGGATTGCATATTCAAGATGAGTGCTATATCAAATTGACTTTAACAAAAAAATTGCCTAAAAATCAGAGACTAACAATTAACCTTAAACTCAAAAACCATTTTTATACCTTCCGAAAGACTTGACAGGAAGCAACGGAGTTTCGAACGGGATGCAGGTGGGAGACTTGACAGGAAGCAGGAGGCTTTCCGATGGGATGTGGCTTACAGGCGGGATGCAGCTTGCAGGAAGAACAACAAAGGCCTGCAGGCGGGATACGGCTTGCAGGCGGGATGCAGCTTGCAGGCGGGATGCGGCTTGCAGGCGGGATGCGGCTTGCAGGCGGGATGCGACTTGTAGGCGGAACAACAATGGCTTGCAGACGGGATGCGGCTTGCAGGCGGGATGGGGCTTTCCGACGGGTTGCAGGCAGAACAACAAAGGCGTTGTTTTTGGGAGAGATGACGGCTAGGGCTTAGAGGAGTAATGAAATGAGGAGTGATCAAATCATCGGACCAATTTGCCCTTCATGAAAACACCCTAGGGTGCAAAGTGCCAAAAATATAAAATGGGGGTGCAAAGTGCAATATTTATGAATTGGGGGTGCAAAGTGCCAAAAAGGATGATTTGGAGGGTGCAATCTGCCAAAAAGCCAAGGAAAACTTAAAAAGAGAAATCATCAGGCAAGAAGATAAGAAGAAGAAGAATTTGGTTTGACATTAAAATTTTTGGTCTGTCATTAATATTTTTGGTCTGCCATTATTCATAAGGTTCCATTAGTCAAATCTAGTTTGCCCATAACACCACCCATATTGAAATCAAATAGCAAGAGCTCTAATGGCTATCCAAAATTTTTTTGGAATTTATTATTTTTTGAGTTGTTTGCAACCTCTATTTATAAGCCAAGCCTTAATTTTCTTTCTCTCCTTCGAGCCATCTATCCCGATCCTCTCCCGCTCTTTCATGGATTCCTCTTGCTCATTGGCCAAGACGATCATGTATATCTGCTCGCCGACTAAGAAGGTGACGCGTATCCTAATTAGCAAAGTAGGCATCCCCAACCAGTCCAACAACGACATTTCTTCAGTTAACCTCCTTGTTCTCCGGCTCTAGCTATTGAGCACATGTACCCCATCCTAAGCTTAGGGGACGACGACACTTCTTCGACTACGTTCTTAATGAAGGCCGACGACTCCCGTTTCGATCTTTCTATCGGTAAGGTTTCTGCCATTAATTGCATACAAATTCTTTGACATAACAATGTAATATTTGGTCATGACTCCAGTTTTGAGCCTAATTTTTTTATTCTATTTAAAGCTGTTTGTGTTGAGATTTCACACAATTCTCAGGACAGTCACAATAAACGTAAGGGTACAAAGAACACGATATACTCCGGATTAAAATTCAATACACGAAACTTCAAATATAGGAGACGAAAAATACCAATATATTACAAGTACGCCACAGATAAAATGGAATAGCTTAATCCACGGGTGGACAATGATCTTGGACTGCAACCATAGAAGGATGCACAACGTTCACTCCGACAAACTTTCATCGTCATTAGACGACCAACCGCCACCGCTACCACCAGAGAAGTCAACGTTGAAAGTGTACAACCCCATATTCGCTGGGTAGGACAAAGATCTCCCAAAGACCCGGACTGGGCTAGCGTTAAGCATATTGGGTCGGGCAAGAGGACTGGGCGGGAGGGTTCTCGCTGGGAGCAGGAAGGAAGGCTCTCGCATAAGGGTTATGTAGCGCCAGTTCGTCGAGCTCAGATCATCAAGCTGATAACGCTAGTTCGTCGAGCTTTGATCGTCGAGCTGAGAACGATGGTTCATCGGGTAGGCGAAAAGGCTCCCGCCCTAGGCCGGCGGGAAGGCTCCCTCCCTGGGCAGGCGAAAGGGCTCGCGCCTCTCTTTGACGGAGGCTCGACGTCTCTTTTGTTTTTTATTCCCGCTTGGGGTAGGCGGGAAGGCTCGCGCTCAGAGCAAGCATGGTTCTCCACAGAGCTCAGTAGGAAGAGCTTCCGCCAGGTGGAACCCAGGTGGGACCTAGATGTTGGATCCAGATCTGGAATTACCTAAATATCCCTTAGTCCGCATTTAGCTCTTCAGAACAACGGAGTTTGGCTTTTGGCAGATCAACCAAGGGGCTTGATAGTAATTTTAGGGCAGCAAAAGTACGCCTTTGGCAGACCAGACTTTGAAAACTTATAAATAAACCCAGGGAGTTCTTTAGAAGGCAAGCCATCATCATTTCTATAATTCTTTAGTGTGCTTTTTGAGGTTCTCCTAGCTCAGCTATTAGCTTTGGAGGGGAAGCGCTCAAATATCTTCCGAATTAGTGGAGGGACCTCCTAGCTGAGGCTAAGGGTCAGTTCTAGGTTCTTTATTGCTAGTCAGAGGTCAAGGTTTGAGAGAAGTAGGTGCTAGCTACACCCCCAAGGTCCGAACTCTCGTTGAGGCCATTTTTGGCTTCAATATTTTTGGTGCAGTGAGCGTGGACCGTAGATGGTACAGGAAAATTTCAAGCTGAGACTCATGGCTGGGGATGAAGGAGAAGGAGCTGGTTCAGGAGGTACCCCTCTCTAGGAGGTGGGGTGACGTTAGGGATGCTAGAAGACTTCAGGTGAGAAGTCCTCCAAACCATCCACCTGGCCTTCTCGACAAGGAGCGAGTGGGCCACGCCTCAAGTCCCAGTGGGTGTCGTTCCATCCTTTGGCGAGAACTCCCTCGGGCAGCGTTACGGGAAGGAGGTTCCAGCGAAAGGCGCCGAGAGGGATCTCGCCAGGCGGGAGCTGTTCCCTGGGCAGACCTGCGTCGACAGGGCTAGCGTGCCGAGGCAGTGTGAGGAGCCTTCTCAGCAGGCTGTGGATGGGAGCCCCTTCAGTGAGCTTATCATTTCAGCTCCAGTTCCAGAAGGGTTCAGGGAGTCGGACACGTCATACTACACAGGGAGGGACGACCCTACACAGCATGTGCATTCGTTCGAAGATGTCGTTTCCATAAGGCAAATTTCGGATGCATTCAAGTGTAGGCTCTTTGCTATCACATTGAAGGAGAAGGCGAGGGACTGGTTCCACCAGTTGCCGACGAATTCTATCTACAGTTTTGAGGATCTACGGTGCGGGTTCCTGCTGAGGTTCTCGACGTCAAAGAAGAGGAAGAAGGGGGCAGAGTGCCTGTTCACGATCATGCAGAAGCCGGAGGAGATGCTGGGACGCTATATTGATAGGTTCCAGGAGGAGATTCTGCAAGTGCAGGAGATGTTTGGGTACACGGTGATACTTTGCTTCACTTTGGGTTTGAGGCCCAACTTCTTTAGCATGGAGTTGAAGAGGGTTCCCCACCTCTCCTTCGAAGAGTTGATGGAGAGGGCGGCGAAGGAGATCGAGATTGAGGCGGCCAATCTGGCATTCGCCAAGAAGTTATCCAATTTGGCAGAGGAGGATGTGAAAGAGACGGGAGCCGGGAGGCAGAGAGGGCAGAGAGAGCAAAGGGAGGAGCGGAGAAGGGAAGAGCCCAGAGCCTAGGGGCATCAGGACAGCCCCAAGGATGGGGGCATAGGGAGATGAACAATCGGCTGGGCTGGAGTCTCCAAGAAGGTCACCCCCAAGGTCAGGGGGTCTATGGTAGGGTGGAGACAACTTCCGTGAGCAAAGGAGGTTCAATCAGCCAGCCTAGAGGCAGGGATAGAGGGCCCCCTCCCGCTGCAGCAAGAGGCGATTGAGATCGCGAGAGGAAGAGGAGGATGGAGAGGAGCTCGGGGAGGATCCAGGCGGAGAGAAGGGGGAGTTGCCCTTTTGTGACTTCCACCAGGAAGTGGGTCATGCAACGGCCGTCTGCCCAGAGTTCTTAGAGATAAGAGAGACTAGGAGGCAAGCCCAACAACAGCCACCCGTGAGGATTAAAGAAGTTCAGACAGGAAGAGGAGAGGATAGATGCGAGGACCGGGCAGATGTAGAGGCCCGAGGAGGGATTGAGGTCATCAATGGGGGTGTGGGGATCGAAGCCACCTGCAAGGGGACCTTCCATACCATATATCGAAGGAGTGTCGCCTCGACCTCCCAACCCCCCCCCCCCAGGAGGAGGAGAGGATAACTTTCTCATCGAAGGATATGCCAGACTATGAAGACCCGTTCTGCGACGCCTTGGTGATCCAGATGGCGGTGGAAAACTTCACGGTCTCCCAGATCTTGGTGGACAATGGGAGCTCCGTGAATGTGATCTTCAAGAAGGCCTTTGACGAGATGAAGGTGGAGGCTCAGAGGGTTCTAGCCTCAGATGGGCCGTTGTTTGGGTTCTCGGGGGAGCGGAAGGAAGTTGAAGGTGGGGTGGGGTTGCACATGACATTGGGGGGGGGGGGTGTCGAGGAATTGTCAGTTCGTCATTGTTGATGCTCCGAGCAGCTATAACATAATCTTTGGGCGGCCTTTTATCAGCGCCTTTCATTGCATCCCCTCCTCATTTCATCAGTGCCTAAAGTTCAGCAACAGAGGAGTACAGGTTAGGATTAGGGGAGATCCGAAGGTGGCAAGGCAGTGCTATGTGACTCCCGTCAATACCATATCCTGGATGGCAGAAGCAGAAGAGCTGGAGAGGGAGATGGAAGGGAGTAGTAAGTTGTAGGAGAAGGAGGGAAGAGCCTAAGTGAGGCTGGAGAGGAAGCCGTGGGAGAAGGAGTGGATAGCCTAGGTGAGGCTGGAGAGGAAGCTAGGGAAGGAGTGGAGAGCCTAGGTGAGGATGAAAAGGAAGCTGTAAGGGAAGGAGTGATGAGCCGAGGAGAGGCTGGAGAGCACACTGTGAAGGAGCAGGGGGTAGAGGGAGAAATTGGGGTTGAGACCTAGAGAGGTGAAGGAGTGGAGTTGTTTGGGGAAGGCCTGTGGGAGGCAATGGAGGTCGAGAGGTTAGAAGGTGAGGAGGTTGGTGAAGAGGAGGAGAGAGCCGGCAGGGAGCAATCCCGGCTAGAGCTAGCAGAAGAAGTCGTGGAGCTGGAGGTCATCAACAAGGCAGGGAGGATGGAGAGGATCAGGATCAGCAGAGGTTTGCGCCCAGAAGACCAAGCAAGGATGCGGGAGTGCATCCAGATGAATGTTGACATATTTTCCTGGAGCGTGGCGGATATGCCGGACATCGACACCGATGTTGCTTGCCACCGTCTAAACCTAGACCCCAAGACGCGTCCCATTTGCTAGAAGATGAGGGTCATTGCCACAAAGTTGGAGGATCCCATCCGCAAGGAGGTCAAGAAGTTTCTTGATGCAGGTTTCATCTCGAAGATCCAGTATCTAGGCTGGGTCTCCAATATGGTAATGGTAATGAAGGGTGATGGAAAGTGGCGTATGTGTGTAGACTTCTCTATATTGAATAAATCATGCCCTAAGGATTGCTACCCCCTGCCTCAAATTGACGCGCTAGTTGATTCAGCCGTCAGTTTTTCTATTATAAGTTTTTTGGATGCTTTTTCAGGTTATCACCAGATCCACGTGCATCCCCCCGATGTCAAGGATGTCTCCTTCATCACAAGGGAGGGATGCTACAGCTATAAAATGATGCCCTTTGGGCTTAGGAATGCAGGGGCAACCTACCAGTGTATGATGGACCGGGTCTTCCAAGACCAAAGGGGGAGGAACCTGGTGGTATACGTCAATGATCTTATGGTGAAGAACAGGGGGTGGACTTGCACCTAATTGACTTAGAGGAGACGTTCACGACCCTGCGAAAGTTCAAGATGAGGCTAAACCCCCAAAAGTGTGTCTTCGGGGCAAGCCGAGGAAAATTCCTTAGGCACCTCCTAACCCCGACGGGGGTTGAGCCTAACCCGGATAAGGTAAAGGCCATCGTGGAGTTGGAGTCGCCTCGCAATGCCAAGGAGGTTCAGTGCTTGACAAGTAAGTTGGCTGGGTTGAGCCGTTTTCTCTCCCGAGCCGGGGATAAGTGCTCTCCCTTCTTCAAAACGCTTCAGGGGAGCAAACAGTTTGAGTGGAGAGAGGAATGTGAGGAGGCTTTCCGAGCATTGAAGGCTCAACTATCCCAAGCACCGCTCCTTCAGAGCCCGAAGGAGGGGGAGGACCTAACCCTATATCTTGGGGTAGGGGCAGAAGTGGTGAGTTCAGTTTTGGTGTTGGAAGAAGGGAAGAAGCAGCTTCTACTCTATTACGTCAATAGGATCTTGAAGAAGGCGAAACTTTCGCTACCCCATCCTGAAGAAGTTGGCTTTCTCTCTAGTCATCTCGGCCAGAAAGCTCAGGCCATATTTCCAAGCTCATTCAATAAAAGTGGTGACAGACCACCCCTTGTGCAAGATCATTTAAGGGGTGGAGCATTCAGGGCAGTTGGTCAAGTGGTCCACTGAACTCAGTGAATTCGACGTCTTCTTCGTGCCAAGGCTCTCCATCAAGGCACATGCAGTGGCTGACTTCTTGGCCGACTATGTCATAGAGCTGGAAGGGGAGGAAGCGCTGCCAAGGGAAGCGAAGAAGATGTACGTTGATGGAGCCTCGGGGAAACATTCCCTGGGGAGAGGGGTAGTACTATTAAGCCCTCAGGGGGTCCCCATAGAGCAAGCGGTGGCGCTGCATTTCCTGGTCATAAACAATCAAGCGAAGTATGAGGCTGTCATCGCTGGGTTAAGGTTGGCCAAGGAGCTCGGGGTTCATAACGTAGAGGTGGTCACAGATTCACTAGTAGTGGCGTCACAGGTCAGGGGGGAATATGAAGCCCAAGAACCCACCCTCCAGAAGTACTTATCCAAGGTGAGAGTGATTATTGGGGGGTTTCGAGCGTTCTCGTTACAGCACATCCCCGGGGAGGAGAATGAAGCGGCTGACCGATTGGCCAAGTTTGGACCCGAGGGGGGTGGGGGGGACCTTGACCAAACTATTTCATCCAGCAATCGAGGAAGGGGTGTTGATGGAGGTGGATCGGTGACCCTCGTGGGTGGATCCCTTCGTGACTTTCCTCACCACGGGCAACCTCCCCGAAGGGGTCAAGGAGGCAAAGGGCTTTCGGCATAAAGCGGATAACTATCTTATGCATGAAGGGAACTTACATCGGAAGATGCTATCGGGTTTTCTAGCGTGATGTGTGGTGGAGAAAGAGATACCAAGGATTTTTGAGGAGGTGCACTCCGGGGAATGTTATAGCCATTCAGGAGGAAGAACATTGGAGGCATGGGTGGTCAGGCAGGGATACTTCTGGCCCACCCTGAGGAAGGATACAACAGAGTTTGCGAGGAGGTGCCAAAAGTGTTAGCTCTACGCCCCCTTCAGCTCTTGCCTGCTCAAAGGCTCTGAAGCATCACGACGCCGTGGCCTATCGCCATCTTGGGGATGGACTTAGTTGGACCTTTCCCTCCAGTAAGCGAACAAGGAGGTTCCTCCTAGTCATGATTGATTACTTCTCGAAGTGGATTGATTACTTCTCGAAGTGGATTGATTACTTTTCGAAGTGGATGGAAGTCAAGGCATTGGCCAACGTAACCTCCCAGGTCATCAAGAACTTCGTCTGGGGAGAGATCATCTATAGGCACGGGTTGCCTCTGGCCATTGTCACGGACAACAGACCACAATTCGCAAGAGAGGAGTTCATTAGCTTCTGCACCCAACTAGGGATCGACCTCAGGTTTGCCTCCGTCCACCACCCCAGGAGCAACGACCAGGTGGAGGCGGCAAACAAAATCATAGTGAACCTGCTTAAGAAGAAGGTGGAAAACTTGAGCGGGAGTTGGGTGGAGCAACTCCCCTCAGTGTTGTGGGCCCTACGAACAACCCCAAACATGGCCACTAGAGAGACCCCCTTCAAGCTCTCGCATGTTTGAGAGGCGGTCCTGCCTGTGGAGTTTGAGGTTCACTCCCCTCGAGTTGCGGTGGCCAGCAAAGGAGACGAGCCATGGAGGGAAGGAAATGAGGAGGAGCTACGACTCTTATTGGACATGGTGGAGGAACTTCATGATGTGGCTGCCGTCAGACAAGAGGAGGTTAAGCAACGGATGATAAAGTACTTCGACAAGCACATAAGGATCAAGCAATTCACCGAAGGAGATCTAGTCCTAAAGAAAGTTGATGTGGCCGGAAGATCAGCCCCCGTAGGTAAACTTAACCCCAACTGGGAGAGGCCTTATATTGTGGAAAAAGTCTTAGGGTCGGGGGGATACTACCTCCAGAATGTGGAAGGGGTATCCGTGAGCCATACATATAGTGGCGACGACCTAAAGCGCTTCTACCCTTAGTGGGAAACAAGGTTGTAAATCTTATTGGTAATACGTACATTCATTGAGTTATTTCATGGTCGGTTTCTTTGAGTTATTTCATGGTCAGTTTCTTTTGAGAGTTGAAAAAAAGGTGGGCAGTTAGAAAGACCCCGAGATGATCCCGCTGCTTAGGTTCCCACTAGCTGGCAGGTTTGGAAGGCACACTCGGCCCCAGGTAGACCCGCTGCCAGACTCTCACTAGCTGGCAGGGCCGTAGGCTCGCCTGGGGGTAAGGGAATACCTCGAGTGGTGATTCCGCTGCGCAGACTCTCCTAGCTAGTAGGGCTGGAAGGCACGCTCGGCCCCGAGGAGACTCGCTGTCCAGGCTCTCATTAGCTGGGCGGGGCTGTAGGCACACCTAGGTGGAAAGGATGAGAGGTTTAAGAAATAATTGAGAAACTAAGCAAGACCCCGAGATGATCTCGCTGCTCAGGCTCCCACCAGCTGGCAGGTCTGGAAGGCGTGCTCGGCCCCGGGTAGACCCACTGCCAGGCTCTCACTAGCCGGCATGGTCGTAGGCTCGCCTGAGGGGGGGGGGGGGGGAAGGGAATACCTCGAGTGGTGATTCCGCTGTGCAGACTCTCCTAGGTGGCAGGGCTGGTAGGCAAGCTCGGCCCCGGGTAGACTCACTGTCTAGGCTCTCATTAGCTGTAAGACCCCCCTCCGGGAACACGAAACACGACACAAGAGGGGTCTTATGCCCAGAAAAGCCGCCTTGGGGTAGCACTAACACTCGAGCTAGCCTGTACCACAAGACGCCTATTCTGTCGGCTACAACCAATATCAATATATATATGCCAACCCAACCCAAAAAGGATATAAAGAAATCAAATCCACACAAGCTATAAGTCCAAAAGCACAGTAATAGAGAAGCTAAACCTACTTCTACAAAATCAGAGTACGGTTATAAAGTTGCCCTACAGGGCTACAACAAAACTCTCACACACTCACATCGGTAACAGATGGTAACGATGGCACCGTCCCTTTAAGCCCTGTCGTCCTGGCCTGGCTGACCGGCTCCATCACCTGCTGCTCCACTTGCGGGGTTTCCTCCTAAAAAGGAAGACGTAGAATCCGTTAATCATAAAGACTAAGGGCTTCACATCCGCTCCCCCGACGACTCCTCGGCACCGAGCGGAGGAAGGGACATGGTACAATATATCTATATAAAGCAGGAGTATAAACAAGCAAGTGGTATAGATACAGTGTCACTATGTATATGAAGCAGTGTATAATCAAGTATTAAGTTATTCAAGCATTTCTACCATCTATCACAACATATGAATATAGAGTTATAACAGAAGTAACTCAACTTATATGGATGCCCATACAAGCATATAAGTTGAGGATCGTTCAATAGTAAGTAACTCATCATATAGGAGTGCCCATACAAACTTATACGATGAGGGTCTTATATATGTAATGAGGTGCAATGTTATGTATGCGATGCAATGACACGCCCATGATCACGCACATGCAGTTGCTATGTCGATACAGACTGGTAGTTCCCACTTTTCGAGCAGGTAGCTAACCTCTCAGGTGCCAACCATCGTGGCCAGACGGTGACAGTAGAATAAGCACTTCTACTACAAAGTGGGTATCCACACTACTTCACTTAGGCCTCCGTACGCCTCAACGCTAAGAACACAACAGCGGATCCCATGCATACTACGGCCCAGCGGGTTCTCTTGGGTAGATGTGCACCAAGATCCTAACCCCGAACTGTCTTATGCGTGACACGGAGGGAGCCTCAGAAATGAGCATGAGGATCAAGACCAACCGTTCACTTGGCATAGAAGGAGCCTCTGGACATGAACACCGAGGGACAAGCCCAACCGCCCAAAGTCTATTTGTCAACTCCCATCGGTGTGACGATTGGCGAGCCCGTAGACCTGCCACACTATCCTTAACCCAGGATTACGACACTGCATGTCGACTCACACCACATGCAATTCCACAACACCATGTCATGGAAGAAGCCTCAGAGAAAACACGAGGATCAAGCCCAACCATCCACTTTACTCTCCTCAACACCATCCCGACTAGTGACGGCCAACACTGCACTTATTAACTTCCACAATACTACCCGTAGGGAAACGACACTCTAAGCACTGGACTACTAAATTTCATTCAATCAATTCAACACACATCATGGCCATAGTTTATTCATCTATATGTCAAACCGAATGATTTCAACATCATATAACAAAATGCGCATAAATGATAATCTACCAATTTATATCACACCATTTCGTTCGATTCAAGCTTGCTTCATAACACATTGTACGAATTCAAATTAACAGACTTAAGCCTTTATCACGCTACGGTGGTTATCATAAAAGAGTTCACCCTAACCTCGAATTAGATTGCAACATTAATTCCACCGAATCTAAATCCATGTTATACACTACCCAGAAATTTAGGTGCAGCAATAATCTTGACAGCAACTTCAACCAACGATTCCCGTGGCTACAGGAATCCGGTGAGTGTGTGTAACCCCTTGATGGAAAGGTATTTCCATCGGCTATAACTTACATGTTCAGTCTGCAACCCAGATCAGAATACATCCAAACTGAAATTGGCTCCAAAGCCTGCAATGTACAGAATACAATTCTGTGCGCTTAGCCTACAGCTCTTACTTCGACCAGACATTCACGTGGCTGCAGGCTTCACCCGAAGGCGTGTAACCACTCGTTGGAAAGGTAATTTCAAGGGATACAACTTTAGTGTTTAGTTGAAAGCCTAGATCGGACTATTTCTTGCCTGAAAATAGCCAAGAAGGTTGTTGCATGCAGAATACAGATTCTGCACGCATCTTGAAGCGGAATGAACGGCATCGGTTCATCTTCCTCCTCAAGGCGATTTCCCCCAAATCGCAACCAGAAGTTCCTCCACCCTTATTCTCCCTCTCAAGGCCATTCCTTTTCACGAATCCACTCCCATCATCACTTTGAAGAAGGGGGAGTTTGAAGATGACTAGTCATTAGAACAAAAGCTCTAGCATGGCCCTTCCTAGAGAAATCTCCATCTCCCATGTCTAGACTCTCTTGATTCGACATCTCACCTAGATATCTACAGATCTAGCACCAAGGAAGAGGGGAGGAAGCTCACCTCATTTCCAGCGGTAACACCATCCCCGACCATGGATCTTGTCATCCTCCTCCGCAGCATCACTTTTTCCTTGACGGCGGTGGCGTTTCTCCTCCTCCAAAGCTTGCTCCAGAAGTTCCTCTTGCTCCAGAACTTTCCCTCCAAAAAATAGGGCTTGGGAAGAGAATGAGGATGCTAGGGTTTCACTTTTTTTCCTTTTTATACAGAAGTGACACGGGTATGGACACGGCCGTGTCCTTACCCTTATCCTGCTCTGGCGAAATGGCTCGACTGCCGTTTCGTGCTCCTACACGGGTACTGACATGCCCGTGTCTGTACCCATGTCCAAGTGACACGGCCGTGGTTCTGGCCGTGTCGACACCCGTGTCCTGCTCGGAGCACTGCTCGTTTTGCTTTCCTTGGAGCACACGGGTAAGGACACGCCCGTGCCCATCTCTGGTAAGACTCAAAGCCATGGCACTCGAAGCCATGACACTCAACGCCATGGAACATGGGTAGGGACACACCCGTGTCTCTACCCGTGTCCTGCTCGAGACAAAACACTCAAAGCCATTTCACTCAAAGCCATGGTCACTCAACGCCACTGAATACGGGTAGGGACACACCCGTGTCCCTACCCGTATCCTTCTCGGGACACACCACTCAACGCCATTTTATTACCACTCAACCCCATAGACACTCAGCGCCACTGAACACTGGTAGGGACACGCCCGTGTCCCTACCAATGTCATACTCAACACAGTTTTCCACTTATTTCCTTGTTCTCCGCGAGTGCGCACCTGATCGTCTGCACCCCCTTGAGCCTACACCAGCTCTCCCGACACCAAAAACACGCATAAGGGGCCTAGCGCGAATCGAAACGTTACAAATCCTATAAATAAAATAAAAGATTTTGTCCCCGAAATCAGGCTAAGGCTATGAGGAGTGAAGCATACAGAAAATAAAATATGCTTTTAAATAAAATTACCTAGAGAGAACAACTCCGGGTAGCGTCTTTGCATCAAATCCATTGGCTCCCATGTGAATTCCTCCTTCCCATGATTAGACCATTGCACCATCACCAAGGGAACACTTTTGTGGCACAAGGTTCTTATCTCATTTCCTACGATTCGCACCGGCTCCAGTCGCACAGATCTATCAGACGCCACAACACCATCAGTTGTGGGGACGTATTGATCGGGCCGCAACTGCACCTTCCGAAGCGACAACACATAGAACACGTCGTGGAGATTCTCCAGCTCCGACGGTAACTCCAACTGATAGGCCAAAGGGCCAATCCTTTCCAATATGACATAGGTCCCTACATACCTTGGGATGAGCTTCTTCACACCACGTACCCGTGACACTCCATGCATCGGCCGAATTTTCAGAAATACTTTATCACCCACTTGAAACTCCACCAGACGGTGCCTTGCATTATAATACTTCGCTTGCCTACTTTGAGCCTCTAACATGCGATCCCGTATCAGCCTAACCACCGCATTAGTGTCATCTATATACTCAACTCCCAAAGTCTTCGGGTCTTCATCTTGCACCCAAGACAAGGGGGTTCTTCACCTTCTTCCATAAAGGGCTTCATAGGGCGCCATGCCGATGCTCGCTTGATGGCTGTTGTTGTAGGAGAATTCCACCAGGGGTAAGAGTCTTTCCCACGGCTCTCCCCTATCCAACACACATAATCTCAACAGATCCTCCAATGTCCGGATGGTCCGCTCAGACTGCCCGTCTGTCTGAGGATGAAACGCGGTGCTGAAGGTAAGGCGTAAGCCCAAATACTCCTGTACCGGCTTCCACTCCTTGGAGGTAAAGCGACCATCACGGTCATAAACTATCGTCTTAGGCACGCCATAATACCGTATAAACTGCTCCACAAAGAGGCGTACCAAGACATCCACGTGAGCCTCCTTCTTCATAGGGATAAACCGAGCTACTTTTGTCAGTCAATCAACGATCACCCACACCGAATCATTCGCTGAGCGTGAGCGAGGTAGCCCATGTACGAAGTCCATGGAAATATCCTCGAACTTCCACTTGAGGATGGGCAATGACTGTAACAAGCCACCATGACTCCTGCACTCCGCCTTCACCCTTTGACAGGCCTCACAATGTGTAACAAAATATCGGACATCCTTCTTCATTCCCGACCAACACATGGTCTTCCGTAAGCTGGCGTACATTTTTGCAATTCCCGGGTGCACTGAATACTGAGAGCAATGTTCCTCTCTCAAGATATCCTCCCGGATTTTACCGCCCTTGGGAATGTAGAGCAGGCCGCGAAAATAAACGAGGCCGTCTTTTTGTGTGTATTCGTCGGTAGTCCCATCTTCGATTGACTTGATTGCTAGGGCCAGAGATGCATCCACTCCTTGCTCCACCCGGATCTGGTCCCAGATATCACAAGCTATGCTCATGCTTAAGGAGATGGATCAAAGTAATATCCATCTCCTCAATCATCTGAGCCAACTCTATACTCATCAACCGAGACTCTTGGCTCGAGCCTGGTATTTTTCTACTCAACGCATCGGCTACCGAGTTCGCTTTTTCGGGGTGGTAGTTCAATGTGAACTCATAGTCGCATAGAAATTCTAACCACCGCCGTTGTATTAAGTTCAACTCCTTCTGAGTATGAACGTACTTCAAGTTTTTATAGTCTGAAAAGATCTCGCAGTGGACGCCGTATAAATAATGCCTCCAAACCTTCAAGGCGAACACCACTGCTCCCAGCTCCAAATCATGAACCGGGTAATTAATTTCGTGCTTCTTCAATTGTCTCGAAGCATAAGCAATCACGTGCCCGCGCTGCATCAATGCCGAACCCATCCCTTGATATGACGCGTCTGTGTAAACTTGAAATCCTTCCTTCCCAGACAGAAGGACAAGGATGGGGGCAGAGGTATGTCTATCCTTCAATTGTTGGAACGCAGCTTCACATTGGGGTGTCCACTCAAATGACACTCCTTTCTTTGTCAAAGAAGTAAGCGGGAGGGTAATCTTGGAGAATCCTTTTACGAACTTGCGATAGTACCCGACAAGTCCAAGAAAACTCCGCACGTCGGCCGCTGACTTCAAAGGCGACCACTCCTTTACGGCACACACTTTGGCCGGATCCATAGCTAGCCCAGCCCCACTGATCACATGACCCAAGAAGGCAACCTCCTTAAGACAGAATTCGCATTTGCTAAATTTAGCATACAGGACGTGCTCCTTCAATTTCTTCAACGCCAAGGTCAGGTGCTCGCCATGCCCCTCCTCCGCCCTTGAGTAGACTGGGATATCGTCGATGAATACAATGACGAACATGTCCAAATAGGGCTCAAATACCTTGTTCATCAGGCTCATGAAAGCCGAAGGGGCATTTGTGAGCCCAAACGGCATTCCGGTGAACTCGTACAACCCATATCTTGAACTAAAGGCTGTTTTCTGGATGTCCCCTTCGGGTATTCTAAACTGGTGATACCCTGAGCGCAAGTCTAGCTTAGAAAACCAATGCGCTCCCACTAGTTGATCGAACAACTCGTCGATCCGAGGTAGCGGGTAAGTGTTCCACACCGTCAACCGATTGAGTTCCCGATAATCTATGCACAGACACAGGGTTCTGTTCTTCTTCTTCACGAACAATATAGGGGCTCCCCATGGTGACGAACTGGGGTGAACAAACCCTGACTCCACCAGTTCTTGTAGTTGAACTCTAAACTCCGCGAGTTCTTTCGGGGCCATTCAGTAAGGGGCCTTGGATACAGGCTTGGCACCCGGTACGAGATTAATTTGGAGTCAACCTCTCTATACGGGGGTAATCCTGGTAGCTTCTCAGGAAATACCTCGGGGAAGTCCCGCACTACCCGTACTTCTTTTACGTCCAACGCTACTTCCTTCAACTCGAACCAGATCATGAAAACTTCGTCCCCCTTCATGTGGGCCTTTACAACTTGAACGGACGATAACGTCAGACGAGGTGAGAAGTTAATACCTTGGAAGATGACATAGGAGTCTCCATGTCTCAAATAGATCCGCTTCTCCGTGCAGTCGATCCTCGCAAAGTGCCAGTCCAACCATGCCATGCCCAGAATGATGTCGAATTCCGGCATTTTCAAGACAGTGGCAGGCGTATCGAAAGCCCTTCCCTCAATAAGTACCTCAAGCTCGCACTTAGCGGTTGCAACCATATCCGAACCGTCCAAAAGGCGCACTAGTCGGGCTATTCTAGAAAAATATTGCACACCCCCCATGTCCTTAATGAAATCCTCGAACACAAAGGAGTGTGAGGCACCGGTATCGAACAATGCATAAGCCATATTTTCGCCAATCATCACGGTGCCTAAGTGCCAATAATCAAAACGTATTGCTAGATAGCTAGTATGTCGTAAGAAACTTAAGTTTAATACTGAAAACATGAAAGGTTACTGCACATACCTGCAATAACATTCTAGGGATTCCGTTCTTGCGCCATATCTAGCGCGTACACTTTATCCCGGGCAGGGCCGGGATTACCTCCTCGCGGTCCTCATCCTCAACCACGCATGTAACCCCGCCCTCGAGGGGCCGCCGGAGGGAGAGTGGGAGGGGCGTTCCCAAACAATTGCGGGCAAAAACGTCGAATGTGACCCGGTTGGTTGCATTCAAAACACACCCGCCCAGGACGCCTCTCGAGTTGCTGAAATTGCCGAGGCTGTGGCGGTGGGGGCAACGCGAGCAGTTGCGGAACCGGATGCTCTACCCTATAGTTTCGGTGGACACGCCCTCCATCTCCTTGATATCCTCTTCCTCTTCTAAAGTCCTGTCTGCTTATATTTCTCGGGCCAGCTTCCATAACGCCCTCTGCAGGTCTCTTACCACTACCCAAGTGATCCGCCTCCAATCTTTTTGCCATATCGATGATCTCCGCGAAGCTAGTATCCGCTATAAACAAAAGGGCCTACCTTAGGGGATCTCGCAGCTCTTTGTAGAAATGTTTGGCATAACCTCTATCATTTAACTCATATGAGTCCGCGAACCTTGCGAGATGTTGCAATTCTCGCTGGTATTCCGTAACCGTCTTTGATCCTTGTTTCAGTAGAAGAAACCTCTCCTCAAGTTCATCTCGAGCGGATGAAGGAATGAAGTGCTCCAAGAAAACATCCGAGAATTCGCTCCAACTTATCTCTGTATAGACTCGGCCTTAGAAGGTGGAGCCCATGAGTGACTTCCACTACCTCTTAGCATGTAGCTCCAAGGTGGACACTGCCATGTTGGCTGGACAACGGATACCAGCCAATAACTCCTGTACTGTGTCAAGCCATTCTTCCGTGCGTACGGCTGGCTCCGTCCCAAGGTAAGTGGGAGGGGAGAGAGCCCGGAAGGCTCTCAGCCAGTTAGAGGTCGGGGCCTGTTGTAGCACCAGAGGCTGCTGTGCCCTAAAAGCATCCAAGATGGCGGTGAGCGTTTGCCCCAACTCGGACTGTTGGAACTGAGTGGGTATGGGAGGGGCATGAGTGCCCCCCAACGGCTCTACATGCACTAAAATCTATACGTAGAATGCAAACTTACGGTCAGGTTGGCTAATCTCAAGGTCAGAGTTTGACAAACTTAGTGTGAATTACATATGGGCACACCACTACTTCTGCGAAGTCAGTTTGTCCCAAAACTGACTAGTCGAACGGGAGTGGCCCATTGTTGAATGACTTCTTTAGTTGAGGATCGTGGCAAACTGATACCATTTGTAAGACCCCCCTCCGGGAACACGAAACACGGCACGAGAGGGGTCTTATGCCCAGAATAGCCTCCTTGGGGTAGCACTAACACTCGGGCTAGCCTGTACCACAAGACGCCTATTCTGCCAGCTACAACCAATATCAATATATATATGTCAACCCAACCAAAAAGGATATAAAGAAATCAAATCCACACAAGCTATAAGTCCAAAAGCATAGTAATAGAGAAGCTAAACATGCTTCTACAAAATCAGAGTACAGCTATAAAGTTGCACCACAGGGCTAAAACAAAACTCTAACACACTCACATCGGTAACAGATGGTAACGATGACACCGTCCCTTCAGGCCCTGTTGTCCTGGCCTGGCTGACCGATCCATCACCTGCTGCTCCACCTGCGGGGTTTCCTCCTAAAAAGGAAGACGTAGCAACCGTTAGTCATAAAGACTTAGTGGCTTAACATCCGCTCCCCCGGCGACTCCTTGACACCGGGCGGAGGAAGGGACATGGTACAATATATCTATATAAAGTAGGAGTATAAAAAAGCAAGTTGTATAGATACGGTATGACTACGTATATGAAGCAGTGTATAATCAAGTAATAAGTTATTCTAGCATTTCTACCATCTATCACAACATATGAATATAGAGTTATAACAAAAGTAACTCAACTTATATGGATGCCCATACAAGCATATAAGTTGAGGATCGTTCAGCAGTAAGTAACTCATCGTATAGGAGTGCCCATACAAACTTATACGATGAGGGTCTTGTGTATGTAATGAGGTGCAATGTTATGTATGCGATGCAATGACACACCCATGATCACGCACATGCAGTTGCTATGTCGACACAGACTGGTAGTTCCTACTTTTCGAGCAGGTAGCTAACCTCTTAGGCACCAACCGTCTTGGCCAGACGGTGAAAGTAGAACGGGCACTTCTACTACTAAGTGGGTATCCATACTACTTCACTTAGGCCTCCGTACTCCTCAACGCTAAGAACACAACAGCAGAGCCCATGCATACTATGGCCCAGTGGGTTCTCTTAGGTAGATATGCACCAAGATCCTAGCGCCGAACTGGCCTATGCATGACACAGAGGGAGCCTCGAAAATGAGCACGAGGATCAAGCCCAACCATTCACTTGGCACGGAAGGAGCCTCGGGACATTAACACCGAGGGACAAGCCAACCCGCCCAAAGTCTATCTGTCAACTCCCATCTGTGCGATGATTAGCGAGTTTATAGACCTGCCACACTATCCTTAACCTAGGATTACGACACCGTGTGTCAACTCACACCGCATGCAATTCCATAACACCGTGACATGGAAGAAGCCTCGGAGAAAGCATGAGGATCAAGCCCAACCATCCACTTTACTCTCCTCAACACCATCCCGACTAGTGACAGCCAACACCGCACTTATTAACTTCCACAATGCTACCTGTAGGGAGATGACACTCTAAGAACTGGACTACTAAATTTCATTCAATCAATTCAAAAAACATCATGGCCATAGTTTATTCATCTATATGTCATACCGAATGATTTCAACATCATATAACAAAATGCGCATAAATGATAATCTACCAATTTATTTTAAACCATTTCGTTAGATTCAAGCTTGCTTCACAACTCGTTGTATGAATTCAAATTAACAGACTTCAACCTTTATCACTCTACGGTGGTTATCATAAAAGATTTCACCCTAACCTCAAATTAGATTGCAACATTAATTCCACCGAATCTAAATCCATGTTATACACTACCAAGAAAGTTAGGTGCAGCAATAATATGGATAGCAACTTCAACCAAAGATTCCTGTGGCTACATGAATTCGGTGAATGCGTGTAACCCCTTGATGGAAAGGTATTTCCATCGGCTACAACTTTCATATTCAGCCTGCAACCCAGATCAGATTACATCCCACCTGAAATTGGCTCCAAAGCCTGCAGCGTACAGAATACAATTCTGTGCGCTTAGCCTAAAGCTCTTACTTCGACCAGACATTCCCGTGGCTACAAGCTTCACCCAAAGGCATGTAACCACTCGTTGGAAAGGTAATTTCAAGGGCTACAACTTTTGTGTTTAGTCAAAAGCCCAGATCGGACCATTTCTTTCCTGAAAATAGCCAAAAAGGTCGCTGCGTGCAAAATACAGATTCTGCACGCATCTTGAAGCGGAATGAACGACATCGATTCATCTTCCTCCTCAAGGCGATTTCCCCTAAATCGCAACCAGAAGTTCCTCCACCCTTATTCTCACTCTCAAGGCCATTCCTCTTCACGAATCTACCCCCATCATCACTTTGAAGAAGGGGGAGGTTGAAGATGATTAGTCATTAGAACAAAAGCTCTAGCATGGCCCTTCCTAGAGAAATCTCCATCTCCCATGTCTATAGTCTCTTGAGTCGACATATCACCTAGATATCTACAGATCTAGCACCAAGGAAGAGGGGAGGAAGCTCACCTCATTTCCAGCGGTAACACCATCCCCGACCATGGATCTTGTCATCCTCCTCCGCGACATCACTTTTTCCTTGATGGCGGTGACGTTTCTCCTCCTCCAAAGCTTGCTCCAGAAGTTCCTCTTGCTCCAAAACTTTCCCTCCAAAAAATAGGGCTTGGGAAGAGAATGAGGATGCTAGGGTTTCACTTTTTTTCCTTTTTATACAGAAGTGACACGGCCGTGTCCTTACCCGTGTCCTGCTCTGGCAAAACGGCTCGACGGTCGTTTCGTGCTCCTACACGAGTACTGACACGCCCGTGTCTGTACCCGTGTCCAAGTGACATAGCCGTGGTTTTGTCCATGTAGACACCCGTGTCCTGCTTGGAGCACTGCTCGTTTTGCTTGCCTTTGAGCACACGGGTAGGGACACGCCCGTGTCTCTACCCGTGTCCTTCTCTGGCAAAACTCAAAGCCATGGTACTCAAAGCCATGGAACTCAACGCCATGGTACACGGGTAGGGACACGCCCGTGTCTCTACCCGTGTCCTGCTAGGGACAAAACACTCAAAGCCATTTCACTCAAAGCCATGGTCACTCAGCACAACTGAACACGGGTAGGGACACGCCCGTGTCCCTACCCGTGCCCTTCTCGGGACACACCACTCAACGCCATTTTATTACCACTCAACCCCATGGACACTCAGCGCTACTGAACACGGGTAGGGACACGCCCGTGTCCCTACCCGTGTCATACTCAACACAGTTTTAAACTTATTTCCTTGTTCTCCGCGAGTGCGCACCTGATCGCCTACACCCCCTTGAGCCTACACCAGCTCTCCCGACACCAAAAACACGCATA
Organism: Platanthera zijinensis; assembly: GCA_039513925.1. Lineage (NCBI taxonomy): Eukaryota > Viridiplantae > Streptophyta > Magnoliopsida > Asparagales > Orchidaceae > Platanthera > Platanthera zijinensis. Next base: position 107,902,867 of record CM077089.1, read on the forward strand.
AGAGGCCTAGCGCGAATCGGAATGTTACATTAGATGGGCGGGGCTGTAGGCACACTTGGGGCGAAAGGATGAGAGGTTGATGAAAGAATTGAGAAACTAAGCAAGACCCCAAGATGATCCCACTGCTCAGGCTCCCACTAGCTGGCAGGTCTTGAAGGCGCGCTCGGACCCGGGTAGTCCCGCTGCCAGGCTCTCACTAGCTGGCAGGGCCGTAGGATCGTCTGGGGGGGGGGGGGGGGTGGGTAAAGGAATACCTCGAGTGGTTATTCCGCTGTGTAAACTTTCCTAGCTAGCTGGCAGGGCTGGAAGGCACGCTCGGCCCCGGGTAGACTCGCTTTCAAGGCTCTCATTAGCTGGGCGGGGCTGTAGGCACACCTGGGGGGAAATGATGAGAGGTTGACGAAAGAATTGAGAAACTAAGCAAGACCCCGAGATGATCCCGCTGCTCAGGCTCACACTTGCTGGCAGGTCAAGAAGGCGCGCTTGGCCCCGGGTAGACCCGCTGCCAGGCTCTCACTAGCTGGCATGGCCGTAGGCTCGCCTGGGCAGTAAGGGAATACCTCGAGTGGTTATTCCACTGCGCATACTCTCCTAGCTGGCAGGGCTGGAAGGTACGCTCGGCCCCGGGTAGACTCACCGTCCAGGCTCTTATTAGCTAGGCGGGGCTATAGGCACACCTGGGGGAAAAGGATGAGAGGTTGAAGAAAAAATTGAGAAACTAAGCAAGACTCCGAGATGATCCTGTTGCTCAGGCTCCCACTAGCTGGCAGGTCTGGAAGGCGCGCTCGGTTCCAGGTAGACCTGCTGCCAGGCTCTCATTAGCTGACAAGGCCGTAGGCTCGCCTGGTGGGTGAGGGAATACCTCGAGTGGTGATTCCGCTACACAGACTCTCCTAGCTGGCATGGATGGAAGGCACGCTCGGCCCTGGGTAGACTCGCTGTCCCGACTCTCATTAGCTGGGCGGGGCTATAGGCACACCTGGGGGAAAGGATGAGAGGTTGAAAAAATAATTGAGAAACTAAGTAAGACCCCGAGATTATCCCGCTGCTCAGGCTCCCACTAGTTGTCAAGTCTGGAAGGCGCGCTCGGCCCCGGAGAGACCCACTGCCCGGCTTCCCACTAGCTGGCAGGGCTGTAGGCTTGCCAGGGGGGGGGGGTAAGGGAATACCTTGAGTGGTGATTCCACTGCGTAGACTCTCCTAGCTGGCAGGACTGGAAGGCATGCTCGACCCCAGGTATACTCGTTGTCCAGACTCTCATTAGCTGGGAGGGGCTGTAGGCACACCTGGGGTGAAAGGATGAGAGGTTGAAGAAAGAATTGAGAAACTAAGCAAGACCCTCAGATAATCCCGCTGCTCAGGCTCCCACTAGCTGGCAAGTCTGGAAGGCGCGCTCGGCCCTGGGTAGACCCGCTGCTAGGATCTTACTAGCTGGCAGGGCCGTAGGCTTGCCTAGGGGGGGGGGAGGGAATACCTCGAGTGGTGATTCTGCTTCGCAGACTCTCCTAGCTGGAAGGGTTGGAAGGCACGCTCGGCCCCGTGTAGACTAGCTGTCGAGGCTCACATTAGCTGGGTGGGGCTGTAGGAACACCTGGGGCGAAAGGATGAGAGGTTGAAGAAAGAATTGAGAAACTAAGCAAGATCCCGAGTGAACCCACTGTCAGGCTCTCACTAGTTGACAGGGCCGTGTGATCTTTTGGGGGGAAGAAGAAAGAAGGAAATTTTTGTTTAAGTGGTCCTAGGTGGGCCCGATAACCAATTTTAAACCAAGCAGACAGGGTAGTTGGAATCATGATGGAGTCACGATGCTCTTGAGGACAACTTCCTACATAGTTAACACCAATCCCTAAGTGAGGAAGGGCTCTCGACAAGGTTCTCGACATAACCCTCTCGACAGAGGTCTCGCCCATGCTCATGTCATATCCCTCCCGCAATGGGTCCCGACTAGCACCTCTCGACAAGGTTCTCGGCACGGCCACCTTTTGGCAAGGCATTCGACAGGACCATTTCGACAAGTTTTACTTGGCCAGCCCTTCAAACGGGTGGAGGCTATCACCTAAGAGCCTAGGGTTCGAGCAAAAGTCATGGACATCCCAGCAAAAAGACAAATCTTTTAATACGAAGTAATAGTGGAAGCATTGGTTGGGGGATCTTGCCCCTTATAAAAGTTACAAAAAATACAGCTTTACGTGTTTACAAAAATAAGATTACAACGAAAGCTCAAAATTGTGGAAGCTATTGTGTAGGCTTGTTGGGGGTCCCTCCGGAGTTTTCGCTTGAGGTCTTGCCGGAGGTCCCGCTGGAAGTTCTGCTGGGGGTGTAGTCGGAGGACTCGCCGAGCGAGCTGCCGCCGGTTTCCTCGTCCATGACCACCTCCACCGTATTGATGGTTGGAGAGATATCCTCTCCAGCAGGCCTGGGGATGGGCTCAAACAACCAGGGCAAAACCCCTCGCGCCATCAGGGTCTCACCTCCTTCGTTCAAAGCTCCATCTTCTGCAACACCTCGATGACCATCTTGGTCGTAGCTTGCGGGTTCTCCTAGATGATCACGTTGAGCTTGTAAGCAGAATAGTGGCGGCGCTCAACTCTCTCCTCCAGTGACGGCCGGGCCTGCGCCAGGGCCAACACCTCCTCCAGGCACTTCATCTCGGCTCGCAGCAGCTGGTTCTCGTACTTGACACCGGCCACTCTGGCATGAGTCAATTAGTCCTGCGCGTCCTACGATATGTTCCTGTTAGGAAAAAATGTATGTGCTAAATATACACACTGAGGGGGCGTGAGTGTTGGAAGGTCCCGCTTACCTCGGTGGTTGGGCAAAGGGAGAGAAGCTTTTGGGCGGCCGCTAAGTCGGCCTTGAGGCTGGCCACCTCAGCCATGGCCACATCCCTCGATTTGATCGTATCAACGAGGTTGCGCTCTATGTTAAGGGTACGACACCCAGCCATGTGCGAAAGCTGGACCACCTTAAGTTGGGCCTGGGCAGTGTCGAACATGAGGTCCCGGGATGTCGTCCGGTCAAACGTGCCAGCATTCTCCTGGCCATAGAGGCCATAGCCTAGCGCGAAGGCATGGCTGGTGCTTGAGTCCCGCTCCCTCCAGGAGTGAAGAAGGGTGGAAACCGCGATACGATTGGTGGTATGATCCCACTGGAGCAAAGGAAGGCCCTTTGTATCCTTGTATTTATCGCTGAAGCCGAAATTCCGGTGCCCTTTCGGCACCGGCTGGCGAGAGGACTCGCCTGGGGTTTCTACGGCAGGCTGAACGGCATCTGCCTTACCGACAACTAAAGGGGTCTTGAAAGGGGTTTCAGAGGAGGCCAGTATGATAGATTTACCCTTGTCCGCAACCAACGGTTTTGATCTCTTGGGAGGAGGGGCAGAGTGGGAACCCGGCTTCCGCTTCTGGACGCTTGGCGCGGAAGAGGATCCCGGCGCCTCCCATAAGGCGGCAACGATAGACCTTGCGAGAGCCAAGGGGTCGGAGAGTGCCCTGGCCTCGTCAAAAGGCTGGTGGAGGGGGATTTCTCGCTCGCCCGTGAGACTGATAGTGGATTAGCCCTATATCTCGAAATGAAAGGTTGCAAGTTTAGACCGACATAATACCTTTGCCGGGAGGGATAGGTAGGAGGGAGTCAAAATCTCGCCGGAGGAAGGGGGCGTCAAATATCATCGACTCGAAGAATTCGATGAGGGCACCCTCTTGCTCCTTAAGAGTGGGAGGCTTATAGGTCGCATCGTCATATTGGATGGGTGCAAGGGGGAAGGTTCCGAAGGGCCCGGAGATGAAGAAGAACCTCTCCGCGAAGTGATGGTGTTTGTTGACGAGACCCGTCCGCCGTCTTCATCAACTGTCGAGAAAGGAAGACTGACCCTCCCTTGGCCCGGAAGTTGAATAACTTTCGGAAGATCGACAAGTTGAACTCGATCCTTTCCGCCCGCATATAGCAGGCAAAAGCCACCAGCATGGCGATAGAGTTGGGGTTGAGCTGAGCCGGCACTACCCCATAATAACGCAGGGTCTGACGCACCTCAGGCCACAGGGGGAGGCAGAAGCCCGCCTTGAAATGCTCTAGGAGGATGGCGAGCTCCCATTTTGGCGCGAGGTTAACCCTATCGTCGCTCCCAGGCTTCCGCGCGACAAACCCTGGTGGGATGAAGTTCTCGGTGATCGAAAGGAATTCCGCCTATGTAAGCCGGCAGGAGGGGAAGTTGTGATCCAAAAAGGTCAGCGCGCACTTGGAAAGGCCTTCGCCCTCGCCAAGCATTTCAAAGAGATGGCGAGATGGGAGAAAAGGTTTGAGAGGCGAGATCCTTTGCGCTACAAAGAGCGGCGAGAACCGTCGGGAGAAAGACGAGGGCTCGAAATCAGAGAAATAAATGCAGAAGTAAATGTGGTAGCTGGATCGGCCTATTTATAGAAGATGTGGTAATTATGAGTTTTTTTCCTAAAAACGAAGAAATGGAGGGGAGACGGTCAACGGGTCAACAATCCCTTCATTATGACTCCTCAATTTTAATCCTGCCTCGTCAACTCTCCTTGGACTTGCGGGAGGCGAGAAGCGAGAACCACCAGGCAGGGCTAGGGAGAGGACAAACGATCTCAGCGTGCGAGAAGTATTGAGCAAGGTGTATAGGTCAGGCATTCGCAAATTATCAAAGAGAGCATTGAGAGAACAGGCAAAAAAGACACAGATACAAAGGGGGTCTTGCTGGGCGAGAGCCTCCACCCAGCAAAAGATAAAAGAGAAAATAATAATAAAAAATAGTAAATAATACTCATAATAATTGTCAGCTGCCAGAAGGCGCAAGTGGTACAAAGGGGAAGGGGTAGGCTGGGGGGGGGGGGGGTTGGGGAGAGAAGAGACAAAGGCCACAAGGCTCAGTATGGTTCCCACCTCCAACGACCCCGATCTCATCTCCCCAGCCTTGGAGGTGCCCGCGGATTGTAGAAGGCTGTCAGAGCGGTCAGCCCTTGGTTGGCCAAGCGGAGCTGATCCTGAACCTGTGCGATATATCTTCTGGGGGAGGTCTCGGTGGAAAACGTCTCCTGGGACCCCATTTTGACAATGAGGTAGGCGCAGTCCTGCTCGACAGTTCCCAGTCGCTGCTCCATGGCCTCTCAGATTCCCTTCACCCTAGCGGAGTCGGCTCGCTGCCGCCGCGCAAGCTTCGATAGGATTGACGCAATCCTTTGCCGCCGCGCTTTGACACTCCTGGAGGCTTCAAGAAAGTTTTCCATCCCGCCAGGAGAGGGGAGGGGTGATTCTCCCCCATCTTCTTATTCCTCCTCTTCATCCTCATCTTCATCTTCTTCCTCTTCGACTTCCGTACCCTTTACCCTTGGATTTGAAGGGCAGTCGGTCAGATCAAAGCAGGAGCGAGAGGGAAAATTATAGGTTCCCGCATACCTGAGTTGTGGCCGAGGGTTCCCGCCGACGGTTGGCAAGAGTGGCCAAGTAGTCCCTCAGGGCTTTTTACAAAGAGCAGGTGAAGCGGTTTCCCCCGCCCGGGGAAGAACGTCCTACGCTCTAAGGTCTCGGCCTCCGTCGGTGGGTGGACAGAGGCACCCTTTTCGACCGGAGGCTGGGATTCTGATGCTGGAGCTAAGGATTCAGTGACAACCCCTCCGGTCTCGGGAGCGGTGTCGGTCGCTTGGTTGACGGGATCTTCTATACATGAAGCCCTGGGCCTCGTGTCAACGAGTTCCAAGTTTCTAAGAGAAGGAGCTGCGAGAAGCCTAGTCAGCGGAAGGTAAAAGTAGATCAGTTAAAGCAAAAGCCACAGGATGAAATACCAGGAGTGCTTGGGAGATCGACCGGAGTAGTCAGAGGGGCGGCCCCCCGAGTTGGATGGAAGAACCTCGAGGAGGAGGCGGGACACCTTAGCATACACTAGAGGGTTGTTGGTGATGCCTTTCGGCACGGTTCCCTGCTAGAAGGGTGATACATCAGTACACGACCCAGTTCATTGAGAAAGTTCGCGCCTATGGGCGAGGCGAGAAAAGTACCTCTGGCAGGGAAGAGAGATTTTTGTCGTGGTTTGGAGTTGGAGTATGCGAGGCTCGATTCTACTTCAACAGGTCGCACCTGACCGATTTGTCCTTCTTCTTTTTCTTGGGGCAGGAGCTCTCGCCAGCTAGTTTTTCGCAGCTGACTTCTCGCCCACTACCTTCTGGCCACAACGATGCGGGCCTGAAGCTCCTCCGAGAGCGGCTTTTTAGCATTTTTGGCATATATTTTCATGGCCCTGCCGGGGCTCGAGCAGAAAGTAATGGTGTCAGAGATGGCCTGAAAGATAAACTCAGCGGTGTATTTATAGGGCGGAGGTGGGGTCTGTAGAAATATTCCCTGCCAGATCAGCATGTACCCACCAAATATTAGGGGTTCGACATGTCTTTCCGAGCGCAAGGCTAGCTCGCAAAGAGCGGCGATTGTGTACAACACCATATTTGCTGGGTAGGACCAAGATCTCCCAAAGACCCGGACTGGGCTTGCCATGGGCTATCATTAAGCATATTGGGTCGGGCAAGAGGACTGGGTGGGAGGGTTCTCGCCGGAAGTAGGTGGGAAGGCTCTCGTCCAAGGGTTATGTAGCGCTAGTTCGTCGAGCTCAGATCATCGAGATGAGAATGCTGGTTCATCGAGCTCAGATCATCGAGCTGAGAACGATGGTTCTTCGTGCAGGAGAAAAGGCTCCCACCCTAGGCCGACAGGAAGGCTCCCGCCCTAGGTAGGCGAAAAGGGCTCGCACCTCTCTTTGATGGAAGCTCAATGCCTCTTTTGTTTTTTGTTCCCGCTTGGGGTAGTCAGGAAGGCTCGCGCTCAGATCAAGCAGGGTTCTCCACAGAGCTCAGTAGGATGAGCTTCTGCCAGGTGAAACCCAGGTGGGACCTGGATGTAGGATCTAGACCAAGAATTACCTAAATATCCCTTGGTCTGCATTTAGCTCTTCAGAACATCGGAGTTTGACTATTGGCAGATCAACCCAGGGGCTTGATAGTAATTTTAGGGCAGCAAAAGTACGCTTTGGCAGACCAGACTTTGAAAACTTATAAATAGACCCATTGAGTTCTTCAGAAGGCAATCCATCATCATTTCTACAATTCTCTAGTGTGCTTTCTGAGGTTCTCCTAGCCCAGCTATTGGATTTGGAGGGGTAGCGCTCAGAGAACTTCCGGGTTAGTGGAGGGACCTCCCAGCTGTGGTTAAGGGTCAGTTCTAGGTTCTTCGTTGCTAGTCAGAGGTCAAGGTTTAGGAGAAGTAGGTGTTAGCTACACCCCCAAGGTCCGAACTCTCGTTGAGGCCATTTTTGGCTTCCATAGAAAGTGTATAGTAGTCAACCTAAATCATATAGAGGGGGTGAATAGGTGAGTTTCGCGTCTTTTACCGGAATAAAAAATAAAGACAAACAAGCACACATAAACACAGAGAATTTATAGTGGTTCCCCGATTTGGGTACATCCACTGTCCCGGCCCGCCTATCTACCATGAAGGGCTAGATTCAGTTACTTCACATTTATCTCAGATTGAAAACAATCTTACAACTCGGAGCCTCAACTCGTACAATCTCGGAAATAACTCTCCTACCACTAGGAGAACAACATCTCCTACAAACTCAATCCTATAAACAAGGATCTACAACTCGGAGGCAAGAACTCCTATAATAGTATAAAAAGGTTAGACAAACTAATCTTCTTCAGATCTGAAAACTTCAGTCTTCCATTTCTATTAAAAGTTGAACTTGGAAGCCTTGAGAAAATAGAGAACTTGAATCTTTGAAGTCTTTATCTAAACACTAAGAATCAACAAGATCTGAAAAGAATGTAGACTTTCAGAGATCAAAGATCTAGTCGACTCTCTTGAAGATGAACGAATCGTGAAGAATCATCGTCATCGACCGAGAGACAGTCGTGAAGATCAGGATCGCGTATACCACCATAAGCTTTCAGAAATTTCTCGATTTGGAATGATTTGCACGATTAGGGCTGAGCGAAAGTCAACCTAGGTATTTATAGGAACTACTCTTTCTAACGGCTAGAAATTCCTTCCATACCGAGAAGTCTGTGGGTTACTGTACATGGCGGTTGGGATGAGCCGAGGCAAAATTTGAAAATAGAAAATGAAAAAACCTAAGTCTTATTCGTCGAGTATATAAGAGTATACTCATCGAACTACAGTTCGAAACTCGAAGAAAATTACTTAGACGAATCCAGATAAATCTATCTGAGAGCTAAGCGCATTCATATATAGACTCGATGAATTCGATGAATATCGATTAGCATACCTGACGAATTCGATGAGTATCAAAAGATACTTTCAACGAATTCGATGAGTAGACAAAGTGATATGCGACGAATTTACTTGGCAGATTCTCACGGATGCAGAGTAAAATTTGCAGAGTTAATCCTACTAAATCTACGAGTATCCGTAGGTGTACCCGACGAATTCAACAAGTATACACAGATAACCTCGACGAGTCTACTCTATGATACTCGATGAATTTTCCTTGGATAAAATTTGTCCTTCCTGAATACTGCAACACATCCTTCCTTGAGTCTTCTAATGCACTTGAAATAAAAGTACACTCCAATAGAGAAATTACACGCTGGTCAACACATTGGCCTACACAATGAGGGATTACATTGTATAGTCTTATGTTTCATGACCCACTATAACCTGATATTGGGTTGCACTTAGCAATAACGTTCTGTAAGCACATAACTAAAAACACACAATCAAATACAATATCAATTCATCTTAGTTTAAGGGACACTTCTTCAAATAAGGGTTATTGTGGATATAATACCTAACAATCTCCCCATATTTGAAGAAGTACATTATTGCAAATTTCTTTTAACTATATTATTGTAAACTTTTCACTTTACTTATTGTTATTTGTCTAATCAACTGTGGTTGCAGATTTTCTGATAGTTGGGTTTGGTAGACCCTTTCTTGCCTTTTTCAACTTATTATCTGCTATTTCCATTGCCACTTGTACTTTCTTGCTGAGGTGTTTTCCCTTTGAATGCCTCAGGTTCAGAGCTGTAGCTGGTGGAGCTGCTGTGTTTGGTGGTAGCTTGTGGACTATAGTTATTGCAGTGGTTCTCCTCACCATTGTAAGGTAGTTGTTGTTTTTCAGTTTTAGTTTAGACACGCATACTTTCAGTGGGTTTGTGTCAGGTTGTTGATGCCCACTTGTAGTTCCTTTTGGAATGTTGAATACTTTGCTAGCTGCTAGTTTACCTTTTTGGTTGGTTGTACTTACTCTCTACGAAGGTTTTATGTTAGGTATTTTAAAGTATAAAAATTACTATTATTACTCTATACATGCCATATTTGAAATCTAAATTACTATATTTAATGGACGTAAAAGCTACTTTCCTAATTATTATAAATTTAGAGTCTTGCATACCATGAGTTGTACTCTAGGGATGTTAATACTCATGTACGATGTCTAATAATATAAATAAAGTACTTCCCGCTGTGTATAACTATCTTTTTCTTGTGGACTAGATGAGTCATTGAGCCGAGGGATACGGCTAACCAATTAACTTAAACTAGATTTTCTCTAAATAACTCACAAATCTTTCATAAACGTGTTAAGTCAGTGTTTTGCATGAGCGTCTGCAGTTACCCCTGCTGGCGTGGCATCATGACGCGCATTTTCCCTTACTCTGATATATCGTTAAATGCAGAGAAAATACGGGTTGTGGCAGTTGGTATCAGAGGGATAAGGTGTTTGACAATTGTTCGAACAACTATCTCAAGTTTGTGTTAGTTGTCTAGTTTTATTTCATACACGCACCGATGTATCATCAGTACGTCTTTTCTAAAGCATGAACACTACACTCATAAGCATGATAAGAAGTATATAGGGCCGATTATGTAGTATATGATGCATAATATGTGTTTATATATGGATCCTCATAGGAAGCAACATGTGACTATTATGTAGTATGAGATGCATAACATCATCACATTAATGCACATTAGATTTTTCTTTTCGTTGCATGCGATATTATGTAGTATGAGATGCATAATTTTTGATGTGTACCCCGCTCATAACATGCATTCAGGCCTTTCTAGAATGCATAACACGACATACATGACATAACATTGCATTAGCACACGTGCCAAGCTAAAGATTTACTTGATGACATACGTACACACATGGTTTTGAGTCAAAAAGAATAAGAATTCATGCATTCATGGTTTAGGCACATGAGTCAGTAGGATGACAGTATATCATCCTAAGTTTAGGCATGATATCATAAATGAAAATCCCAGAGCAAGTTAGCAGCATGAGCAAGTATTTAATTATGTATTGTCAGAACTAAGTTGTTTGGTTCTAGCGGTTAAGCTAGGTATTTATTAGATATTCATTGTTCATTTAGATACCGCCTAAGAGTCCGGTGATGAGGTTGACTCCCCAGTCAGAGGGAGAATTGTCTGGTGTCCAGAGTGAGCCCGAGATAGAAGGATTGTGGCAGAGCAATGAAGCTCTGTTGATGCAAATGTTAGAGAAGCAGCCACAAATCCAGGCATTGTTGTCAGTTGTTTCTAGTCAGCCGCTTAGAGCGCAGGACCCAGCTGTGGGTCAAGCTATTCCTGTACCCCCTACTCCTCTGGTTCCCCTGGTTTTGTTTCCACTAGAGATGACGTTTATTTTGCATTTCCAGAGATTAGGACCCCCTACCTATGATGGTAGAGCAGATTTTATGACTGTGGATGTTTGGATTATAGCCATCGAGGAGATGTTCACATACTCAGGAGTTTCAGCTAACTAGAGAGTAATGGTTGCTGCTTATCAGCTCAAGGGACTTGCAAAGAGTTGGTGGCTGAGAGAAAAGAAAACCTTAAGGATGGGTATTCATGGGAATCATTTAAGGAATTGCTGCTTAAAAAGTTTCTGCCATTGGTCGAGAGAGATCATTTGATGAATGATTTTCTACATGTAAAGCAAAGGCAGCTCACCATTAGCGAGTGTTAGGTCCATTGCCCACAATGTCCTAAGATTTGAAGAAGTCAGTAATATCAATGATATACAAAAAAGTGTATTTTATGTGTGCCTAAGTTCATGCATGCAGGTTGTCCTAGCAACAATGATGGGATAGGTAGCCTAAGTGGCAAGGTCAGCTAAATATTTACCTATGGTGTGGACAGAAAAAAATCTGTCTATGTACATAGGCGTTGAGTGATGGCTACTCACTCAATGCTAGATGACTTATAACGCTGAGTGTAGCCTATACAGTCAAAGACAAAGTTATGGCAAGCTGAGAAAGTGGCTAAGTACACAGAAGTTGAGTGAAGTCAACTCACTCAACGCCATACTCTTGGGTATTGTATCCCCAATAACCTAGATTTGTATGAAGTAACCATTAAACTAAGATGAATTAAGTTGTATTTGATGCCCCTTTTTGAGTTATGTGTTTTCAGGATATGATTGCCAAGTGTAGACCAATGTCAGTCTACAGTGAGTCACCAAACACAGGACCATACAATATAATCCCTCATTGTGTGATCCATGATGTTGACTCATGTGTAGCCTCTCTATTGGGACACACTTTATTTTCAAAGCACTAATGTTTTAGGAGAAAGACTAGTTGCTGAATTCCTTGAAGAAAGAAAATTTTCAGAAAGCAAAATTTTTCTAAGTGTTTTACTCGAGAAGTAACTTAAGTACTCGAGTAGATTTATAGTCAGTTCTCGAGTAAGCTAAGTCTAGCACTCGAGTAACTGAAGTAGTTCTCGAGAAGTTTTAATGTTAGTTTTCGAGAAGCTAAGTAGTACTCTAGTATATCTTTCCTTATTCTCGAGTTATCAGAAAAGTCTAGCTCAGAATTTTTTCTAAGTCTAGTACTCGAGTAGCTAAGGCCATTACTCGAGTAGTACAAGACATTGTCTCGAGTAACATAAGTTGAGTACTCAAGAAGTATCTCTTTGTCTCGAGTAACAGAAGTCGAGTACTCGAGAAGTATATCTTGTTCTCGAGTAGTGAAGCACTTGTACTCGAGAAGTCCAACCACTTCTCGAGAAGTCAATTTCTATTACTCGAGTAGCCAGAATTCATTTTCAAGATTTTCTCTAAGTATTGTTCTCGAGAACTTTATATTCTTTTCTCGAGAAGCTAAAGTTATTACTCGGGTAGTCAATATTCCACTCGAGTAATGAAGGCATTTTTCCTAAACTTTTCATTAAGTATGACGGGACATGATTTCAAACCTAATCTCAATGATTATTAGTATACGTGTACTGTCTTTATGATTATGACCGTTAGGCTTGTCCTATAAAAGGTCTAATCAAATCGACCAACCCTAAAAAGAATAAATACCCGAGAAACTTAGTATTCTGAATCGTTCGTATATTCTAAATCGGGAACCCTCCGCTGCTATTCTTCGACGATCTTGCTGCCGCTTCTTCTCCAATTCCTGTGATTCAGAGCAAGTAGAGATCAACAAATCAAGGCATTCTTATTCTTACAGATTCATCTCTTGATTGTGCTAATCCAAGTTTTCAGATCCAGAATAATTTCGGCTTGTCTTCTTCGATCCATTTCTTAGAAAGCTTCAAGTTCAAGGAAGAAGAAAGACTAAAGATTCAGATCTTAGATATTCTATTTGTATATTTTTGTTTACAACATCTTTATTCTTGTAGGAGATTGATCTCCGAGTTGTAGGAGTTTGTTCTCTGAGAAATTATTGTAGGAATATTTTCTTCCGAGTGTAGAACTGTTTTGAGGATTGAGTTGTAGGGGCGTTGCTCCGAGTTGTAGGATTGGTTTTCAATCCGAGGTAATAGTGAAGTAGCCGAATCTAGCGTATTGCTAGATCGGTGAGGTGGAGAGTGGATGTACCCAATATTGGGGAACCACTATAGATCTTGAGTTCTCTGTGATTTGTTTGCTTATTTTTTGCGCTTTGTTTGTTCAAATTTTTATTCCGCAAAAAGACATAGACCTCACCTATTCACCCCCCTCTAGGTGATTTAGGTAGACAACTAAAAACATCAATTGGTATAAGAGGGGCGTTGCTCAATAAAAAGGTTAACACCTTGAACAGATCTGCTCCTAATTGTCTTTAGAGGATACAAGTATGGACAGAGCCAAGGATTTTGCCAAGCTTCCTTTGTGCACAAAGAAAATTTTTGCTATGTGGAAAGAAAGGATAAAGTTCTTCATGGAAGCTGTAGATCCCAGAATTTTTATGATAATGGAAGAAGGTTGTTGGGTATTGTATCCATAATTACCTGGATTTGAAGAAGCCTCTGGTCAAGCTAAGATGAATTCACAATGTATTTGACGATATTTCTTCAAGATTGTGCTTGCAGCTATTCTATGCTAAGTACACACCAATATAAGGGTGTAGTGGGTTAATATACACGGGTCTGCGCAACGTAATCCCTCGTTGAGCAGATCAGTGTGTTGACTCATGTGTGCTCTCTCTATTGGAGTGTACTTATTTTCAAGTACAGGGTTGAGATAGATCAAGAGCAGAAGAGGAGCAAGGATGGGTCAAAGACCAAGTCATGGGAAGAAAGAAGAAAAATCTTCTAAGGAAAATTCGACGGGAATCACTAAGTGATTCTCGCCGATTCGACGAAAATAACTAGTGATTCTCGTTGAATCGTCAAGAATCACTCGCCGATTCCCACCGACTGCATCCGACTGACAGTACGCCTTCAAGAATTCTGCTTAGGCAGAATCAACGAGAATCATCAACTGATTCTCGCCGAATCGTCGAGAATGACTTTTCATTCTCGCCGATTCGTCGAGAATGGTCTTGATTCTTGCCGATTCCCTCCGGATGGCAAGCTTTTCAACTGAAACTCTACCAAGGATAATTTGATGAGAATCATGAGTGATTCTCGCCGACTTCGACGCGAATCACCAATGATTCCCGCCGAATTTGCCTTAGGAGATTTTTATCTGCTCGCTGGAACGAACCAAGTTAACAGGCACTGATTTGACTGGGCTTAGGGTTTCTTCTTGTGGGGCCCACAATAGTCTTGTAGTGATGATCTACAGTATATATACTCGCCTATTTTGAAGTTACAGGGGCATCAATCAAGCAAAGAAAACGAGAAAGGATTACGGCCGCCGAGCGTGACCTAGCCGATCGTGGACTTCCTCCCGTCGCCGTCGCCGCTCGCAAAGTAGTCGCCGCTGCAGATCGCTGATCTTGAGTGATCTCCCGACGACAGAACCGAGGCCTAGTAGTGCGTCTCACGCTTCTCTCTCGAGATCCCTTGTCTCTTGATTTGTTGAACGAAGTTAGATCTTCTTTCCGAATCGATTGAGACGACTGATCCGATTGAGATCGTTGGTACACCTTGCTTGACTCGTAAAGACGTTTGGATCTACAGAGCATTGCCGCCGCAATCATTTGCCGCCGCCGATCTCGGGAAGATCCTCTCCAAGAGAGTGCTCTGGTCATGGACTCTTCGTCTTCATCAAGAACGCTTCAACGAACGAAGAGGGACATCGGGTTATCCATACTTGAAGTTTGTATTTTTGTACATTCTAATTTTCGTGTTGTTGTAAAGGAATATTGATTCCTAGTTGTTAGGGTTGTGTGCAACCCGTGGTGGAGGAGTAGTGACTTCTTCGGGTGGAAGGGTTCCTTCCATAGTGTGAGGATTGGATTTCAATCCGTTTGGTGAAGTGACAGAGTCGTCCCTTGTTGGGAGATAGGTCGAAGGGGGAGAGTGGACGTACCCAAATCGGGGAACCACTATAATTGCTTTTGTGATTTTTTGTGTTGTGGTTGTTTTCTTGTGCAGGTTATTTTTTATTTCGCAAAAGACTGCAAATCACCTATCCCCCCATAGGTGAAGTTAGTTTACACTAGATAACTTTCAAGTGGTATCAGAGGGAGGTTGCTCGTCAATAAGGTTAACACCTTGAGTAGATCCCGGTTCTTGTGTCAAGAAGAAGACAAGACTCAAGCTTTGAGCTATACTATGATGTCTCTCCTCTGAGACTCCCTGCTTGCACAACGGAGTATTATCCCATCTGGAAGATGAGAGTTATGTTTCATCTGGAGGCCATTGACCCTCGCGCATCATTCATTATGGAAGAGGGTCCCTTCATTCCCATGAAGGCTTCCGTATCTGGAAAAGATCTCCAAATCCCCAAGAGTCCCGAAGAGATGTCTGAGACTGAGCTTTCACTTTTCAACCTGGACAAGCTGATTCGTCAGATCATCACTGACTTCTGGTCTGGATCATCTCGTTCAATATTGGACAAGTGTTGGACTGCAAAGTCTATGTGGCAAACTATCTCTGACCTCATGGAGGGAACGGAGATGGCTGGGACTGGATTCCAGCAAGAGGATGAAGCCTATGTGGGGGTCCACATCTCTGAAGATGAAATTCAAGACCAATCTCTCAATATCAGGGCCCCCGTGTCTCTATTTGAGACTGAAGAAGAGATTGAGGAATGCTGTTCTGATGAAGCCGACACATCAGTCTCTGCAGATCTTAACGCTAACCCTGATCATCGCAGTCAGAATCAGGTATCTTCCTCATCATGCTCCTTTCCTCTTGAGTCTCCTGAAGACAGGAGTATTTCAGAGGGTTGTCCATCTCTTGATGCTGGGGAAATAGACAGTTTCAATCAAAAGGTTGAAACTCTTGATTCCCTTCATTGTGCCCTTCAGAAGAGCAACCTGCTTGTTGAGGAACAAGCTATGGAAATTGCTCAGTTGAGGACCATGATGGATCTCCAATTGGAGTCCATCAAGGTGAAGGACTCAAAAATCTCGGATCTAGAGTTTTCTCTAGAAACCGAGAAGAGAATAGTATCTAACTTTTCCAAGGTAGATGCTATCAAGAGAAAGGGAGAAAACGGGTGGATCTCACGAATTATAAAATCGTGGAGAAATGGGGAAACTGTTTTCAGACCACCCACACCGAGTAGGAAGGGCACACATCATGCCTTCAGGTATGACCATAAGAACAACTATGATCACTGCAAGAATGATCAACCCTCATGTGGAAATACCCATAGTGCAAGTGCTGTTATGGCTACCACTGAGAAAATACATTTGGCTCATCATGAACCTTTTGTATTCTCTGTCTCAGCCTCAACACTTCATGAGATTGCAGGAACAAGCTCTCACAGTAACTCTCACCACCCTAGGACACAGGGAAAGGGGGTTGGGAAACATGTAGCAAGTACTCATGGGGCCCCCGGATGTGTGCTGGCTTAAAAGAAGGCACCACCTCCCGGGCCTCATGACACTCACCACATGTTCTCCATCCACCCTCCCTCGTGTCTCGGTGGAAAGGGCACATCTATGAATAGAACCTGCTTTGCCCCTGTCAGACCTAAGATCATGACTAACTCAGTCAGTAGATCTAGTCAGAAAAGGAGATACAACATCCATGAGTGTTGGTGCTGTGGTAAAGTGGGTCACTTTGCCATTGATTGTTGGCACAATCCTTCTGTGCCAAGGGCAAGGGTATGTCCACCTCCCTTGGCTAGAGATAGCCTTCCTGACAGGAATCCTGTAGGAAGGCATTCAGTATTTTTTGCTGATAAGAACCTAGGACCCAATACATATTGGGTTCCTAAGGTAAGGTAATTCATTTTTGCAGGATAGTCTAGGTTCCCGTGAATTTGATGGGACCTAGACATGAGATGTTCCAAGAATTATATGGAACAAGTATATGAGATAAGAGATAGTGCTAACTACAATGGCCTACTCCAACTGAATACCTGGTGTACTTCAAGTAGAGGATCTGAATGATCAACTTAATGATCCCAGGTACGTGCATTCAGTTTTGAAACTTGAGTCGCATTAGATAGATGCTTGTATATATATATATCCAGCCGAATATGTAGATTCTCTTTCTAAAGTAAATGTATATATATATATACATATATGTTCACACCCCTGATGATATGACACGAAGGCTAATACCTCAAGGATCCCTAGTTGGAAATCTGATGAATTCTTTTTTTATATATACATATCCAAGTGATAATGTATAACAATGGGTGTCAATCAGTCCGATGAAAATCAAGGAGCGTGTGCCAGTAGCTATAATGAAAATTCTATACTTTTGACTCACCTAGAATTACCCAGTACTTATTTCTAAGGTTAACATTCATTCAACTCGACCTAGGTTTTCTGACCAAGAAATGAAAAAGAGGGCAAAAATTCAAAATCAAAACGGACAGTAGAAACATGCCCTTTACAGTGGAAATAGCGGCTACCCCAGAGTTCGGTTGATTTAAATAGCATACCCTCGATTTGACTCCTCACCTTCCAGAACTCGCGAAAGTCCCGTCGACTTCCCAGAAATCTCGCCGAATCCGTCATTCATGCGGAAGTTGCTCCCTTGCTTCTGTCGCCTGGTGTTCTCCATCACTCCTCCGTGCCTTCCATTGACTCCACCGTAGTCCTCCCTCAGTCGGCTCCGTGCTCCCGTCGACGACATCCTCTAGGCACAAGGAACTTGCCAATTCACCGTCAGTTCTCCCTCTCTCATCGACTCCCATTCCCGTCGCCTTTGGTCCCGACGCAAGCCAACTAGGGTCTCACTCTGCTATGCGCTAGGGTAATGTTCATTCCTCCTTGAATCGAACTTGTTTGTAACTTGTCTAGTGTAGCTCCTAAACTAGAGATTCTGATAGGGTTTAGTACCTTGGAAGTTTCTTGTTTAGGTTTGCAATGGCTCCTCGAACCTCGGTTGGGCTCCTCACCGGGAGTGAGTTGGTTAGGACCGGCTTCTCCCATGCCTCTGATGAGTTCAGGAACATTATTCTGATGCTTGAAGAAGCCGGGCTCTCCTTTATACTTGAGCACCCGTATAAGATTTTGGATAAAGAAGTGCTTGAATTCTTTGCAACCGCGAAGCTACGACATGAGGATACCATGATTAAGAGTAAGATTGCTGGTCTACGGATCAAGATGTCTGTAGGAAAATTTTCACGACATTTGCAGCTTAACAGTTTTGAACAAGAGGACTACCTGGAGGAAGATGATCGTGCCAGGACTCTCTTGTTCCGTGGACTCGCTCGAGGGACTAAGTCTATCAAGCGCAAGGAAATGAATGAGGAAGGAAAACTTCTATCTTATATCATTGGGAAGGTCCTGATCTGCAAACCGGGCTCCCACGATCGTATCTATGGTGATATGTTCAAAATCCTGGTGGCCGTAGTATGTAGAAAAGATACAACTGGGGGGCCATGCTGTTTGAGAAGATTAAAGATACTCTTCGAACCCCCAACTTTGGGAGGATCATCAGCCTGTACCTCAATCAGATGGATGGAGACAGGTTTGACATGAGTAAGGGAGTTCCTCTCCACTACTTGAAGAAAATGGACTCCAGTGTGTTTGAAAGATGGGAAAGGAGGATTGGTCAAGAAGGTGTGGCTGAAGCCCATGATGATGAAGATAACAGAGCTCCAAAATACTGAAGTCCCTTGGATGACCCCAGTGACGTTCCTGATTTGCTGCATGCAGGAACTGAGGGGGAGTCGTTACACATTCCTTCTGATGCCCTCAGGAAGGAAGTCTCAGGTTCAAAACATGCAAATGCAGTCACTGACATTCCCCAGATTGCAAAGGATGCAGTAGCTACCCTCGCCACTGATCAGGTTGAAGAGGAGGAAGACGAGGAGGTCATGGAAAATGCTGTAGTTGACAATGATGACATGGAGGATGATGCTGCTGATGAGGATGATGTGGAGAATGAGGCCACTGATGATGTGAACAATGACCAAGCTGGAAATGAGATGGACTTGAGGGAAATTGATAATGATCTTCCCTCTATGGAACAGGTTCAGGTAGCAGTTCCTGATGTATATGGTGCAACAATTGAGGGGGCGACCTCCCGACAGGGGATGATGAGTATATAAAAAACGACAGAGGCTGCCCCATTCCCCCCTCAAGAGACTGTGAATCTATCTAGCTCCACCAGTGTATCTGTAGATGAAAATCCTGACTCCCAGAGTCCTATCCCCCCTTAGCATGACCAGGCCATTCATCAAGTTCATCCGCTAGGACCTAACCTGGCAAATCACACCGTGAATATCATTTAAGGTATAGTGGATGAACTAAAAACTTCTTTTGAACAATCTCACAACAAAGTGTTAAAACGAATTAAACAATCTGATGAGCTAATGCTTAAGAATGTTGTGGAAATAAATCATAAACTGGATCTGATGGAACAGAAGTTTGATGCCAAGTATGCAGAGGCCGGCACTACAGTAAATCTTCTAATGCAAGGACTCCAGAAGAACACAACTGATCTAGCAGTGGTGAACCAAAATGCACATGTTGTGGCCGACAACATCAAGCTATTCGATGCCAACATGATGACTCTCAACGTAAATCAGACTTCCCTTCTAACTGAGTTCACTAAGACTACAAAACATATGGATGAGTCACTGCATTCCTATGCAAACTCCATTGCCCTCGAAGCCAAAAAGGGGGAGAATGAATATACAGCTAAGATGACAGGGCTAGAATAAATCATGGTCGACAACTTCAAACAGTCAAATAAGTATGTTTTTGATAGCTGTCACTAGCTAGTTCAGCAGGCATCCGGTATACAAATTCTAATTCCGGTTCCTTCTCCTGATGAGCTTACCACTGCTGCTAATGAGGTTGCAAGTGTTGAGGAGGTTCCTCTTAGTGAAGCTGATGCTAAGAAGGCTGCTAGGGCTGCTGCCAAAGCTGCACGCAGTGCCATGTTTGACCAGGAAGCCATAGCGAAAGGAAAAATAAAACTCCAAGAAGGGACGTCCAAAGAGACTCCAACTGAGAAGAAAGTAAGATTGAAGGAGAGTGAAGTGTGAAATGAACGATGGAGTCCTATCTCAAGGAGTATTATATTGGACACTTTTATGCTACAATAGCGGGGGGAGATTAATCGAAATGAAGTATATAGTCAATATGAGTGGGAGCTGCACAAAGAATATAAAGCTAAACGAAATATATTTTTCAGGACTAACACTGTGGAACATAAAGCTACTCCCCCCAGGTACTATCCGACGCCCAAGGAGTATCTTGAGAGACAAAGCAAGAAGTTCTTGGCTCAACAACTAAAGGATGATCTAGCTAAGGAGAAATAGCCTTGGGATTTTGGCTTGTCATTTTCTTTATGCATGTATATCTCTTCATGTATTTATATATGAACAATTTTTTGGATATATATATATAAAAGATCTCATGTTGACTCAAGTATTGTTCTATATGCTTTTAATATTCTGTGTCTTGTCTCTCTTATTTTGTTATGTATATTACTCGGGTTGGTGTAATTCATCTTAGCTAGTAGGATTTTGGCTTCTTCAAGTAGGGGGAGATTGTTGGGTATTGTATCCACAATTACCTGGATTTGAAGAAGCCTCCGGTCAAGCTAAGATGAATTCACAATGTATTTAACGATATTTCTTCAAGATTGTGCTTGCAGCTATTCTATGCTAAGTACACACCAATGTCAGGGTGCAGTGGATTAATATACACGGGTCTGCGCAACGTAATCCCTCGTTGAGTAGATCAGTGTGTTGACTCATGTGTTCTCTCTCTATTGGAGTGTACTTATTTTCAAGTACAGGGTTGAGATAGATTAAGAGCAGAAGAGGAGCAAGGATGGGTCAAAGACCAAGTCATGGGAAGAAAGAAGAAAAATCTTCTAAGGAAAATTCGACGGGAATCACTAAGTGATTCTCTCCGATTTAATGGGAATCACTAGTGATTCTCGTCGAATCGTCGAGAATCACTCGCCGATTCCCACCGACTGCATCCGGTTGATAGTACGCCTTCAAGAATTCTGCATAGACAGAATCGACGAGAATCATCAACTGATTCTCGCCGAATCGTCGAGAATGACTTTGCATTCTCGCCGATTCGTCGAGAATGGTCTTGATTCTCGCCGATTCCCTCCGGATGGCAAGCTTTTCAACTGAAACTCTACCAAGGATAATTCGACGAGAATCATGAGTGATTCCCGCCGACTTCGACGGGAATCACCAATGATTCCCGCCGAATTTTCCTTAGGCGATTTTTATCTGCTCGCTGGACCGAACCAAGTTAACAGGCGCTGATTTGACCGGGCTTAGGGTTTCTTCTTGTGGGGCCCACAACGGTCTTGTAGGGATGATCTACAGTATATATACTCGCCTATTTTGACGTTACAGAGGCATCAATCAAGCTAAGAAAACGAGAAAGGATTACGGCCGCCAAGCGTGACCTAGCCGATCGTGGACTTCCTCCCGTCGCCGTCGCCGCTCGCAAGCCGTCGCCGCTCGCAAAGTAGTCGCCGCTGCAGATCGCTGATCATGAGTGATCTCCCGACGACAGAACCGAGGCCCAGTAGTGCGTCTCACAATTCTGTCTCGAGATCCCTTGTCTCTTGATTTGTTGAACGAAGTTAGATCTTCTTTCAGAATCGATTGAGACGACTGATTCGATTGAGATTGTTGGTAGACCTTGCTTGACTCGTCAAGACGTTTGGATCTACAGAGCATCGCCACCACAATCATTTGCCGCCGCCGATCTCGGGAAGATCCTCTCCAAGAGAGTGCTCCGGTCGTGGACTCTTCGTCTTCATCAAGAACGCTTCAACGAACGAAGAGGGACATCGGGTTCTCCATACTTGAAGTTTGTATTTTTGTACATTCTAATTTTCGTGTTGTTGTAAAGGAATAGTGATTCCTAGTTGTTAGGGTTGGGTGCAACCCGTGGTGGAGGAGTAGTGACTCCTTCGGGTGGAAGGGTTCCTTCCATAGTGTGAGGATTGGATTTCAATCCGTTTGGTGAAGTGACCGAGTCGTCCCTTGTTGGGAGATAGGTCGAAGGGGGAGAGTGGACGTACCCAAATCAGGGAACCACTATAATTACTTTTGTGCTTTTCTGTGTTGTGGTTGTTTTCTTGTGCAGGTTATTTTTTATTCCGCAAAAGACTGCAAATCACCTATCCCCCCATAGGTGAAGTTAGTTGACACTAGAAAACTTTTAAAGGTCCCCATGTTCCAATGATAGCCTCCACTATTGACCCAACTAAGCAAGTTCCAAAGAAGCTCATGGATCTTGATAAAGATGATATTGCACTTGTCTCATTAGACAAGAAAGACAAGAATATCATCGCAAGTGCAGTCGATGATTCTATACTGTAGAATCTGATTCACTGTCAATCTGCCAAGGAAATGTGGCAGTCTCTTATCATCTTGATGGAAGGCACTGAAGAGGTTAGGGATGACAGAAGATCCCTCCTAAACCAGAAATATGAAGCATTCCGATAAGGTCCCAAGGACTCTATTGCAGATACCTTTGAAAGTTTCTTCAAGATCGTCAACATCCTAAGAGTCTATGGCCAGGTCTTCACCACTAGAGAACTGAATGATAAGTTCCTGAGATCCCTGGCTAAGGAATGTAATAATAAAGTCTCTGCTATCCGAGAGTTTGGCAAGCTAGCAGAGACTGACCCGCAAAATCTCTTCGGAAAGCTTATGTCATATGAGCTACAAATCAATTCAAGAAAAGATGAAGAATAGAATAGCCGGTCTTCATCCAAGGAGAAGTCTGTCACTCTAAAGGCAGTGTTTGGTACACTGAAAAATATGTACCAGATTTGGAGAAGCCTCATCTTACTCAATGATATACATCAATTTGTATTTGATGGATGTTTGAGTTTCATTGTGCAGGTGTAAGGTTTGAAGGGAAATTCTCTAAGTACAATTGTCGACACTTGTGAAGAATTGTGCCAACACCCAGAAGTTGTGTCGATACTAGAAACGAAGCTGTGTCGACACCCAGGCATTGTGTCGACACCTGAAGAAGAAGTTGCGTCGACACCCAGAATTGTGTCGACACCTAAGGCAGGAATTGTGTCGACACATAAAGCAGAAGCAGTGTCGACACAAGAAGAAAGGCATGTGTCGACACTCAGGAATTGTGTCGACACCTGAAGAAGGTTTGTGTCGACACACAGGACTTGTGTCAACACACACTCAACACCATCTTACTACAACAGCTATACTGGGTCTGAAGGCTTGTGTCGACACACAGGACTTGTGTCGACACACACTCAACGACATATGGACATACACTCAATGCCATTTGTCTGCATCAGCTATGTCAAGACCAGAAGCAGTTGTGTCGACACACAGGACTTGTGTCGACACACAGGACTTGTGTCGAAACACACTCAATGATAACTGGACATACACCCAACACCATCTGTCTGCATCACTTATGTCGAGACCAGGAGAGTTGTGTCGACACACAGGACTTGTGTCTACACATAAAAACAGAAGATGTGTTGAGTAGCAGAAGAATGACTATATCAACACATGGAGTGTTGTGTCGACATCATCAAGACTTGTGTCGACACTTAGTCTATTTGTGTCGACACATGTGAAGCAGTTTGCTGAGTGGTTCATGCTGAGTTGTAAAGTCTTTGAGGAATCAACTGTTATGACTGGTGACTCGACAGCTGTCGTAACCAATAGGTCTGACACCTTTGTCAGAACTGTCAGAAGATTGTTATAAACCGGATCAGCCGGTAATCATGAGGAAACTCTATATAAAGGACTGATCCTTGACAACCAGAGCAACACATAGAAATATAGAAACAACTAAGGAAGTAACAACAAGGAAAGGGGAAACCCTTAAGAAGGCAGATCCAGAACAGTCTGTAAGAAAGATTCTGATTTAATTCTGAATTTAAGGAAGGAGTTTTCTGAAGATCAACTTCTACATCAAGAGAAGATCCACCTTATTTTGTTCAATCAAGAAGCTTTGAAACAACTAAGTCAGGTTGGATCTGAAGATTCAATTTATTCAAGAACTGATCAAGAAGCTCACAACAATAGAGAGTTCTATATGGTTAAATTTCTGTACTCTTTAAAACATTCAATTTCTTGTAGGATCTTTTGTAAGATCTGAGTTGTAAGCTTGTAATTATAAAGGCTGAGGTAGGGCTGAGTGCCTGAGGTGTAGGACTTGTGATAGTCTTAGTTGTAAGCCTAGTGATAAAGGCTGAGGTAGGGCTGAGGCCTGAGGTAGGATTCTTGGGAAGAATCTGAGGTAAGACTTGTATAAGTACGAGCTGTAGGAACCAATCTGGTTCTGAGTTGTAAGATCTGTGGATCTAAGTAAGTGGAAGGAAGTTGGGTTGAATCTAGTTCTCTACTAGATAGGCGAAGGGGAAAGTGGATGTACCCATACCTTGGGGAACCACTATAAATCCAGTGTATGCTGTGCTGTGATTATTGTGATTTGTATTGAGTTGTATTATCTATGCTAAGTTAGAACAAGCTAATTGCCTATAATTCTTAAAGATAATTATAACCTATTTACCCCCCTTCTAGGTATCTAGGCTCTTGAAATCAAGTCTTTCAAGTGGTATCAGAGGCAAGTTACTCAAAGATAGACCTAACAGTCTGAGTGAATCTCCAAGGCAATTAATAGATTTCAATAATGGGTTCAAATGAGAATATGAAGGAATTTGGATCTATGAAACTGCCTATATGCAGGAAAGAATGCTTTGGCATATGGAAGGAAAGTGTTAGATTGTTTATGGAAGCTTCTGATCCAAGAATCTACATCACTGTACAAGAAGGACCCTTCATTCCAATGAAAGTATCAGTTCTGGATGCAAATATTAGAACCCCAAAGAGTTATTCTGAAATGACCAAGGATGAGATCATCCTGACAACATTAGACAAAAGAGCAAAAAACATTATTGTAAGTGCTATAGATGATGCAACATTTCAGAATCTGGTGCATTGCAAAACCTCTAAGGAGATGTGGGACACCCTCATTGTCTACATGGAGGGAACATAAGAAGTTAGAGAGGATAGGAAATCTATGCTGAATCAAGAATATGAGAGCTTTAGACAAGCCAAGACTGACAGCATAGCTGAATGTTACAAAAAGTTCTTCAGGATAGTTAATGAGCTGATGACATATGGATGAGTCTTCAGTACATATGAACTGAATGACAAGTTTCTCAGGTCTCTGACAAAGGACTGGGACACAAAGATTTGTGCCATTATAGAGGTGGCCAAGCTTGCTGATACACCTCCTCCCACTCTATTTGGAAAGCTGCTATCATATGAAATGCAGCTCACTGCTAGAAAAGAGGAGGAGAAAAGTAATAGGTCTGAGTATACAGAGAATTCAGTAGCCTTCAAGGCTGAAGGCACAAGAAAGGGTAGGAGAAAGTCTCCTTCTCCACCCAGAAGGTGTGCTGAGGCAGAAGAAGAAAATCCTGACAACAACACATCAGATAGCCACACCTCTGATGAGGACTTTGCTGCCTTTACAAGGCAGTTTCAAAGGTTCATGAAAAAGAAGAAATGGAGAACCAGACCATCTACATCCTTCTATAAGGATGAGTATTACAAGAAAAAGAAGACTCCTAAGGAGGACAGGTATGCCTCAAAACCCAGTAAACAAACTAATTCTAAGATTGTTTGCTATTGTTGCAACAGGCATGGACATGTCAGAGCTGACTGTCCAGACAAGAGGACTGAATCTAAGGACAAGAAGAAACATCAAGTGATAGGAAGAAGGAGAAATCCTTTATTTCTCAAAAGAAGAAGAGTTGGACAGACTCTTTATCTTCAGGATCAGGAGAAGAAGATGATACAGAAGCATATGTTGGGCTGTTCTCAATAGAAAAGGATTCTAGGGAACTAGAATTCCTAAAAATGCTGGACTCCATAAATGGAGTGGAAGATTATTGCTATAGAGGGCTGATGGCTCTGTCAAAAAATGATTAGTGCCAGGATCAGCCTAGTCGAAGCAAGATATACAGTTCTCCCTTAGATTCTGATTATTTTACTGGATCAGAATCAGTAGCATCAATTTTAAGAGAAGGGGATGGTTCTGATTCTGAGGGGGATGAACATCAACTCATTAATGAGTATGGTGGGTTGTTACAAGCTCTGAAGAGGAGCAAGTTTATTGTCAAAGAGCAGGCAAAGGAAATTGAAACTCTTAAGTAGGCTGCATCAGAATCAACCAAGCTGATAGATTTTAAACTGAAGGAGGTTACCAAGCTGAAGAATATAACTGTTATTCAGATGGGCACAATCTCTTTCAAGGAAAATCATATTAAGAATCTGGAGGCAAGACTCCAGAAAGAAAGACAGTTAGTGGCTAAATTCTCTAAGCAAAAATCTGTCTTGCCCTTAATAGATAATTTCATTTCTCAAAAAGGAAAGACTGGTCTAGGTTTTGAGGGAAGAACTAGGGTCATCAATTCTCATAGAAAAGGTAAGGCCCCTGTTCAGCCACTAGCTAAAAGCTCCCTATTTTCTTTAGGAAAGTGATGTAACCTACAAACAGGTATGATCATGATATTACTCATGGTCACTGTGAGTATAGAGATCTCATGGGTAAGGTTTCAAATGCCAAAAGGTCACTCTATAGGCAAGCCCATTAGGTTTAAAAGGAATTCTTGGGGTCTGCTGCTCCAATACCTACACTTAACAGGACTGCTGGCAACAAAGTTGTGAAGACTGTACCTAAAAGAAGGTACAATAGATTTGAGTGTTGGTGTTGTGGCAAGGTGGGCCACTTTGCCATGGATTGCTGGTTCAACACAAGTGTTAAAACCAAGAATAGTTTACCTATCAGAACAGCTGCAAGATTTCAAACTAACAAGGACCTAAGGCACAATAATAATTTGGGTTCTAAGGATAAGTGATTCTTTCTTTGATGTAGGTGAATCCAAGTGGCCATACCCCTATATGGTACTTGGATAGTGGATGTTACAGACACATGACTGGAATAAGAAGAATGTTGAGGGACTATGCACCCATAGAGAATGGACCCAAAGTAATCTTTGGTGGATCAGAAAAAGGAATCATCAAAGGATTTGGTAACATTTCTAGTGATTCAATTAATATCACTAAAGTTGCTTATGTGAAGGGTCTAAAACATAACCTGATTAGCATAAGTCAACTTAGTGATCTAGGTTATGACATCTCTTTCCTCAAAGGGGAGTGCCAAATAAGGAGGTTAGGTGATTAAGAGATCATTTTGACTGGCACTAGGAAAGGGAATGTATATTGTCTTAACCTAGATTGTGAGTTTAACATCTCACCCATTTGTCTAGTTGTAGGAGAGAAAGCTTCACTATGTGTCAAATGGCACAAGAGGCTAGCTCATCAAAACTATAAGTCAATAGGACAGCTGTTCAACATGGGGTTAGTGAGGAATGGTCCTCAAGTCAAGTGCATCAAAGAGGGTGTGTGTTTAGATTGCCAAAAGGGCAAACAGTCTAAGTCCTCTTTCCATGCACTTGATACCAAAGATTCAATGAGATGTTTATATCTCTTGTATATGGATTTGTTTGGTCCTATGACAGTTAATAGTCTTGGTAGGAAAGTATACACATTAGTAATTGTGGATGACTATTCTAGATTCACATGAGTTTTATTCTTGAGGCAGAAATCTGAAACTCCTACTGTTTTCCAGACCTTTGTTAGACAAATTCAGAATGAATTTAACAATTCAGTGGTCAAAATCAAAAGTGACCATGGAACTAAATTTCAGTCTGAATGTATGACAAAGTTCTGTGAAGAACTTGGGATTCATCAGGAGTTCTCCTCACCTAGAACACCTCAGCAAAATGGTGTTGCTGAAAGAAAGAATAGGACTCTAATTGAGACAAGTAGAGTACTACTTAGTAACACTAATCTCCATGAGTACTTCTGGGCTAAGGCAGTAAATACTACTTGTCATGTACTCAATAGAGCCTCCATCAATAAGAAACATAAGATGACTCCCTATCAGATTTTGAAAGGTAGAAAACCAAACATTTCCTACTTTAGAATCTTTGGTAGCAAGTGTTATGTCCTAGTTAATGGTAAGCACTACCAAAATAAGTTTGCTGCCAAATCCCTAGAAGGGATATTTGTTGGGTACAACAATAATAATAGGGCATACATGATCTACAACTTGACTACACAAGTTGTAAAAGAATCTGTCCATATAGTATTTGATGAGTCTAAGTTGATTAATAGTGAATTGTCTAGCTCTTCAGGTTGTTCTACAGGTTTAAATGATAGGCTGGACAAGCTGACTATCAATGAAGAAGCACCTGCTAGGCTAGATGAAGAAAAGGATGCATGCTGTCCAGGGGGAGAACAAGACTTACTGGATGAAGAAGACAATGAGGAGCATCAGGTTGAGGAAAATGAAGAATGCCAAGAGGTTGACAGATTTCCTCCAGCAAGAAGACACCTAAAGGATCATCCAGCTCATCAAATCATTGGTGATGCAAGTTAAGGTGTACTAACCAGGAGCAAGAATATGAACACAGTTTTATGTTCAAGTTTCTTGTCACAGATAGAACCCAGGAAGTTTGAAGAAGCCATGCTAGACACAAACTGGATTGATGCTATGCAAGAAGAGTTGAATCAATTCAGAAGATGTAAAGTCTGGGAACTGGTTCCTAAACCAAAGGATCACAACATTATAGGAACCAAGTGGATATACAGAAACAAACTTGATGAGAATGGCACTATAATCAAGAACAAGGCCAGGCTGTTAGCAAAAGGCTATAGGAATGAAGAAGGGATTGACTTTGATCAAACCTTTGCCCCAGTGGCAAGGCTGGAGGCTATAAGGTTGTTCTTGGCCTATGCTGCCTATCAAGGGTTCAAGGTATATCAGATGGATGTAAAGTCAACATTTCTAAATGATGACTTAAAAGAGGAAGTCTATGTTGAACAACCCTCAGGTTTTGTAGATTCTCATTATCCTGATTATGTATATAGACTTTGGAAAGCTATATATGGTTTGAAACAAGCCCTAGGGCTTGGTATGAAGCCTTGTCTGCTTTTCTTATTGAGAATAAATTCTCTAGAGGAAAGATAGACAAAACTCTATTCTTTAGGGAATCTAAATGCAAGATTGTCCTAGTCCAGATATATGTTGATGACATTATCTTTGGATCTACTGAAAACAACCTTTGTAGAAAGTTTGCCAAACTTATGCAAGGGAAGTTTGAAATGAGCAGTATGGGTGAGCTGAAGTTCTTCTTGGGACTTTAAGTAAGACAGACTGATGATGGATTGTCCATATACCAGTCTAAGTTCACTAAGGAGTTGATTAAGAAATATGGTATGGACTCAGCCTCCACCATGACAACTCCAATGGGAACAAGTATGCCTATAGGAAAAGATGAGACAAGGAAACCTATTGATGAGTCTTTGTATAGAGGGATAATTGGCTCCCTACTCTACTTGACTGCTAGTAGACCTGACATCATGTATGCTACATGTGTCTGTGTTAGGTACCAAGCTTGCCCAAAGGAATCTCATTGTACTGCAGTTAAGAGAATTTTGAGATATCTTAAGGGCACACCTAATCTAGGCCTTTGGTACCCTAAGAATAGAGATTTCTTACTAACAGGCTTCTCAGATGCAGACTTTGCAGGATGTAAAGAAGACAGGAAAAGTACTACAAGAACTTGTCAATTCCTAGGTGGAAGGCTGGTGTCATGGTGCAGCAAAAAGCAAACAAGTGTAGCTATCTCAACTACTGAGTCAGAATATATAGCTGCAGGCAGCTACTGTGCATAGTTGATGTTGATAAAGCATCAACTTGAATACTATGACATCAAGGTAAGTAGAACTCCACTATTCTGTTATTCAACTAGTGCTATTTCTATTGCTAAGAATCCTGTATCACACAGTAGAACCAAGCATATAGAAATTAAGTTTCATTTCATAAGAGAACATGTGGAGAAGGAAGATATTAGTCTAGAATTTGTAAACACAAATAATCAAATTGCTGATATTTTTACAAAACCTCTGGATGAAACTAAATTCAATTATTTTAAAATTGAATTAGGTATGTTGAACCTAGAATAGGTCAGCTCAAGCATTCCTAAGTAGAATATATAAGAACAATATTTCTCAAAAAATTTGTCTAAGTACAAAGTTTGTGTCGACACAAACAAATTGTGTCGACACACTCAGTATGTTGTGTCGACAATGAAAAAGGATGTGTCGACAGAAGAATAGGTGTCGACACAACTATATCGAGACATGACCAGCCCGTGTCGACACTAACACAAGTATATCGACACATAGATATGTCGACACATAGACACGTCGACTAAAATTAAGTTTTGTCGTGACCTAAGCCTTTTATGTCGACTCATATACAACTATGTCGACATGAATTTTAACTAAGTAAGGTGCGTCCTTTGACCTACCCTCTAGTAGTAGACTATAAATAGGGGGAGACAAAATCTGGTCGACTATGCCTTCAGATTTCTCGACTCTAGACCTTGTGTCGACATAGATATTTACTTCTCTTCTCTTCTCTCTCTCCCTCTCATCAATGGTGCCCCACAAGGACGATAAGGTGAATGAAGGTTATGAGCTTGTTCGTGGGGGATTCACGATAGCCTCACAAGACATCCAGGGTGTAATTACCCTAATTTTGGAAAATGGGTTGGAGTTCTTGGTCTCAGAACCAACTAAGATTTGGAGAAGGAAGTAATGGAATTTTATTCATCAGCAACTGTGGACACTGACGGGAAGAAGATCAAAACCACAATTCAGGATTCCCGAGTGAAACTTACACTGGAGACGATCAGGAAGTCACTCCAACTTCCTAAGGTTAAGAATGATGATGACATAAGTCCATCCATGAAAAAAGATGCACTAAGTTGGTGCGGGCTGAACCCTAATACCAAAGTTGGATCATCCATTACCCGAAAAGGGATGAATTCCCAAGGAAAGTTTCTGTCTGAAATCGTAGGCATGGTGATTCTGTGTAAGACTGGTGGACATGACAGAGTTTCAGTCTCCACGTTCAATCTAATGACAAGGGTCATATACACTATAAAAACAGACTTGGCATCAATAATATTTGACTAGATCTAGAAGGAGTAAAGAAGCCAAATCTGGGAAGGATACTAAGCTTATGTCTAGCTTATACAATACTAGATGTAATGAACCAACTACCAGGATCCAAGATCAACCATATGAGGAGAATGGATGTAAGGATTCTTTCTAGATGGGATAGGGTATTGACCAAAGAGGTTTCTACTCCACAAAAACAGGTCAAGAAAGATAAGAAAAAAAGAAAGAAATTGTTCAGCAAGAAGAATCCTCCAGTGATTCTGAGGAGGAGGTAGTCTTCAGCTCAGATGAAGACCAACAACAAAAAGAAGCTCAAGATCAAGAAGAGAGCAGTCAGCAACCCAAACAACAGATAAACTCCACTCTAGGGGGAGCTCAGTTTGAATCAGCAGTATAAAACACTGAATTATCTGAGCTGCCTGCTCAGGGGGGGGGGGACATTGCTGAAGCTATTCTGGAGTGTGAGTATGCTGCTGATACAGTAATGGACATTGTATCAGATATAAACAAAGAAGCACTGGAAATTGCTGAGAAGGAAGCATAAGATGTGCAGATAAAAGATACAACTCAAGATGAGAAAGTAAGTATCTCCTTTATAGAGAAAGCCCTGTACAAAAATCTGGATGTCCAGGGAGAACCTTTTGTTTTCCAAATTAATCTTGTTCCTCCTATATAGATGCAGCAAGAGGTAACTATAGAAGAGCTGTTTCCTGATTTACCAGCTGCAAGGACTTAGGGGGAGCAATCACAGATAAAAAAGGAATTGCCGGAAACTGAGGGGGAGGAGCTACTAAATGCTCCATCTAATAAGGAAACTGTTGATATAGAAAGCTCATTATAACCCTCTGATGATGAGGACGCCTCTATGGATAATAAGAGGAAGATAGTTGCAATAAGGAAAAGGAGCTCAGGCTACAAGAAAGCCTTGCAAACTGTCACACCACCTCCTTCTCCAAGCATGGACTTCAGTTCATTACTGGTCCAACTGTAAGTTAAATTGGATGAAAAAAGACAGTCTTTAGAGAAATATGTGGATGAGTCAAATAAAGAACTGCAGTTTCAGCTGGCTCAAGACATTAAATCAATCAGATTTGAAGTCAATCTGCATAAGAAAGAGATGACAGATTGCTTTTATAAGGTAGGCAATGCTGTAGTATATTTGGCTGAGCAACAACAGCTAATAAAGACCGAGGTTGAGGACATTGCCACCAAGCAAGGATATGTTTTAGAAAATCAATTCAGGTCTAATGAAAATCTCAAAGACTCCCGTGAAGAAATTCTCAAAAAACTGGGAAGTATTTCCACTGATTTGAAAACTGAAATATCAAAGCAAATACAAGAAGATCTAACGGCTGTCCAAACAGCCATTGGAGCCTCTCAAAAGACAATTTCTGATACCCTCACTAAGTTTAAAGCCTATTACAAAGAAGGTATAGAATATCTAGCTGATCAGATAAGATTTCAAAAGAATGATCTGAGGGATCATATAGCTAGAGAAGTCATAAAGGGGGAGAGATTATTAATCAAAGCTGGCTCTGATCATGCAAAATGGGTCTCTAATACCATCAGGGCTACACTTGGCGTTCCTCCTTTGTGTGATGATGACAATATTGTTGAGTCTGGAGTGCAACCTGCTTATATTGAAGGAGATCAGCCTGAAGTTGCACAGGTCATTTACCCTCCAGCTGATTTTGACATGGTTTAACAAGAAGTGTAGACAATATATAGCCTTCCACAAGAGGCACAGAATATTATCATTGAAAAAGTAGACATGTCAGAGGCTGCCAAAGAAGCTCAGAAGGAAGTACAGCTATCCAAGAAATGGTTCCGAGAATAGGCTAAGTTGAAGCCAGATTTTGAGCAATAGAGCCTACTTCCAGGAATATTATTTTGACTGCCTGGAAGGCTGTAAAGGATAAGACCCATGACAGGGGTAAATGATATTCTGAGAAAGAATAGAACAAGTATCAAGCCAAGCAAGAAGCCATACTTCAGTACAGAAGGAGTGTAAAAGCTGGGAAGTTACCTGCTAATGCTCTGGAGCCTAGTAAGTACTTCCCTAAGCCTTTTCACTATTTTAAAAGGCAAAGGATAAAGGCTGAAGAACAGAAGAATAAGGATCTCAAAGGGAAGAAACCTGCTAATGATACAGAACCTACTGTGCAAGCAAAGATTAAATCTGGAAAAGGCATTGTAATTAAGGAGCCTAGTCAATCATAGGATAGATAGGCTTATGTATAGAACAATATAACTTTTTTGCTTTTGTTCTAAGGAAAAACATGTAAACCCAGAATTTTCTGATTAATAAATAAAATCAGCTTCACTATTGATTTTAGTTGTTTACATTATTTGTATGTTATATTGCACTGAAATGTACGTACATCTATTTTTATGTGCATTATTATGAGTGATGTATATCTTTGACTAAGGGTTATGACTTCTCCAAATAGAGGGAGATTGTTTGGTACACTCAAAAATATGTACCAGATTTGGAGAAGCCCCACCTTACTCAATGATATACATCAATTTGTATTTGATGGATGTTTGAGTTTCATTGTGCAGGTGTAAGTTTTGCAAGGAAATTCTCTAAGTACAAGTGTCTACACCTGTGAAGAATTGTGTCGATACCCAGAAGTTGTGTCGACACTAGAAGAAAAGCTATGTCGACACCCAGGCATTGTGTCGACACCTGAATAAGAAGTTGTGTCGATACACAGAATTATGTCGACACCTAAGGCAGAAATTTTGTCGACACCTAAAGCAGAAGCTGTGTCGACACCCAGGCATTATGTCGACACTAGAAGAAAGGCATGTGTCGACACTCAAGAATTGTGTCGACACCTGAAGAAGGTTTGTGTCGACACACAGGACTTGTGTCGACACACACTCAACACCATCTTACAGCAACAACTATACTGGGTCTGAAGGCTTGTGTCGCCATACATGACTTGTGTCGACACACACTAAACGACATCTGGACATACACTCAATGCCATTTGTCTGCATCAGCTATGTCAAGACTAGAAGCAGTTGTGTCGGCACACAAGACTTGTGTCGACACACACTCAACGACAACTGGACATACACCCAACACCATCTGTCTGCATCAGTTATGTCAAGACCAGGAGAGTTGTGTCGACACACAGGACTTGTGTCTATACATAAAAACAGAAGATTTGTTGAGTAGCATAAGAATGACTATGTCAACACATGGAGTGTTGTGTCGATATCATCAAGACTTGTGTCGACACTTAGTCTATTTGTGTCGAGACATGTGAAGCAGTTTGCTGAGTGGTTCATGTTGAGTTGTAAAGTCTTTGAGGAATCAACTGTCATGACTGGTGACTCGACAGCTATCGTAACCAATAGGTCTGACACCTTTGTCAGAACTATCAGAAGGTTGTTATAAACCGGATCAGCCAGTAATCATGAGTAAACTCTATATAAAGGACTGATCCTTGACAACCAGAGCAACACATAGAAATATAGAAACAACTAAAGATGTAACAACAAGGAAAGGGGAAACCCTTAAGAAGGCAGATCCAGAACAGTCTGTAAGAAAGATTCAGATTTAATTCTGAATTTAAGGAAGGAGTTTTCTAAAGATCAACTTCTACATCAAGAGAAGATCCACCTTATTTTGTTCAATCAAGAAGCTTTGAAACAGCTAAGTCAGGTTGGATCTGAATATTCAATTTATTCAAGAACTAATCAAGAAGCTCACACCAATAGAGAGTTCTATCTGGTGAAATTTCTGTACTATTTAAAACATTCAATTTCTTGTAGGATCTTTTGTAAGATCTGAGTTGTAAGCCTGTAATTATAAAGGCTGAGGTAGGGCTGAGTGCATGAGGTGTAGGACTTGTGATAGTCTAAGTTGTAAGCCTAGTGATAAAGGCTGAGGTAGGCCTGAGGCCTGAGGTAGGATTCTTGGGAAGAATCTGAGGTAAGACTCTTATAAGTCTGAGCTGTAGGAACCAATCTGGTTCTAAGTTGTAAGATCTGTGGATCTGAGTAAGTGGAAGGAAGTTGGGCTGAATCCAGTTCTCTACTGGATAGACGAAGGGGGAAAGTGGATGAACCCATACCATGGGGAACCACTATAAATCTAGTGTATGCCGTGCTGTGATTATTATGCTGTGTATTGAATTGTATTATCTGTGCTAAGTTATAACAAGCTAATTACCTTAAATTCTTAAAGATAATTAGAACATATTCACCCCCTCTAGGTGTCTAGGCTCTTGAAATCAAGTCTTTCAGGCAGACATCCCAAGGAAGTCAAAAGCTGCATCTCCTGCCCCCATACAGAAAGAGAGTGAAGAAGAAACTTCAGAGCCAAGTACCTCAGGCTCAGAATTATCTGAAGGAGAGTTTTCTCTTCTTTCAAGGCAGTTCAAGAAATTCTTGAACAAGAAGAAACAATGGAGAGGCAAAGATTCCTCATCAAGAAGATCATGTCATGATGGTGATCGTTACAAGAAAGGCTCAAGTAGCCAAGACAGGTGATGTTATTAGTTGTCTACCTAAATCACCTAAAGGGGGGTGAATAGGTGAGTTGTACGTCTTTTTGCGGAATAAAAAATTTTGCGAGCAATGCACAGAAAATAACCAAGAAATCACAGACGACACCAAGAATTATAGTGGTTCCCCAACCTTGTGTATGTCCACTTTCCACTCACCAATCTAGCAATGCACTAGACTCGGTTACTCCACTAATCTCGGATTAAAACAATCCTACCACTCGAAACAATGTTCCTACAACTCGATCCACAAAACAGATCTATACTTGGAAGATGAAAACTTCCTACAACGACTCGGAGAACAATGCTCCTACACTCGGAGAATAATCTCCTACAAGAATAGAATGAAATAAGAAATTACAAACAGTAACTTTTCTCAGATCTGGAAAATTTCTGCCTAGGTCTTCCTTCTTGAACTTTCCGGCTCTGTCAGAAAATGTTGAAGAAGACACGACTAGATCCTTGATCTAAAATTTCTAGACTCATAAGATCAAGAAGAGCATGTGTAGATTGTAGAAGATCTTGATTTACAAGTCGACTACTCTGAATCGTTCTTGATCGAAAGCCCTTGGCGAAGATGAAGATGAGCGACAGCTTCCGATTTTTGGAAAGAGAAATAAGGGATTCAGTATTTCTTATTATGCATCTTAGGATTGGTCGGAATGATAAGACCTTTTATAAGATGTCCCTAACGGTCATAATTATCATTAATGATGGCCACGTGGACCAATCACGTCAATTCATTTGAAAAACACGTCTGTCAGGACTTAGCAAATTTTTTGAGAAAAAATTGCTGCATTACTCAAGTGAAAAGAGAGGATTACTCGAGTACTACTTCAGGTTCTCGAGAAGATAACTTCAGGCTTCTCGAGAAGAAGTACTTAAGGTAATTTCAAGACAGAATTCAACATTACTCGAGTAAAGCAATGATTACTCGGGTACTTAATATGTTACTCGAGAAATGGATGTGAACTTCTCGAGAAAAAGACTTAGAGAGAAAATTCTGGAATGAAATATGGTTACTCGAGTACTGGAGCTTGACTTCTTGAGAAGTAGATAGACTTCTCGAGTACAGGAACTTCACTACTCGAGTAAGATAGAAACTTCTCGAGTACTTGTCTTCTGTCACTCAAGTCAAAGTATTTAGCTACTCGAGTAATAAACATAACTACTCGAGTATAGGACTTAGAAAATTTTTGAGATAGAAAATCTATTAACTCGAGAATAAGAAGGGGTCTACTCGAGTAATGGAACTGGCCTCTCGAGAACTATATTCAGACTTCTCGAGAACCATTTCCCTTACTCGAACGTCAGAATCAACTTACTCGAGTACTATCAAGAAATCTACTCGAGTACTTAGGTTCTTCTCGAGTAAAATACTTAGAAAAATTTTGTTTTCTGAAAATTTTTCTTTCTTCAATGGAATCAGCGACATGTATTTCTCCAACAAGTATAGTGCTTGAAAGTGAAGTGTGTCCCAATAGAGAGGCTACACATGAGTCAAAACCATGGATCACACAATGAGGGATTACATTGTATGGTCCTGTGTTTGGTGACTCATTGTAGACTGACATTGGTCTACACTTAGTATATAAGTCCTGCAAACACTCAACTAAAGGGAGCATCAAATACAAACTTAATTCATCTTAGTTCAAAAGTGACTTCATATAAATCTAGGTTATTATGGATGCAATACCCAACAATCTCCCCCTATTAGTAGAAGTCAGAACCTTCTACACTAAGGTGAATTATATCAACATAAACAAATAAAAGGACTAGATATCAAAGAGAAAATCAAAGTAACATGCTAAGAATTAAGACAAAGAATAGATCATCAAAATTAAAGATATATATATATATATATATATATATATATATATATATATATATAATTGTCCAAAAATATCATTTCCACACAATTCCAATTCACAATCTAGATCTTTGTTCATTCCTTGGCTTGATGTTGCTGTTGCTGTCTATCTTTCTTCTCTTATTGCCTTCTTTGGTAGCTGAAAAGTTTTGGATAGTACTTTGGAGGTCTTGGAGGTGCATTAGGATTATTACTTCCATACTATCGATCATAGATCCTTCTTTTTGTTAAGGATTTCTCATGTAATTCCCATTCAGAGGAGCTATAATAATTGGATCTGTGATGTAGGCCACTCCTTAAAGAAATTAAAACACGAAAAGACAAAAGGATTCCTAAGGAGAATTTAAGTGAACACGTTGTTGGAACACCCTATTACTAATTTGGGTAAGGATCACTATGTTTGTCTTAGGAAACCAGGTTGACCTAGTTGTATAGTTGTAAAGGTCAACATTAGAATGAGTCTAAGGCTTAGAACTTAGGTTTGAAGCTGCCCCCAGGACCATTCCAATGTCAAGGATATAGAGCCAAGTCTAAGGCAATTCTCGTCGAGCTCAGGTCGACGAAACGTCGAACTCGGTTCGACGCTCTCTGAGATCAACTTGATAAATCGTCGAACTCCGGTCGACGATCTTCGAGCTCAGATCGACGATCTCTCTTCAGTTATTCTTCAGGTCGCTGAGCTCGGTTCGACGATCTTCGAGCTCAGGTCGACGTTTTCTGTCTGCTTGATCTCATTCTATCTCTCAGCTCAGTTCGACGATCGTAGAGCTCAGATCGACGATTCTTCTGAGAGATCGACGCTTTTAAGGATTCAAATGCTGTTATTCTTTGGAATGTTTTTGAATAATATCAGCATTTATGATAAGAAGATCTGCCAGTCGTGTGTCTTTATTCTGGAGCAAGTTTCAAGGTATTATTTAGAGAATGTTTGCTGGACTTTCCTCTAGAAGACAAGACTCTTTATGAAAGACATTTATGACTGCCAACGGCTACTTTGGACAAAGAATTTTTCAGAGAATAAGATCTTCCTTTTTCAATCAAAAAGAACATATCATATACAGAACACTGATAGCAAAAGAACAACAGAAGAACTGTGACATAAAAAATCTTCTTACTTACTGAAAAGTGTTCACAACTTCATCTCAAGAACTCCAGACACCTCATTTCTCAGTTTTCTTGCTGAAACAATCTTTTGCTGGAGATCAAAGTTCTGAAGACCTATCACACTAGAGCAAAGCTTCCATTCCTGAACCAGTCTACATCTCAGGGGGAGCTTTGACAAAAGATCCACTAAGTCTTCTCTCATTTGATTTGAGAACAGAGAAGACAACTTCATTTCCTTTTTCCCTTTTTATTTTCCTGCTATAAAAGGGTTTTTGAACTCCCTTCAAAAGTTCTGTCTGGTTCTGAGAACCTTGTCAAAACTCAGTGGTGGCAAGACACCTTATCAAAAAATCCAGTTTTGGTTTTTGAGCACCTTATCAAAAGCTCATTGGTGTCAGGACACCTGATCAACTCATCCTGAGTGGATTCCTACCAAGGGTGGTAGAAGAGTGGATGTACCCAAGTTTTTGGGGAACCACTATATTTCCTTGTGTCTTCTGGATTGTTTGTTTGATTATTGCTATGTGCTGTGTTCTTAATTTCTTGCTTCTTAATTCCTAGCACTCTACACTATGGTGTAAATTAAATTTTATATGTGCTAATATTTTCAAAACTGTGAAACTTATTTGAATAAACTCTATTCACCCCCCTCTAGAGTTGAGATAGATCTTACCCTCACTTTCAATTGGTATCAGAGGCAGGTTGGTTGCTCATATAGGCTAACACCTGAACCAAGTGATCCTTGGTAAAATCTATCTTTTAAGAGGGTTATTTCTTCTTATATATATATTACTCTAAGACATGGCACAGAACAAGGATTATGCAAGCACCAGACCTCCAGTGTGCAATCTATCTAAGTTTGCACTTTGGAAGGCAAGGATTAAATTATCATGAACTCTATTGATGAAGATATTTTCAATTCTGTCTTGACAGTTTGTCCAAGTCCACCAGCAAGCTCAAGCACAAATGCTGTTCCACCTCCCTCTGGAATAGATGCAGACATAAAGAAATGGAAAACTGCAGATGCAAAGGCCATGAACATCTTAGCTCAGACAATGTCTGATGAGATATTTCAGAAAGTAGCTGACTGCAACTCAGCCAAAGGAATTTGGGACAAGCTCTCTGAAATTGTCTCAGGGTCTGCTGATGAAAGGAAAGACAGGAGATCTCACCTCATAACCCAATACGAGAATTTCAAGAAAGGAGAGACTGAGTCAGTGGCAGATATGTACAACAGATTGAGTCTGATTATCAATGAGCTAAGGACCTTGGATAAAGAAATCTCATTGACTAAGCTTAATGACAAGATCCTAATGTGCTTCCCCAGTACTTGGGATTCAAGAATCTGGCCAATCAAAGATGCCAGAAGTCTAAATGAAATCACTACTGAAACTCTCCTAGGCAAGCTCAAATCTTATGAGCTGCTTATCAAGAACAGAGAGGAAGAACAGAAGGCTGCTTCACCAGCCTCAAGGAAAGAGAAGTCAATAGCTTTAAAAGCTATTGAAGATCAGCCTGAAGAAAAACTCACAGGCAATGAGGAATTGGTCAGCCTACTGGCCAAAAGATTTTACAAGCTAGCCAGAAAGGACTTCAGAAAAAGGCCATACAAAGGACATGACAAACCAAGGTATGATAAGTCAAATAATAATAACAAAGAAATCATATGCTTTTGTTGCAGGAAACACATTGTGCCTGACTGTCCAGAGAACAAGAACAAGGACAGAAAGGATAGAAGAGAAAGAAGAAAAGAAAAAGATTTCAAAAAGAACAGCTCAGACAAAGCCTCCTCTAGCAGGAACAAAAATACAAGGAAGGGTTTTGTTGCTGAGACATGGAGTGAGACAGAAGAAGATTCTGAAACTTCATCTAGCTCCAGTGATGATGAAGATGATGCTGATGAGAAAGAATTCTGCATGATGGCTATCAATGCCTCACAGCAAAACTCTGATGAAGAATCAGATTCAGATTCAGAAAATCAACCAGAGGAAGATCAGGTAATTAGCTCTTTTGATTTTAATTCTGAGGACTTCAAAAATGAATTTAAGACATTGTGCTTGGATTTACTAAGATCTGAAAAAGAGATAATCTCTCTCAGAAATAAATTATCTGAATACAATGTCCTAAACTCAAATAACCTCAAACTCTCTGAGGAGTTAGAATGCTGTAGGGAGGAGATAGCTTCACTGAAAAGTGAACTGTCAAGAGCTAAAAAGTTTGAAGAATCCCTAAATGGGAGAAGTATCAGACTGATGGACATTACAAGCACAGTGAACTCTAGATTCAACAGTACACTGGGCTTGGGTGCCTCATCCAGCCAACCTATAATATTAACAACTCCAATCAAATTTGTCTTTGACAAAGGAAAGGGAGTAATAGAGGTAGCTAGGAAGAATGCAGATCTGTCAGAGAAAAATTCAGTTCAACAGATTGCGTCGAGCAGAGCTTGACGATCGTCGAACAGAGCTCGACGATCTAACCACAGATCGTCGACCTCAGCTCGATGATATCCAAACTCTGAACTTCAGTATAATCGATCTTCGAACAAAGATCGACGATCTGACCCAAGATCGTCGACCTCAGCTCGACGATCGTCGAACAGAGATCAGGTCTGTGAACATTCCTTCAATGGCACATCTAGATTCAATCCTAGAGGTCCCACATCCCAAGGCTTTAACCCCTATACTGAATGGATAGTACCTCCTAGGAGATACCATCCTGAAGGCTATAAGAGTCAACCTGGGATGTCTTTTATTTCTGAATTCAAAGGATATCAGCCTAGGCCCAAGGTTAACTGGGTCAAAAACAAATAAGCTGCTCATGTGCAGGTGAAGACCTATCCAGTATCTAATCAACAATGGTATCTAGATAGTGGGTGCTCAAAGCACATGACAGGGAACAGGGAGAACCTATCATCTTTCAGAACCAAACTTGGACCCAAGGTGATTTTTGGTGATTCAAATTTTGGTCAAACCAAAGGATATGGTGCTGCTCAGATAGGCTCAGTCACTTTTAAGAAGGTGGCATATGTAGAAGGACTGAAGCACAATCTGATAAGTATCAGTCAACTATGTGATGAAGGATACAAGGTGACTTTCAACAAATCCCTGTGCAAGATCAAGTCAGAGAATAACACAACTGTGTTAACAGGTAAAAGGACAGGTAACATTTACTTAGTAGACTTTCTTTCATCTAAAGTAGATATCTGTTTATTCAATTCCATATCTAAGCCTAATATTTTGTGGCATAAGAGACTAGGACATCTAAACCTTAGAACCATTGCTAGGCTCTCCAAGGACAACCTTGTTAGAGGACTACCTTCTGGCCCCTACAAGAAGGAAGGACTCTACAAGGCTTGTCAATTAGGCAAGCAAACTAAAAGTAGCTTTAAGTCACTTAATAAGAGTGATTCACCTAGGATCTTGTATTTATTGCACATGGATCTTTTTGGACCCATATCAGTACAAAGCCTAGGAGGGAAGTCCTATACTTTAGTAGTTGTTGATGACTTCTCAAGATTCACATGGGTATTCTTTCTGAGGAAGAAGTCTGATAACTTTAAATGTTTGACAGAGTTTCTCAAATGCATACAGATTGAGTTCAACACTCACATTGCCCTGATCAGAAGTAATCATGGGACAGAGTTTGATTCTCTTCTTATGCAAGAGTTCTGTCAGAGTGAAGGGATCAGGCACACTTTCTCAGCTCCTAGAACTCCTCAACAAAATGGGGTAGCTGAAAGGAAAAATAGAACCCTAATTGAATCTGCTACTACATTGTTGACAGATGCTCACTTACCTCTATCCTTTTGGGCTGAGGCAGTGAACACCTCCAACTATGTATTAAACAGAAGCCTGATATATAAACTAAAGGGCAAGACTCCCTATGAATTGCTCAAAGGGAAGAAACCTAAGGTAAATTATTTTAAAATTTTTGGCTGTATTTGTTATATTCACAACAATGACAAGAAACATCTAGCAAAATTCCAAGCTAAAGCTGATGAAGGAGTGTTTCTGGGATACTCCATGATCAGCAAGGCTTATAGGGTATATAACAAATCATCTTGTAAAATTGAAGAGTCTGTTCATATTACTTTTGATGAAACTAACATGTGTTATAAGGAGAAGTCTGCTTCTACCAAGGAACCTTTGCAGGTACAATCTATATCAGAAAGTATGGACAGATTACAGGTTAAAGAAGAGGACACAACCTCTCAACCTATTCAACAAAAGAATGAAAGCAGTGATGATGAAGAAGTGCAACATCTTGAAGAAAATCATCCTGAAGAGCCAGTTGTTGTTCCACTAGAGGAGACAACAACATAGGCTGGTGAACAATCAACACCCCCTGTTGATTTAGTAACAACAAGAGATCATCCAATCACCCAAGTAATTGGAGAGATCTCAGCTGGTGTGCAAACCA
The DNA here is from genome assembly GCA_039513925.1 of Platanthera zijinensis. NCBI lineage: Eukaryota > Viridiplantae > Streptophyta > Magnoliopsida > Asparagales > Orchidaceae > Platanthera > Platanthera zijinensis. Next base: position 107,945,627 of record CM077089.1, read on the forward strand.
GAAATCAGGTCAACCAGAACCTGATGCACACTTGCTTCCTATCTCAAGTTGAGCCTCAATCCATTCAAGATGCAGAGCAAGATCCACACTGGATCATTGCAATGCAAGAGGAGTTGAATCAATTTGAAAGGAATAAGGTTTGGGAACTAGTGCCTAAGCCAAAGGATCATTCCATTGTTGGAACAAAGTGGGTTTTCAGAAACAAGCTGGATGACCAAGGAATTATTGTCAGAAACAAGGCAAGGCTAGTTGCTCAAGGCTACTCTCAACAAGAAGGAATAGACTATGACCAGACCTTTGCACCAGTTGCAAGGTTAGAGGCCATCAGAATATTTCTAGCTTATGCTACTCACAAAGGCTTCAAGGTCTATCAGATGGATGTGAAGAGTGCATTTCTCAATGGGGACATCAAAGAGGAAGTCTATGTTAGACAACCTCCAGGTTTTATCTCTCTAACTCACCCTGATTATGTTTTCAAATTGCATAAAGCATTATATGGTCTCAAGCAAGCTCCTAGAGCATGGTATGAGACCCTAGCATGCTTTCTTCTGGAAAATGATTTTGTTAGGGGGAGAGTAGACCAAACTCTTTTTATTAGAACCCATAAGTCCCATACCCTACTAGTACAAATTTATGTAGATGATATCATATTTGGATCTACTAATTCAAACTTGTGCAGAAAGTTTTCCAACCTAATGCATTCTAAATTTGAAATGAGTAGCATGGGTGAGCTCTCCTTCTTCTTAGGATTGCAAGTAAAATAGCATGCTGAGGGCATATTCATTTCCCAAACCAAGTATGCTAAAGAATTGGTTAAGAGATTTGGTATGTCTGAGGCATCTTGTATGAAAACACCCATGCCTACCAATGCTGTATTGGATGCTGATGAACATGGGAAACTAGTTGATCAGACAACATATAGAGCAATGATTGGCTCTCTATTGTACCTTACAGCCAGTAGGCCAGATATAATGTTTGCTACATGCATATGTGCTAGATTCCAAGTTAGCCCTAGAGAGTCACACCTAACTCTAGTTAAAAGGATTCTTAGATACGTAAAAAGTTGTCCAAATCTAGGACTCTGGTATCCAAGAGTCTCAGGATTTGAATTAATGGATTCTCAGATGCTAATTATGCTGGATGCAGAATAGACAGGAAAAGCACCAGTGGAACATGTCAGTTCCTGGGTGACAGACTTGTCTCCTGGTTTTGTAAGAAGCAAACATCTGTGTCAACCTCAACTGCTGAAGCTGAGTATATGGCTGCAGGCAGTTGCTGTTCACAAATATTGTGGATACAAAATCAGCTCTTAGACTATGGCTACAACTTAGAGAAGTCTAAAATTTTTTGTGATAATACTAGTGCTATCTCTATAGCACAAAATCCAGTCCTCCATAGTAGGACAAAACATATAGAAATTAGGCATCACTTTCTAAGAGATAATGTAGAGAAAAATAAAATTGAACTTCAATATATTCCTACTGATTTGCAAAGGGGAGATATTTTCACCAAACCTTTGGATGAAAAGAAACACAGTTTCTTCCTAAATCAGTTAGGCATGTTAGATGGAGGAAGCCTTAAATAACTTACAAGATTTTTGAAAAGATAAAACAGACCAAGATTAGGCTAAAAAAAATCAGTTCCTTTTGTGTCTGTAGAATAGGTTTTGTCTCTGAACTGTGCTCGACGTTTTCTCAGAAATCGTCGAACGAAGATCGACGATTTTCCAAAAATCGTCGACCAGAGATCGACGTTCCCGAAGTCATCGATCTGAGTTCAGAGCCCTCGCTAGATCTAGGCTTTCTCTCCTTCTGTTCAGAGGCCGTCGAGCGGAGCTCGACGCTTTTCAACATCGTCGAACGGAGATCGACGATATTGACGTCTCTTCAGATTCCCTCTGTAGCCCAAATCGTCGAGCTGAGATCGACTCCACGATTTTCCGTTTCGCCGTCGAACCCTAATATAAAATCATTTCTTCAGCCATCGTTCTCCTTTTGTGCTTTCATACTCTGCAACTTTCTTCGTTTTCCCTCCAAATCCTCTACGCTTGGTCGCGTTTGGTTTTCTGTTGTAGGTGCAAATGGCTGAATCCAGTGCTGCTATCTCTAAGATGAAATTTGATACAGGATTCGATATAGACATAACCTCGTTTGATGGAAGCGATCAGCGCTTCAAGGATATTCTCAATCTGTTCAGAGAACAACAGCTGATCCAAATAATGACTACCCGGATGAAGATTGCTTCAGAAGAGATCAAAGAGTGGTGGTTCACAGCGACAGACGAGACTGAGAACTCTGTCTTCGGCATCATTAAAGGGACTCAGGTACATCTATCACCGGCTCTATTAACAGATGTCTTTCAACTTAGTACTGGAGAAGATTCTATTGAATTATCTGGAGAAGATTATGATTCAATGCTTAATCGAATGGGTCACAATGCTGTCAACCCTAACAAACTTTTAAAGAAAAATCTGTCTTTGGAATATCAATTCCTGGCTGATGTAGTTGGGAAAGTGCTGTTGGCCAAGCACTCAGCTCATGACACCATCTCTAGATATCAACTTTGCTTGATGGGAGCTTTAGTCGATAAGAAACACCTTGATTGGGGATCCATCTTCTTCAACTTAATTAAGAAGAAGATCAATAAGTCTGCTGTGAGTTTTGGGAGAATCTTAGGGGTCTATCTGCACTACAGATGCCCTGAACTGTTAACCTCCTCTGGGATGTTCATCAATGCATCCAAGAGGCTCTCATGTGCCCTATTCAGCAAATGGGACAGGCAAATCATCAACCCTACAAGAGCTACTGCACCACTTCCTTCAGGCACAAGGACTGCTTCAGTCACTCCACCAGCAGAAGTGTTGCCTGCCTCTCTTCCTCCTCCAGCTGTATCTACCCCAGCCATTTCCTCCTCACCACAAGTCACAACCATAACCATATCATCCCCCATTACCATTTCCTCACCAGTTTCATCCACTCCAGTATCCACCTCAGAGGAATTCCATCCTCTCTTCTCTTATTCAACCTTTACCCTACCATCCTTTTCCCTTGTAGATGATTCCTTCATGGATGATTCTCCCTCCACTCCTCCTGAGCCACCCTCTACCTCCTCTTTTCAACAAATGCTTCATGACATCCTTTCCCAACCATCCTTCACACCCTCTCTTGCTTCACATATCTCCACCTCAACCTCTTCTATCTCCACAATTCCATCCTCAGAGCCATCCATTCCTACTCCACCTACCTCCACACCTTTAGCTCCAGCCAACATCCCTCCATCTACCTTTACTCCTACCTCTGCTCAAGCCCCACTTGAGCATGTAGATCTTCCAAGGTTGGCAGACAGACTTTATGAGTTGCTAGCTCCCAGGCTGACATCTCTGTTGGAGACTTCCCTGGCTCCACTCCTGAAACAAGTTCAGGAGCTGTCTACCAAGCTTTCCTCCTTTTCCTCCTCTCAGGCAATCCCTTCTACTGGGTGCCTTGGTTCAGCTCTCCTTGAACCAAGGCAGGGGGAGATGCTTTATGAAGAAGTGGATGTGCCAGTGGATGCTCCTGTTTTTGCTCAAGCTCCTGCTCACTCAGAAAGCAGTGGATGTGCTTTTGCACTAAATCTCAGAGCCTGCTATCTCAATTTGATACAGTTCGTTTCATCTTTCTGCCAGTACCTCTCACTGAAGATCTGTCTAAGGCCATTGTGCCTGTATCTGTTTGTGATCCCAACCATATTGAATCCTATATCAATTCCTGGAAGGCTGTGGATATTCCTGATGCTGCTACTAAGGCCATTGTGCCTCCTGTTGTTGAAACTGCTGTTGCTGAAGATATAGAGATGATTCCAGTAACTGCTGCTGATGAAGAACTTGCTTCCTACCTAGAAGATCCCACACCTGCTGCTATGCCTGCTCCTGCTCAAGTGTCTGCTGCTGCTGTTGCTCCTGCTCTGACTTCTGATCAGTTAAAGCTTCAAGAAAAGTACTTGAAAAACATTGATGATCTGTATGACAGACCACAAAGCTCAGATAGTGACCAATTCCAGACTGAATCAGATGACTCTGCCAATACCATTGCCAAGAAGAGGAAAGCTAGAAGCAAAGCCATAATGTCAGTTCCTCCAGCTAAAGCAAAAGACTCCAATGATATTCCCTACTACATTCTGCATGATTGCCCCATTTCTGAGCCATGGATGCAATACTCCAAGAATCAACTGAAAGCTGTGAAGAAGAGAAGGAAGCTTGATAAATATGAAAAAGGATCTTCACAATATCAGCCTCCTCCTCCTCCTCCTCCAGATTCTGGATCAGGCTCAGCCCCTCAAGCTCCAGCTTCAAGGCAAAGCTCCTCCCAATCTTATCCAAGATACTATCAAAGGGGACAACATCAAAGAGGATATCAATCCAGAAGGGGTCATTACAGAGGAAATCAGAGAAGACAAAGATCTTATCAAAGGGAAGGACAAGGCCACACTGACTCTACTTCAGGTCCTTTCCCTTACAGGCTGAAAGACACAGTTGTTTCCAGGACTCCTCCTGCTTCTGAATCTCTCAACAGGTATGAACCTCCTGTTCCTTTTGAGGATCCTGAGAACAATCCTCTATCCTAGACAGCAAGAATGAAAGAGCTAGCTGCTCTTGATCAACCAAAGAAAGCCAGAGAGCAAGGCATGGACATCTCCAATATAACAACTTTATTAGATCAAAGGAAGAAAGAATTGGAAAGATATGCTTCAAGAAAGTTTTTCAACCCAGAAGACTACATGAAGCTGCACCCAGAGGCTGTAGTTCCAAGGCCAAGATCTCAAACTTATCTAGGTGCAGAGGATGACAGAAGATCAAAGAAAGAAACCCTGAATCCTAACAGAGAAATTTTGTTTAAAAAGGGAACTGAGAAGAAGTAAATTGTGTAAGCCAAACTTTCATCCACCACTGGATAATTGCTGCTATTTTATCTGTGATCTGCTTGCTGCTATATCTTTGCTTGGTTAGCTCTTGTTTTGAATGTATGCTTATTCTTTTCCTGATCTTGTTTGTAAATAGTAATCCTAACCCAAATAGGGGGAGATTGTTGGAACACCCTATTACTAATTTGGGTAAGGATCACTATGTTTGTCTTAGGAAACCAGGTTGACCTAGTTGTATAGTTGTAAAGGTCAACATTAGAATGAGTCTAGGGCTTAGAACTTAGGTTTGAAGCTGCCCCCAGGACCATTCCAATGTCAAGGATATAGAGCCAAGTCTAAGACAATTCTCGTCGAGCTCAGGTCGACGAAACGTCGAACTCGGTTCGACGCTCTCTGAGCTCAACTTGATAAATCGTCGAACTCCGGTCGACGATCTTCGAGCTCAGATCGACGATCTCTCTTCAGTTATTCTTCAGGTCGCTGAGCTCGGTTCGACGATCTTCGAGCTCAGGTCGACGTTTTCTGTCTGCTTGATCTCATTCTATCTTTGAGCTCAATTCGACGATCGTAGAGCTCAGATCGACGATTCTTCTGAGAGATCGACGCTTTTAAGGATTCAAATGCTGTTATTCTTTGGAATGTTTTTGAATATTTTCAGCATTTATGATAAGAAGATCTGCCAGCCATGTGTCTTTATTCTGGAGCAAGTTTCAAGGTATTATTCAGAGAATGTTTGCTGGACTTTCCTCTAGAAGACAAGACTCTTTATGAAAGACATTTATGACTGCCAACGGCTACTTTGGACAAAGAATTTTTCAGAGAATAAGATCTTCCTTTTTCAATCAAAAAGAACATATCATATACAGAACACTGATAACAAAAGAACAACAGAAGAACTGTGACATAAAAAATCTTCTTACTTACTGAAAAGTGTTCACAACTTCATCTCAAGAACTCCAGACACCTCATCCCTCAGTTTTCTTGCTGAAACAATCTTTTGCTGGAGATCAAAGTTCTGAAGACCTATCACCCTAGAGCAAAGCTTCCCTTCCTGAACCAGTCTACATCTCAAGGGGAGCTTTGACAAAAGATCCACTAAGTCTTCTCTCATTTGATTTGAGAACAGAGAAGACAACTTCATTTCCTTTTTCCCTTTTTATTTTCCTACTGTAAAAGGGTTTTTGAACTCCCTTCAAAAGTTCTGTCTGGTTCTGAGAACCTTATCAAAACTCAGTGGTGGCAAGACACCTTATCAAAAAATCTAGTTTTGGTTTTTGAGCACCTTATCAAAAGCTCATTGGTGTCAGGACACCTGATCAACTCATCCTGAGTGGATTCCTACCAAGGGTGGTAGAAGAGTGGATGTACCCAGGTTTTTGGGGAACCACTATATTTCCTTGTGTCTTCTGGATTGTTTGTTTGATTATTGCTGTGTGCTGTGTTCAGGGGACTTGGAGGATGAGGGTTGATCTTCAGGAATGGAGGATAGAGGCTCTTTGGATGTGAGCTTCTCTATCATTCTGGTGATATCTTCATTAGTGGATAAAATCTGTCCTTGAATCTGGTCATCTGACAATTTTTCTAAATCTAGAATATCTTCAGCAGCAGTCAAATCAGGAAATTCTATATGCAACAGAGAGGTAGAGGCAGCATCTGATGTGGATGGAATCTCTTCTTGGACTTGACGACTTGCAGCAGGTGAAGAAACTTGTGCTGGAATTTCTGTATGGACTGGTGCTTGAGCTGGGATAGATGGGGCAGGATCCCCCTTAATAACTGAGTCAGTTATCAGATGAGAAGGGGGAGATGGCATCATGTTCACATCTTCTATTTCCTTATCAGCCTTGAGAGCTTGGACTGGATTTTTCAGTTTCAATTCCCATCTTTGAATAGAGGAGACAAATACTTACGTCATATGATGGAGTGTTGTCCCTCTGGAGAAGTCAAAAAATTCTGGATTCAACTCATGCAGGATAAGAGATATAATCCTAGCATAGTTGGGAGCCTATATGCTTTCTGTTATCTTGTCAAGAATCATCATACCAAATTGAAACCTTTTTATACAGATTATGGCTGTCATCATGTCAAATATATCATTAGTGATGTAACTTATAGAACTTGTCTTACATAGAAGAACCTTGCCAATGATATCAAGAAGTAATTTGCTTTCTGGATTCAAATTAAGTCGTCGATTGGAATGAACTTCTGTTGAAATTCCACAAAATCTGCATGCTCTATCAGAATCTTCATGAGTTAGGTCATCTCCTTCATCAATTATGGGTAGGCGAAGAAGTGTAGAGACAATGGTCTTGGTAAGCTTGATCTTAATTCCCTTGAACTTTGACTTAAGAACCTTGCCATTCCTTCTCACTTTGATATTATGAAAGAACTCTTCAACTTCAGGAAAAAGAATTTTGTAGGGATGCTGAAGAACGAAAGTTAAACCTGCGGCGTCTAGGAGAAGAAGAAGATTATGGAAATCCTCTGAAATATCTGCAATTCCTACGACAACAAGCTCACTGCCTATCCCAATCTTGGAAATCGGTGCCATTTGTCTAGAGAGAATGAGAAATCGACTGAGGGAGAGACGATGGCGGCGTGCCCTGCGACTACGATGGAAGACGAACAGACTCTTTGCACTTGTCGAGAAGGGATTTTGAAATAGTGTAGAAATGAAATCCCATATTTTCTTTTTATATAACCCTAATTTTTGATAATTAAGAGAGTAAGTAACTTAACATACCTTAGAATATGGCGGTATAGACTTCGGGTTGCGAATATAGAAATTTGAACTGAAGTCGAAAAAATGTCTTCCTATTTCTCGAGTGGAGCAGCATTACTCAAGCGAGAATGATAGACTCGAGTGACATCTTGGCACTTCTCGAGAAGAGTCTTATTACTCGAGTGGTATTACTCGAGTGACTTACTGAGTTCTTGAGTAGTCCATGGAAGTACTCGAGTAGTCACATTCTTACTCGAGAAATGGGGTCTTGACTTGAGAAATTTTTGACTTTTTGACGTGTTCCTTGATCTCTGAGCTATATTGTGAGTCCTCCTTCTCTATTCTTCTTTGTTGAGTATTTCAAGTTCTGTTTTGAAGAACGAGAACTTGGTCTCATCCAGCAGCTTCATGAATATATCTGCAATCTGCCTATCAGTCTGGACATATTGTAGATTTATGTCCCCATGCTCCCGGATGAAGTGGTATCACAGCTCTATGTGCTTTGTCCAGCTGTGAGTGACTAAGTTGTTGGCTATTGCAATCGCACTGAAGGAGTCGCAAAACAAAGGAATGTTTTGAAACTTCACGTTGTAGTCTTCAAACTGGTTCTTTATCCATAGCAGCTGTGCACAACAACTACCAGCAGAGATATACTCTGACTCGGCATTTGAGATTGCAACACAGTTCTGCTTCTTACTACTCCAGGAAATGAGCCTTCTTCCTAGGAATTGGCAAGTCCCAGAAGTGCTCTTCCTGTCATCTTTGCTACCTGCAAAATCTGCATCTGAAAAACCAATTAGTTCGCTATCATTACTTCTTGGGTACCATAAGCCAAGATTTGGTGTACCTTTAAGGTATCTCAAAATCTGCTTTGCAGTAGCATAGTGAGATTCCTTAGAGTTCACTTGAAATCTAGCACATACACATGTTGAAAATATTATGTCCGGTCTACTTGCAGTAAGATAGAGCAAGGATCCAATTATACTTCTATACTTGGTTTAATCAAAAGGTTTCCCTTTCTCATCCTTGTCCAGAGATACAGCTGAACCCATTTGAGTCCTCATAGAGGTTGCGTTCTCCATTCCGAATTTCTTAATTAACTCTTTGGTGAACTTCGTCTGAGAGATGAAAATTCCATCTTCAGATTGTTTCACCCGAAGTCCTAAGAAATACTTCAGCTCTCCCATACTGCTCATTTCAAACTTCCCTTGCATAAGTTTTGAAAACTTCTTGCAGAGGTTGTCGTCAGTAGAGCCAAAAATAATATCGTTGACATAGATTTGCACTAGCAAAACCTTGCCTTTTATTTCACTAAGAAATAATGTCTTATCTATTTTTCCTCTTGTGAACTTGTTCTCAAGAAGAAAACTAGACAACGTCTCATACCAAGCTCGAGGAGCTTGTTTCAAACCATATAATGCTTTAAATAAAAGATAAACATGATTAGGAAAGTTAGAATCAATGAAACCTGGGGGTTGTTCCACATACACTTCTTCCTTTTTATCACCATTAAGGAAGGAAGACTTCACGTCCATCTGATAGATAGTGAAGCCCTTAAATGCAGCATAAGCTAGGATAACCTGATTGCCTCCAGTATTGCCACTAGAGCATACATTTGGTCGAATTTGATTCATTCTTCTTGTCTGTATCCTTTGGCGACGAGTCTGACCTTGTTCTTTATGATTGTCCCATCCTCGTCCATTTTGTTCCTGTAGACCCACTTTGTCCCAATGACGTTCTTGCCTTGTGGTCTTGGAACAAGTTTCCAGACTTGACAATGCTTGAACTGATTCAACTCTTCTTCCATAGCCAATATCCAAGATGCGTCTTAGTTTGCTTCCTCAAACTTCTTCGGTTCAACCTATGAGAGAAAACTCAAATATAATTTTTCATTAGTTGTACCTCTACGAGTTCTGACACCATCCCAGGGATCTCCGATGATTTGATCAATTGGGTGATCCTTCAGATGTCTGAGCTCTAGGTTCCTTGCATCTAGAGCTTCTTCTATCACAGGAGTGACTTCATTAACTTGAATGATTTCTTCATCTTGATTATCAACCTCTCCAATCGGGGTTGGAGTGGTGATCTTGATGAACTTTTCATCTTTTTCCTTATCTTGCTCATCCAAGCTCAGTTCTTTCATCTTTGAACCAGCATCTTCAATGAACACACTAGAAGAACTGCTTTGTAGTAAGCTCGTCTCATCAAATACAACATGAATAGATTCTTCTACAACCAGGGTTTTCTTATTGAAAATCCTATATGCCTTACTATGGCTACTATATCCTTTGAAAATACCTTCAATACTCTTTTCACTAAATTTAGTAGTGTGATACTTGCCATTGTTAAGGACGAAGCACTTACAACCAAAGATTCTAAAATATGAAATAGTCGGCTTTCTGCCCTTTAGTAGTTCGTAAGGTGTCTTATTATCATTCTTGTTTATGAGTGCTCGATTTTGCACGTGGCATGCAGTGTTGACGGCTTCAGCATAAAAATATTCTGGTAGTGAGGAATCACTCAACATGGTTCTGTAGGCCTCTATGAGTGTTCTATTCTATCTCTCAGCAACTCCATTTTGTTGATGAGTTCGAGGAGAGGAAAACTCATGAAAGATACCTAAGCTTTCACAAAATTCTGTCATGGCCCCAGATTTGAACTCTGTCCCATTGTCACTTCTGATTTTGACAACGGAGCAGCTGTATTCATTCTTGATTTTCCTGACAAAATTAGTAAAGATATCAAAAGTATCTGACTTGTGTCTTAGAAAGAACACCCACGCAAAGTGATGCGTGTAAATTCGGCAAGAGCACCGGTCACATAAGTAATAAAGTTTATGAATGAATCCTCGAGTGTCGGTCTCTTGAGGAATGCATTTAGCGTAGAACAACGAACGATCCGAAATTATCGTTATGTGAGTTAATTAAATAAAGGAAAAATAAAGGGCTTTGAAGGTGGTTTTGCAAACAAATAAACTAAAGCGAACTATGCGGGTCACAATCACCACTTCACAAGGCGAGATGTATGTAACGGCCGCGATGCCGTACTTCGGTGAGGCGAATGGACGGTGAGCCAGTGAATGAGGTGTTTAGTGCGGAGTGCAATCGAATGCAACAAAGGAACAGAGTGAAGTGAGATGGGGAGAGGCGCATCAAATCACCATTCTCACAAGCAAGATTAAACAACAATAATCTAATTAAAACAACTAGAAATCGAAGTTCATTACAAGCTTAAGTAATTTCATACAACAAGAGAGATGGAGTAAGACTAAACCAAGAAAGTGAAGATCCACCGCGGTTGTTGGACAGAGGTGCGGGTTGTCAATCCGCTTCCACGCGCAGTCCGAGGAGGCTTCCGGTACCGACGAGCTGTCACCTCGAGGGCCTTTAAGTCCGTTCTCTAGGTTGTCTTCATCATCTTCCTCAGTAGAAAGCTCGGAGAAGAGGTCTTTAATGGCCGGGAGGATCACCGGATGATGCGGAACGCTTTAGAATCGCCGGAAAATGACCTCCCAATGGTAGGGATGAAGGTGGAGATTGATGGAGCTCCTGGGATGCGGAACGGCGAAGTGGCGGCAAGATCAGTCAAGGGTCCATTGCCCTAATTCGCGGAACAGGTCGATTTATAGAAGCAGAGTTAAATAGCTCGCACGACCACTGGCGCACGACCAGTGGTTGTGCGCGAAAAAAGTCAGTGCCCGTGTGGAAACAACCTGTAGAACCTGCACCAGGAAATCAAAGCTTGCGCACGATCAGCAGCGCACGATCAGTGATCGTGCGCGGTATAGAAGGTGACCGTGTGATATGGCGGCAGAACTTGCACAAAAGAGGGCATGACTGCGCACGATCGGCAATGCACGAGCAGTGATCGTGCTCAGTATAGCTGGTGACCGTGCGATATGGCGGGGCAGAACTTTCACAGGAGAAGCCAGACCGCGCACGACCGATGATCGTGCGCCAAAGAGGTCGATGGTCGTGCGTGGGTAAAAACGCACGACCATTGACTCCTTTGCCAAAAAAATGGTGAAAGCCCTATCCCGGACGCCCACACGATCCCCGAACCTGCAGGAAAACTTGACGGGTTGTCGATCATGGCAGTCACAGATATCAATAAAATGCACAGCAAGAGGGAAATACACATACGCATAGAAATAGGCTAATAAAGTGCACAAGACGTGGAATGTCGCAGCGAACCAAAAGGAGTGCTAATGGCGCTAAATGGTAGTGCAAAGACATGCAAATGAGCCCAGATGAGTCCGGAATTAAGTATAAAATATGGACTCATCACACCCCCAGAATTAACTATTTGCGCGTCCCGAGCAAACACAATCTAAGCAGGCAGGTAAAATAATCTAGATGACATAGAAATTGAAATACGGAGTACCATGCGAAGTCGCATGCTCGCGTGCATAAAAATACAATAGAAGAAATTCCTAAGTATGCAAAATAGTTTATATTTTTCACAATGCGTATCAAAATTTTATTACTACTCAAAAATAGAATCACGGTGAATCAACTGGTCACGCATTGGAAGAAAGTAGACTGGACACTAAGGTGAGCTTTGCCAAAGATCGGGGCTCAAGATCACCTCCAAAGGAATCCACCAATGTCGGGGGCCATACGCTTGCCCGTTCACACTCTCTCCACGGCACTAGTTAGACTCAAGCGCAAATCTGTAGGACTTTAGGAGAATCATGGGGCTTGGGTTTTGGTGAGATGAACAAAGATTAATAAGAGGGCTACGCACCTAACCCAAATGAGCTAGCCTAAAAGAATCCCTCAGCAAACCACAATATAACCAGGTGCACCACACCCCTAGACTTGATTTTTGCAACATGGGTGTGTGCACCGCCTACTCCAAATCAAAATCATCTTCAAAAAGATTTTCAATCAAACTTTTTCTTTTCACTTTTCATTTTCACCTTTTTTTTAAAAATCATTTTCTTTTCTTTTTCATCTTTTTATTTTCATAATTTTAGCAGATATAACTTGGAAGCACTTCCACATTTTTCACAAATAATAACACCACATCACAACCCAACATGAAAATATAACACAATAAGCTCGACTTGGGTGTGCGACTAGGATCAGCTATGAGGCTTTGGTGAAATAATGGTGGAGCTGAATCAAAAGAAGGGTAAGCACAACGGGGCTTAGCGAGGATATGACGTTAGGAACGGTACAAAGCTCAACCGGGCCAAAATGATGGCCTACATCACACTCCTGCATGACTAACCATGTACCCATGCTTCGAGAGTAGCTTGGGGCAAGTTCTTAGCCACCGAGAAAGATAATCCTTCCTCCCGACTCGAGCAAAACGAGTCTAGTGACGGCTACACACATCCCTACACTACCGTTTGATTCACACCGGATTCACCAACTTTTGAGTAGAATAAAAAGATCTTTACGCAAAATAGAAAAATATAAAACTATAAGCATACATAAAAATTAAATCTACTCGAATTTCTACACAAGACGAGAGTAGTTGACTAGAAACACAGCAAGGTCAACATTTTACTCAGTCTCATAATCCTAAGCTAGCACCATAATTTTCCCAAATCTAACAAAAACACAAGTTTAACTCGCGGCACGGTAACAGCTAAGCATGCGCTCATGTGGGTGCAGTTGTGTGCAATGTAGTGAACTAATCAAAATAAAACTATAAAAGCTTCTAGTATGTACATGAAATGTGCACGTGCAAAAGGTAACAAACAATAGCTCTCCCCCAGACTTAAACTAAGCAGCATAGCATACGATTTAGAAATTTAAATCAAAAAGAGCTAAGGGAAGAGGTTACCTAATGCTCAGCTAGTGAGCATACCAGAAGACGCATGAAAAGTAAAAGCAGGCCCGCCAAATGAAGAATCACAACCCCGCCAATGCGTAGTTTCCATGAATACCTGCAGGGGTGAGCTCCGCAAAAACAAAAGAAAAATATACAAAAAGAAATACTAAAACTAAAACGAGACATGAAAAATAAAATGTAGAAAATATAAGATAACTACTGGGGTTACTGTCATCCCAATACGACTTATTAAATTCGATACAGTTCTAGCTAATGGGCCTATGAAAAGAAAAATGAACAGGTAACTGTTCCATTATCCGTTGCGGTAGCAAGTACCGATATGGAGAAAGAGTAGTTATCCCTCTGCCTAAATAATCATACCTGCTCCTCGCAGGCATAGGAAATAGGAAGTAAGATAAGGAGGAGGCCTGGTCCTCACTCATCTCACCACAAAAAATATCCTTGCCTAGCAAGGTATCGTCCACCACCGGTTTGTAGGAAGCGACGGCAGCTGCAAAAATGCCAGGCGCATCGACAACCTCACATACCCGTGGAGATTCCACCTGCACAGGCTCAGATAAAGAAGGGGGATCAAGAAATAAAGTAGAAGGAAAACTAAAAGAATCAGAAATAGGGAGAGTGATCCCGGAATCACTCTCAGCAGGATCAAAGCATAGATCACTGTCGCTATCATGTGAGTCATGGGGAGGGGAAGGTGAGACCCTGAGGTCCTCGGTGGTGATTTGGACGTCCTCAACCAACAAGGAAGTGGAAACTTACTCATCAGCAAGGATCTCCTCATCAACACACCTCGGTGCGTCACCGTGTTCCAAGACATAATACTCTCTATTGAAGAGAATAATGTCCTCGTCACACCATGGCGCATCCTCATGTTCCCAATCTCTAAAGGGCACAACATCATCAACCAACTCACTAAAAATAGGAGTAGATGATTCTTACAAAGAAAGCGGAGGAACAACAACATTAGAGAAAATAGGTGCAGGTTCCTCCGGGGGTGAATCAAGAAGAGGGTAAGAAGGTATAGAGGGCGACGGTACCGCAATGTCGTCACATCGATCAGTAGAAATTCTGATGGGTGTATCCACAGCAGTCCCCCATAGACAAGGTGGTATTGCGGATACATCATCAGAATCAGAAGGAGCAGCCATTTGAGAGGTGGATGAGACAATCCGGATATCCGGTTCATCATCTGCCTCCAATTGGCGCTGTGCGCAATCTTTCAACACATGGTCTGTGCTACGACAACACAAACACCGTTTTCCATTACTCCTTGGTCCAGGTGGGACCGGAGAGGAATATGAAAAAGGTGAAGGCGGAGAAGAGTAGTGACCATAAGACTGGGGTACGGTGTATGAAGTACCATAAGACAACGGTGCTCCATACACTAAACCATGAGAATTATGCTCCCATTCTTCAGTGTGGCACTCATCACTGCTATGCATATAATCCCCGCACCAACGGCAACGGATATTCGCATAAGAATACATGGTCCAGCAAGAAAGAATTCACCACGAGAATTTTCTAAGACAAAAATTAACTACATACAAGAAGATAAATAAAAAGGAATACCTGCTACTGAAATATCAAAATTAGAAAAGGAATAAAGAAAAATAAGCAACAAATTATAAAAACTAAAGCAAAGAAAAATAAAACATGGAATGAACAGATGGAAAAGGGCTTCAATCTATAATCTCCCTCTCCAAAAACTCACACGTCTGTGTTCCCTAGCAACGACGCCAAAATCTTGATGCGTGTAAATTCGGCAAGCGCACCGGTCGCACAAGTAATAAAGTTTGGGAATGAATCCCCGAGTGTCGGTCTCTTGAGGAATGCAATTAGCGTAGAAAAATGAACGATCCGAAATTATCGTTATGAGAGTTAATTAAATAAAGGAAAAATAAAGGGCTTTGAAGGTGGTTTTGCAAACAAATAAACTAAAGCGAACTATGTGGGTCGCAATCACCGCTTCACAAGGCGAGATGGATGTAACGGCCACGATGCCGTACTTCGGTGAGGCGAATGGACGGTGAGCCAGTGAATGAGGTGTTTAGTGCGGAGTGCAATCGAATGCAACAAAGGAACGGAGTGAAGTGAGATGGGGCGAGGCGCATCAAATCACCAATCTCACAAGCAAGATTAAACAACAATAATCTAATTAAAACAACTAGAAATCGAAGTTCATTACAAGCTTAAGTAATTTCATACAACAAGAGAGATGGAGAAAGACTAAACCAAGAAAGTGAAGATCCACCGCGGTTGTTGGCTGGAGGTGCGGGTTGTCAATCCGCTTCCACGCGCAGTCCGAGGAGGCTTCCGGTACCGACGAGCTGTCACCTCGAGGGCCTTTAAGTCCATTCTCTAGGTTGTCTTCATCATCTTCCTCGGTAGAAAGCTTGGAGAAGAGGTCTTTAATGGCCGGGAGGATCACCGGAGGATACAGAACGCTTTAGAATCGCCGGAAAATGACCTCCCAATGGTAGGGATGAAGGTGGAGATCGATGGAGCTCCTGGGATGCGGAACGGCGAAGTGGCGGCAAGATCGGTTCAGGGTCTGTTGCACTAATTCGCGAAACATGCCGATTTATAGAAGCAGAGTTAAATAGCTCATACGACCACTGGAGCACGACTAGTGGTCGTGCGCGAACAAAGTCAGCGCCCGTGAAGAAACAACCTGTAGAACCTGCACCAAGAAATCAAAGCTTGCGCACGATCAGCAGCGCACGATCAGTGATCGTGCGCGGTATAGCAGGTGACCGTGCGATATGGCGGCAGAACTTGTCACAAAAGAGGGCATGATTGTGCACGATCGACAACGCACGAGCAGTGATCGTGTGCGGTATAGCTGGTGACCGTGCGATATGGCGGGGCAGAACTTTCACAGGAGAAGCCAGACCGCGCATGACCGATGATCGTGCGCCAAAGAGGTCAATGGTCGTGCGTGGGTAAAAATGCACGACCATTGACTCCTTTGCCAAAAAAATGGTGAAAGCCCTATCCCGGACGCCCACACGATCCCCGAACCTGCAGGAAAACTGGATGGGTTGTCGATCATGGAAGTCACAAATATCAATAAAATGCACAGCAAGAGGGAAATACACACACACACAGAAATAGGCTAATAAAGTGCACAAGATGTGGAATGTCGCAGCAAACCAAAATGAGTGCTAATGGCGCTAAATGGTAGTGCAAAGACATGCAAATGAGCCCAGATGAGTCCGGAATTAAGTATAAAATATGGACTCATCACAAAGCGAGAGTAATCATCAACAATTACCAATGCATAATCTTTACCTCCCAAACTTCTAACTTGCAGTGGACCGAACAAGTCCATATGAAGTAGGTATAAACACCTATTAGAGTCTTTGCCAATAATGCTTTTAAAGGTAGCCCTTATTTGCTTGCCTTTTACACATGTGTAAGAAAGTCTATCTTTAACGCACTTGACATTTGGGGCATCACGTACTAAATTAAGAGAAAATAATTTATTAATAGTTTTGAAATTAATATATGCTAGCCTCTTTTTCCATTGGTCACCAAGAGACGCACTATCTTTTGCTAAAAAGCACTCTGGCGTAGAAGAGTCTATGCAAATAAAATTTAAACAAAATATATTTCTACTACGAGTGCCTGATAAAATCGTGTCTAAATTATCAACCGATTTTATCAAACACTTGTCTGCATGAAATTCTACAATGTATCCTTTATTGCAAGGTTGGCTTATGCTTATGAAATTGTGCTCCAATCCTTCAACATAAGCTACATCGAAAAAGGATACACTACCATTTGTAATCATACCGTAGCCTTTAGTGATTCCTCTGTCAAAACCTCTAAAGATGACCTTTGGCCCGTTCATGACTGGTGAGTAATTCTGGAGAAGGCTTCTTGTCCCGGTCATATGCCGAGAGCATCCACTGTCCAAATACCAGATAGAAGTTTTGGTGGTCTTTGGACATACCTGCAATCACAAATCAGTTTGCCTTAGGAACCCAAACTCGCTTGGGTCCTTGGTCTCGAGTTAGCTTATTCCCCCTACATGTATTAATATTATGAGTGGTCTTTCTTACACAATTAATCTAAGGAGTTACATAATTTCTAGAGTAAAACATGCAATCAATAGCAAAGTGACCAATCTTGGCACAACACAAACAGTCAAATCTGTTGTATCTTTGCCTAAGTATCTCCTGCTCGACCTTTTGAGATTGTGATTTAATAGGGGCAGTAGAATTAGAATTAGAAGCTTCATGATGATGACATTCACATGACTTCTTCTCCTTAGTAGGCTTTTCTACAACGGGTTTAACTCTTGGAGCTCTCTCGATGTTGTGACCATGATTATAAGGTCCGTAGCTCTGAAGAGTGATCTCCTCATAAGTTGCCTTGAAGACACTCTTGCCAAAGTTCCCGGGACAAGTCTATCCTTGGTAACGAGATTTGGGCTCTACATAAGTAGGCCTAGCAAGATGACCATCGGACGAATCCAGATTAAACTTATTAGTCAAAAAGATAACCTTCCTAAATGATGTTTGTTCTAGAGGAGCTTTCCCCTTTTCCTTGGCCAGAGCCTTCTTGGCTGCCTTATTTCTCCTTTGTGCTTTATTCCTCTTAGAAGATTTACTAGGAGCAGCCATACGGCCTAAGCCAGTACCTTTGGCCTGAGCAGAGAATTCAACAATAAGTGGAAGAACTGTCTTGGGCTTCGAGAAACTTTTAACAAGTTTCTTTTCAGCGGCAAGTTAATTTTCCAACTCCTTGATGATTGTTCTTTCAGATCTGGATGCTCGAGATCCTTTTTGTATACGTCAAGTGCCAAATGGGCTTCCTCTTTGAGTGAGTCCATCTTAGCAACTTCGTCTCTCAAAGTGCTCTCTTCAGCCTTAAGAGATTTAATCTCCTTAGCTTGGGCTCTTACAACTCTATGACATTTGTTGTAGGCTTTAATCAACTCTTTATATTGAGACATGAGTTCAGATTCCTTGTAAGAAGAACATTCCTCATTATCATGGTCAGAATCATCAGATTCAGAAAGAGGAGTATGAGAGTTTACCTTCCCAGTGAACTGGGGTTCTTCTTCTTCATCAGTTTGTGCCATTAGCCCAAAGTAGACTGTCTCTTCTTCCCTTGACTTAGATGAGTCAGAGTCGCTGAGAGTCTTGCCCTTCTTGTCTACTAGGCTTCTTTCAATTCTCTTCTTATTATAAGAAGATTTCTTTTCGTCTCTTCTTCCACCCTCCTTCTTCTTGTGAGGGCAATCAACAATAACGTGACCTGGCTTATTGCAACAATAGCAAACGATATCAGAAGAAATATGTTTGTTCTGTTTAGTATGATACCTGTCTTGATTACTTGTGCCTTTCTTGTAGCGATCACCATCGTGACGTGATCTTCTGAATGAGGCATCCTTGCCTTTCCATTGCTTCTTTTTGTTCAAGAATTTCTTGAACTACCTATAAAGGAGAGAAAAATCTCTTTCAGATAATTCTGAGCCTGAGGTACTTGGCTCTGAGGTTTCTTCTTCACTTTCTTCTAGTGCTCGGGCAGGAGAGGTAACCTTGGACTTCCTTGAGGTGTCTGAATTAAGAGCTACAGACTTCTCCTTAGATGAAGACCTGTTCTTCTCTTCTCAGCTTTTCTTGAATTTATTTGCAGCTCATATGACATAAGCTTTCCGAAGAGATTTTGCGGGTCAGTCTCAGCTAGCTTTCCAAATTCCCGAATAGTACAGACCTTATTATCCCATTCCTTAGTCAGTGGACTCAAGAACTTATCATTCAGTTCTCTATTGGTGAAGACTCGGCCGTAGACTCTTAGGCCATTGACAATCTTGAAGAAATTCTCAAAAGTATCAGCAATGGAGTCCTTGGAACTTTGTCGAAACGCTTCATATTTCTGATTTAGATGGGATCTTCTGTCATCCCTAACTTCTTCAGTGCCTTCCATCAAAATGATAAGAGACTGCCACATTTCCTTAGCGGATTGGCAGTGAATCAAGTTCTGCAGCATAGAGTCATCGACTGCACTTGCTATAATATTTTTGACTTTATTGTCTAACGAGACAAGTGCAATATCATCCTTATCAAAATCCATAAAATTCTTAGGAACTTGGTTGGTAGGATCAATAGTGGAGACAGTCATGGGAACATGAGGACCTTCTTCAACAATCATGAAGATCCTTGGATCCATAGCTTCCAAAAAGAACTTTATCTTTTCTTTCCACATAACAAAATTGTTCTTTGTGCACAAAGGAAGCTTGGCAAAATTCTTGTCTCTGTCCATGCTTGAATAACTCAATAGACAACAAGGAGGAGATATGTTCAAGGTGTTAACCTTTTGTTGAACAACAACCCTCTGATACCAATTGATGTTATTAGTTGTCTACCTAAATCACCTAGAGGGGGGTGAATAGGTGAGTTGTGCGTCTTTTTGCGGATTAAAAAATTTAGCGAGTTATGCACAGAAAATAACCAAGCAATCAAAGATGACACCAAGAATTATAGTGGTTCCCCAACCTTGGGTACGTCCACTTTTCACTCACCGATCTAGCAATGCACTAGACTCGGCTACTCCACTAATCTCGGATTAAAACAATCCTACTACTCGGAACAACGTTCCTACAACTCGATCCACAAAATGGATCTACACTCGGAAGATGAAAACTTCCTACAACAACTCGGAGAACAAAGCTCCTACACTCGTAGAATAATCTTCTACAAGAATAGAATGAAATAAGAAAATACAAACAGTAACTTTTCTCAGATCTGGAAAATTTCGACCAAGGTCTTCCTTCTTGAACTTTGCGGCTCTTTTAGAAAATGTTGAAGAAGACACGACTAGATCCTTGATCTAAAATTTCTGGACTCACAAGATCAAGAAGAGCATGTATAGATTGTAGAAGATCTTGATTTACAAGTCGAATACTCTGAATCGTTCTTGATCAAAATCCCTTGGCGAAGATGAAGATGAGCGACAACTTCCAATTTTTGGAAAGAGAAATAAGGGATTCAGTATTTCTTATTATGCATCTTAGGATTGGTCGGAATGATAAGACCTTTTATAAGATGTCCCTAACGGTCATAATTATCATTAATGATGGCCATGTGGACCAATCACGTCAATTCATTTGAAAAACACGTCTGTCAGGACTTAGCAAATTTTTTGAGAAAAAAATTACTGCATTACTCAAGTGAAAAGAGAGGATTACTCGAGTACTACTTCAGGTTCTCGAGAAGATAACTTCAGGCTTCTCAAGAAGAAGTACTTAAGGTAATTTCAAGACAGAATTCAACATTACTCGAGTAAAGCAATGATTACTCGGGTACTTAATATGTTACTCGAGAAATGGATGTGAACTTCTCGAGAAAAAGACTTAGAGAGAAAATTCTGGAATGAAATATGGTTACTCGAGTACTGGAGCTTGACTTCTTGAGAAGTAGATAGACTTCTCGAGTACAGGAACTTCACTACTCGAGTAAGATAGAAACTTCTCGAGTACTTGTCTTCTGTCACTCAAGTCAAAGTATTTAGCTACTCGAGTAATAAACATAACTACTCGAGTATAGGACTTAGAAAATTTCTGAGATAGAAAATCTGTTAACTCGAGAATAAGAAGGGGTCTACTCGAGTAATGGAACTGGCCTCTCGAGAACTATATTCATATTTCTCGAGAACCATTTCCCTTACTCGAATGTCATACTTAACTTACTTGAGTACTATCAAGAAATCTACTCGAGTACTTAGGTTCTTCTCGAGTAAAATACATAGAAAAATTTTGTTTCCTAAAATTTTTTCTTTCTTCAATGGAATTAGCAATATGTCTTTATCCAACAAGTATAATGCTTGAAAGTGAAGTGTTTCCCAATAGAGAGGCTACACACGAGTCAACACCATGGATCACACAATGAGGGATTATATTGTATGGTCCTGTGTTACACAATGAGGGATTATATTGTATGGTCCTGTGTTTGGTGACTCTATGTAGACTGATAAAAGGTCTATACTTGGCATATAAGTCCTGCAAACACTCAACTAAAGGGAGCATTAAATACAAACTTAATTCATCTTAGTTCAAGAATGACTTCAAACAAATCTGGGTTATTGTGGATGCAATACCTAACAACAGGTATCATTCTAAACCGAACAAACATATTTCTTATTATATAGTTTGTTATTGTTTCAATAATCCATTACACGTTATAGCTGATTGCCCTCATAAGAAGAAGGAGGGTGGAAGAAGAGAGGAAAAGAAAACTTCTTACAATAAGAAGAAGACAGAAAGAAGCCTAGTAGCCAAGAAGGGAAAGAACCTCAGTGACACAAACTCACTGAGGATCTTGCCCTCAGTGAGAGATCTGAGGAACTTGTCATTTATTTCATAATGACTGAAGACCCTCCCATAGTTCCTCAGTTCATTAATGATCCTGAAAAATCTTTCATAGTAAGTAACTATGTTCTTTTTCAGGGATTTCCTGAAAGCCTCATACTCCTTGTTGGGCATGGACTTTCTATCTTATATAACCTCTTCGGTACCCTCCATGTAGACCACTAGGGCATCCCACATTTCTTTGGAGGTCTGGCAGTGGACCAAGTTCTGAAAGGTAGAATCATCAATAACACTGACTATGATGTTCTGGGCTCTCTTGTCCAATTTAGCCAACAAGACCTCATCCTTGGTCATTTTTGAAGAAGTCTTGGGAGTCTAGACATTTGCATCTAGAGCTGAGACCTTCATAGGGATGAAGGGTCCATCTTTGACAGTCACAAAGATTCTAGGGTCAGAAGCTTCCATGAACATCCTTACCCTCTCTTTCTAGATTCCAAAATACTCCTTCCTGCAGATGAGGAGTTTCATGGAACCAATCTCCTTATGGTTTTCTCCAGAACCCATAAGTTCAGATCTGTAGCTACCCTTGGAGATCACTCAGATTGTTAAATCCTTTTTGAGCAACCTCCCTCTAATACCACTTGAAAGTCTTTATTTTCAAGGTAGCTTGCAACCTAGAGGGGGGAGGGGGGTTAATAGGTTTATTTAAGTTTTATGAATATCTTTTAATTTCTTCCTTTAATACTTAGTGTGTTGGCATTTGATTAGCTTTTAAGAACCTGCACAAAAAAAACAACACATAAAACCACACACAGAAATTTATAGTGGTTCCCCAGATTATGGGTACATCCACTCTCCTCCCACCGTTATAACTTTTAGTTAGAAAAGGCACTTCTCCAAAAATCAGCTCAAGGAGCTTACACCTCAGATTCCTTAGGATCTCTCAGTCTCCTCTAAGACTTACAACTCACGTACAAGTGCCCTACAACTCAGTGATCAAAAGATCACCTACCTCAGGCCAAAGGCCCCAAAACTCAGGCGTGGAGGACAACTCTACCTCAGATATACTAAGGATCCTAACTCAGAGAGAATGACTCTCCTACCTTATGCTATTAATCCCTACCTCAGATCCAAAGGATCCTACATCTTAGGCACAAGTTCCCTACAACTCAGTGAGAATGACTCACCTACCTCAGGTTGTTAAGCCCTACCTCAGATTCACAAATGAATCCTATAACTCAGGCCAAAGCCCTACTCTCAGATTCTCTACAAAATCCTAACTTAGATCCAAACTGGATCCTACACTCAGAGAGTAAAACTCTCCTACACCTCAGGCAAATTTGCCCTACCTCAGGACAATGGCCCTACAGCTCAGGTCCAAAAGGATCCTACAAGAAAATAGTGGTTTAATTAATTTGACACAGATAAATTTCTCTGTGTCAACAACAAGGGCTAATTTATCTCAGCTCTATCTTACTTCACAACAGTAGGAAGAGATTCTGCCTTTGTTAGAAGAAACTCAGAATGTAAATTCTGATCTTGCTGATGAAGAAGAAGAACAGCTAGGTCTTGAGTTCTTCAATCAGCTAGCTGAGCCTACAGAAGAATGATGGCTCTTCCTTCTTTCTTTGTCAGAAGTCTTTCTGATTTTGCTGTAGCAGATGAAGATGCAACAACTCACTGAACTTTTGGTTCTTGCTGGAAGACTTCAAGCTTTTTTTCGGCTGTAATGGCGAGGAAGATGAAGTCCAACTACTTTTTCTCTTTTTGAATAAAACCCTAAAGTTGCCTTCTTCCTTCTGAATATGTCCCTTTTATCTTCCGCTGATTAATAGATCTAAGAAGAAGTGGGGACCACCTACAGTTGACTTCTACAACTTGCTTTAATGGAAGAAGATGTACAATAGATCTCCAGCGCTAGTTATCGTATTATGTAGCTTTCCGTAGCTTTCCTGCGAGTAATTTGAACCATGTTGACTTTGTTGACTTTTGCTGATGTCAATATATGTGGACTTAGTCAAAATCAACCATCAGTAGTATAGACGTTGAGTGAGTAAGCATCACTCAACGCAAAAACACTTAGACAGATTTCTGTCTATCTCAGGAGTTGAGTGAACAAGCTTCACTCAACGCTTTTGGACTTAACCAATTATTCTGCCATTAGGCGTTGAGAGCGTTGCGGCCACTCAATGCTTTTTGACTTAGAAAATATTTCTACTTCTCTGGCATTGAGAGCATTGCGTGTGTCTTCATCACTCAACGCTTTTTGCCTTAGCCAATCTTTCTGTTGCTAGGCGTTGAGTGAGCCTTCATTACTCAATGCCAAACTACTTAACATAAATTCTTTTGTTATCAGGTGTTGAGTGAGTTAGCTCCACTCAACGTATTTGGACTTAGCCAAATTTCCGTGAAATCACAGTATCTGACTGACAAAGGTTCAATCAACGATTTTTATCACATTGCGTTGAGTGAGTAGGCTTCACTCAACGCCTCTGGACTTAATCAAATATTTACATTGATTTTTTGTGGCTTTGACTGACTGAGCTATACTCAACAATTTATGCTGTATGTCATTGAGTGAGTAAGCTTCACTCAACGCCTGTGGACATGGCCACATTTCAGCCTATTTTATCTTAGGCTTTTACCATCTTAGCCTTTCTCACAGCTTTTTGCTGTATGACGTTGAGTAAGTAAGCTACACTCAACACTTATGGACTTAGCCACATTTCTATCTAGCCAATAATTTGGCATAGACAACCAAGCTATACTCAACGCATTTTCTTACCTGGCGCTGAGTGAAATAGACTTCACTCAATGCCTGTGGACTTAGCTGCTTTTCAGATTTTCACTGCGTCGAGACAGTTGAGTTGTCTCGACACTACAGTCTGTTGAGTGTCGACATCTTTAAGTCTGTACTCAGTTCTTCATTGTGTCGATACAGTTGTATTGTCTCGACACTACTGTCTGAATTATCTTGACACAACTGTTTGAGCTGTCTCGAAACTTCTCCTGAATTGTGTCAACACTTCTGTATGAGTTGTCTCGACACTTCTCCTGAATTTTCTCGACACTTCTCCTGAATTGTCTCGACACTTCTCCATTACTTGGAATACCTATCCTATCAATGTTTCAAGGACTAACATGCATGCATGAACTAAAGCACACATAAAATAAAACTTTGTGTATGTCATTGATATGATTGACTTCTTCAAATCTACGACATTGTGGGCAATGAACCCAACAGTGTGTGCCATTAGCCCAAAATAGGCTCTTCATCAGAACTTGACTCACTTGAGTCACTGTCGCTGAGGGTTTTTGGCTTCTTCGCAATGAAGCTCTTTTCTTCTTTCTTCTTGCTTCGATGATTTTTTTTCTTTCTTCCTTCCCTATTTCTTCTTGTAGGGGTATTCAACAATCATGTGCTCTGTCTTATTGCAACAGTAGCACACAACGTCAGTAGAAATATGTTTGTTCGGTTTCGATTTATACCTATCATTGTGGCTTTTCTTTGATCAATCACCATCTAGATATGACCTTCTGAAGTCGGATAAGGAGGACTTATTTTTCATTTGCCTCTTTTTGTTGAGCATCCTCTTGAAATGCTTGGAGAGCAGAGATAACTCTCCATCATACATCTCTAAGCTTGAGGTATTTGTCTCAGAGTCCACTTGACCTTCAGAAGCATGTGTACTTACAGGTGACACAACTTTAAGTTTCTTTGACCCTTCGGCCTTCAGTGCTAAAGACTTCTCTTTGCTTGAAGTCTTGTTGAGTTGCTCCTCTTTCTTCCTTGTGTTCATTTGTAGTTCATAGGAAAGGAGCTTTCTGAATAGGTTTTGAGGATCAATCTCAAACAACTTTCCAAACTCTCTAATGGGCACCACCTTAGTGATGGTTTTCGTGACGCCTGAACTTTATTTAATTAGTAATGCGGGGGTAGAATTTCGCGGAGGGTTATGGATTCGTTTATACAGCCCATGGGATCTCCTGCTATATATAACTTTAAATGATGACCATTTACTTTAAATGAGCCTTTTTACGGGTGGGAGACGAGTACGGTCCCATATGGCCAAACCTCTTCAACATTGAAGGGGCCGGACCATCATGATTTTCGTTTACTCGAAAAAGACTAAGGCATGAATTATAAAGGACAAGATTGTCCGGAGAAAAAAATTTTGGGGGCTTGATTTTTCGATTGTGATAGAACTTAGAACGCTCCATATAGAACTTATTGCTCTCGTAAGCATTGGCACACCATTCATTGAGCTCGTTTAGTTGCAGTTTTTTATTTTGAGCGGCTAAGTTAGCGTCGAGATTTATGAGTTTTAAAGCCCAAAGAGCGCGATGTTCTTGTTCTACAAGGAGATGATACGCTTTGCCATAGACTAATCGATACAGCATACAACCAATTGTGGTTTTGTATGCTGTACGATATGCCCATAACGCATCGTCAAGTTTGACATACCAATCTTTCCTATTAAGCGAAACGGTTTTTTCTAATATACGCTTAATCTCTCGATTTACTACCTCAACTTGGCCACTTATTTGCGGGTGGTAGGGGTGGCAAGTTTGTGTGTGACTCCATACTTAGCTAACGTCTTAGCCATTTGGGCATTACAGAAATGCATTCCCCTATCGCTCACAATAGCGTAAGGCATGTCGAAGTGAGAAAATAGTTTTTTAAGAAAGGTAACGATGACTCACGCATCATTGGTGGGGAGAGCTTGTGCTTCTGCCCACCTCGATACTAGTCGACCGCCACTAAAATAAAATTATTTTTAAAAGACGGAGGTAGGGGGCCAACAAAATCGATGCCCCACAAATTGAAGACTTCGCAATCTAAAAATAAATTTTGGGGCATCTCGTCCCGACAAGAGATGTTACCCATCCGCTGGCAGCTATCGTAGGAGCGCACAAAATTATGAGCGTCTTTAAATAGAGTGGGCCAAAAGAAGCCTGCCTCCAGCGCCTTCAACGCGGTCCAGTTAGCTTGATAATGCCCACCAGCCAGACCCTCGTAGCAGTGCCTAAGTATTTGCTGTACTCCACACTCGCGACTCATCTTTGGACCGCTTGGTCCGCGCAGATATGAAAAAGAATATGGTCCTCCCAAAAGAAATTTTTCAAGTCAGAAAAGAATTTCTTCTTTTGCTGGCTCGAAAAGTCTTTTGGGAGCACCCACACAATTAAATAGTTCGCGAAATCTGCGAACCATGGCGGGAAAGATGAAATAGTATTTATGGCTAGGAGGCGTTACTTGAGGAATCTGTCATTTATGTCAAATTCGACAAGCTCTTCCGCACCTGGATTTTCTAAACGGAAGAGGTTATCAGCGATTAAATTTTCTGGGCCCTTCTTATCCCGGATCTACAAATCAGACTCTTGTAGGAGGAGGACCCATCGAAGAAGGCAGGGATTGACGTCCGTTTTAGCTAATAAATCTTTTAAGGTGGAGTGGTCGGTAAATACGATAAATTTTAATAGCGTTATATACGAGCGAAACATATCGAATGCAAAAATGACGGCTAAAAGTTCCTTTTCCGTTGTAGTGTAATTTCCTTGTGTGGAAGTGAGCGTCTTGCTAGCATAATAAATGGGGTGGAAGTATTTGTTTATGCGTTGGCCAAGATCGGCACCTACGACAATACCACTAGCGTCGCACATAATCTCGAACGGAAGGGACCAATTAGGAGCCACTAAATTTGACGAATTAATAAGTTTTTGTTTTATAAAATTAAAAGAGAACTTGCAATCGCTACTAAAGACAAAATGTGATTCCTTTTCCAAGAGGTGAGTAAGCGACTTTGTTATTTTAGAAAAGTCTTGAATAAAACGCCTATAAAAGCCCGCGTGGCCTAAGAAACTTCTAATAGATTTTACGTGAGAAGGCGGGGGAAGCTTTTCGATAAATTTTACCTTGGCCTTATCGACCTCCATCCCCTTAGACAAAATCTTATGGCTGAGGACCAAACCCTCTCAGACCATAAAGTTACATTTTTCCCAATTTAATATGAGATTTGTGTCCGCGCACCGCTAAAGGACATGATCTAGATTTTTAAGACAATCCGAGAATGAGCATCCGAATACAGAAAAGTCATCCATAAAGACCTACATAATGTCTCCTACCATCTCGCCAAAGATTGCCAACATACATCTTGAGAATGTAGCCTACGCATTGTAGAGGCCAAACGACATCCTTTGGTATGCAAAGGTGCCAAATGGGTAGGTAAAAGTTGTTTTATCCTGGTTAATGGGGGAAATGGGGATTTTGAAAAACCCAGATAAACCATCCAGAAAATAATAATATGGATGATCGGATAGACGCTCCAGAATTTGGTCTAAAAATGGTAGTGGGAAATGGTCCTTACAGGTGGCATCATTTAGTTTTCTATAATCGATACACACCCGCCAACCTATAACATACGAGTTGGGATGAGTTCGTTACGCTCATTTTCCACTACAGTTAGACCGCCCTTCTTGGGCACGGCATGAACTAGAATAACCCATGCACTGTCTGAAATAGGATAAATAATCCCTGCATCTAATAATTTTATGATTTCATCTTTAACGACGTCTTTCATGTTTGGATTAAGACTCTGCTGCGGCTGAATAGTTTTGTGGCAATTATCTTTAAGGAAAATCTTATGAGTGCAGAAAGAGGGGTTAATCCCCTTTAAATCAGAAATTTGCCACGCCATTGCGTGGCAATGTTTAAGGAAAACTTCCAATAAATTTGAAGTCTCCGAATCGCTCAAATGCGAATAAATAATAACGGGAAGGGGATCATATTTTCCCAAAAATTGGTATTTGAGAGATTCAGGTAGAGGTTTTAGTTCTAGGCAGGGCGGTTCTTCTAACACATCTTTAATCTTAATGTCTTTCGATCCAAATGGTTCGGAAGAAAAATTTGTAGAGTCGTCCTCTACGCAATTAAAGTTTTCGAGCTTAAAAATATCTTCGTTTAAAAAGATAGACTCAAAAATAGGAGAAGAACGGTCTCCGAAATAAGTATCTAAATTATAACAAAAATCATCGCTCGATGATGAGTTTTCCATCGAGGGATTAATAGAGAAAGTAACCTCATCATCTCCTACCCAAAGGAGTAGATGACCGTTACTCACGTCAATTAATGCGCGGGAGGTGGAGAGAAAATGGCGAACAAGTATAAATAGTACATCGGCTTCCTCCTCGATGTCTAAGATGACGAAGTCTATCAGAAAGATAAACTTATCAACTCAGACAAGAACATCCTCCACTACCCTGACGAGAAAACTTAACCGAGCGATCCGCTAGTTGGATACACATTTTAGTAGGGGCCGGATGCCCAAACCTAATCTTTGAAAAAGCGAGAATGACATCAAATTAATGCCCGTGCCTAAATCTGCTAAGGAGTATTTTACTAATATATTGCCAAAAAGGCATGGAATGGAATACCTTACCGGGTCGTTTTGTTTTGGGGGCAATTTATTAGTAAGAGCCGCCGAGCACTCTGCGTTGAGAGAGATACGTGAAATATTCTCTAATTTTTTTTATTATAAAGAAGTTCTTTTAAATATTTCACATACTTAGGCATCTGCGAGATTGCCTTGCAGAAGGGCACATTAATATGAATTTGTTTTAATAATAAAATAAATTTTGTACTGCTCGTCCTTACGCTCACTACTTAACTTATGCGGATATAGCAAGGGCATATTTAAAATAATTTTATCGTTTAAAATCGGTAAATGTGCATTAATCGAAGAAAAGGGAAGAGGGGTCGGAGGAGAAATGTGTACCGGAGGATCGATCCGTCTTGGATCGACAACCTCCTTTCCGCTATGGAGGGTTGTAGCATTGATATTTTCCTGAGGGTTGGGCTCCGTGTTCCCTGGTAGTTCCCCGAGCACATGCTCAGACATCATCCGCGCCAGCTGTCCAACCTGTAGTTCTAAGTTTTTTTGCGATCCGGTGATGTTCCAGATATTTGACTCGTTGGACGAGATATATCTTGAAAAATTTCCTTCCATCAGAGAAGGTTTTGGAAGAGGGGGAGGAGACGAAAATTCGAGCGCAATAGAGTTAGGTGGGCGTTGAGCGTTGTTCGCATTGCTCCATGAGAAGTTGGGGTGGTTCCTCCAACCCGGATTATAGTGGTTACTATACAGATTATTGTTGGGGTTGAAGGAAGGTTGACCCCAATTTCCCACGTAGTCTATAAACTCTTCAACTACGCTTACATTAGAGGGAAATGCCCAAGTGGTGTCTACTAATCGTGAAGAGAATAAGAACCGAACTAGCAATCCATCTAGGCAAGTATACCTTTCGAATTATAGCTAGGGGACACAAGTGTCGTATTAAGATCCGGGAACTATTGAGTAATCTTACTCACACGAAAACTATTATCTTATCGAAAGATTATTTTAGGGTTTGTTAAGACAAAACTAATTGCAATTAAGAAAAGAAATATTGTGCTAAAAAGAGAACTACTTGCAGTTAAATAAAGAGCTACTAAAAGCGATTACAACGAGGGGTTGAAATGATTAAATAGAAAAACACTCGATTGAGAATCACCTCGACAAAAGTTGATTAAAAAATGCGATAATAAACAATATCTTAATAATGTAAAGGTCCTTGACTGTGGAGGTTCCTAAAGCTTGAACACGCTTCTCTCGAACTGAGTTTAGGAAAGTCCTACCAAACTCTCGTCCAAATCGAAGACCTAAAGCTCGCTTTATGCGGTGAACCCCACTATTGGATTTCACTCAAATCCGGGAGATTTAACGTGTGCCTCTCTCGAGGGGTGTGCGCAACTCTCTTTACTCTTGAGCATACACTTCAAACTACGAGCCTCTCGGCTAGCTAAGAGTGAAAACAAAGATGGAAATTATATATCGATGATATAACTCCAAGCATGAATTTTCAAGAGTAAATCGAAGGCCTGAACCCTAAAAAGAAAAGGTAAACTTAAAGCATCATAACTTAATCAACTAGAACCTCGGATCATCAAGATCGAGTACAAGGAGGATTAGTTAATCATGGAGAAGTGGAGGAAGAGAGATGGGTAGAAGATCATTAAGAAAATAAAGTAAAAGGGCACTTTATAATAATGCTAAAAAAGGGATACAACTTTGAAATGATAGATTACAAGTGCATGGAAATGAAATCTTGGCCAACATTAACATTAAGCTACTAAAGAAATTACAAGAGCTATTACAAAGAGGGTACACTAAGCTAGAATTATGAAAATCTTAAAATATGAAAGAGAGAGAGGAAGAACACATGAAAAACTCTAAGAAATAAAAGGGCAGAACCTCCCCTCTCACAACAAAACTTCTACTAGACACAAGGGGGGCCTGAATTTATTAATTTTTTTCTGTGTCGGTCACGCCCCCCTGTCACACCCGAGGAGGGCGTGTCAGGTATGGGGTTGACTTCGGGAATTGAATTCTTGTGGAAATGATGATTGCTTCTGTACAACAGTGGACACGCCCTGGTACACTCCCGTGTAGGGGGGGGGGGGGGGCGTATAAGGCACGTCACATCACAATCAATAGTCGGAAATCCGTCAATCATTTAAAAGGTGGTACACGCCCGTGTAGGGGGGTGGGGGAGGCGTGTCAGTACTGTTGATGTGCAGCAACAAAAAATCTTTAATTGCGATAGCAGGCTTCGGGATCGGGTTACACACCCAGAGATATGCCCAGGGACATACCCAGGGGGGGTGGGGGCATGTCAGGGGGGTGTTTTAGGTGTTTTTCGCGGGATTTGGCTTCTAGATGACTTCTGCCTCGAGAATAGGTTACACGCCCGGGTAGGGCGTGACTCGGGGGCGTATAACAACAAAATTGGCCGAAAGCTGTGAAAACCTGCAAAAAAGAAGAAAAACACATTAGTGGCAATAGTATATACAAAAGGAGGTCAACATATAAGCTTATAAGACATGATTCAAGTATTAAAAACCTTAAAATACCTTAATAGTTTAGACTACAAACGTACTATCAAATTCCCCTAAGCTTAAGCTTTGCTTGTCCCGAAGAAAAGATATAAAAACTAGCTAACATAAAAATTTACTAATCAAAAAGTTCTAATTATGCTTACACAAGTACTATCTGAAATTCTAAGTAGGGAGAAGGTGAAACGTAAACCTAAAACAGTTACTTAGGCATAGTTTAACAATTTATAAACTTTACTAACGAAAATAAATCTTCCAAAATTTTAACAAAATTTTTTAAATAAATTTAAGCAAAGCCACAAAATGAAAAAGCCCATTGAGTTGTTACTAGATCCAAGAGACACATTATAACTATATCAATCAAACAACAAAAAACTAAATTTAAATCCAAAACTTTACTAATCTACTTTTCTTCTTTACTTAGCTAATAAATAAAATTCAAAAATATGAATCAAAAGGGCTTATTAGGACTGAAACGTTTGGTTTAGGATTATGATTAGGAGTGGAATTTAAAGATAAACAAGGAGGCTTTAAAATCACACTAAACCAAAATAAAGAGTTTCAAAAATTTCATCATAAATAAAATATTCTTCTTTCTTTTTCTTTTCCATTTTCTTTTCTTTCCTTTTTTTGAAAACAAAGGACAAATAATTTTTCTTTTCATTTTGAAATTGGCCAAACAAAAGTAAACACTTCTTTTGAGCATACTTTTTCAAGAAGTTTTCCAAAAATATCACAAAATAACCCTATCATAATCATGATTTTTTTTAATGAAACTCAAAAGGTTAGTGTGATTAGATAGGTTGAAAAATTTTAGCTTTGGTGAAAATGAAATGATAAGTGGAGCTATCAATTGAAATCGGAAAAAGGATCAAAAGAGGCTAACTAGGGATACGAATCTTTAGGTTGGCAAGAAGGCTCAAACAAAAACAAAAACGGTCTAAATCATTTTCATGTTTCTAAATTTATCTAAATCATTAGCTTTGAAAATTTTCAAAAAGAAAAACCTTAGATAATAAATGAAGACTAATGAAATTATCGTGAAAATAGAAATAATAAACGACTTGGATCGTCCACATCTACTACACTAATCAAAAGTTGACATTACAAAAATTATCCAAAAATAAAAAGAAAAATAGTGGATGAAAGATTTTTAAGAAAGTAAAAAAAAATAAAGAACGAAAATCATAATAAAAATGTGAGTTTTAGAAAAACATTTCATATTAACATGCTACCGTGAATTAGAAACACAACATGACCAACATTTTACTTGTGAAACATAATTAAAAAGAATGATTAGAAAGATCGTAATTAGCTACGTTGTTATAGGGAATATTGAGAAAAACAAAACAAAAAGCAAGAGGTACTATTGAAATATCAAAATTTGTTTAAACTATTACGGTAAAAACAAATAGTATATATATATATTTTTGATTTTGAAATATTCTCTATTTTTTTGGATTTTTAAGATATTATTTTTTGGATTTTTAAGAGATATATATAAAAAATAAAGACAAGAAAAGGAGGAAATCCTCCCCAAGCTTAAAATGGACATTGTCCTCAATGGAGAATGGAGGTGATGGAGAGAGAGAAATTAAAACAGAAATGAAAGTATAGAATTGAAAAACAGGTACTTCCCCGGATTTATGCGTCGCAAAAGTTAAGTGATGCCGCTCCCCCATGCTTGTGCCTTGGAACTTATTGAAATGTCTTCATTGGACTTTGTCATGGATTCAGCAGCATTGGAGCAGGCGATCGCAGAAGCTTCATCTTGTCGGAGCCGTCCGGGGCAAAAAGTGCAAAATAAAGAAAACAGAAAAATAATTTGGGCTGCCTCCCAAGAGCATACTTTGTTTAAAATGTTGTTTGAGCTTGACGCACAAAATAATATTGTACAAAATAATAATTAAAGTTTTTTACAAAAATAAAAAAAGTCTTAAGTTAGTTAAAGTTCGTGCAGAAGAAACTTAACATTGTTCGGACAGACATCATCATCACCAGAAAAATAGAGTTTAAGACGCTGCCCATTCACTTTGAAATCACCATTATCAGGGTGTGAAATAAACACAGTGCCATACGTAAAAACTTCTTTAACAGAAAATGGCCCAGACCATCGTGACTTTAGTTTGCCAGGAAATAAACGTAAACGCGAATTATATAAAAGAACGTGGTCCCCTGGTTTGAAGGTTTTTTGGTGCCTTAAGTGTTTGTCGTGAAAACATTTCATCCGCTCTTTATAAAATTTGTTATTTTTGTATGCGTAAGAGAGCCACTCGTCGAGTTCATTAAGTTGAAATTTTCGAAAATTACTGACATAGTTTGGATCGAAATTTAAAAACCTTAAGGCCCAAAAAGCACGGTGTTCTAATTCTACGTATAAATGACACGTTTTCCATAAACCAACCGATATGGTGTGCATCCGACGACGGTTTTGTATGCAGTTTAGTAGGCCCATAGAGCATCGTCTAATTTGGTTGACCAGTCTTTTCTAGAAGTGGAAACAGTCTTTTCTAAAATACATTTTATCTCTCTGTTCACTACTTCGACTTGCCCGTTAGTTTGGGTATGATAGGCAGTTGAAAGCAATTATGACTCGGGAGTCGTTAGTAGGAGGAGCTTGGGCCTCAGCCCATCATGAAACATAATCTACAGCAACTAAGATGCATTTGTTCCCGAAGCTAGAAGGAAGGGGGCCAACAAAATCAATTCCCCAAAGGTCGAAAACTTCGCACTCGAGGAAATAATTTTGCGGCATTTCATTTTTATTGGAAATATTGCCGACCGTTGACAAGTATTGTTGATGCACGAAAACGGCACCGCCTAGTTAACGGGTTGTTCGATCTCACAAGCTAGGTGAAGAAGAGGGTAGCGGGGATAAAGGAGAGGTTTGCTGAGAGGAGCATGGAAGGTTAATCAGGTATTGTCAAGAAGATAACTACTTTGATGGTTAGCCTTGCAGGTTGATGCTGAGAGAGGAAAGGGGTTGAGAAGAAGAGAGGGGGCCGCTAGCAGCGACAACAACAAACTTCGCCCACTGTGGCTTAAATGCCACTCTTGCGACGGGCTTTCCTTTGATTATAATTGAAGTTACAGCTTGAGATTGCACCTTTAAAAAGAAAGCAAAAAGGGTAAAATGGGGGAAGCTAGAGGCTAAGGAGAAGAAAAATTCCAGAGGCCGTGTGGGTTGACCAGAGAGGTCAAAAGACTACACGGTTAGCTGATCGGGCAGCTCGCTGGAGTAAGCCGGGCGGACTACTTGATCAAGCTGAGAGAAGAGGAGGAGTTCACGCGGACTGAGAAACCGAGTCCGCAGAACTTGATGCCTTGACCTTGACGTCTCTGCCATGTCTTTGTCGTGCCCTTGAATGAGAGGAATGGGGACCTATTTATAGGTCCAAGGAGGTAACGGTCTTGGTAAAGTCACCCCCGGTGAGTCGGTAAGTTGTGCGAGTATGATGTTGAGTCCGTAGAGTCCACGCCAAGCCACGCGGTCTGGGACTTGCCTTTGGAGCTTGTCCTGCTGCTTGGAAGACTGGGAAGAGTTCGCCCCTACGGTTTTGAGTGAGCCCACGCTGAGTATGCGAGCTGAGGAATTACCAGCCAGCTACTGGGAAGATGCGGGTGCTGGAAATTGAGTGGCGGACTGCGCGATGAGTCTGCCTCTATTATAGGAATAGAAGCAGGTCGCCTGCTGCTGAAAAGCTTGAGCTGGGGTTCATCAATGTAGACGGACTGGACGGTTGGACTTCATGGCGGGTCCGACCAGCCCGCAGCGAACGGGATGTGTCTGCTGAACGTTGTGGGTTTCTGGAGAGCTGGAGCGTCCGCACTCCTTTGACGGACTGAGATAGAGTCTGCAAACTGTGAGTGGAGTTAGGCGACCTGGCGGACTAATGAAGTAGGTCTCCCCTTCTGTTGAAGTCCTCCTCCTATTAGAAAGGCTTGCCGCCCATGCTGGGCGGACTAAGCTTGGCGACCTGGCAGGTCAGACATGCTTGCGAAGTGGAACCAGCTGTTGCTGGCTGGTGGCCTGGGGGCAGGTCGACATTCTTGCTATGCGGCGAGCTAGAGGGTTATCACCGCTACTGCTGATGGTGGGCAGATTGGAGACAGGTCGCCGCTATTGAGACAAGGTGAATATGTGTGGATGGCGATTAGATTCTTCCAAAGCTGGGTATTTCGCGCCTGAGAAGAAGAATGAACCATTTCGCGGTTAGCTTACTTGACCGTGCGACCTATAGGGGCGGACTGAAGAAGTAATCTAGAGCCCTGCAGAATGATTGGCTGCTGCGCGACCTGGGCGGTCAATCCGGGGAGACCGCCCTAGCCGCGTGGACTGAGTGGACAGAGAAGTCTGTCCTCTAATCCTTTAAAAAAGGGGGATGACAGGCCGCGACCTTCAGGGGGAACCTGGAGTAGGCCGTGACTTGCGAGCTGGCTACCTTGGGAGGGATCACCGATTTCTGGGTTAACATAATCTCCGCACTTTTTTAAGTCCCGAAGGAAACTTTGAAAAAGTAGGAGACCCATGAAAATCGTGATCCTTCCCTTGAGAAAAGGAAGGGGTAAGGAGAGATAGAACCTGATGTCTCTCCTCAGAAAAAGTTTGCTAATGCCTGTCTTTTTACTGTAAAAGAAAAAATAAACATAGGCAGAAAGAGGTACATCTTATACGTACCTGGGTTGCTTTTGCAAAATGAAGAAGACATGAATGTCTCCTAATGGGCTCTGCAAAACAATGATGAGAGGAAAGCATAGAAGAATGATAACTTGCAAGTACCTAAAGGATGCTTGCAAGTACCTGTTAACTTCTGCGAAAGGAAGAGTAAGTAACATGTATGAAATGAAACTAAGTTGCAAGTACCTGGATAGAACTTGAAAGTGTTGGCTAATCTCTACAAAAGAAGAGTAAGCAATTGATATGATAAAAAAGTAAATTGCAAGTACCTGGATGGAACTTGCAAGTCTCTGCTAATCTCTACAAAGGAAGAGTA
Source organism: Platanthera zijinensis (assembly GCA_039513925.1). NCBI lineage: Eukaryota > Viridiplantae > Streptophyta > Magnoliopsida > Asparagales > Orchidaceae > Platanthera > Platanthera zijinensis. The sequence goes on from CM077089.1 coordinate 107,982,295, forward strand.
AGTAGCATGTATTAATGAAATTAAGTTGCAAGTACCTGGATGGAACTTGCTAATATCTTCTAATCTCTGCAAAAGAGGAGTAAGCGGCATATATGATAGAAAAGTAAATTGCAAGTACCCGGATGAAACTTGCAAGTCTCTGCTAATCTCTACAAAGGAAGAGTAAGCAGTAGATATGATAGGAAAGTAAATTGTAAGTACCTGGATGGAACTTGCTAATATCTGCTAATCTCTGCAAAAGAAGAGTAAGTAGCTGGTATGTAATGAAATTAAGTTGCAAGTACCTTGATGGAACTTGCTAATATCTGCTAATTTCTACAAAAGAGGAGTAAGCGACATATATGATAGAAAAATAAATTGCATGTACCTGAAGGGAACTTGCTAATATCTGCTAATCTCTGCTAATCTCTGCTAATCTCTGCAAAAGAAGAGTAAGTAGCAGATATGATAGGAAAGTAAATAGCAAGTACCTGCAGGTAACTTGCTAATATCTGCTAATCTCTGCAAAAGGAAAGTAAGCAGTAGATATGATAGGAAAGTAAATAGCAAGTACCTGAAGGGAACTTGCTAATATCTGCTAATCTCTGCAAAAGAAGAGTAAGTAGCAGATATGATAGGAAAGTAAATAGCAAGTACCTGAAGGGAACTTGCTAATATCTGCTAATCATTGCAAAAGAAGAGTAAGTAGCAGATATGATATGAAAGTAAATAGCAAGTACCTAAAGGGAACTTGCTGATATCTGCTAATCTTTGTAAAAGAAGAGTAAGTAGTAGATATGATAGGAAAGTAAACAGCAAGTATGTGAAGGGAACTTGTTAATATCTGCTAATCTCTGCAAAAGAAGAGTAGGTAGTAGATATGATAGGAAAGTAAACAGCAAGTACCTGAAGGGAACTTGCTAATATCTGTTAATCTCTACAAAAAAAGAGTAAGTAGCAGATATGATAGGAAAGTAAACAGCAAGTACCTGAAGTGATTTACTAATATCTGCTAATCTCTGCAAAAGAAGAGTAAGTAGCAGATATATAAAAGAAAACTAAGTCGCAAGTACCTGGAGGGAACCTGCGAATATTGACTGTTGATATGATAAGATATAATTGGATAGAAGAAGGGATAGCCGAAAAATTTGCTATTAACTGAATAGTGATAAAACCACAATAATGATCATCTTGTATAATCAAATATGAAATCCAGATCAGCAAGGTGAAACCATCTTAATTAGACTTCAATAGCATGGATTTTGTTAGTAAATAGAAATAGAATCCTTGATAGAATAAGAGATGCCAAAAGTAAGCATAATCAATTGTCAGCGGATGAAGCTTCTTGAAAGCCGAATATAAAAAATGAGCATAAGAGAGAAAATGCTGCAAATCCTTTTTAGAGAATCAGATTTAACCTGTTAACATGTAAGAAGGCAAAAAACAAAGAAAGGAGGGCTATACCCCGAATATGACCCAAAAAGACTAGATGCTGCCACAGGAGATCACCCGTGGGCCTTATGCATCGCTTGCCTATGAAAAATCATCTAGGGCGTAGTCCTACCTAGAGCGGGCTAGCTGCGCATCCTTTAGGAGGGCATAAATTGAGAGTACCTTAGAGTGTTCGTCCGTTACAATTATGAGATGATCGAAGAGACAAGATTACAGTTGATCGCCATTACTTGCCCAACAATGATCATCGTAACTGTAACATATCCCTTAACGGAGCATAACAGAGCTAACACATGGGACCTCCCTTGATACACACTTTGTGTTAGATAACGGCTAGGATCCGATGTCTGAAGTCCACCATCATAGATTGAATGGCCCCACTACACATATGCGAACACTCCCCACTATATGTGGTCATCATGGTCTTACGCCGGAGAACAATCCATGGATGGAACAACAAGACTTGATGATATCTCATTGGTTCAGCGATCTCTTTGGCAAAGAGTAAAAGAAGAGGAGGAAGCACTCCATAAAGGGAAAAGTGTCAGTATGAGATCTCTGACGTAAACTTTATTGAAATGAAATGAAAGAACACTTAGAAGTGTTGCAAAAGAGAATGTTTGAAGAGTAAAGAAAAAACAAATAGTCATGATCACGAGGAGCATTTGGAACTGAGATGTCCTCCTACTCAGAAAAATCTTTCGAAGGCGCCTTTGTCATCGGCATCGATGCAATCACTAATATTGACGTTGGGGTGACTGTTGATCTGACTCACTCCCTTTGAGAAGCAAGGCACGTCTGCTACTTCTTTGCCTTTTGAAGTTGACGGATCAGAGTGATCATCCTTTGGGAGTAGATCACGCATCTTACCCTGCCTCAGCATCTTTTGTACAAGTTGACGAAGCGCTCGACAGTTTTCAGTTAAATGCCCACTTTCTTTGTGAAACTCACAGAACGGATCTGAGTCTTTTGATCTTTGATCTATCAGCTGGTAAGGCTTCTTGAAATTAGCCCTACCTTTCATGATTTGACTCACTTATAGCATGGCCTCATCTAGCTCGGACTCTAGCAAGTCATCTTCTTGCTGGTGATGAACTGCAGCTATTAGCGGAGCTAGTGCTGGCAATAGTAACAATTGATCTTGGGCACGATCCTGGCTCGGGAAGGGGTGTCGATGACGTTGAAATATCCTCCACTTCCTTGAGTAGGATGGAAAATATTTCTGAGGAGACCTCAGAGGCTGTTTGTAAGAAGAAGAATCTTTCTCTGCTATAAGCCTGGAGACGAAGTTAGGATTGCTTTTCTCACCGTGGATGTAAGAGTTGGCTAAACCAATCAACTCTTGATGTGTCCTTGGAGCTCAGACGTTAGCTTCAAACTTGAGTGGTCCTTCACGTAGGTCGTGAATAAGAGCCACTCGATATAATTCTTGATCGACGATCTCAATGTCCAAGATCTCTTTCTGAAAATGATCCACAAAATGAGACCAAGTCTCATTCTCTCACTGCTTTATCTCAAAGAGGGCTTTTGGACCACCCTTTCTCTTCGTTAAAGTAGAGAATCTGAGCAAGAACTCCCTTTGCAGATCAGCAAAGGAAAAGATAGACTGAGGGCGTAGTCCATAGAACCAATCCCTCACTTGACCATCAAAGGTTGCTACAAGGAGTTTGCATTTGGTAGAATTTGAGAGGGTCTTTAGAGCAACGACTGATTCAAAGGCTTGAAGGTGCTTCATTGGATCAGTGTCTCTAGTGTAAATGGGAAACCGTGTCTCTCTGAAGTTAACTAGAGTTGGTTCATGTCGAATATTTTCTAAAAATGGTGACGGATCATCCCGCTCTCCTGCAACATAAGGAAAAATGGGAGCATAAATTATTACTACAAAAGGAGGAGGAGGATAGAAGGGAAAAGCTGCTGGAGGAGGAGCAAAGGCAGGAGCTGGATGGTAGGGATGACTTCCCTGAAATTTTAGGAATCTAGCTAGACTTCCTCTGGCAGCTTCTCGGAAAAAGTTTTGAAGAGCTATGAACTCATCGCTTTGAGATCGCAATGGGGCTGCAGGCCCTTGCGGAAAGGTTGGTGGGTAAATAGGAGGATAGACCGGTGGGTATGCCAGTGATAAACTTGAGGAGTCTCCAATGCTGGTACTTGAATGATTGGAGGAACTGGTGCTGCTGCAGATTGCATTTCTAATCGTTGAGTAATAGCAACTAGAGTACGGTTGATTGCTTGAAACTGTTGGGTAGTTTTTTTACGCGATTGCTCCAAGGCTTCCCAAAGAGGATCTTCACCAGGACTAGAAGCAAGATTCTCGGTTGATTGATGGTTTGACATGAGTAACCACTGATTTCACTGTCTGATCGAGATCTGAAGGCCGCGTGTCAACCTTCCTGCCAGGATTTACATAGTTTGAGTTTTTTTTCTGTTGATGCGCGAAAACGACATCGGCTAGTTAACGGGTTATTCAGTCTCACAAGCTAGGTGAAGAAGAGGGTTACAGGAATAGAGGAGAGGTTTGCTGAGAGCAACCAGGAAGGTTGATAAGGTACTGTCGAGCAGACAACTACTTTGACGGTTAGCCTTGCAGGTTGATGCTGAGAGAGGAAAGGGGTTGAGAAGAAGAGAGGGGGCCGCTAGCAGCGACAACAACAGACTTCGCCCGTCGCGGCTTAAATGCCACTCTTGTGATAGGCTTTCCTTTGATTATAATTGAAGTTATAGCTTGAGATTGAAACTTTACACAAAAAGCAAAAAGGGCTCAAGGGGGGAAGCTGGCGGCTAAGGAGAAGAAAAATGCCAGAGGCCACGCGGGTTGACCAGAGAGGTCGGCAGACCACGCGGTTAGCTGATCGGGTAGCTCGCTGGACTAAGCCAGGCATACTACTTGATCAAGCTGAGAGAAGAGGAGGAGGTCACGCAGACTGAGAAACCGAGTCCGCAGAACTTGATGCCTTGACCTTGACGTCACTGTCGTGTCTTTGTTGTGCCCTTGAATGAGAGAAATGGGGAGTTATTTATAGGCCCGAGGAGGTAACGGTCTTGGTAACGTCAACCCTGGTGAGTCAGTAAGTTGTGCGAGTACGATGTTGAGTCCGCGGAGTCCGCGCCAGGCCACGCGGTCTGGGACTTGCCTCTGGAGCTAGTTCTGCTGCTTGGAAGACTGGGAAGAGTCCGCCCTTGCTGTTTTGAGCGAGCCCGCGCCGAGTATGCGAGCTGAGGAATTACCCGCCTGCTGTAGGGAAGATGCTGGTGCTGGAAGCTAAGTGGCGGACTACGCGATGAGTCCGTCTATGTTAAAGGAATAGAAGCAGGCCGCCTGCTACTAAAAAGCTAGAGCTGGGGTTCATCAATATAGACGGACTGGATGGTTGGACTACACGGCGAGTCCGCCCAGCCCGCGGTAAACGGGATGTGTCTGCTGAACGTTGTGGGTTGCTAGAGAGTTGGAGAGTCCACACACCTTTAGAAGTCTGAGATAGAGTCCGCGAACTGTAAGTGGAGTTGGGCGATCTAGCAGACTTACGAAGAAGGTCTCCCCTTCTGCTGAAGTCCTCCTCCCGTCGAAAAGGCTTGCCGTCCATGCTGGACGACCTAGGCTTGGCAACCTGGCAGGTCATGCATGCTGGCAAAGTGGAACCAGCTGTTGCTAGCTGGCGGCCTGGGTGCAGGTTGCCATTCTTGCTATGCGGCGAGCTAGAGGGTTGTCGCCGCTGTTAATGGTGGGCGGCCTGGAGACAGGTCGCCACTGTTGAGATAAGGTGAATATGTGCGGATGGTGATTGTAGTCCGCCAAAGCTGGGTAGTTCGCGCCTGAGAAGAAGAATGAACCATTGCGCGGTTAGATGACTTAACCGAGCAGCCTGTAGGGGAGGACTGAGGAAGCAGTATGCAACCCTACAGAACAAGAGGCTACTGCGCGACCTGGGTGGTCAGTCCGGGGAGACCTCCCTAGCCGCTCAGACTGAGCGGACAAAGAAGTCTGTCCGCCCATCCTTAAAAAAAGGGGTCTGATAGGCTGCGACCTTCAGGGGGAACCTAGAGCAGGCCGCGACTTGCGAGCTGGCTATCTTGGGAGGGATCGCCGATTTCTGGGTTAACAAGTATCACAAATACTCACAAAAGTTTTCGAGTTTTTAAAGAGGCTAGGCCAGTAAAAACCTGCCCAAAGCACTTTATGAGCGGTACGAGCAGCTTGATAGTGACCACCAGTCTATCCTTCATGTAAGTGTTTTAGAATTTCCTGTCCTTCTTCAAAAGAAACACATCTCCTTATCACATGGTTCACACAAACTCGGAAAAGATGCGGGTCCTCCCAAAAGTAGTTCTTCAACTCAGAAAAGAATTTCTTCTTTTACTGAGAGGAGAACTCCTTCGGGAGGACACGTGCCACTAAATAGTTGGCATTGTTTGCAAACCAGGAGGAAGGAGAAGTGTTAATAGAAAATAGCTTTTCATCTGGGAAGAAATCATTAAACGTTTTTTCATCTAAATTTTCTATATACAGATTATCTAGGCAAGAGAGATGATCGGCAGCCAAATTCTCGGCCCCCCTCTTATCGCAGATTTCTAAGTCAAACTCCTCGAGGAGTAAGACCCAGCATATCAGGCGCGGCTTGGCATCCATCTTATCAAGTAAGTACTTTACGACCGAGTGGTCTATGAAAACTTTAATTTTTGAAAGCATAATATATGGCCGAAATTTATCGAAGGCAAAGACAGCAGCTAGGAGCTCCTTCTCCGTCGTGGTGTAGTTTTCTTGTGAAGATGTGAGTGTTTTACTTGCGTAATTAATGGGGTGGAGGTTTTTAGATATTCGTTGTCTTAATATGGCTCCCACCATGAAACTACTCGCATCGCACATTATCTCAAAGGGAAGGTCCCATATTGGAGCTATCATAATTGGTGCATTAATTAATTTATCTTTAATTATTTCAAAAGCAGATAGATAAAGATCATCAAAAATAAATGGGGCGTCTTTTCTAAGAGTTGAGTAAGGGGTTTGGTGATTTTGGAGAAGTCTTTTATGAAATGACGGTAAAAGCTAGCATGATCTAGGAAACTTCTTATAGCTTTAACATTCATAATGTTGAAGCAAAAATTTTACCTCAACGAGAGTTCAAAAATAGGGGCGTAGCCAACACCTACTTTTCCCAAGCTCCGACCCCTGACTGGCTGAAAAGGACCTAGAACTGACCTAAAGCCTCAGTAGGGAGGTCCCACCTCTAACCCAGAAGATCTCTGAGAGCTTCCCATCTAAAGCCAAAAGCTGAACTTGGAGCTCCTCAGAAAGCACTAGAAGATCTTAGAGAAATATGTAAGCTTGCTTTCTGAAGAGCCCCTATGGGTCTATTTATAGTCTTTTGCTGCCCTGAAATTACAAAATAACCCCTGGCTGGTCTGCCAATAGCAAAATCCCACTGTCATGAAATACTCAATGCAGACCCTGAGGGCATATAGGTAATTTAACCGAGGGTAACTAGGTAATTTCTCCCTGGGCCCCACCCGGCGAGAACCACTATGCCGAGAATTGAACATTACCGAGAACTCACCCGCCCTTACTCGTCGGGAGCTAAAAAAGATGCCGAAGAATGCCTCGGACCAAGACAGTTCCCGCCTTTTGCGAGGCGCGAGCCTTCTCGCCCATCGCTGGGCAGAAGCAGATCTTGGCTGGTTCTTGAGCGCGAGCGTTCCAACCCACTCCTAGGCAGGAGCTCTTCTGTTCTGAGGCCCAAAGTGAGCCCGAAGCTAGTCCAAACCTGACCCTCAACACCTCTGGGTCCCACTCAACGAATATAGGGTTGTACACAATCCCCGCTCTTTTCGAGCCAGCCCTGCGCTTGAAAAGACATGTCCAACCCGTAAATATTCGCTGAGCACGTGTCGTCCTGAAAAGATAATCTTTTGGTGGGCCATCCCGTGGCTATATATGTGCGTTGATAGATGTCCATAAATCTGTCCCTGCCAATTGCTGCCCCGTGTATGAGCTCTCGCGTGGTCTCAAGATGCGTTCCAAACATGTTGACAAGCCTCTCTCGTAGAGCCTTCAAGACCGCATTGACGCGGCGCAGGCGCAAGCCTTTAAGAATAACCCCTTGATAGCCCCTGGCTTGCGAGAACGAAGCCAGCCGCTAAGCCCTCTCAACTGAAGAAGAAGAAAGCAAAATCGGTCAGGCGAGACCTTCTGCGCGAGAACCAGGGATCATCTACCCCATCCCCAAGTCGCGCGGATAATCCTTCCCCTCTGTAGAAGGTACGCCTTTCTGTCTTGCTGATTACCAAGACTATGAACTGATTAGGCAGAAGGATCAACCACTGATATGCAGTACTTCTCGCAGGAGGTGGTTCAAGATGATGGCGCGGGTCCCTGCTGGTGCCCCCAGACTCAGCATCTCGGCTTCCCGGTGATCCACCATGGGTCCCGGAGGCCACTCCTCCTGCTGACCCTTCAAGAACTCCAAGTAACCTTTTATCCCTACTGCCCTCTTTTTATCGTTCCAATCACAACATTCCAATCTGTTGAACTGACTTCCCGCAGCGCCAGCTTCCTCCAGCTCGGGTCTCACCACCCGGGAAAACGAAAAAGCAGCTGCTAACTTAGTCACCCAAGCGGCTAATCCCTCCCTACTGCCGGGAGGGATGGCCACCGAACCCTCCGTATCTTCAAAGGAGGCCAGCCACCACGCGAGAGAGGACGACTCCCCCTGCTCCTGGCCAGGTCGGGATCACCTCACACAAGACCTTCCTCCCAGGGCGAGGAAAATCGCTCCACCTCCTTTTTGGAAAGGAGACTGAGGGGGAGTCTGGGCCTTCTCGCCTGCCGCCGGCCGGTTGCTCTCGCCACACTGCAGGTATGCGAGGTACTATCATAGACTTTACTTTGCTCTCGCCATAACCAGGGAACTTTGCTTTTTCCAGGGGATGTGGACCCGGGAGCGGAAGCCGACGAGGAAGATGAAGATGAAGATGAAGGTGGAGAGGAAGGGGAGGACGCCGAGAGCTCCCCATTTCCTTCTTCTGATGAGATGGAAGAAATCCTGGACGATGCCGGGAACGTCAAGAGATGGCGGAAAAGTATAGCGGCAATCCTGTCGAAGCTCGTGCGGTGGGAGCGAGCCAATGCCTCTGCGGTGAAGGAACATTGCGAGATGGTGGAGCAAAGGCTGGAGGCCCTCGAGCAGGATTATAACTTCCTGGGCGAGACGGAGCAGGAGGATATGCTTACCGTCGTGTCGTCCCCAGGGCGGTGTATTGTGTGGATTCGAGACCAGGCACGCCGGATTAACCTTGGATGCACCACCCTATCTTCTTACTTCAACCCATGAGCTCCTCCGAGGACTAGAAGGAGAGAACGATGGCGATGGAGATGGGAACCATACTAAACAACGGAGTCTCGCCTCCCTCATCCCTTGGCCTACCTTTCTCGCAATGCACCCCTTTTTTAATTTGAACCTTGACTGCTTGAGAATTTATTATTATTATTTGTTATGCGGCTCTCTCCCGGCGAGAGCCCCTCTTTTTTCTATTTATACTTCATTGCTCTTTTTCATGCTGTTACATTGGGGGAAGGCGCGAACCCAAGTCGTCTGTCAATCGCCACCACCTATGAGCCGAAACCTTATCATTGGCTTAGGTGCCCAAGGTATGTCAGGGTGGAAAACGAGGTGCCATCTCCTCGGGACATGGCGATCGTACCCTTGCCATTTTTTGGGGGAAATTATCATTACTACGATTTTCTATAAATAGGCCGGTCCATCCACCACATTTATTTCTCCGATCCGGAACCCTTGTCCTCCTTCTTGCTGCTCTCGCGCCTTGCCGAGACCTTCCCTCGCTTCCGCCACCTTCTCTCATTCTCTCCATTCTCCCCGAGTTTTCGCCTTCAACCTTTTAACCACGATGCCGGGCGAGAGCGAAGGACGCTCCAACTGTGCACAAGCCTTCCGAAGGTACCAGTTCTCTCCTTACCGACTGACCATGGACGAGTACCACCTGATCACCTCACGCTACATCCCTGCCGGTTTCTCCGCGAGAAACCCGGGCAATGATGATAGGGTAAATCTCATGGGAGAGGGAGAGCTCGCCATCCCCCTCAAGCATTTTGAGGCGGGCTTCCGCCTCCCCCTCTGGCCCGAGATTTGCCAGGCCCTTTGCTACTATGGGGTGGTTCCCGCCCAGCTCAACCCTAACTCAGTTTCCATCCTGGTAGTGTTCATCTGTTACATGCGATCATAGAGGATTGAGTTCAGCCTACCTATCTTTCGGAAGCTGTTCGTCTTCCGGGCTAAGGGCGGGGTAGTCTTCTTCTCCGGTCAGTTGCTCAAAACCTGTGGTCTCGCAAACAAGCATCACCACTTGGGCGAGAAGTTCGTCTATGTTTCCGGCGACTTCGGATATGTGCCCCTCGCGCCAGTCTAATACGACGCCGCCGCATACAAGCCGCCCAATCTGGGGTCGCGCGAGAGCGCCCTCCCGGAGTTCTTCGGGACCAAGGACTTCGACATCAAATTTCTCAGGCGAGACATCGACTCTCTCCTGGACGTGCCTCTTGGTGAAATTATGGTCTCGCCTTTAGCTTGGCATTCCATACTCTAAAATATAGCGTTGAATGTTGTCGACTTTGCAGGAGAGCGGGAAATCCCTTGGCGCCAGCCGTTTGCCGAGACCAAGACTGCGAGAGATCCACTGGCACATGCGAAAACTGCCGCTCTCGCCTGCCAAGATGAGCTGGCTCCTCCCCCTCGGTCTGGTGTCGGGAAGAGAAAGCCAGACACCTTTTCATCCAATCCGCTAAAAAAACCAAAGCCAACTGCCGCAGACAAGGGGAAGTCCGTGGCGGCCTCTCCCTCTTGACCTGCCGCCGAGGGTCGATCTCTCACCGAGATCTTGTTGGCAGCTGGGGAGGCAATCACTACCATTAGGACCACCGTTAGGGCCCCTGTCGAGAGCCTACTAGGCGCAGGCAGGACTAGTGACAAGGGGGTAGCCTCCGAAACCTCTGCTCAGGCCCCACTAAAGCAAGTGCCAAAGGGGCAGCAGAACTTCAGCATCGGTGTGAAGTCTCTGGATGTGGAAGGGAAGCCTCTGCTCCAGTGGGATCCTGAGACCAACAAGGTCTCCATCTTTACCCTCCTCCCCAGTTGGGCAAAGCGTGACGAGGTCACCGACAATGCTTTCACTCTGGGCTACGACCTTTACAGCCGGGAGGATGCCAGTATCTTTGACCAAATGTCGACTCGGCTCCTGGCCCTTGAATCCATCCGTGCCTTACTGTACGGGTTTGAGCTCGCGCATATGTGTGCACATTGGAGCATCACAATCGACCGTAACTTTGGTGAGATGCTCAAGGCGAGAGACCAGGATGCAGCCCGTGCAGCAGCCCTAGAGGTCGAGCTGGTGGATGCTCAACGCCTTTTATCCTTGTACCCGGCGGATGAGGTAAGCAAGATCTTTCAAGGCATTCTCTCTCGCCCTTGTAATCAATAGCCCGTCACTCCTCTGTATCTACTAGTTTTTTCCTTTATGCATGATTCTGCCGAGAGTACAGTGCTTCGCACGCAGCTGGCCGGGGTGGAGTGCGTGAACATCTTGCTGAAGGGCCAGCTCCGGCGCATGGAGGCGGCTGTGGCTGCGGTCTCGCCCCCTCCTTCGCTGGACGAGAGGCTGAGGAGCCGCCACTTCTCAGAATACGATATCAATAAGTTGTTGCAGACCAACGCCCAAGCAATTGCCAGACTTACAATAGAGACGTTACGGGACGTGGGGTGTCTGAATGAGGGCGGCAAAACCATCATCGCCCGCCAGCTTCTCCCGTGGATCTTCGAGCCCATCCCTAATCCCCCGGGCGCACCTGACTCCCCGCCCTCAGATGTCCCGAAATCTTCCACTGCTGCTGGCGAGACATCCGGGGAGGGTTCTGGCGAGAGCTCGAGCGGGGGTTATAGCGCGTCCCTCTGATGGGTTTCTTCCCACCTATATTATACATGTTTGTATAGTGATTGACTTTTTACCTGTGTTGTATGGTGTCGAATGCTTCTCATGCACGCTCTCGCTGAGGCCCTCAGTCTCCCTAGGATAGTCGTCCCCCCTTAGTGATCAATAGGTGGAGACCTGCCGAGAGCTCAAGGCCCAGCGTGCCGTTTTGGAGTGCCTTCCTCCGAGACCCTTTTGTCGGGAGCGCTGACTGTAGGTTCTTGAGGGGGGGGGGGCGTCGCCCCCTTCACCTCGCGTGAGTGAATGGAGTTTTTCGCCTAGGGCTCCTCACCGAAAGCCTTCCTCCCGGGAACTCCCTCTGCCGAGATCCTCTTAGCCGAGACCTCTTGGCCGAGACTTCTCTTGCCTGAGGGGGTTTTCAACCTTTTTCTTCTGCCTTCCAGGTGTGCTTCCTGTCCTACCCAGAAGGCCCTGTCAGCGAGTCCACCTGGGTCCGAGCCTCGCTCGGGGTAGTGCCAAAGTTGCCAAGTCAAAGTGCCTCAAAGAACATATCCGAGAACAAGCCCTCCCCCCATGTATACCTACAGCCCTGCCCAGCTGATGAGAGCCTGAGCGGCGAGTCTACCCAGGGCCGAGCAGCACTCGGGGTCCCTTACCCCCACAGGCAAGCCTTCGGGCCTGCAAGCGTGATGAGAGCCTGCCCAGCAGGTCTACTTGGGGCCGAGCCGATCTCGGGGTAGTGCAAACATCCAAGCTGAAGCATCTCCACGAACCAAACTTCTCCCCCACAGGTGAGCCTTCAGACCTGCCAGCTAGATGAGAGCCTGCGCAGTGGGTCTGCCTGGGGCCGAGCAGAGCTCGGGGTAGTGCAAAAGTCTCCAAACTGAAGTATCTCCAAGAACCAAACCTCTCCTTCACAGGCGAGCCTTCAGACCTGCCAGCTAGATGAGAGCCTGCGCAGTAGGCTTACCTTGGGCTGAGCCGAGCTCGAGGTAGTGAAAAAGTCTCAAAACTGAAGCATCTCCAAGAACCAAACCTCTCCCCCATAGGCGAGCCTTCGGACCTGCCAGCTAGATGAGAGCCTGCGCAGCGGGTCTACCTGGGGCCGAGCTGAGCTCGAGGTACTGCAAAAGTCTCTGAACTGAAGTATCTCTAAGAACCAAACCTCTCCCCCACAGGCGAGCCTTCGGACTTGCCAGCTAGATGAGAGCCTGCGTAGCAGGTCTACCTGGGGCCGAGCCGAGCTCGGGGTAGTGCACAAGTCTCCAAACTGAAGCATCTCTAAGAACCATACCTCTACCCCACAGGCGAGCTTTCAGAACTGCCAGCTAGATGAGAGCCTGCACAACGGGTCTACCTATGGACGAGCTAAGCTCGGGGTAGTGCAAAAGTGTCCAAACTGAAGTATCTCCAAGAACCAAACCTCTCCCCCACAGGCGAGCCTTCAGACCTGCCAGCTAGATGAGAGCCTGCGCAGTAGGTCTACCTAGGGCCGAGCCGAGCTCGGGGTAGTGCAAAAGTCTCCAAACTGAAGTATCTCCAAGAACCAAACCTCTCCCCCATAGGCGAGCCTTCAGACCTGCCTGCTAGATGAGAGCCTGCGCAGCGGGTCTACCTGGGGCTGAGCCAAGCTCGGGGTAGTGCAAAAGTATCCAAACTAAAGTATCTCCGAGAACCAAACCTCTCCCCCTCAAGCGAGCCTTCGGACCTGCCAGCTAGATGAGAGCCTGCGTAGCGGGTCTACCTGGGGTCGAGCTGAGCTCGGGGTAGTGCAAAAGTCTCCAAACTGAAGTATCTCCAAGAATTAAACCTCTCCCCCACAGGCGAGCCTTCGGACCTGCCAGCTAGATGAGAGCCTGCGCAGCGGGTCTACCTAAGGCCGAGCCGAGCTCGGGGTAGTGCAAACATCCGACCCTTCTATCAACCGCATTCCACCACAGGTAAGCCCAAAGAAATAACAAGTTAGTGAACATGATATAATAACTTGACTTTAAATACACAGTTTCACCTTCACCCATCGTGGGTTGAAATGTTTTAAATCATCACCACTCCAGGTGTGGCTCCTGGATCTCCCCTCCATATCCTGGAGGTGACAACCTCCCACTCTTAGAACCCTTTCAACAATGTAGGGTCCTTCCCAATTTGGATTGAGCTTGCCAATGGGGGCTGATCTTCCTGCAGCATCTGATTTCTTTAACACTAGATCTCCTTCTGCGAACTGTTTGATCCTGATGTGCTTGTAAAAGTATCTTACCATTCGTCGCTTGATTTCCTCCTGCCTGATAGCCGCGATATCACGTAGCTCTTCCACCATATCTAATGAGAGGCACAACTCCTCCTCATTCTCCAACCTCCAAACATCATCTCCTTCTCTCGCGGCCGTGAGCCGCGGGGATCGAACCTCAAACTCCACTGGCAGGACCGCCTCATACCCATGAGAAAGTTTCAAGGGGGTCTCACCGGTAGCCATGTTCGGGGTCGTTCGCAGGGCCCATAGAACTGAGGGGAGCTGTTCCACCCAATTCCCCCTCAGGTTCTCCACCTTCTTCTTGAGTAAGTTCACGATGATCTTGTTCGCCGCCTCCACCTGGCCGTTGATCCTAGGGCGGTGGATGAAGGCAAACCTGAGGTCTATCCCCAGGTGGGTGCAGAAGCTTATGAATTCCTCGCTGTCAAACTGGGAACCATTATCCATTACTTTCGCCTGGGGTAGCCCATGCCTGCATATGATCTCTCCCCAAACAAAGTTCCGGATGACCTGGGAGGTGACCTTGGCTAGTGTCTTGACCTCCAACCACTTGGAGAAGTAGTCAATCATGACTAGGAGAAACCTCCTCTGCCCGCTAGCTGGAGGGAAGGGCCCAACTAGATCCATCCCCCAGATGGCGAAAAGCCATGGTGCCGTGATGCTTCAGAGCCTTTGAGCCGGCAAGAGTTGGAGGGGAGTGTACAACTGACACTTTCGGCACCTACTTGCAAACTCAGCCGCATCCTTCCTTAGGGTCTTCCAGAAATACCCTTGCCTTACCACCCTTGCTTCCAACGTCCTTCCCCCCGAGTGACTGCCGCACTCTCCTGAATGCACTTCTTCCAGGATCCTCAGAACTCTTTCTCGGTCACACACCTTTCCAGAAGTCCTGACAACATCTTTCAATGCAACCCTCCCTCCAGTATTAGGTAATGGGCTGCCTTATGACTGAATCCTTTGGCATCCTTAGTCCCTTCCAAAAGCTCACCTATGGTCAGAAAGGTCACCAAGGGGTCCACCCATGAGGGTTGCCGATCTACCTCCATCAATTCTCCTTCCTCGATTGTAGGTCGAAACAACTCGGTCAGGGTTCCTCCCCACCGAGGTCCAAACTTAGCAACCGATCGGTAGCTGCGCTTTCTTCCCTGGGAACGTGTTGGATCGAGAACGTCCAGAACCCTCCGATGATCACCCTTACCTTGGACAAGTACTTTTTAAGAGTGGGCTCCCGGGCTTCAAACTCTCCCCGGACTTATGATCCTACCACCAACGAGTCCGTAAAGGCTTCCACATCCTGGATCTCAAGCTTCTTTTCCAAATGGAGGCCGGCTATCGCGACCTCATACTTTGCTTGGTTATTAGTCACCAGAAAGTGCAAGACCACTGCTTATTCTATAGTGACCCTCTGAGGGCTTATCAACACCACTCCTCCCCCGAGGGAATGCTTTCCCGAGGCCCCATCTACCACTATCTTCCATGCCCTCTGCGGCTGCGGCTCCTCGGCTCTGACCTCAAAAACGTAGTCGGCCAAGAAGTCAGCCACCACTTGCGCCTTGATGGAGAGCCTTGGGACAAACGAGATGTCAAATTCGCTAAGTTCAATAGACCACTTGGCCAATCTGCCTGAGTTTTCTACTCCTTCAAAGATCTTGTAAAGGGGATGGTCCATCACCACTTTGATCGAATGGGCTTGGAAATATGGTCAAAGCTTCCTTGCTGAAAAATCAAAGCATATGACAGCTTCTGTAAGATGGGATAGCGGAGCTCCGACTTCTTCAGGGTCCTGCCAACGTAGTAGATTGGTAGTTGTTTCTTTCCCTCTTCCCTAACCAGAATGGAGCTCACAGCCTCGGCTCCTACTCCAAGGTATAAGGCTAGATCTTACCCCTCCTTCAAGCTTTGAAGTAGCGGAGCCTGGGAGAGCTGCCTCTTCAGCGCTTGAAAAGCCTCTTCATATTCGGCAGTCCACTCACACCTTTGATTTCCCCCGTAGCACCTTGAAGAATGAAGAGCACTTCCTCCCCCGACCTGGAGAGGAATCTGCTTAGCCCGGCTAGCTTGCCTGTTAAGCGCTGGACCTCCTTGGCATTGCGCGATGACTCCAGCTCCAGGATGGCCTTCACCTTGTTCGGGTTAGGTTCTACCCCGGTCGGGGTGAGGAGGTGCCCTAGGAACTTCCCGCGGCTTGCCCCGAAGACACACTTCGAGGGGTTCAGCCTCATCTTTGACCTCCGTAGGGTAGCGAACGTCTCCTATAGGCCCTGTAGGTGTGAGCCCATACTCTTGCTCTTGACAATCAAGTCATCGACGTAGACCTCCAGGTTCCTCCCCCTTTGACCCTGGAAGAGCCGATCCATCATGCATTGGTATGTAGCTCCTGCATTCTTCAGCCCAAAGGGCATCATCTTATAGCTGAAGCACCCCTCCCTCGTGAGGAAGGAGACATCCTTGACATTAGGAGGGTTCATCCGAATCTGGTGATAACCTGAAAAGCATCTAAGAAACTCAAAATAGAGAAACCAATGGCTGAATCAACCAGCGCGTCGATTCTAGGCAAGGGGTAACAATCCTTGGGGCATGATTTATTCAATAAGGAAAAATAAATACACATTCGCCACTTACCTCCTCCTTTTTTACCATTACCACGTTGGAGATCCAGCCTGGATACTGGAACTCCGAGAGTAAGCCAGCCTCCAGAAGCTTCTTGACCTCTTCGCGGATGGGCTCCTCCAGCTTGGCGGTGATGGTCCTCATCTTCTAGCGAATGGGGTGCGTCCGGGGGTCTAGGTTCAGGCGATGGCATCCCATATCCACATCGATGCCCGACATGTCCACCGGGCTCCAAGCAAAGATATCGACGTTGCTCTGGATGCAGGCATGCACTCGCTCCCGATCCTCGGGACTTAAGCCCCCGCTGAACCGCACCCTCTACACCCATCCTGCGCTGGTGAAGACCTCCATCTCCACCACTTCCTCAGCCAGCTCCAGCCGCGATTGCTACCAGCCATCCCTCGTCTCTTTCTCCTGCCCAAAATCTTCCTCCCCTCCTTCCTCTTCAACCTCCATCGCCTTCTCCAGGCTCTCCTGCTATAACTGCTCGACCTCCACGCCCCTCTAGGACTCCCTCTCAACTTCTTCTTCTTCTTCTTCTCCTCGCTCCTCCTCTACCTCCATCGCCTCCTCTAGGCTCTCCTCCTGCTGCTGCTCGACCTCCACGCCCCTCTAGGCCTCATGCACTCCTCCATTTTTTTCGTCCGGGTTCGCCTTCTCCTCTCCAAAAACCTCCTCCTGCTTTGCCATCTCCCTCTCCAGCCCTTCCGCCTCTTCCATCCAAGACACAGTGTTGGCTGCTGTTATGTAACACTGCCTTGCCACCTTCGGGTCCCCAAGATACTAATATGCACCCCTCCGTTGTTGAACTTGAGGCACTGATGGAATGAGGAGGGGATGCAACGAAAGGCGCTGATGAGGGGACATCCGAATATGGAATTGTAATTGCTTGGGGAATCCACTATCATGAACCTACAGTTCCGTGACATGCCCCCAACTTCACATGCAAGCCTATCCCTCCTTCTACCTCCTTCCTCTCTCCAGAAAACCCAAATAGTGGTCCATCCGAAGCCAAGACCCTCTTTCCCTCGACCTTCATCTCATCGAAGGCCTTCTTGAAGATCACATTCATAGAGCTACCTTTGTCCATCAGTATCCTAAAGACCATGAAGTTCTCCACCACCGTCTGGATCACCAGGGCGTCACAGAATAGATCCTCGTAGTCCGGCATGTCTGCTGATGAGAAGGTGATTTTTTCTTCCAGAGGGGGAGCCAAGGAGGCCTAGGCGACCCCCCTTCGGAACATGGTTTGAAGGCTCCCCTTCCGAGTTTCCTCAATCCCAACTCCTTCATGGATCACTTTGATCCCTCCTCGGGTCCCCACATCTACCTGGTCCTCGCACCTGTCTTCCCCATCTACCTGCTGCACCTCCACAATCCTTATCGGCGGATCCTGCCTCCCCAGCCCCTAGCTTCTCTCATCTCCAAGAACTCCAGACAGGTGGCCGTTGCGTGTCCTTACTTCTGCTAGAATTCACAGAAGAGCAACGCCGCCCTGCCCCCTCTTCCTTCTCCTCCTCCTCTTCTCCCGGCTCCTCCTCAAACTCCTCTCCTTGCTCCTCTACCTTTGTCGAACTCTATGGCCTCTTGCGGCTACGGGAGGTGACCCCTTGGCCCCTACCTCCACACCGGTTGATCAATCCTCCTCGGCTTCGGGAAGTTGTCTCTTCCCTGAAAGCCTCCTCCTTCACCCTGGGGGCGACCCTCCTGGGGCCTCCAACCCAACCAGTTGTTCATCTCCCGGGCCCCCATCCATAATGCTGCCCCTGCCCTCAGGGTTCTTCCCTCCTTCTCTCTTCTCTCTGCTCCCTCGGCTCCCTCAGCCTCCCTACTGCTGGTTCCTTCACATCGTCCTCCGCCAACCGGGCCAGCTTTCTGGCAAAAACTGGATTGGCCCTTTCAAAGTCTATCTCCTTCGCTGCCCTCTCCATGAGCTCCTCAAAAGAGAGGGGGAGCACTCTTTTCAACTCCATGCTGAAGAATCCTAGCCTCAGCCCCAGGGTGAAGGCGAGCATCAGTGCATACCCTGGGACCTCCAAAACCAAGAGGATCTCTTCCTGAAACCGGTCAACGTAATGACCCAGCGTCTCATCTCGCTTCTGCCTCACCGCAAACAGGCATTCTACCTCCTTCTTCTGCTTCTTCGATGTTGAGAACCTCAACAAGAAACCCTCGGCGCAGATCCTCAAAGCTGTAGATCGAACTTGCCGGCAATTAGTGGAACCAGACCCGGGCCTTCTCCTTCAACGTGATGGCAAACAGCCAGCACTTGAAGGCATCCGTCATCTGCCTTATCGAGACCATGTCTTCGAACCACTGTACATGTTGCACAGGGTCATCCTTCTCCGAGTAGTAGGACATGTCTGGTTCCCGGAACCCCTCTAGCACGGGAGCCGAGATGATGAGCTCACTGAAGGGGCTCTCGCCACCTGCTTGCCAACAGGGAATGTCTCGCGACCTCAGCTGGCTAGCTCGATCCGTGAGACCGTGCCCAGGGAAGAGCTCTCGTACAATCGCCTCCCTCTCGCCGATCTCTGCGGAACCTCCTTCCCGGGACGCTGTCCTTGGAAGAGATCCCGCGCGGCAACGTCCCTCTCGCCAACCTCCGCCGGGACCTCCTTCCCGGGGTGCTGCCCAGGGGCGTTCTTGCCCAAGAGCAGGACTGCATCTACTGGAACCTAAGGAGTTGCCCACTCGCTCCTTGCCGAGAAGGCCAGGCTGATGGTCTGTAGTACCTCCCGCCTGAAGTCTTCCAGCATCTTCCTTGTCTCCTCTTCTCCGGGGGGGGGGGGACCTCCAGAGCTAGATCCTTTACCTTCACCTCCTGTCATGGAGCTAAACTCAAGATTTTCTTATACTGGCTACCTTCCACGCTCACCGCACCAGAACTATTGAAGCAAAAAATCTGACCTCAATGAGAGTTTGAAAATAGGGGCGTAGCCAACACCTACTTTTCCCAAGCTCTAACCCCTGACTGGCTGAAAAGGACCTAGAACTGACCCAAAGCCTCAGGAGGGAGGTCCCACCTCTAACTCGGAAGATCTCTGAGAGCTTCCCCTCCAAAGCAAAAGCTAAGCTTGGAGCTCCTCAGAAAGCACTAGAAGATCTTAGGGAAATATGTAAGCTTGCTTTCTGAAGAGCCCCTGTGGGTGTATTTATAGTCTTTTGCTGCCTTGAAATTACAAAATTACCCCTGGATGGTCTACTAGTAGCCAAATCCTGCTGTCATGAAATACTGAATGCAGACCTTGAGGGCATATATGTAATTTACCCGAGGGCAACTAGGTAACTTCTCCCTGGGCCCCACCTGGCGAGAACCCATATGCCGAGAACTGAACATTGCTGAGAACTCTCTCGCCCTTACTCGGCGTAAGCTAAAAAAGATGCCGAAGAATTCCTCGGACCAAGACAGTTCCCGCCTTTCGCGGGGCACGAGCCTTCTCGCCCGTCTCTAGGCAGAAGCAGGTCTAGACCGGTGCTTGAGCGTGAGCATTCCCGCCCACTCCTAGGTGGGAGATCTTCTGTTCTGAGGCACAAAATGAGCCCTAAGCTAGTCCAGACCCGACCCTCAGTGCCTCTGGGTCCCACTCAGTGAATATGGGGTTGTACACATTGGTGGCGACATCTTTTCAATTACTTCTATCTTAGCGATATCTACTTCAATCCCTTGGGCAAAAATCTTATGTACTAAGACTAACCCATCCCTACCCATAAAATGGCATTTTTCCCAATTTAGGGCGAGGTTAGTTTCTTCATATCTTTCTAAGACTTTTTCTAAGTTTTCTAAGCAACTATCGAAGGCATCACCGAACACAGAGAAATCATCCATAAATTACTCCATAATACTTTCTTCGTACTTGTAAAAGATAGCTAACATACATCTTTGGAATGTAGCTGGCGCATTGCACAACCCAAACGACATTCTTCGATAAGCGAAGGTGCCAAAAGGGCAAGTAAACGTTTTTTTCTCCTAGTCCTCAAGTATAATAGGATTTGAAAATGCCCTGAGAGGCCATCGAGAAAAATAGTAAAAGCTATGGCCGGATAATCGCTCTAAGATTTGATCGATGAATGACAAGGGAAAGTGGTCCTTGTTGGTGGCGTCATTTAACTTACGATAGTCAATACACATTCACCACCCTGTCACCATCCGTGTGTGGATTAAATCATTATTTTCATTCACAACTACAGTTATCCCTCCTTTTTTCAGCACTACCTTAATAGGACTAATCCACTTACTATCTGAAATAGAATAGATAATTCCTGCGTCTAAGAGTTACATAACCTCGCCTTTTATGATTTCTTTCATGTTCAGATTTATATGGCGCTTAGGTTGGATGGAGTTATGCGAATTATCTTCCATTAAGATTTTGTGGGTGCAGAAAGATGGGCTTATGCCCTTGATATCAGATATCTTCCAGGTGATGGCTCGGTGATGTTTTCGTAAAACTAGAAGGAGTTTGTCATTTTGTAATTCAGTTAGGTAGGGCAAAACTATCACTAGAAATTTGGAATCTTTTTCTAGGAAGGCATACTTGAGATGTTCAGGTAGTTCTTTTAATCTAGGGTAGGGGGTTCTTCATAAGATGTTTCGAAAGTTCTTTCTTTTTCAAAAATAATATCATCGTAGACTTTTAACTTATACAAAAAATTGGAAGGGCGTGAATCAATGGTCATGATGGTTTCTTGCAGACTTTCAGTAGGAAAAGTTGAGGAAGAACAAAAATCAAAAAATTCATCTTCAAAAATGTTGTAAGAAGATTCATCATTTAAGGTATCTAAGAAGAAATAGGAGTCGTCATTCTCCAGGGTATTTTTCATCGAAGGGGTGATAGAGAAGGTCACTTCATCGTCCCCTAATTGTAGGAAGAGCTTTCCATTGCTTACATCAATGATAGATCGGGAGGTGGCAAGGAAGGATCAGCCAAGGATCAGGGGAACCTCAACGTCTTCTTCGATGTCCAATATGACGAAATCCACCGGGAAGATGAATTTGTCTACTTTGACTAGAACATCCTCCACTATTCCTAATGGGTACTTGACGGATCTATCGACGAGCTGGATACTCATATGCGTGGGGTTGAGGCTACCAATTCATAACTTCTTAAATAACGAGAAGGGAATTAGGTTGATACTTGCACCTAAATTGGCCAATGCATGCTTTACAAAGAGATCACCAAAGACACACGGTATAAAAAAACTACCAGGATCATTGATCTTCTTTGGTAAACTGTTTGTCAAGACAACAGATCACTCGACATTTAACGTGACATGCGATAAGTTCTCTAACTTCTTCTTATTAGTCAAGAGGTCCTTTAGGTACTTAACGTACTTTGGCATCTGGGAAATCGCTTCATGAAAGGGTAGATTTATGTGGATTTGCTTAAACATTTCTAAGAAGCGGGTATACAAATCATCAAGACGTTGTTTGTTAAATTGGGAAGGGTATGGTGGAGTTGGATCATTTTTAAAAATGGGTGGTGGAGCGAGATCTTTTTCTAAAGCAGAGAGCGAAGTGATAATTTCTTTTTCAGTAGGTGGTGGAATATTCAAAATAGGGGCGGAGCTTGCCTTGGGCTCTTCGCTAACCATACCAGAAACTTGCTTTCTACTCCGAAGAGTTATAGCTTTCGCTTGCTCTCTCGGGTTGGGCTCGGTATTGGTAGGAAGAGACTCGGCGGGTCGCTCAGATATAATTTTTGCTTGTTGTCCTACTTGATTCTCTAGATTTTTAACAGATCCGGCTAGGCTTCTTATAGTCGCATCATTAACATTCATATATTTTGAAAACATTTCCTCCAAGCTTGGAGGTTTTTGATAATTTTGAAGAGGTGGAGGTGGTGCAGAAAAATCATTTTGTGGTGGCGGGCGCATCGCATTCGAAGGGTTACTCCACGAGAAATTTGGGTGGTTTCGTAAAGAGTGATTATAACTATTCGGAAAAGCAAAGCCCAACGCAGGAAAATTTGAAGCAGAAAAATTATTAAAAGCATTCATAGGCATATTGTTAACATAATTTATTTGTTCTGGGGCAATAGTTGCAGATTCCAATACCTGAGGGGTGGAGGCAACAGACATCTCCGATATCTTTTTGCTTAGTATTTCCACTTATAGGTCCAGCTGGGAGACGTTGTCTACTTCAAATATACCAGCAGGTTTGTTTGGGAAAGGTCTAGGCACATTCCACTGATATGTGTTCATGGTCATGTCCTCGAAAAGCTCAAGAGGTGCTTCCGGGGTTTTGTGGTTTAAAGTACCACCGAAAGCTGTGTCTATCATTTGCTTTGTATTTTGATTTAGCCCGTTATAAAACGTCTGCACTTGTAACCATACAGGAAGCACGTGATGGGGGCATCATCTTAAGAGTTCTTTAAATCTTTCCCAGGTTTCATATAGAGATTCAGAATCTATTTGACAAAAGGAAGAAATATCGTTCCTAAGTTTTATTGTTTTAGCTGGAAGAAAATACTTCGTCAGAAATTTTTCGATTAGTTGATCCCAAGTGGTGATGATCCCTCTTGGCAGAGTCATCAACCACTGTTTAGCTTTGGTTCAAAGGAAGAAGGGGAAGAGTCTTAGCCTAATAACATCAATTGTAACACTATTGATTTTAAAGGTGTCACAAATCTCAAGAAAGCTAGCGATGTGCGCATTTGGATCTTCATCTTGAAGTCCTTCATATTGCACATACTATTGCGCCATTTGAATTATGCTAGGCTTTAGTTCGAAGTTATTATTAGCTATAGCGGGGTGAACTATGCTTGATTCTATACCCTCTAGATTTGGCCTTGCATAATAGGACATAGGCCTTTGCAGGGCTTCCTCTATGTTGGGTTCTTCAATTCTTAATATAAAAAATGACAAGGAATCCTCAACCGGTATTTGGAGAGTAGGGCCTTGAAATCGCGATCTTCTCCAAAGAGTACGCTCAATTTTGTGATCTTAGTCCAAAATTACCGATGGATTTCCGTAGGTTAAGCACTAGAAGAAGAGAAGATAAATAAAGAGACAAAAAAACTAGAAAAAGGAGCTAAATTTTTTTGAAATAGATTTTTTTATAAAAGTTTTAACTCCCAAACTTCCCAAGGGCTACCCAATAAAGGATTCACAAGGTACTAGAGAAGATAGTGGTATTTAAGCCACATTGTACTTTTTGATAAAGTTAGGTGGTGTAGAAAAATTGTGATGTGAGTATCTATTAAGAGCATTAATTTTTTTTTTTATTTTTTTTTTAATTTTTGAGAAAGAGGGTGAGAAAGAGAAATGATAAAAGTAATAGTTTCGTGATTTTGAATTATCAAAAAAAGTGTCCCCGACAACAACGCCAAAAATTTGGTGTCTACTAATCGTGAAGAGAATAAGAACCAAACTAGCAATCCATCTAGGCAAGTATACCTATCGAATTATAGCTGGGGGATACAAGTGTCGTATTAAGAACCGGGAACTGTTGAGTAATCTTACTCACACGAAGACTATTATCTTATCGAAAGATTGTTTTAGGGTTTGTTAAGAGAAAACTAATTGCAATTAAGAAAAGAATATTCCGCTAAAAAGAGAACTACTTGCAGTTAAATAAAGAGCTGCTAAAAGCGATTACAACGAGGGGTTGAAATGATGAAATAAAAAAAACACTCGATCTAGAATCACCTCGACAAAAGTTGATTAAAAAATGCGATAATAAACCCAATCTTAATAAGGTAAAGGTCCTTAACCGTAGAGGTTCCTAAGGCTTGAACACGCTTCTCTCGAACTGAGTTTAGGAAGGTCCGACTGAACTCTCGTCCAAATCGGAGACCTAAAGCTCGCTTTACGCGGTGAACCCCACTATTGGATTTCACTACAATCCGGGAGATTTAACGTCTACCTCTCTCGAGGGGTGCATGCAACTCTCTTTACTCTTGAGCGTTCCCTTCAAACTACGAGCCTCTCGGCTAGCTAAGAGTGAAAACAAAGATGAAAATTATATATCGATGATATAACTCCAAACATGAATTTTCAATAGTAAATCGAAGGCCTAAACCCTAAAAAGAAAAAGTAAACTTAAAGCATCATAACTTAATCAACTCAAATCTCGGATCATCAAGATCGAGTACAAGGAGTATTAGTTAATCATGGATAAGTGGAGGAAGAGAGATGGGTAGAAGATCATTATGAAAACAATGTAAAAGGGCACTTTATATTAATGCTAAAAGAGTGCTACAACTTTGAAATTATAGATTATAAGTGCATGGAAATGAAATCTAAGCTAGGATTAACATTAAGCTACTAAAGAAATTACAAGATCTATTGCAAAAGGGGTACACTAATCTAGAATTAAGAAAATCTTAGAATGAGAAAGAGAGAGAGGAAGAACACAAGAAAAACTCCAAGAAATAAAAGGGCAGCAACTCCCCTCTCACACCGAAACTTCTACTGGACACAAGGGGGGGGACTAAATTTATAGATTTTTTATAGGTCAGTCATGCCCACCCTATCATGCCTGGGGAGGGCATGTTAGGGGGTGCGTGTCAGGTATGGGTTTGACTTCAGGAACAAAATTCTGGCGGAAATGATGAATTCTTCTTTATAACTGTGACACGCCCTATGAAACGCCCGTGTAGGGGGGGGGGGGGCGTGTAAGGCACGCCATATCACAATCATTAGTCGAAAATCCATCAATCATCGAAAAGGCAGTACACGGCTGGTGACACGCCCGTGTAGGGGGGGGGGCATGTCAATACTGTTGACGTGCAGTAACAGAAAATCTTTAATTGAGGCATCAAGATTCGGGATCGGGTTACATACCCACACACACGACCAGGGAGGGCGTGTCAGGTTTTTTCTCCTGATTTGGCTTCTGGATGACTTCTGCCTCGGGAATAGGTTGCACGCCCCAAGTAGACGCCCGGGTAGGGCGTGACCCGGGGGCGTGTAACAGCAAAATTGGCCAAAAGCTGTGAAAACCTGCAAAAAAGAAGAAAAACGCATTAGTGGCAAAAATATATACAAAAGGAGGTCAACATATAAGCTTACATGACATGATTCGTGTATTAAAAACCTCAAAAAACCCTAATAGTTTAGACTATAAAACGTACTATCACCAAGGCGGAGTGGAGGTGGCAGTAGACATCTCCGCCACCTGCTTTGTTAACATTTTATTTTGAAGGGCTAAGTGAGAAGTGACATCCACTTTGAAAAGGTTGTATGCCTGCTTGGGACATCTCCGCAGGACGTTCCACTGGTAGGCATTCATGACCATATCTTTAATAAGAGCTTGGGCAGCCTTTGGGGTCTTTTTATTAAGACTACCCCTTGCAGCCACGTCAATCATTTGATGCATCTGATATTTTAACCCATCATAAAAGATTTGGACCTGCAGCCACGCTGGCAGAGCTAGGTGTGGACACCTGCTAAGGAATTCTTTAAACCTCTCCCAAGTCTAAAATAGAGACTCGGGATCATTCTAAACGAATGAAGAAATATCCGCCCACAATTTTGCAGTTTTTTCGGGCGGAAAATACTTCGTTAAGAACCATTCTGCAAGCTCAGACCAAGTGGTGATACATCCTCGAGGGAGGGAATTCAACCACGCCTTAGATTTGGATTTTAAGGAATAAGGAAAAAGGCGCAAGCAAATGGTGTCATCAGTGATGCCATTAATTTTGAAAGTGTCACAGATTTCCAAAAACTAAATAAGTTGACGTTCAGGTCCTCATCCGACAGTCTGTCGAACTGCACGGTGTTTTGGACCATTTGAATAATGCTAGATTTTATCTCAAAATTATTGTTCACCACCATCGGGAGAACAATACTTGACCCAGTCTCATCTAAATTGGGCTAGGCGTAGTAAGACATAGTACGCTCCACGATCGCGTTTGGGATAAGGTTGGCCATAACTACGGGCGCGGGTTCTCTGAAGGATTCTTCGGGTTCTAAAGAAGC
Source organism: Platanthera zijinensis (assembly GCA_039513925.1). Taxonomy (NCBI): domain Eukaryota; kingdom Viridiplantae; phylum Streptophyta; class Magnoliopsida; order Asparagales; family Orchidaceae; genus Platanthera; species Platanthera zijinensis. The sequence continues at coordinate 108,008,435 of CM077089.1, forward strand.
ATTCTGGTGTTGAGATCGAATACGCGTAAGGGAGCATTCGATCTCATGATTGAAATCAAAATTTCCAGACTCCGAAGGTTGTCCACGGGTCATACACCCTAAAATATATACTAAATAATTAAATTTTTTGGGGTTTAAGTGGAGTTTTTAAGTTTTTAAATTTTATGGAAAATAGGTAAAAGTAATAGACTACGGAATTCAAAATAACAACACGAAGTCCCCAAAAATGACACCAAAAACTTGATCGTCTCCATCACGCCCGATCTTTATTTAATTAGTAATGCGGGGGTCGAATTTCGCAGAGGGAGTTAGAAACCGAGTTTTAATGAAAGGAGGCAAGTGCACCTATCGCGAGTAGTACAAAATATTCGGTGGGAATATCAAGGCCGTATAAATCCTCGGGGCGTGTTGATTATCTCTACTCCTTCCATAGGGACTATTATCTTACCAAAAATAAAGGTGTCGGGGTAACTAACTAACTAGGGTGGCTAAATTAAAAAGACTGAAAATATACTGAAAAAAAACGATGAAGGATTAACACTCGGTATCGAATTACGTTTAGACAAAAATAGCTTTATATAACTAGAGATCTAAAATTTCAAATTAATTAAAGACAACTTAGCCATGGAGGTTCCACAAGTATCAGCTCACTTATCTCTAGGGCTATCGCTCACTTGAACATTAAGACTATTCGACCGAGCTCTCGTTCGATGAAGGATTCCTCTTAATGCCCGCTTTACGCTAAGAACCCCGCTATAGGGGGGACCTAATCCAGAAGAATTTCGTTCCTCCTCTCTCGAGGTTTAGTGCGAAAACTCTTTCTACCCAAGGGTGATCAGTCCATATGCATGACCTCTCGGCTAGCTAGCATACGGATAACGAAAATAGATCCCACACATCGATATGTGGTTCTACGCGTCGTATACTAGGGGTAAACCTTAAGTTCTTTAATTAGAGTGAAAAAGAGGATCTTTGATTATTTAAAAAGATTTTTGTGTCCCAATGCACTTTGATACTGAGGGCTAAGAGCAATTAGCCACTCATTGGGATGGGGACAGCTTATGAGTTTGGTGAGGCGTGAGTTCGAAACTAAGCATTGAAGGGTTATAAAAAAAGACATAGAATAACCAAACATTAGAAAGAGAAGAGCTTACTAAAAAGGGAGAATGCACACACTCAACAAAGCCATAATAAAGGAAAAAAGCTAAGTTACAAAAAAGAAAAATACATAATTGAAATTGCAAGTCCTACTCAAACGAGTAGACGAGAAATAAATGCAAGTCCTACTCAAATGAGTAGGCGGGAAATAAATGCAAGTCCTACTCAAACGAGTAGGCGGGAAATAAATGCGATTTGCAGAAAGTAAACTAAGTTAACAAAAAAAAGAAACTAAGTTACAAAAAAGAAAAAAGACTAATCTCATACACACACACACACTCTACATAATTTAAAGAAAGCAATAAAAGCTATCTCATATACACACACGCTCTACATGAATTGAAGAAATTCATAAAAGAAAGCAATAAAGGAAAGCATTAAAAGAAAGCGATAAAGACTAACTTATACACACACACACACACTACATAAAAAAGGAAAGTAATGAAAACCTAACTCATACACTCACACACACAACAAAAGGAGAAAAAAAAGAAATAAAAAAAATTAAAACGACTATAATCTTACTCCTAGAACTTGCTAAAAATGCATAAAAAGACAATGAAAATTAAAGAAGGAAAAAAGTTGCAAAACAAAAGGGAAAACAATGGTTACTAAAAATTAAAACAACTACTAATTAATTCTTATAACTTCATAAAAGTGTTTAAAAAAGTTAAAATAAAGTTTAAAGGAACAAAAAAATTTTACAAAAATTAAAAGAAAGACTAAGTTATAAAAACACTTTAAAAACACTTTTATAAATTCATAAGGATGAATGAAAAGAACTTAAAAAGTGAAAGTCTTGTTTTCAAGGTCAGCTAACCGATAGCTGTACTTAGTGATTAGGTTTGTTTTAGCTTTCAAGATAAATCACAGACGACACAGCTGTTTGTAGTGGTTCCCCAATCTTGGGTACATTCACTGTCCCTCTGCGCCTTTCTGACATTGTGTTAGATCATGCTCTTTCCCCAAAACTCGGCTCCTTATGAGTTAACAAATCGATCCCGTAGGACCTCTAGTTCTACTCCAAGACTTACTACTCAGGCACAAGGCCCTACAACTCAGTGGCTAAACAACCACGTACCTCAGGACAATGACCCTACTACTCAGGCTGGGAGGACAACCCTACACTCAGATCCAAAATGGATCCTACAATCAGCCTTTATAACACATGCTTAATTTCTCAGATTCCTCACAGAATCCTACCCCTCGGCCTTTATAAATCAGGCATACAAACTCAGACTCTACTCAGAATACTACCACTCAACCTTAAACAGAAAAGCTTATAGCTCAGATCCTAGATAAGATCCTACAAAAAGAATGAAATGTGTTTGTTTTTAACTTAGACCAGAGTAAGTATTCTGTGTTAAATTTTTCCTGGAATGAGCCGATATCAGTCCAAGCTTTTGCTGATGAAGACTATAGAGTTGACAGTTGAATCTTCTTCAATCAACAACCTTTTCTTGAAGAGGTAGTATGATCCGCTCAATTTCTTCCTTCTTATAAGTCACTTCTGTACCTATTGTCGCAGATGATGATTGCAAAAACTAACACTTTTAGCTTTCAGGTTGATTGAACTGAACAGGTCCTTCTTGCTTCGCAGCAATGGCGAGAAAGAAGACGATGCTCAGCTGCAATTGCATATTAAGAAAACCATAATTGTTTGTTGTTGACTAGACCAATATTTCCTTTTTATTGCTCGTTGATCAACAACTCTATTACACTGTGGGCCCCACCTTAATTTCCAATTTACTAGCTTCCATTTGCAGAAGATGACAAAAGCTGGCCACTGGCGCCATCAATGGCTTACTCCATCTTTCCCTCAAAGAATTTGAAATGCGTTGACTTTTGCTGACTCATGCTGACGTCACCATCTGTGGACTTACCCAAAATCAAGCATCAGTAGTATAGGCGTTGAGGGAGTAAGCTTCACCTAACATCAAAACACTTAAACAAAATTAATATCACTAGGAATTGAGTGAGCAACCATCACTCAATGCCAAAACACTTAGAATAATTTTTCTGCCAGTAGGTGTTGAGAGCGTTGAGTCCACTCAACGCTTTTTGCCTTAGAAAATATTTCTGCTTCTCTGGCATTAAGAGCGTTGAGTGTGTCTTCATCACCTAATGCCTTTGCCTTAGAAAATATTTCCCAGTCACTTGGCGTTGAGTGAGTAAGCTTCACTCAATGCCAAACTACTTAACAAATATTCTCTTGTTATCTGGCATTGAGTGAGTAAGCTACACTCAACGCATTTGAACTTAGCTAATTTTGTGTCTGAAAACACTGGCTCTGACTAGAAGAGAATCAGACAATGCTTTTTATCACATGGCGTTGAGTGAGTAAGCTTCACTCAACGCCTGTGGACTTAGTCAAATATTTACATATAATTTCTGTGGCTTTGACTAACTTAGCAATACTCAACGAATTTGATGTTATGGCATTGAGTGAATGGACTTCACTCAATGCCTGTGGACTTAGCCACATTTCTGCCTGATTCTTCTTAGGCTTTGCCTGTACTCACAACTTTTAGATGTTTGGCATTTAGTGAGTACACTTCACTCAATGCCTGTGGACTTAGCCATATTTTCAGCTTTTTCTTATTAGGCATTGCCTGTCTCACAACTTTTAGCTATGTGGCGTTGAGTGCGTAGAATACACTCAATGCCTGTGTCCTTAGCCACATTTCAGCTTGTCAATCGTTATGCTTAAACTAAACTCTCTATACTCAACAATAATGCTTACCTGGCGTTTAGTGAATAGACTTCACTCAATGCCTGTGGACTTATGTAATTTCTAGCCTATCCAGTATCTTCCAGCTGACTTGATCTTGAAGGTGCCGAGTTAACTGACTTGTCTCGACACTGTTGACTAACTTGTCTCAACACTTTTGACTTGTCTCGACACTTCTGACTTGTCTCGACACTTTTGTCTCGACACTGCTGTCTGACTTATCTCGACACTTTTATCTCGACACCTTTGTCTTGAAACTTTTGTCCTTAGTCATTTCCTCATGTTTTCACCCTGCACCTGACATTGAGTGAGCTTGCTTCACTCAACTCCTATGGAATTAGGAAAAATCCCGCCTATCCACCAGCTTGATTTGTGTTCACCTGCATGCATAAACTCAAACACACATCAAATAAAACTTGTGTGTGACATTGACTTATTTGACTTCTTACAAATCTGGGTCATGTGGATCAATGGACCAAACAATCTCCCCCTATTTTAAAGAAGTTAAAACCCTTATTTAAATTGTTCACATTACTTAGTCAATGACACACACAACATATGCAATAATAAAATGTATTATTATAATAGAGCAAATCTGAGAAAGTTACCATATTTTCTGTCTGCTCCCCCTATTTTGCTGCAAGTTGTGTGAGACCACTTGAATGCTATATGGGAGCATTTCTTTCTCCCCCTGAATCTGATGCCACTTGATTAGAGAAGCATTTCTTTCTCCCCTAGATTTTATGCAACTTGATCAAGCTCTAATGCCACACTTGATCAATATTTGAAGCCCTTTGATACCACTTGAATCACTTTGATACCACTCGAGTCCTCTGATACCACTTGAACTTCTTCTTTCTCTCCCCCTTTTTGACTTTTGAAGAATAGTCATGGAAGAGTTGGCTTGTGTTATTGTGCTTCTCCCCCTATCTGATTGCAGTTGATACCCTTTGTACAGTTGCTAGCTACCTCTTTATATGAGGCTGATTATGCTCCTGCAGCTGCTTGACTTGCTCCCCCTCAATAGTAGCCACTTTTGCCATCAATTTATTGATGGGCACTTTGATCATCTTACCACTTAAGGTGTTCATCTCCTGCAAGGAAAAAAACATCCCGCACCAAAACTAAATCTATAGGGAGTGACTGAAGCTAGACTAGGTTCAATATGCCCAACTCAAACTTGAAGGTGTTGAATTTTGCTTCATCTAGTGGCTTAGTGAAGATGTCAGCCACTTGCTTGTCTGTGGGGACAAACTTAAGGCTGATATCTTCCTTTTCCACATTCTCTCTAATAAAATGATATTTAATTTCTATATGCTTAGTACTGCTATGTGAGACATGATTCCTAATAATAGAAATAACACTTGTAGAATCATAATAAAGAGGAATTCTACTTACCTGGAGGTCATAATCCTGAAGCTGATGCTGAATCCACAACAACTGAGTACAACAGCTCGAAAAGCCTCCTCACATTCCTCCGTCCACTCAAACTTTTTGTTCCCCCGAAGCATTTTGAAGAAGGGTGAGCACTTCTCCCTGGCAAGGGAGACAAAATGACTCAACCCGGCCAGCTTACCTGTCAAGCGCTGAACCTCCTTGGCGTTGCGAGGCGATTCCAATTCCACGATGGCCTTCACCTTATCCGGGTTAGGCTCGACCCCCACCGGCCTTCACCTTATGTTGGCGATTCCAATTCCAATTCCTCGGCTTGCACCGAAGACACACTTCAGGGGGTTCAGCCTCATTTTTAACTTTTATAGGGTTGCGAATGTCTCCTCTAAGTAAAGTAGGTGGGAACCCACATCCTGCTCTTTACCATGAGATTGCCAACGTAAACCTCGAGGTTCTTACCCCTTTGGTCTTGGAAGAACCGATCCATAATACGCTGGTAGGTTTCCCCTGCGTTCTTAAGCCTAAATGACATCATTTTTTAGCTGAAGCACCCTTCCTTGGTGATGAAGGAAATACCCTTGACATCGGAGGATGCATATGAATCTGGTGATAAACTGAAAAAGCATCCAAAAAGCTCATAATAGAAAACCAACTGCTGAATCAACCAGCGCATCGATCCGAGGCAGGGGGTAGCAATCCTTAGGGCACGATTTATTTAATAAAGAAAAGTCCATACATATATGCCACTTCCCATCACCCTTCTTTACCATTACCACATTGGAGACCCAGCCTGGGTACTGGATCTTCGAGATGAAACCTACATCGAGAAGCTTCTTGAACTCCTTACGGATGAGCTCCTCCAGCTTGGTGGCGATGGTCCTCATCTTCTGGCGAATGGGACGCATCTTGGGGTCAAGGTTTAGATGGTGGCAAGCCACATCCGCGTCGATGCCTGGCATGTCCGCCGCGATGCAGACAAAGAGGTCAACCTTCTTTTGGATACACTCCCACATCCTTGCCTGGTCTTTTGGGCGCAAGCCTCCGCTGACCCTTATCCTATCCACCTTCCCTGCCCTGCTGATGACCTCCATCTCCACGACTTCTTCTGCTGGCTCCAGTCGGGATTGCTCCCTGCCGGCTCTTTCTTCCTCTTCTCCTAACTCCTCCTCACCTTCTACCCTCTCAACCTCTATCACCTCCAACAGGCCTTCCTCGGATAACTCCACTTCTTCACCCCTCTGGGCCTCACTCCTAGCTTCTCCCTCTACCCCTTGCTCCCCCGCAACCTGCTCTCTAGCTTCACCTAAGCTCACCACTCCTCTCTCCACAATCTCCTCTTTAGTCTTCCTTCTAGCCTCACCTAGGCTCTCCACTCCTTCCCATGCTATCTTCCTACCAGCCTCTCCTAGGCTCATATATCCCACCTCCGTAGTTTCCTCCTCCCTCGCCATCTCCTTCTCCAGCTCCTCTGTCTCCGCCATCCAGGAAATGGAATTGACGACAGTCATGTAGCACTGCCTCTCCACCTTTAGATCCCCCCTGATCCTGACCTGTACTCCTCCACTGCTGAACTTTAGGTACTGATGAAACGAGGAGGGGACACAACAAAAGGAGCTGATAAGAGGCTGCCTAATGATTGCGTTATAGCTACTCGGAGCGTCAATGATGACGAACCGATAGTTCCTCGATACCCCCTAACATCACATGCAGCCCTACCCCTCCTTCAACTTCCTTCCGCTCCCCCGAGAACCCAAACAATGGTCCATTTGAGGCTAGAACCCTCTGAGCCTCCACCTTCATCTCGTCAAAGGCTTTCTTGAAGATTACATTCACGGAGCTCCCGTTGTCAACCAGAATCCTGGAGACCGTGAAATTTTCTACTACCGTTTGGATCACCAAGGCATCACAGAATGGGTCTTCGTAGTCTGGCATATCCTTTAACGACAAAGTGATCCTCTCCTCATCCTGGGGGGGAGAGTCTGGGAGGTCGAGGCGATACTCCATTGATACCCTGTCTGGAAGCTCCCCTTACGGGTGGCTTCGATCCCCACGCCCCCATGGATCACCCCGATCCCTCCTTGGGTCCCCACATCCGCCTAGTCTTTGCATCTATCCTCTCCTCCTCCCGGCTAAACTTCTTCAATCCTCATGGACAACGGCTGCTGGACTTGCCCCTGGCCCCTTTTATCTCTAGGAACTCTGGGCAGGTGGCCGTCGCATGACCCACTTCCTGGTGAAAGTCATAAAAGGACAACTCCACCCTATCTTCTCTCCTATTAGCTACTCCCCGAGCTCCTCTCCTTCCTCCTCTCACTCTCATGATCTCTATGGCCTCCTGCTGCGGCGGGAGGTGAGCTCTCTACCCCTGCCTCCAGGCCGGCTGGTTGAACCTCCCTTGCTTGCGGAAGTTGTCTCTACCTTGCCATCCCCCATGGCCCTGCTGGTGACCTTCTTGGGGCCTCCAGCCCAACCAATTATTGGCTTTCTACGCCCATAGCCTTGGGGCTGCCCTAATGACCTTTGCCTTTAGGCTCTTCCCTTCTCCTCTCCTCCCTTTGAACCCTTTGCTCTCTCTTCCACCTAGCTCCTGACTCCTTCACATCCTCCTCCACCAACTTTACCAACTTCTTGGCGAACGCCGGATTGGCTGCCTTAATCTTAATCTCATTTGCCACCCTCTCCATCAACTCCTCAAAGGAGAGGGGGTAACTCTCTTCAACTCCTTGCTAAAGAAACCGGGCCTAAAACCCAAGGTGAAGGAAAGCATCACAGTGTACCCTGACATCTCCTGAACTTGTAGTATCTCCTCTGATAACTTATCCACATAGTGTCCCAGCGTTTCCTCCGGCTTCTGCTTGACCGCAAACAAGCACTCTGCCCCCTTCTTCCTCTTTTTTGATGTCGAAAACCTCAGCAGGAACCCGTGCTGCAGATCCTCAAAACTGTAGATAGAATTCGCCGACAACTGGTGGAACCAGTCCCTCTCCTTCTCCTTCAACGTGATGGCAAAGAGCCTACACTTGAAGGTGTCTGACATTTGCCTTATCGAGAAAGCATCTTCGAACCATTGCACATGTTGCAAGGGGTCATCCCTTCCCGTGTAGTATTACATGTTTGTCTCCCAGAACCCTTTTGGAATTGGAGCCAAGATGATAAGCTCGCTAAAGGGGCTCCCTCCCCCAGCCTGCCGCGAGGGCTCCTCCTGCAGCCTCGGCTCGCTAGATCTGTCGGCGCTGGTCTACCTGGGGAACAGCTCCCGTCTAGAAAGATCCCTCTCGGCACCCTCCGCCGGGACCTCCTTCCCGTAATGCTACCCTGGAGCGTTCTCGCCCAGAGATGGAACAACGATCGCCGGGACCTAAGGGGTGGCCCACTCCCTCCTTGCCAAGAAGGCCAAGTGGATGGTCTGTAGGACTTCCTGCCTGAAGTCCTCCAACATCCCCAATGTCACCCCACCTCCCGGAGATGGAGTACCTCCTGAACCAGCTCCTTCTCCTTCATTACCAGCCTTGGGATTTGACTTGAGATTTTCTTGTACAAGCTACGGTCCATGCTCACCGCACCAGAAATGTTAAAGCAAAAAATTTGCCTCAACAAGAGTTCGGACCTTGGGGTATAGCTAGCACCCACTTCTCCCAAACCATGACCCCTGAATAGTAACAAGGAGCCTGGAACTAACCCCCTCAGCTAGGAGGTCCCTCCACTAACTAAGAAGATCTTTGAGCTCTTCCCCTCCAAAGACAATTGCTGGGCTAGGAGAACCTCAGAAAGCACTAGAGAATTTCAGGAATGATGAAAGCTTTTCTTCTGAGGAACTACATAGGTTTATGTATAGGTTTTCAGTATCTAATTTACCAAAAGCGTAATTTAGTTACCTTGAAATTACTGAAATATCCCTGGCTAGTCTGCCAACAGACAAACTCCGCTATTCTGGAGAGCTAAATACAGACCCAAGGGAATCTAGGTAATTTCACCCAAGGGTACCCAGGTATTTTCACACAAGGGGTACCACGGGCAGAAGCCTTTCCACTAAACCTGCTGGCTTTCTGCTTATTACGAGCGAGATCCTTCCCGCCTACCCTAAGCGAGAGCCATTGGGTTAACTCTGAGCCATGTTCGACATAAGCGGAGCTCAGCTCGACGAAATAAGGGCTCAGCTCGATGAAATAAAGGCTTAGCTCGACGAAAGCAAGGCTCAGTTCAACGAATACAAGGATCAGCTCGACGAATTATGTGAGCGAGAGCCTTATCGCCTGCTACATGTGGGAGCAAAAAAGACCAAAAGGGTACTGAGTGGAAAAGCCTCACTCAGTGAAAAGGCGTGGAAGGTGCCGAGAGCGTTGAGCGGAAAGACCTCGCTCTATGTCAGCTCCTTGAGTTTCCCGCTTCACTAGGCGTGACCCTTCGCATACGCCTTGGGCGAGAATCCCTTCCGCCTATTCTTCTCGCCTGACCCAATTTGACCCAATTCACTTAATGCTATCCCAATGGTCACTTAGGTACAACCTAGTGAATATGGGGTTGTACAGAGGCATTCTCCATTCCATATTTCTTAATCAACTCCCTGGTGAACTTAGACTGGGATATGGACAAGCCATCATCATTCTATCTAACTTGGAGACCCAAGAAGAACTTGAGCTCACCATACTACTCATCTCAAACTTCCCTTGCATAAGTTTAGCAAACTTCCTACAAAGGTTGTCATCAGTAAATCCAACGATAATGTCATAAACATATATCTAGACTAGGATGATCTTGCCCTTAGATTCCCTTAGGAATATGGTCTTGTCTATTTCCCCCCTTGAGAATTTGTTCTCAATGAGGAAACTGGACAAAGTATCATACCATGCTCTAGGGGCTTACTTCAACCCGTATAGTGCTTTCCTAAGCCTATAAACATAATCAAGAGAGTTAGAGTCAACAAAACCTGATGGTTGTTCTACAAACAATTCCTCCTTTAAGTCCCCATTTAGGAAGGTAGACTTCACGTCCATCTGGTAGACTTTGAATCCTTGAAAGACAACAAAAGGAAGAGTCTTATTTCTTCTAGTCTGGCTACTGGTGCAAATGTCTTGTCAAAATCTATCTATTTTTCTTGCATGTATCCTTTAGCCACCAGCCTAGCCTTGTTCTTGACAATAATGCCATTCTCATCTAACTTATTCTTATAGATCCACTTAGTTGCTATGACATTATGTCCCTTAGGTCTGGGAACTAGCTTCCAGACTCTATATCTCTTGAACTGATTCAGTTCTTCCTGCATTACTCTAATCATGAATTAGTCTTTGATTGCCTGTTCTAACTTCTTGGGCTCTACTTGCGATTGGAAACTTGAGTAGAGTGCTGTATTGATACTCTTATTCCTGGTCAGTACTCCTTGGTTTGCCTCACCAATGATTTGGTGTGCTGGATGATCCCTTAGATGCCTTACAGCTGGAGGCAATCTAACTGCAGCTAGCTGTTCCTCATTATCTTCAGGTGGCTGTTCTTCATCCTCAACTTGTGAGTCTTAAATTCCCTCTAGACAACACACATCTTTTCCCATATCTTAGACTGCTGCGGCATATTCCTTGATGGTAATCTTTTCCATTACCTTCTCTATGCCTGCAGAACTAGAAGAGGAGCTAGGCAGCTCACAGTTAATCATGTTTGATTCATCAAAAATAACATGAACTGACTCTTCTATAACTTGACTTGTCAAGTTGTAGATCTTATATGCCCTACTGTTGTTGCTGTACCCAACAAAGATCCCTTCATGGGACTTGGCAGCAAACTTAGTAACATAGGACTTTCCATTATTCAGGACATAACACTTGCTACCAAAAATCCTGAAATAGGACAAGTTTGGTTTTTTTCCTTTCAAGATCTATTAGGGAGTCTTCTTGTGGCTTTTGGTGATAGAAGCCCTGTTAAGGACATGACATGCAGTATTTACTGCCTGATGTGAGTTATTTATATAGCATATTTACTATCATTGTCTACCTAACTTTACATGAAAACCTCACCCATAACATGCTTTTATAGTATTTTATCTAACCATTTATTTTAGGTGATTATTGTGAGGTTATATTGTAAAAATGATGTAGTTTTCTAATCAATACTGCAAGTTAGTCATGAGATACATGAGCAGGGACATCTTGGGCATGATTCGGGCAAAGAACCAAGTTCTAGAGAGGTCTACACGACCATGTACATGGCTGTGTTAGAAGCCGTGTTCAGCTATAGAAGATGAGAGATTGACGAACAAATGGCAGAGAAGGACACGACCATGTACACGGCCGTGTCAATAGCCGTGTTAACCTACACGACAATGTACACGGCCGTGTCATAAGCCGTGTTCCCCTCTGAAAGATGAGAAAAAGCCAAACAAATGGCAGAGAAGGACACGACCATGTACACGACCGTGTCAATTACCGTGTTAGCCTACACGACCATGTACACGGCCGTGTCAGAAGCTGTGTTCCCCTCTGAAAGATGCTGAAGAGACATTTTCATTCGCTGTAACCATCAGATACTTGTCTACACAGCCATGTATACGGCTGTGTCTGAGGCCGTGTACATCTCCTTTTTGCTCCAAATCTATAAATACATCCAGAAAGGGAAACTGAAAAAAAGGAGGATTTGTTCTGGTCTTGGGATGACGTGAAGGTAAATACATTGCTGGAGAAGACTCATTAGAAGGTGGATCGAAGAATACGATTTGTAAAGTCTCTTATCTTTCAATTCTTATTTCCCCTTCGATGTTTTTATCTATTATATCTGAGTATATCTCTTATTTGGTGTGTATGGAATATGAGAACAATGTTTAGATTTGAGTTTATTTAATCATTCCTCTTCTTTGATCTTTACTATGATTCATCTAAGTTTTATAACTCTATAAGATCTTCTACGATCTGGATTACTCTAGTTTAACATCAAGCCTTGAGATCGAGAGATGAAAGGCTTGACAATCTCATGATTAGATGAAGAGTAACCTGGATAATCTTATTTGATTTTATGTCTTGATATCGAGAGATGAAAGACTTGATTAGATCATATTTATATGATAGGATTTCCATGCGATTCTAGAGATAAAAGAACATAAGTTCTCCGAATTAGTGTCTTCACTAAAGAGTCAAGTTCTTGAAGATTAAATCAAGTTTTAGGAGTTATGTTACGAAAGAGATTTCTAACATTCAACCTAGGCTTAGTCATTAAGTTTCTCGAGTGAGAACTCGATGAATTTCGAAGACTCTACGGTAATTGAGATCATATGAAATGATGTAGAGAAAATATTCAAATTATCAAATCTATTTTAGAAACTGTGTATTTCTTCTTATGTAATTATCACCAAAGCATTATATCACCATTCTACCCTCCTACAAACCCTTAATTATTTTAGCTTTAGAATATCTATTTTATTTAAAAATATCCATCAATCATTAGTGGTATGATTATAGAGAATGAATGAGTACGTGTAATTGAGAGGACCTCGAGGAATATGACATGAGATTGCTTCAATCTCCTATACTATAAATGATAGGTTCACTTGCCTTTAGTACAACCCGTTTATCTGGAGTTGAATCTAATCATATAGTTTATAGCCGAGAGAAAAAACATGCATCAAATTTTTGGCACCGTTGCCGGGGACTACTTTCAATATTCTGAAAATTTATGATCTATTAATCTATCTTTTTTTAGTTCAGTACAATGTCTCTTTATCTTAATCCCATATTCTGGTATGCTTATTCTACTTGCATTGGGACACTGCAAAATTTAAGCATGGGGGGGGGACATATTCTTCTTATCATGCTTATACAACACCTTTTATAGCAGTTTTCAAAACTTTCTTACATTTTCTTCACCTTTTCTTTATTAATCTCTTTATAATCTCATGCATAAAACATCTAATGCACTCCTCATCTCACTACCATTTTGATAATGAACATTGCGTGTTCTTTAGAACATTCTAATTAATTCCCTCAGGATTAGGAGTTGCAAATTAGCTATCACACAATGATCATAAGAGTGGATTGCAGACTCATTAGTGTTCTAACTCTTTTCTCGCGATTCATAGTAGGAAATCCATTAGTTTAGATTTCTCTACATATCTAATTTTTATAACTTCCCCTTATTATCTATGGCTAATTGTTACTCCCTATTAGAAAACTCTACTTATCCGTGAATATGTGAGTTGACGTTTGAAACATTTTACTAAAGAAGTATTAGTCAATCTAGATAAAAATAGTATCCTTTCTCGATGTCTAGAACTTTCTCGATATCTAATACTTGCCCCTAGTGATCCTCAAGACATTTGCATAAGTTAGTTAATTAGTATGGAAGTGATTTAGGCCGTTCATTGGATAGATTGAGCCTTGTAGACCAAAACCCTACACACTTACTTTTGTGAAACCAACTTGAGCCTAATCTTTTTATTGAATACACCTCCACTCAAAAATAAACAAGGCCAAAACTCCTTACCAACTATCATACCTAGCAAGATGGAAAAACTATATGATTTTTGTTTGAAAGTTAATCAATATCATATGTTTGGTAGTCTAATCAACAAGTTGATTGCTATGAAAATATTAAAAAGGAGATAAAGAAAAGAAAAAGAAGAATATTTTTGCAAGCTTATATAAAAGAATTTATATGAATTCTTTTGCTTTGATTAAAGAATAAAATAGTGAGAAAGAAAATGAAACATTATATATAGTACCTCTCAAGTTTGGGGGTGATCTCCACCACATACACCTTGTTGATTAAGGAATCACATAACATAGGCTTTTGTCTTCAATCTAGGTGCGTTTATGCCATCATGTTTATCATTGTCTCTCCTTACCTATGAACCTAAACCAAAAGCTACATCCTCTTTGAAGCCTTATTAATCTATATTAGTTAAAATCTAACTAGTGTCGTGGAGAGGGTGTGAAAAGGCAAGCCTATGGCCATCGACATTGATTTATTTCTTTGGAGGCTACCCTATAATCCTAAGAGACTAATACTCATCTGAGTCATTATATTACTTTTTCCTCACACTAATTCCGGACAAATATGTATTCATTTCTAGGTGGGTGTAAGGAATAACCAAATTGATATTTTGTGGAAGTTCTAGAATAAGCATATGTTTAAAAATCTCAGCTAAAAATTCTCTACATGTTTAGGGTATAGAGTTTCTCCTTGCACTCCTTACTTTCATTATGCGATTGAAAAAGTTTACTTCTTCTATTTTGGGGGTTTGCATTAGTTTGCTCTTGACTAGCAAACATTCAAGTCTAGGGGTATTTTATGTGAGTGATTTATATAACATATTTACTATCATTGTCTACCTAACTTAGAATAAAAACCTCACCCATAACATGCTATTATAGTATTTTATCTAACCATTTGATTTAGGTGATTATTGTGAGGTTATATTGTAGAAATGATGTAGTTTTCTAATCAATACAACAATTTAGTCATGAGATACAGGAGCAGGGACAACTTGGGCTTGATTCGGGCAAAGAACCAAGTTTTCGAGAGGTCTACACGACCATGCACACGACCATGTTAAAAGATGTGTTCAGCTATAGAAGATGGGAGATCGACAAACAAATGGCAGAGAAGGACACGAACATGTACACGGCCATATCAATAGCTGTGTTAACCAGCCGTGTTCCCCTCTGAAAGATGAGAAAGAACTGAACAAATGGAAGAGAAGGACACGACCATGTACACGGCCGTATAAATAGTCGTGTTAGCCTATACGGCCATGTATACAGCACTGTCAGAAGCCGTTTTCCCCTCTGAAAGATGCTGAAGAGACATTTTCGATCGCTATAACTGTCGGATACTGGTCTACACGGTAATGTACACGGATGTGTCTGAGGCCATGTACATGGATGTGTCTGAGGCCGTGTATATCTCCTTTTTGCTCCAAATCTATAAATATGTCCATAAAGGGAAACTGAAAAAAGGAGGATTTGTTCTGTTCTTGGGATGACGTGAAGGTAAATACATTGCTGGAGAAAACTCATTAGAAGGTGGATCAAAGAATACGATTTGTAAAGTCTCCTATCTTTCAATTCTTCTTTCCCCTTAAATGTTTTTATCGATTATATCTGAGTATATCTCTTATTTGGTGTGTATGGAATATGAGAACAATGTCTAGATTTGAGTTTATTTAATCATTCCTCTTCATTGATCTTTACTATGATTAATCAAAGTTTTATAACTCTTTAAGATCTTTTACGATCTGGATTACTCTAGTTTAACATCAAGCCTTGAGATAGAGAGATGAAAGGCTTGACAATCTCATGATTAGATGAAGAGTAACCCAGATAATCTTATTTGACTTTAAGTCTTGAGATCGAGAGATGAAAGACTTGATTAGATCATATTTAGATGATAGGATTTGCATGCGATTCTAGAGATAGAAGAACATAAGTTCTCCGTATTAGTGTCTTCACTAAAGAGTCAAGTTCTTGAAGATTAAATCAAGTTTTAGGAGTTATGTTATGAAAGAGATTTCTAACATTAAATCTAAGCTTAGTCATTAAGTTGCTCGAGAGAGAACTCTATGAATTTCGAAGACTCTACGGTCATTGAGATCATATGAAATGATGGAAAGAAAATATTCAAATTTTCAAATCTATTTTAGAAACCGTGTATTTCTACTTATGTAATTATCACCAAAGCGTTGTATCACCATTCTACCCTCCTACAAACCCTTAATCATTTTAGCTTTAGAATATCTATTTTATTTAAAATTATCCATCAATCATTAGTGGTATGATAATAGAGAATGAATGAGTACGAGTAATTGAGAGGACCTCGAGGAATACGACATGAGATTTATTCAATCTCCTATACTATAAATGATTTGTTCACTTGCATTAAGTACAAACCGTTTATCTGGAGTTGAATCTAATCATATATTTTATAGCCGAGAGAAAAAGCATGCATCACTGCCTCAGCCCAGAAATATTCTGGGAGAGATGTGTCACTTAACAAGGTCCTACCAGCCTCTATGAGGGTTCTGTTTTTCCTCTTAGCAATTCCATTTTGCTAGGGTGTTATAGTAGAGGTGAATTCCTGGTGAATCCCTTGCTCTTCACAGAACCTTGTCATGCTTGCATACTAAAATTCAGTCCCATGATCACTTCTGATTTTGACTACAGTTTGTCTAGTTCATTCTATATTTACTTGACAAAAGTCTTAAAGACTTCAAGGGTTTCATACTTTTTCTTAAGTAAGAACACCCAAGCAAACCTAGAAAAGTCATCAACAACCACAAGGGTGTAGACTTTCCAACATAGACTTTGAACTAGCATAGAACCAAACAAGTCCATATGCAGGAGGTATATGCACCTCACTGAGTCTTTGTCCCCAATGCTCTTGAAGGATGTCTTGGTTTATTTTCCCTTTTGGCATGCACAGCAGATACCCTCTTTAGTGCATTTCAACTTGGGGCCATTTTTGACTAACTCTTCACTAAAGAGTTTGCCTATGGTCTTATTGTTTAGATGAGCCAGCCTCTTGTATCATTGGACATAATCTGAGGCTTTCTTATCTACAACTAGGCATATGGGTGAGTCCTTACATTCACAACCAAAATTAAGATAATTGATATTTCCTCTCCTAGTGTCTGTCAAGATGACCCCTTGGTCACTTGACCTCCTAATTTGGAACTCATCCTTTAGGAAAGAAATGTCATAGCCAAGATCACATAGTTAGCTTGTGCTTATAAGGTTGTGTTGCAACCCTTTCACATAAGCTACTTGTGTGATAATGATTATGCCATTGGATATCTTACTATACCCTTTAGTTACTCCCTTTTATGACCCACCAAAGATGACTTTGGGTCCATTCTTTACTAGAGTGTACTCATTCAGCATGCTCCTTGTTCTAGTCATGTGCTTAGAATACCCACTGTCTAAGTACCATTTAGGGGAATGACCACTTGGACTAACCTGTAAGGCATAAATCAGTTAACCTTAGGACCCCAATTCTTATTGAGTCCTTGGTGCATGTTAGTCTGATAATAACCATGCCTACCTGCAACTCTTCTGATAGGTAAGCTCTCTCTTACTCTTGGAACACTTGTATTGTGCCAGCAATCTATAACATAGTGACCCACTTTTCCACAGCACCAGCACTCATAGATATTGTACCTTCTTTTAAGGGCTGGTCTAGTGGCTGTGTTGACAGCAGCTCTTGGTCTAGAAAGTGCAGCAAGAGTCGTGATCTTGTGTTTCACAGCCCCAATCTGATTGGTGGTGGGTCTGGCAGTAGAAGTTCTTGGGATATCTTGAGCCCTACCAACAATTGCTTTATTTTCAGAGAGCATACTCTTGATAGCCTCAGAGATGCCCAAGTTTGGTCTGCTTACAGACTTGCCCTTATTCTTAGAGTGGGTTGGAATGTTCTGAGAATAGACTGTAGCTTTAC
The DNA here is from genome assembly GCA_039513925.1 of Platanthera zijinensis. Classification (NCBI taxonomy): domain Eukaryota; kingdom Viridiplantae; phylum Streptophyta; class Magnoliopsida; order Asparagales; family Orchidaceae; genus Platanthera; species Platanthera zijinensis. The sequence continues at coordinate 108,026,124 of CM077089.1, forward strand.
CCTTGAGTGAAGGGCTGATGCACCAAACACAAATGGTACAGGATGGTCCATTTGTATTTCCTCACGGGCTGCCTTGAAGGCACTTGGACCCTTGCTATATTTACCACCCTGGTAGTGAACATCTTTGTTCACAGTAGTGGATCTACCATTCTTAAAGTGACCATGGATACTCTCTTGATCATACCTGTTAAAAGGTAGTAGAACTCTCCTGAAAGGAATAGGAGGCCTGGAGGCTAGAGGCTGCACTAGAGCCTTGCCCTTCCTTTTGGGATTAACAACACTAGTAATTCCTTTAAAACCCAACCCCTTCTGACCCTTTTGGGAAGAGAAGGTTTCTATCAAGAGAAGCATTGAACTGGGCTTTAAATAGCTAGCCACTATTCTCTTCTCTCTCTCTAGCAGCACTTACAGGTCCCTTATTCTATTTTCTTGGTACTCTATGGTACCTATCTGAATGAAAGAAATAGTTTCCAGGTCACTGATCTTTTTCAATTTCTGATCAAGTACTGAAGCTAAATCAGAATGCTGGGAAGCAGCAAGCTGAAGGGAGGAAATTTCCTTAGCTTGCTTCTTAACCAGCAGCTTGCTTTCCTTGAAAGTACTCAGAAGGATACCATATTTGTCAATTACCGAATTGAAATATTCCTTTGATTCAGACCCATCTTCATCACAGGATTTAGATGCATCTGAATCACGACTTGTTTCATAGCCAGTTTCAGTGGAGTGGCTGGACTGAGAATGTACCTTTGGTTGACCAGGCTTTTCCTGGCTGGATTCTTCATCTAACATAGCCATTAGGCCATTGCAGCAACTGTATTATTCTTCTTCATCAACCTTTGTATCATCATCTAGCAGTGATAGAGGGGCCCTGACTTTTTCCTGGTAGCAGGATGATTTACATCAGCTTCTTAAGTAATAGCAACTAGCATCTCAATGAAGTCTTCTTCTTCTGCTTCTACTTCGGAAGAGTACAACCCAATATAGGCTTCCTCATCCTATTCTTTTTCTGACTCTAAAGAGGAAGAGTCAGTCCAACACTTTTTCTTCTTAGCAATGAAGGATTTTTCCTTCTTGTCCTTTTTCTTGTAGTCCTTCTTCTCACCAGACTCCTTTCTTTTGACAGGGCACTCAGCTATTATAAGCCCTATCTTGCTACAACAATAACAAACCACTTTAGAAGAAACATGTTTGTTGGGTTTAGAACCATACCTGTCCTCCTTAGAGGATTTCTTCCTTCCCTTGTAGTAGTATTCTTTGGGATGAGATGAGGAGGAGGGTCTGCTTCTCCAGTGCTTCTTCTTCATAAATTTCTAGAACTTCCTGGAGAAGACAGCAAGGTCTTCATCAGATATCTGGCAGTCTGATGTACTGGTCTAAGATTTTTCTGAGTCAGATTCAACATCCCTCCTTGGTGGGGAAGGTGTCTTACTTCTGCTCCTGCTTGCGGCTTCAGGTTTAAAGGCCACAGATTTTTCTTTAGCCTGAGACTTGCTGACTTTCTCCTCCTCTTTCCTGGCTGTGAACTGCATTTCATAGGATAGCAGCTTCCCAAATAGAGTTGCTGGTTGAGTATCAGCAAGCTTTGCCACCTCTATGATAGCATATATCTTAGTATCCCAGTCTCTGGTTAGAGATTTGAAAAACTTATCATTTAGTTCATAAGTGCTGAAGACTCTTCAACATGTTCTCTACTCATTGATAATTCTGAAGAATCTTTCATAGCATTTAGTTATGTTATCAGTCTTACTCTGCCTGAATGCCACATACTCTTAATTTAGCATGGACTTCCTGTCATCTCACACTTCCTATGTTCCCTCCATATAGACCACTAGGGTGTCCCACGTCTCCTTTGTAGTCTTGTAGTGAACCAAATTTTGGAAAGTGGAGTCATCTATGTAATGCCCCTAGTTTTTCTGTGTTTTGTTTGATTGTTGTTTGGCATTACGATGATGTGTTTCTGGTCTTTTGCTGTTGTTAGAGCGTGGTCTTAGCTCTTTAGGTTCCTTTAGTGGCCTATTTGTAGCCTGTTTGCAAGATTCCCCAGCTAGCCGGAGTCTGTTTTGGTGACTCGGCTGAGCCTCTCAGGGAATGCTTGTGCTTTGGCTTTGGGAGGTGTTAGCCCGAGTTTTGATCATCGGATGTTGTTTCCTACTTCGCCGTTGTTTTCGTAGCTTGGGTGTTTAGCTACGGTGCGAGTTTCGTCGAAATCCGAGAAGATTTGTTTTCGCATCGTTTCGATGTTTGTTAGCCGGCAGTGGCTACCTTTTATGTGTACTTATATGTATAATTTCTTATGAAGTCTTAGGGTGGCTATTATGTTATTAGCTTAGGTTGAAATTGATGTTGCTAGTAGGTGGGCTCGGGCCTAATCAGTTAGACTCATTTCATAAGCTTAGGGATATATGTGTATATATGCATATATATATATATATATATTATATAAGGATAGTATTTTTTTTATGTATGCTAGCTAAAGGTGGCGGTTTGGGGAGCTGTAGCTAGTGGCTGCTTATATTTGTTTATTTATATAGTCAGCTAGTGGCTAAGCTAGATTCTTTTTTAGTTATAGGTTAAAGAGAGTGGAGATTTATTTGTATAGCTCCAGCTGTTCTCCTCCCCATTTCCACTCCATTTCCCGAGCATTGTTAGCTTCCAGCGGAAGGAAACGAGCGGGAGGCGGAGGAGCTGCTGCTTTGACCGCCAGTTAGCTATTGAGTTAGGGCTGGTTTCTCTCGGGTAGCAGCGGATTTGAGATTCTCTCGCCGTGCTCTTCCTTCCTAGGTAAATAATTTCGCATTTCGAGGTGTCTATAGGAGCTAGGGTTTCTACAGTCCTTCTTCTTCCTAGATAAAAGCTCCAGGTTTTCCTCTATAGGTAGCTAGAGCTGCAGGTGGCCGATCTTTTTGCCGTCGGTGTCGAGTTGGTGTTGCAGCCGCTTCTTCCTGCCGGAATTCAGTCAAGCGGCTCCTTGCCCTTGCAATTTAGTCCCTTCTTTTACCTTGTTAGGTTGTTGTAGGTAGCTAGAGTTCCTTTTTGCTTCTAGGAGCTAGGGCAACATCATTCCCTTTGCTCCAGCCATTTATTTCTGGCTTCAGGAACTGTCTAGATTGAGCCTATTAGGTTTCTTTTTTTTCTTTTCTCTTTTTTTTTTCTTCTCTCTTGTCCTTGGTTTGGTGTCCAGGTTTCTCGCTTGAGTTAAAGCTTAGATTAGTTAGTGGTAGAATTAGGCTTAGGTTGCGGTGGATTGGGTAGGAGGAGTAGTAGAGAGAGTTGGAAATAATTTTCCAACTCTCTAGTTAGTAGGCGTTGAGTGGGCTGGGGTCGGGCTAGCTCCTAGTTTTAGGAATTTAAGGCTAAGTCAAAAGCGTTGAGTGAGTGGACCTCACTCAATGCCTAGACTGTTAGGAATCTGGCATTGAGTGTGGTGCCCTCACTCAATGTAATGGTCATTTTTGCAGCTAAGTCATTTGGCGTTGAGTGAGTCGACCTCAATCAACGCCGTGGCTGTTTTGGCATTGAGTGTGGTGGACTCACTCAACTCCAAAGCCTGTTTTTACAGCTAAGTGATTTGGCATTGAGTGAGTCGACCTCACTCAACACCGTGGCTCTTTTGGCGTTGAGTGTGGTGGACTCACTCAACGCCAAAGCCTATTTTTTGCGGATAAGTCATTTGACGTTGAGTGAATCGACCTCACTCAACGACATGGCTGTTTTAGCGTTGAGTATAGTAGGCTCACTCAACGCCAAAGCCTGTTGCTGCGGTTAGGATACTTGGCGTTGAGTGGGTGGACCTCACTCAACGCCGAAGCTGTTTGGCGTTGAGTGTGGTGATCCCACTCAACGCCATGGCTAGGCTTTTTGTGGCTATGTTCCTTGCGTTGAGTGGGTGACCTCACTCAACGCTGTGGTTGGTGCTTGGTGTTGAGTAACCCACTCAGCGCCGCGTCGAGTGAACTCGATGCTTTTGCCTTGGGTTGTATTTTCCTTTAGGACTATTAGTATGGCTTTTTCCTTAGGGGGGGGGGGGTGTTGGGTGTTCAGCTAGTTTTTGCATGCTGACTCGTTAATTATGGCAGATGGTTTGGTTTTGTGGGCTCTGGAAGGGGTGAATCATGTGTGCTGAGTTGTGGCCACCACCACCTAGGCCATGTTGGGCTGGTATGATTGGGTTTGTGGACCCTGAAGCTACCACCGGTTGTTTTCACCCTAGAGTGTTTTTGGGTCTGGTTGTTGGTGAGGGCTGTGCCGCCCACTCCGACCCAAGGTTTTCACCACGGCCAATAATTCACAAAGATTAGGACTGTTAGTTCCTTTACTTTTTAGTGGCTATTTCTTTTGGCATGTGTATGCCTTGGTGCTGTTGCAGGTGCTTAGCAGAGCATGTTGCTATTTATGTTCACACTTGGTGTACTTTTACTGCTCTTTGGACAATGTTTCCTCTTACTGTCACACCTTTTCTTATACTGATAGCGTTTTGTTGCAGGGCTGGTAAACCCCTTCTTTTATTGCTCATGAATCTAATGCTCCACTTCCTTTGATTTTCTTTTACTTACTGAGGTATTCTTTTTTTTTGAATGCCTCAGGTTTAGGTTGTAGCCAGTTAGACGGCTAGTGCTCCTGTGGAGCTTGCTTGTGGCCTCCTGGGTAGTTGAGGTTGTTGTTCCTTATCTGGTGAGGTAGTTTTTCGTCCTTTTTGTATAGACATGCATACTCACTAGTGGGTTCGTGTCAGGTTGTAGACTCCCACTAGTGGCTTACTTATGTTGCTGGGTATGAACTAAAACTTATACTTTTGCCTGTTTGAGGTTGTTCACTTGTTTCTGGCAAGGTTTTATGCTAGGTTGCATGTTAGGTATTTTAAAACCCTAATATATTACTACATGTATCTCATGCACATCATGTTTACAAAACTAAAGCACTATTTTTTCATTAAGCGTAAAGACTACCTTTTTATATATACTACACAAACCTTAGAGTCGTGCATACCATGAGTCATCCCTCAGGGACACTTATGCTCTTGGATGTCAAAACAACTTAATTAAAGTATTTTCCTCTGTGAATGAATATATTTTTTTTATCATGGACTAGCTGATCCACTGTGCCGAGGGATACGACCATTTAATATAACTGGCTTTATTTCATAATAAGCTATGGTTTTCTTAAAATCTAAAGTCTGGAGTTTTACCTGAACGTGTACAGTTATCCCCTGTACTACGTGGCATCACAACATGGATTTTCTCTTGCTCTTATACGATTTATTCATCGAGAAAGTGTGGGTTGTGACAGTTTGTATTAGAGGGAGGTTGCTTGACAATTGGTCGCGCAACCTTTCCCTTGTTAGCAATAGTGGTTTAGCGTCATATCATACACACACCGATATGTCATAAGTAAGTCTTCCTTGAAGCCCAAACACTACACTCATAAGCATGAATAGAAGTATACAGGGCATATTATGTAGTATGGGATGCATAATATGTGTTTGTATGTGGATCCACCATAGGCGGCAACATGTGAGGGTTATGTAGTATGGGATACATAACCTCACCACATGAATGCCCATTTGCACGTTTTCTTTTTTTTCGTTGCATGCAATGTTATGTAGTATGGGATGCATAAAATTGCTATGCGTACAATCGCTCATGGCATGCATTAAGGTTTTTTTTAGAATGTATAGGACAACATGCATAACATAATATTGCATAAGCACAACGTGCCAAGCTCAAGATTTGCATGATGACATATGTACACACATGGTTTTGAGTCAAAGGAAATACAAATTCAAGCATTCATGGTCTAAGAACATGAGTTAGAATGGTGGTGATGAACCATCCTAGGTTAAGCATAACATCATTATTGTAAAAATCCCAGAGAAAGTATAGCAGTTAGAGTTCATATTTAAGTATGTTTGTTTGTACCGGGTAGTTTTGTTCTAGTAGTTGGGCTAGGTTCTAAGTCGTGCTAATACAATTATAGGATGGAGAGGCGTCCTTCGACGAGATTGACTCCCCAATCTGAGGGTGAGTCTTCTGGAGCGCAAAGCGAGGCGTTGATTGAAATTCTGCAGTAGAGTAATGAAGCCTTATCTAGGCAGTTGGTGGGTATGCAGACTCAGATCCAGTCTCTGTTAGCAGTTGTGGCGGGACAGCCTCCGAGAGTGTCGGACCCTGTTGTAGGTATAGCTGTTCATGTTCCTCCTGCTCCCCTGGTACCTCCTATTGTGCTGCCCTCGGAGATGATATTCATAACACGCTTCCATCGACTTGGACCACCTACTTATGATGGAAAAGCAGACTTTATGGTTTTGGTTGATTGGCTTATAGCCATCGAGGAGATGTTCTCCTATTCTGGAGTTACCACCGATCAGAGGGTGATGATCGCCACCTATCAGCTTAAGGGTTTAGCAAAAAGTTGGTGGCTGAGAGAGAAGGAAGGCTTGAAGGAGGGATGCTCTTGGGAGACCTTCAAGGAATTATTGCTAAGGAAGTATCTGCCTTCGGTCGAGCGCGACCGCCTGATGAATGATTTCCTATATTTGAAGTAGAGGCAGCTCACAGTTAGTGAGTACGAGTTTGAGTTCAGCAAACTGAGTCAGTTTGCCCTGGCTTGGTAAGCTCCAAGGCGGATCGATTTAAGCATTTTCTTGGTGGCTTGAGAAGTGATGTCTAGAAGTTGGCAAGTGCTTATGGATCAACGAGCTATGTGGGAGTGGTGGAATCTGCATTGAAAGTTGAGACAATTGAGAATGCAAAGCAAAGAGGGCAGCAAATGAGAAAAGATAAGAGGAAATCGGTTGAAGGAAAGAGCCCTCAGGTACCCGGTGCTGGCAGAAAGAAGAGCAAGGAGGTTGTAGTTTTTGTGGCCGGTAAGGCCACCCCTTCGAGAGATGTTTTAAGAGGCTGGGAGCTCAGAAGAAGGAGCAGGTGCATGCGATTCAAGGTGCTCCCAGGAAATATTTATTCTGTTCTGCATGTAAGCGGCCAGGGCATGATGTTGCCCATTGCTGGGGAAAGGATAAGAGTAAGGTAAGAGGTTGTTTTCTTTGTGGTCAAGAAGGGCACATCAAGGCTCAGTGCCCCCAGATCCAGCAGGTGTTCCAGCCAGTGCCACTCCAAGCATTGCCACTGCCTCAGCGGGTGGTCAAAGGCAAGGGAAAGCTAAATGTAATTTCTTCAGAGGAAGCGCAGACTTCGACTCAGGTCATTTCAGGTTAGATTTCTCCCTAGCCAAAATGTTTTGTTTCTAGTATAGCTTTAGCATTTGTTTTTCTTAGTTGCGTATTCTATCTTATAGGAAGATTTAAGGTGAGGAACTTCTGGGCGCGTGTTCTCTTTGACTCTGGCGCTATCCACTCTTTTGTGGCTAGAGCCTTTGTGGAGCACTATTGTTTGGGTCTAGAGCGAGTTTGTGATGCCTTTTGCATCAAGTTTCCTTCCGGTGATTCCGTGATTTCAGATCAGGGTATTCGGGATTGTCCGATTTTGTTGGGAGATTTTCTAGCGAAGGTAGATTTAAAGGTGATCGACCTGGAAGACTTCGATGTTATCTTAGGCATGGACTGGTTGTCCAGTTATGATGAAGTTATCCAGTGCAAGGGTAAGCGCTTGGAATTTGTTGTAACGCCCCGTTTTTTTTCAGCGATTATTTTTATTCTCGTTTAGCGTTACGATGATGCGTTTCCGTGGCTTGAGCCATGTGTGGAGTATGGTTTAGCTCCTTAGAACTGAGTGCCCTGTTTGGTAGCCTATTGGCAAGATCTCCCTAGCAAACCGAGTCGTTTTGGTGACCCGGTGTGGCCTCTCAGGGGGATGTTTGTGTTTGGCTTTGTTTGGGTGTAACTCGAGTTCTGTTCGTCGAAAGTTAATTTCGACTTCGCCGTTGTGTTCGTAGCATGGGTATTTAGCTACGGTGCGAATTTTGTCGAATTCCGAGATGAATCGGTTTTAACGTTGTTTTGGTGCTTTATGTAATAAATTATATTATTATATATTAATATATATATATATATATATAGTATTAGAAAAGGCGTCGATCATCTTCTCCAAATAGGAACCGCCGGTCCTGTACGAGAGAAACGGAGAAACCGCCTACCCTTCCCTTCAGACGCCGATTCCCGGAGCGTTTGTGGACGGAATTCGATTCCGAGAGTGGATTTGGATTGCTCTCGTCGAGACCTTCATTCCTACGGTAAGAAATTCGATTTTCGTGGAGTTTTGGGAGGTTTGGAATTTTCGGTTTTGGAGTTTTCCGCCATTAATGGCCGAGAGTTTGTTTTAGGTGTTGCGGCCGTTTTGATCCGTGCGAAGAGGAGGAAAGCAGTCCAAAGCTTCGCTGTGAATTGAGGCAAGTGGTATTCTTGCCCTTGCCAAGTTTTTTTTTCGATTTTACTTGCTGAAATTGAAATCCCGGTTAGCCCAGGTTAGAGGCCTTGTTGTTCTCATTTCTTGCTAACTATAGGGCTTAGTTCTTCCTACTGAAACCCCCCTATTTTGTGATGATTGGAATCCAAATTGTCGGCGTGGAGGCGTTGTTTTCCTTTACTCTGATTGTTGCTCTGGTTCGGGTGTAGCCGAGAGGGAGAGTTAGGAGGGGGTGTGGTTGCCGATTTTCGTTAAGGTATTACTCGAATGATTAGGCATAGTTTGTATAGTAGTGGTGCGCGACGTTGGTAGTTTCCTGCTGCTACTGCAGTTGCGTGAGTCGTGTGCGCGTTCCGGTGTCGTTCGGGAAATTCCAAACGGTACAGGTTAGCCGCGCATGGTCGTTAACCGTTAGGGCGCACGACCACTGGTCGTGTGCCTCTGTTCGTGCGCATATAACTTTCAGTTTCCAAAGTTCTGTCTCGGAGATCGCACGAGCGCTGGCAAGCAGTGCGCACGACCACTGATCGTGCGTCACTAATCGTGCGCTGACGCTAAGTTTTCTCAGGTTTTCTAGGTTCGCTTCGCACGATCATCAGCCGATGAGTGCGCACGACCACTGATCGTGCATCACTGATCATGCGCTCTGTATATTTTCTGTTGCTAGGCGATTTTAGCTGGTTTCGAGTGCGGGAATTTAGATACTCAAGTGACAGGCAACTACTTGAGTTCTGGATCTTCTGCCTTGGTCGTTCGACTATCGTCGAGCTCTGTATTCTTTAGTGGGTTTGTGGGTAGTGGCATTATTTTGGCGGCGAGTGAGGCTAGCTCGCTCAACGCCAAAGTTTAGGTAGGCACTGAGTGGGTTTCACTCAACGCCTAGTCGTGTTGGTTTATTTCAACACTCTTCCTTTACCTTGTCTTTCGTTTCCGAGTGGATTTCCAGTTGTATTTCTGGGTTTTCCTTGTCGGCCGTTTTCTTTATTTTCCTAAAGGCCGAATCGTGGGTCGTGGTTAGTAGTGGTGGTTGTAGCTCTTTATAGGGGTGGAGTTGTGTGATATAGCCAAGGCCACCCATGTTTTTTCTAGCTCCAGGTACGGGCTGGGCATGTCGGGTGGAAGATCCCTTGTGTTTTCACGTGTTGACCCTCGAGCTTTCGACTTGGACATGGTGGATTGGGGGACTACGTTTGCCTTCGATCCGGTTCCTCGTTGTTGTTTTTGCTACTATCACTTCCCACAGTTTAGGGTGTTATAAGTTTCTTCTTTGGTAGTTTGCAGCATTCTGGCTCTTGGCAGCCTAGTAGGCCCCGCAGGATGTGGTTCCTGGGCTGGGTCGTTGCTGTTTCTTTGCACGTTGTGCATTTCTTGTGGTCCTGTTTTGGACAGTTGTGACTCTTTCTACTGCATGTTTTTCAGTTACTTTGTCCTTTTGGTTGACTCTTACATGCAGATGTTTTTTTTTACCTTGATTTTGCTTGCTGAGGTATTCTGTTTTCCTTTGGAATGCCTCAGGTTCTGAGCTGTAGCCAGTCTGGTGGCTAGTTGGAGGTGGTGTTGTTGGTGGACTCCTGGACTTTGGAGTTCTGTTTACCTTGTTAGTGAGGTTGTTTTCAGTACTTTCTTACAGACATATATTTGTGCCAGCGGGTTCGTGTCAGGTTGTTGGCGCCCACTGGTAGTTTTTACCTTGTACTAGATATATACTATTGCTGCTACCATTTTTCTGGAGATAGTCTACTTGCTTTGAGAAGGTTTATGCTAGGTTGCTAGGTATTTTCAAACCATAAATACTATTATGAATGAAGCTCATGATCAGCATGTTTTTATAAACTTAATCACTATTTTCCAATCACGTACAAAAAAAACCATTTTCTTATATATTACATAAATTTAATGTAGAGTCTTGCATAGCATGAGTGGTTCTCTGGGGACCCTGATGCGCTCTTAGGGTGTCAAATCTAAATAAAGTATTTTTCCGCAACGTATAAATATAGTTTTCTTTGGTGGACTAGATGATCCACTGAGCCGAGGGATACAGACTCTAATCATAACTGATTTTCTATTCATTAAGCACATGATTTTCTTGCATAAAGATTGTAGTTGGTTTTGCCTGAGCGTCAACAGTTATCCCCTGCTTGAAGTGGCATCATGACGTGTGTTTTCTCTTACTCTGATAATTCTTAATTCGGAGAAAATGCGGGTTGTGACAGTTGGTATCAGAGGGAGGTTTGCTTGATAGGTTTGCTTGGCAGGTTTGCTTGGCAGGTTTGCTTGTCAGGTTTGCTTGACAAGTTAGTTGAGCAACCTTCCTTGGATGCTTTTAGTGGTTCAGCATCATGTCATTCACACACCGATATGTCATCAGCACGTCTTGGCAAAAGCACGAACACTACACTCATAGCATAACATGAAGTATACGGGGCATATTATGTAGTATGGGATGCATAATATGTGTTCGTATATGGATCCACCATAGGGGCTACATGTGAGGGTTATGTAGTATGGGATGCATAACCTCACCACATGAGTGCGACTAGCACGTTTCTTTTTCGTTGCATGGAAATGTTATGTAGTATGGGATGCATAACATTTTCATGCGTACGCCGCTCATAACATGCATTAGGGCCTTTTTTTTGAATGCATAGCACAATCATGCATATTATATCATTGCATAAGCACAACGCGCCGAGCTGAAGATTTGCAGGATGACATATGTACACACATGAGTTTTCAAATTAACATAAATTCATGCATCCGATCTAGGCACAAGAGTTAGTAAGGTGGTGGTTAACCATCCTAGGTTAGGGCATATCATCTAATTTTTGTGAAGAAGATAAACTCTCAGAGCAAGTTTAGCAGCTTTAAGTCTATTTCTACATATGTATTGTCTGTACTGGTAATCGGTTCTAGTCATTGGATTTGGATCTGATTTGCGTTGTAATGATTTTTAGGATGGCTAAGCATCCTGTGACTCGATCGACTCCCCTGTCTGAGGGTGAATCTTCTGGGGCTCAGAACGATGCGGTGATCGAGAGTCTGCGTCTGAGTAGCGAAGCTATGGGCAGGCAGTTGGAGGAGGTGCAAGCCCAGATTCAGTCTTTGGTGGCTGTTGTGGCAGGTCAGGCTCAGGGTGCGCAAGTTCCTGCTGGGGGGTTAGCTGTTCCTCCTCCTCCTGCACCCTTGAGACCTCCAGTGGTGGTGCCAGCAGAGATGGCCTTCATCTCGCAGTTTCAGAGGCTGAGCCCTCCCACTTATGATGGGAAGGCAGATTTCATGGTGATAGACGACTGGCTGATCTCCATGGAGGAGATGTTCTCGTACTCAGGGATTTCAGATGACCAGAGGGTGATGTTAGCCACCTATCAGCTCAAAGGGTTGGCTAAGAGTTGGTGGCTGAGAGAGAAGGAGAGCTTGGTAGCCGGATGCTCTTGGGAAGTGTCCAAGGAGATGCTGTTGAGGAAGTTCTTACCCTCGGTCGAGCGTGACCGCCTCATGAACGACTTCCTCCATCTGAAGCAAAGGCAACTCACGGTGGGTGAGTATGAGATAGAGTTCAGCAAGTTGAGCCGTTTTGCCCCTGGATTGGTCAGCGTTGAGGCTGATCGAGTTAAGCGATTTCTCGGTGGTTTGAGGAGCGAGGTGCAGCAGTTGGCCAGTGCTTATGGGTCAGTGACTTATGCAGGTGTAGTAGAGGCTGCTATGAAGGTGGAGGCTATTGAGACGGCGAAGAGCAGAGGCCAGCAGTTGAAGAAGGATAAGAGGAAGTTGGTAGAGGAGAAGAAACCCCTGGTACCCGATGCTGTTCCGGGAAAGAGGAGCAGGGTGGTGTGCAGTTTTTGTGGCCGGTCAGGCCATCCTGTAGAGAGGTGTTTCAAGAAGGCGGCAGCTCAGAAGAAGGAGCAGGTTCATGCGATTCAGGGTGCTCCTAGGAGAGATGCCTCCTGTTCTGTTTGTAAGCGATCCGGCCATGATGCGGCCCAGTGTTGGTCCAAGGATAAAGTCTGCTATCAGTGTGGGCAGAAGGGTCACATTAAGTCGAGGTGTCCTCAGGTCCAGTCAGATCTTCCTGCAGTTCCATTGCAGACATTACCTCCACCTCAGCGTGTGGACAAGGGAAAAGGGAAGCTGAACGTGATTTCTTCCGAGGAGGCTCAGACTTCGACCCAGGTGATCTCAGGTTAGTTGTTTGTTGTTTTTCTTTCTAGCCTGGTAGTTTAGTTGCTAGATTATTTGCGGTACTGTTGTGCTAGTTCCTTAGCTTTGTGCGTTCCTATAGGGAAATTTAAGGTGAAGAACTGCTGGGCGCGTGTTCTGTTTGACTCCGGCGCTACCCACTCGTTCGTGGCTAGAGCCTTTGTGGAGCGTCATCGGTTGTCTCTAGATCGTGTTCGGGATTCCTTCCGTGTCAAGTTTCCCTCTGGTGAATCTGTGTTGTCAGATTTGGGTATTTTGGTTTGCCCGGTTTTGTTGGGGGATTTTCTTGCGAAGGCGGACCTGAAGATGATTGATCTAGAGGACTTCGATGTCATTTTGGGCATGGACTGGCTCTCTCGGTATGATGCGGTCATTCAGTGCAAAGGAAAGCGCTTGGACTTCATCAGGGACGACGGTCAGCCCGGCAGCGTGTATGCTGATCCGTGTCAGGATTCTCCTGTTCTCTCTGCGGTATGTGTTCAGAGATTGTTTCTTTCTGATTGTTGTGTTTGTTTAGTCTCGGCAGTTGGAACTGTTGTTAGCGTGCCACGCTTGGAGGAGATTCCTATTGTTCGTGGTTTCGCCGATGTTTTTCCTGATGATCTTCCTGGTATCCCCCCTGAGCGGGATGTGGAGTTTGTTATTGATTTGGAGCCGGGTACGCATCCTATTGCTAAGGCGCCGTACCGGATGGCCCCTCGTGAGTTAGAGGAGTTGCGAATTCAGTTAGATGAGTTGTTGGCTAAAGGTTTTATCAGGCAGAGTTCGTCGCCTTGGGGTGCTCCTGTTTTGTTCGTAAAGAAGAAAGATGGGTCGATGCGGCTTTGCATCGACTATAGAGAGTTGAACAAGGTCACTATCAAGAACAGGTACCCTCTGCCGAGGATCGATGATTTATTTGACCAGTTGCGTGGTAGCACGGTGTTCTCCAAGATCGATCTTTGTTCGGGCTATCATCAGCTCAGGATCCGTGAGGCAGATATTCCACGGACTGCGTTTAGGTCGAGGCATGGACACTTTGAGTTTTTGGTGATGTCGTTTGGTTTGACCAACGCACCATCAGCTTTCATGGACATGATGAATCGGGTATTCAAGGATTTCCTAGATAAGTTCGTGGTGGTCTTCATTGATGACGTGTTGGTTTATTCTCGCAGTGCTGAGGAGCATGAGCAGCATCTGCGCTTGGTACTCTCAGAATTGAGGAACCACAAGTTATTCGCCAAGTTAAGCAAGTGCGAATTTTGGTTGCCTCAGGTTTCTTTTCTAGGCCACGTGGTGAACAAGGATTTGATCTCGGTTGACCCAGAAAAGATTGCAGCAGTGATGGATTGGAGTAGGCCGAATACTCCTAAGGAGATCAGAAGTTTCTTAGGGTTGGCTGGCTATTATAGGAGATTCGTGGAGGGTTTCTCTTCTCTAGCCGCACCTTTGACCAAGCTGACTCAGAAGAATGTGGCTTTTGTTTGGAGCGAGAAGTGCGAAGAAGCTTTTCAGGAGTTAAAGAGGAGATTGTGTACTGCTCCCGTTCTGACCCTTCCTACTGAGGGCGTGGATTATGATGTGTATGTGGATGCTTCGCATATAGGTCTGGGATGCGTATTAATGCAGGATGGAAAAGTAATCGCTTATGGGTCAAGGCAGCTGAAGACTCATGAGAAGAATTATCCTACGCATGACCTTGAGTTTGCAGCGGTTATCTATGCGTTGAAGTTGTGGAGGCACTTACTTTATGGGGCTCAGTGCAAGATTTTTACTGACCATAAGAGCCTGAACTACGTGTTCACGCAGAAGGAGTTGAATCTGTGTCAGCGGCGGTGGCTTGAGTATGTGGCGGATTATGACGTAGAAATCCAGTATCATCCGGGCAAGGCCAATGTGGTGGCCGACGCCCTGAGCCGAAAGACGGGAAAGATCTTTAACCTCTCCGCTGATCGGTTAGTTGAGGAGTTCCTCCTTATGAATATTTCAGTGGGATGCTGTGGTTTGCAGAGTAGCTTATCAGTGGAAGAGCCGTCCTGGATTTCTTTGACTAGACTGCATCAGAAGGACAATCCGGATCTGTTGCACCTTTTTACCAGGACAGAGAAGGGAGAGTTGCCAGATTTTGCTATTGATGATGCGGGTACTTTGAAGTACCGCGGCAGGTTTTGCGTTCCCGCTGTTGGGGACATTAGGAGTATGATTTGCAGTGAGGCTCATGGTTCCAGCGTTGCCTACCATCCAGGATCTACGAAGATGTAGCGTGACTTAAGGCAAATTGCCTGGTGGTATGGTATGAAAGGTGATATAGCCCGATTTGTTGCTGAGTGTGACACTTGCAAGCGTGTGAAGGCCGATCATGGAAGGCCTGGTGGTAAGTTGACTCCGCTAGAGATCCCGACTTGGAAGTGGGAGAGTATATCTATGGACTTCATTACGGGTTTGCCAAAATCCCCGAGGGGATTTGATTCTGTTTGGGTTATAGTGGATAGATTGACGAAGTGTGCTCACTTCGTGCCTTATAAGATTGATTACCCGATAAAGAAGATAGCGGAGTTGTACTTGAATGAAGTCATCCGACTCCACGGTGTGCCGGTTAGCATCATTTCTGATCGAGACTCCCGGTTTACTTCTCGTTTTTGGCAGAGTCTGCAGGAGGGTTTGGGTACGGATCTGAGGTATTCTACTGCGTACCACCCTCAGACCAATGGGCAGACGGAGCGGGTCAATCAGATTGTTGAGGATATGATCCGGTGCTATATTTTAGACCACGGTGGAGCGTGGGATGAGCGTCTGCGACTCATGGAATTTGCTTATAATAACAGTTATCAGGAAAGCTTGCAGATGGCTCCGTTCGAAGCTTTGTATGGGAGGCGCTGTAGGACTCCGTTGTTTTGGGCCGAGGCTGGTGAGAGGCCGTTGTTGGGTCCTGATGCGCTGGAGGATATGGAAGTCGCCGTGAAGCTTATTCGGGAGAAGCTTCGTATAGCTCAGGAGAGGTATGAAAAGAACGCCAATCGGCGTAGGTCTGCTTTGGAGTTTTTAGTAGGGGATCATGTATACCTCAAGGTTTCTCCAATGGTTGGTGTGAAGAGATTTGGTAAAAATCAGAAATTGGACCCAAGGTATGTGGGCCCGTTCAAGATTTTGGAGCGGATTGGTGTGTCTGCATATAGATTGGTTTTGCCAGCGAACTTCCCTGGTGTTCATAATGTTTTTCATGTTAGCTAATTGCGGAAGTGTGTGCGCAGCAGTGGGCAACTCTTGGATGTTGTGCCCTAGTTGGAGCCCAACCTCTCTTTTGTTGAGGTGCCAGTTCGTATTTTGGATACTCAGGAGCATGTGCTGCGAAAGAAGTCCATACCGATGGTGAAAGTTCTATGGAAAAATCAGGATTTGGAGAGCGCGACTTGGGAGCTAGAGTCGGCCATGAGGAGGGCGTACCCTCACCTGTTTCACTGATTTGATCGGTATGTTTCCCTTTGTAACTTCTGTTTGTTACTTTTCCTTCGTTAGTAGGAGGGTTGTGCGTAAAGTTTTAGGACGAAACTTTCTTTTAGGGGGAGTGACTGTAACGCCCCGTTTTTTTTCAGCGATTATTTTTATTCTCGTTTGGCGTTACGTTGACGCGTTTCCGTGGCTTGAGCCATGTGTGGAGTATGGTTTAGCTCCTTAGAACTGAGTGCCCTGTTTGGTAGCCTGTTGGCAAGATCTCCCTAGCAAACCGAGTCGTTTTGGTGACCCGGTGTGGCCTCTCGGGGGGATGTTTGTGTTTGGCTTTGTTTGGGTGTAACTCGAGTTCTGTTCGTCGAAAGTTAATTTCGACTTCGCCGTTGTGTTTGTAGCATGGGTATTTAGCTACGGTGCGAATTTCGTCGAATTCCGAGATGAATCGGTTTTAACGTTGTTTTGGTGCTTTATGTAATAAATTATATTATTATATATTAATATATATATATATATATAGTATTAGAAAAGGCGTCGATCATCTTCTCCAAATAGGAACCGCCGGTCCTGTACGAGAGAAACGGAGAAACCGCCTACCCTTCCCTTCAGACGCCGATTCCCGGAGCGTTTGTGGACGGAATTCGATTCCGAGAGTGGATTTGGATTGCTCTCGTCGAGACCTTCATTCCTACGGTAAGAAATTCGATTTTCGTGGAGTTTTGGGAGGTTTGGAATTTTCGGTTTTGGAGTTTTCCGCCATTAATGGCCGAGAGTTTGTTTTAGGTGTTGCGGCCGTTTTGATCCGTGCGAAGAGGAGGAAAGCAGTCCAAAGCTTCGCTGTGAATTGAGGCAAGTGGTATTCTTGCCCTTGCCAAGTTTTTTTTTCGATTTTACTTGCTGAAATTGAAATCCCGGTTAGCCCAGGTTAGAGGCCTTGTTGTTCTCATTTCTTGCTAACTATAGGGCTTAGTTCTTCCTACTGAAACCCCCCCTATTTTGTGATGATTGGAATCCAAATTGTCAGCGTGGAGCCGTTGTTTTCCTTTACTCTGATTGTTGCTCTAGTTCGGGTGTAGCCGAGAGGGAGAGTTAGGAGGGGGTGTGGTTACCGATTTTCGTTAAGGTATTACTCGAATGATTAGGCATAGTTTGTATAGTAGTGGTGCGCGACGTTGGTAGTTTCCTGCTGCTACTGCAGTTGCGTGAGTCGTGTGCGCGTTCCGGTGTCGTTCGGGAAATTCCAAACGGTACAGGTTAGCCGCGCACGGTCGTTAACCGTTAGGGCGCACGACCACTGGTCGTGTGCCTCTGTTCGTGCGCATATAACTTTCAGTTTCCAAAGTTCTGTCTCGGAGATCGCACGAGCGCTGGCAAGCAGTGCGCACGACCACTGATCGTGCGTCACTGATCGTGCGCTAACGCTAAGTTTTCTCAGGTTTTCCAGGTTCGCTTCGCACGATCATCAGCCGATGAGTGCGCACGACCACTGATCGTGCGTCACTGATCGTGCGCTCTGTATATTTTCTGTTGCTAGGCGATTTTAGCTGGTTTCGAGTGCGGGAATTTAGATACTCAAGTGACAGGCAACTACTCGAGTTCTGGATCTTCTGCCTTGGTCATTCGACTATCGTCGAGCTCCGTATTCTTTAGTGGGTTTGTGGGTAGTGGCATTATTTTGGCGGTGAGTGAGGCTAGCTCGCTCAACGCCAAAGTTTAGGTAGGCACTGAGTGGGTTTCACTCAACGCCTAGTCGTGTTGGTTTATTTCAACACTCTTCCTTTACCTTGTCTTTCGTTTCCGAGTGGATTTCCAGTTGTATTTCTGGGGTTTCCTTGTCGGCCATTTTCTTTATTTTCCTAAAGGCCGAATCGTGGGTCGTGGTTAGTAGTGGTGGTTGTAGCCCTTTATGGGGGTGGAGTTGTGTGATATAGCCAAGGCCACCCATGTTTTTTCTTTCTCCAGGTACGGGCTGGGCATGTCGGGTGGAAGATCCCTTGTGTTTTCACGTGTTGACCCTCGAGCTTTTGACTTGGACATGGTGGATTGGGGGACTGCGTTTGCCTTCGATCCGGTTCCTCGTTGTTGTTTTTGCTACTATCACTTCCCACAGTTTAGGGTGTTAGAAGTTTCTTCTTTGGTAGTTTGCAGCATTCTGGCTCTTGGCAGCCTAGTAGGCCCTGCAGGTTATGGTTCCTGGGCTGGGTCGTTGCTATTTCTTTGCACGTTGTGCATTTCTTGTGGTCCTGTTTTGGACAGTTGTGACTCTTTCTACTGCATGTTTTTCAGTTACTTTGTCCTTTTGGTTGACTCTTACATGCAGATGTTTTTTTTACCTTGATTTTGCTTGCTGAGGTATTCTGTTTTCCTTTGGAATGCCTCAGGTTCTGAGCTGTAGCCAGTCTGGTGGCTAGTTTGAGGTGGTGTTGTTGGTGGATTCCCGGACTTTGGAGTTCTGTTTACCTTGTTAGTGAGGTTGTTTTCAGTACTTTCTTACAGACATATATTTGTGCCAGCGGGTTCGTGTCAGGTTGTTGGCCCCCACTGGTAGTTTTTACCTTGTACTAGATATATACTATTGCTGCTACCATTTTTCTGGAGATAGTCTACTTGATTTGAGAAGGTTTATGCTAGGTTGCTAGGTATTTTCAAACCATAAATACTATTATGAATGAAGCTCATGATCAGCATGTTTTTATAAACTTAATCACTATTTTCCAATCACGTACAAAAAAAACCATTTTCTTATATATTACATAAATTTAATGTAGAGTCTTGCATAGCATGAGTGGTTCTCTGGGGACCCTGATGCGCTCTTTAGGGTGTCAAATCTAAATAAAGTATTTTTCCGCAACGTATAAATATAGTTTTCTTTGGTGGACTAGATGATCCACTGAGCCGAGGGATACGGACTCTAATCATAACTGATTTTCTATTCATTAAGCACATGATTTTCTTGCATAAAGATTGTAGTTGGTTTTGCCTGAGCGTCAACAGTTATCCCCTGCTTGACGTGGCATCATGACGCGTGTTTTCTCTTACTCTGATAATTCTTAATTCGGAGAAAATGCGGGTTGTGACATTTGTTAAGGACAACGGTCAGCATGGGAGTGTTTATGCTGATCTGCGCTAGGATCCTCCAGTCATTTCTATGGTATGTGTTCAGAAGCTGCTTGATTTTGATTGCTTTGCCTTTTTTGTCTCAGTAGTGGGGATTGTTGTTAGTGTACCGCGTTTGGAGGAGATTCTTGTTGTGTGCGAGTTTTCGGATGTTTTCCCTGATGATCTTCCTGGTCTTCCACCTGATCGAGATGTTGAGTTTGTGGTAGACTTGGAGCCAGGTACGCATCCTATTGCGAAGGTGCCGTACCGGATGTCCCCGCGAGATCTGGAGGAGTAGCATATCCAGTTGGATGAGCTGTTAGCGAAGGGTTTTATCAGGCCTTGCTCGTCGCCTTGGGGTGCCCCTGTTCTATTTGTAAAGAAGAAAGACGGGTCGATTAGGCTTTGCATCGACTATAGAGAGTTGAACAAGGTTACTATTAAGAACAGGTACCCTTTGCCAAAGATTGACGACTTGTTTGATCAGTTGCGCGGTAGCGCAGTATTTTCCAAGATTGTTCGGCTAGTTTTTGCATGCCGACTTGTGGATTATGGCAGGTGGTGTGGTTTTGTGGGCTCTGTAAGGGGTGAATCGTGTGTGCTGAGTTGTGTCCACTACCATCTAGGCTGTGTTGGGCTTGTATGGTTGGGTGTGTGTACCCTATAGCTGCCACCGGTTGTTTTCACCCTTGAGTGTTTTTTGGTCTTGTTGTTGGTGAGGGCTGTGCCGCCCACTCCGACCAAAGGTTTTCACTACGGCCAATAATTCACAAAGATTAGGACTGTTAGTTCCTTTCCTTTTTAGTGGCTATTTCTTTTGGCATAGGTATGCCTTGGTATTGCTGCATGTGCTTAGCAGAGCATATTGCTATTTATGTTCACACTTGGTGTATTTTACTGCTCTTTGGATAGTGTTTCTTCTTACTGTCATGCCTTTTCTTCTACTGATAGCGTTTTGTTGCAGGGCTGGTAAACCCCTTCTTTTATTTCTCATGAATCTAATGCTCCACTTCCTTTGATTTTATTTTACTTGCTGAGATGTTCTTTTTTTTGAATGCCTCAGGTTCAGGTTGTTGCCAGTTAGATGGCTAGTTCTCTTGTGGAGCTTGCTTGTGGCCTCTTGGGTAGCTGAGGTTGTGTTTTCTCATCCGGTGAGGTAGTTTTTCTTCCTTTCTGTATAGACATGCATACTCACTAGTGGGTTCGTGTCAGGTTGTTGACGCCCACTGGTGGCTTACTTATGTTGCTGGGTATGAACTAAAACTGATACTTTTGCCTATTTGAGGTTGTTCACTTGTTTCTGGGAAGGTTTTATGCTAGGTTGCATTTTAGGTATTTTAAAACCCTAAAATATTACTACATGTATCTCATGCACATCATGTTTACAAAACTAAAGCACTATTTTTCCCTTAAGCGTAAAGATTATCTTTTTATATATACTACACCAACCTTAGAGTCATGCATACCATGAGTCGTACCTCGGGGACACTATGCTCCTTTAGGATGTCAAAACAACTTAATTAAAGTATTTTTCGCTGCGAATGAATATATTTTTTTTATCATGGACTAGCTGATCCACTGTGCCGAGAGATATGAGCATTAAATATAACTGGTTTTCTTTCATAATAAGCTATGGTTTTCTTAAAATCTAAAGTCTGGAGTTTTGCCTGAACATGTGCAGTTATCCCCTGCACTACATGGCATCACAACACGTATTTTCTCTTGCTCTGATACAATTTATTCGTCGAGAAAGTGCGGGTTGTGACAATCTATGACACTAACTATGATATTTTGTGCCCTCTTGTCCATGGTGGCAAGGATGACTTCATCCTTTGTCATTTCAGAGTATGTCTTGGGAGTTTGGACATTTGCATCCAGAACTTACACTTTCATAGGGATGAAAGGCCCTTATTTAACTATGATGAAAATCCTAGGGTCAACTATCTCCATGAACAATCTAACCCTGTCCTTCTAGATGCCAAAACCTCTCTTCCTGCAGATGGGAATATTCATGACACCCAGCTCCTTATAGTTCACACCTGAACCCATAGGGATAGATTTTCTCGCTTACCTTGGAGATCTACTCAGACTGCTGAGTCCATAAAGAGCAACCTCCCTCTGATACCACTTGAAATTCTTATTTTCAAGGTCAGCTAAATACCTAGAGGGGGCGGGGGCGGGGGCAGGGGCGGGGGGGGGGGGGGGGGGGGGGGGTGTAAATAGGTTTTTGGTCTTTAACTTTTACCCGATAGCTGTACTTAGTGATTAGGTTAGTTAGGTTAGTTTTAGCTTACACGATAAATCACAAACGACACAACTGTTTATAGTGGTTCTCCAATCTTGGGTACATCCACTGTCCCTCTGCGCCTTTCTGACAGTGTGTTAGATTAGGCTCTTTCCCCAAAACTCGGCTCCTTATGAGCTAACAACTCGATCCCGTAGGACCTTTAAGTCTCCTCCAAGACTTACTCCTCAGGCACAAGGCCCTACAACTCAGTGGCTAAACCACCACGTACCTCATGCCAACGACCCTACTACTCAGGCTTGGAGGACAGCCCTACACTCAGATCTAAAATGGATCCTACAATCAGCCTTTATAACACATGCTTACTTTCTCAGATTCCTCACAGAATCCTACCCCTCGGACTTTATAAATGAGGCCTACAAACTCAGACTCTACTCATAATCCTACCACTCAGCCTTAAACAGAAAGGCTTACAGCTCATATCCTAGATAGGATCCTACATAAATAATGAAAGGTGTTTGTTTTGAATTTACACCAGAGTAAGTACTCTATATTAACTTTTTCCTGGACTGA
This sequence comes from Platanthera zijinensis, assembly GCA_039513925.1. Classification (NCBI taxonomy): domain Eukaryota; kingdom Viridiplantae; phylum Streptophyta; class Magnoliopsida; order Asparagales; family Orchidaceae; genus Platanthera; species Platanthera zijinensis. Next base: position 108,048,021 of record CM077089.1, read on the forward strand.
GAAGATATCAGTCCAAGATTTTGCTGATGAAGACTATGGAGTTGACAGTTAAATCTTCTTGAATCAACAACCTTTTCTTGCAGAGCTAGTATGATCTGCCTCTATTTCTTCCTTCTCAGAAGTCACTTCTATACCTGCTGTCGCGGATGATGATTACAACAGCTAACACTTTTAGTTTTCAGGTTGATTGAACTGAACAGGTCCTTCTGGCTCGACAGTAATGGAGAGGAAGAAGACGATGCTCAGCCGCAATTGCGTATTCAGAAAACCCTAATTGCTTATTGTCGAATCAGCCAATCTTTCCCTTTTATTGTTCGTCGATCAACGACTCTATTGCGCCGTGGGCCCCGCCTTAATTACCGATTTACCACCTTCCATTTGCAGAAGATGATAAAAGCTGTCCGCCAACGCCATCAATGGCTTACTCCATCTTTCCCGCAAAGAATTTGAAATGAGTTGACTTTATTGACTTTTGCTGACTCATGCTGACGTCACCATATGTGGAATTAGCCAAAATCAAGCATTAGTAGTATAGGCATTGAGTGAGTAAGCTTCAATCAATGCCAAAACACTTAGACAAAATTTCTGTCACTAGGCATTGAGTGAGCAACCATCACTCAATGCCAAAACACTTAGAATAATTTTTCTGTCATTAGGCATTGAGAGCGTTGAGTCCACTAAACACTTTTTGCCTTAGAAAATATTTTTGCTTCTCTGGCGTTGAGAGCGTTGAGTGTGTCTTCATCACTCAACACTTTTTGCCTTAGAAAAAAATTTCTCATTCACTTGGCATTGATTGAGTAAGCTTCACTCAATGCCAAATTACTTAACAGATATTCTTCTGTTATCTGGCATTGAGTGAGTAAGCTACACTCAGCGCATTTGTACTTAGCTAATTTTATGTGTCTGAAAACACTGGCTCTGACTAGATGAGAATCAGTCAATGTTTTTTATCGCATGGCGTTGAGTGAGTAAGCTTCACTTAACATCTGTGGACTTAGTCAAATATTTACATAGAATTTCTATTGCTTTGACTAACTTAGAAATACTCAATGAATTTGATGTTATAGCGTTAAGTGAGTGGACTTCACTCAATACCTGTGGACTTAGCCACATTTCTGCCTAATTCATCTTAGGCTTTACCTGTACTCACAGCTTTTAGCTGTATGGGGTTGAGTGAGTGCACTTCACTCAATGCCTGTGGACACTTTTGTCTCGACACTGCTGTCTGACTTGTCTTGACACTTTTGTCTCGACACTGCTGTCTGACTTGTCTTGACACTTTTGTATCAACACCTTTGTCTTGACACTGCTGTCTGACTTGTCTCGACACTTTTGTCTCGACACCTTTGTCTCAACACATTTGTCTCGAGACTTTTGTCCTTAGTCATTTCCACATGTTTTTACCCTGCACATGATGTTGAGTGAGCTTTCTTCACTCAATGCCTGTGGACTTAGGCAAATTCCTGCCTGTCCACCAGCTTGCTTGGTGTCCACCTGCAAGCATAAACTCAAACACACATCAAATACAACTTGTGTATGACATTGACTTGTTGGGATTCTTACAAATTTGGGCCATGTGGATCAATGGACCCAGCAAAAAGAACTAAAGCTAAACAAAGCTAAGGGAAATAAGAAGAAAAGCTATTCTAACAACTCCTAACTAAGAGAAAATTACAACAAAACTAAGTAAGAAAATAAGTTGAAAACATAAAAACAACAAATTATTCTCATACACACACACACCCAAATTAAAGAGAGAACAAGGAAAAACAACGGATAAAAAGAGAAGAAAGGTGGGGGGTACTCAAATGCATTCCAATATAACATAAGGATGAAAAAAGCTAACACATTTTATTAAGGAAAAAGTTGATTACAAAGCTAAAAAAACATAAAAAAGAGGGGGAGAAAATCTCCTTACATAGAAAGAAATACACCTTCGTAGCCCACAAATAGCAAAATGGTCCAAAAAATGTGAACCCTTAGGACTTACAAAAAATTTCAATTTATAGGCAAAATTTGGAGATTACACGCCCTGGTCACGGGCGTGACTGGGGGGTATGTAATGTTGGCGTGTTGGTGAAGCCAAAAACCTGGTGACTGGTGAAATTATGGAAGCTTATTGAAAATCCACGTGGCGGCCACAGGCGTGTTTAGTGGTCATGGGCGTGTTGGAGGCATTGAGTCCTTGCCTTGCTGGAGGCATTGAGTCCTTGCCTTGCTGAAGGAGTTGAGTACTTTGGCTTGCAGGAGAAGCCGTGGACACGTGGCAACAGGAGATCGGCAATAACTAATTTTGAATTGGCTTGACATGGGTGTGTAATGTTGGTCACGGGCGTGTTCACTCTCTATTTCACGGATTCTCAGCGGGCAACAGTTTTCCACAGGCATCAAAGAGACACGCCCCAGTCACGGGCGTGACCGAAGTGACACAGGCGTGTACTTTGAAAATTTGACATTTTCTGCAGAAATTTCTGGAAAAGAAAATAGTGCTATGTTAGAAGGGTATATACAAAAAAGAAACATTTTATTGAGGAATAAAAGCTAAAAACAATAAAAATAACCTAAAATGGCCTAAATAAAGTTCTGAAAAATACGAATATTTATACCTCATGACTTAGTGTCCCAGTCTTTTGTTAGGGATCTTAGGAATTTATCATTGAGCTCACCATTAGTGAATGTACAACCATAGTTTCTGAGGCTGTTGATGATATTGAAATTTTTTCAAAGCTGTCTTCAATTGAATCATTAGATCCTTACTTTAATGCCTCGTACTCTTGATTTAGTAGAGATCTCCGATCTTCTTTAACTTCTTCAGTTCCTTCCATGAGGACTATGAGACAGTCCCATATCTTCTTGGCTGATTTGCAGTGAAATAGATTTTGCAGCATCGAGTCGTCCGCTGCACTGGCTATGATATCCTTTGCCTTTTTATCTAAGGAGAATAGACCAATCTCATCTTTATTCAGATCCATCATCTTTTTTGAAACCATCACATTAGGATTCATAGTAGATGGTTGAGTAGGAAAATGAGGGCCTTCTTCAACAATTTGAAATATGTGGGGATCAGCAGCCTCCATGTAGAATCTGACTCTCTGCTTCCATATGGGGAAGATCTCCTTAGTGCACACTGGCAACTTCATCGAAGACATATCCTTGATTCAGTCCATTTCAGCTAAGTGGTATCTCTTGATAACTAGATAGAGATCTTGTTCAAGGCGTTGACCTTATATCAAACAACACCCCTTTGATACCAATTGAAAGTGTCTAGTAGTCAACCTAAATCACCTAGAGGGGGGTGAATAGGTGAGTTCTGTGTCTTTTAGCAGAATAAAAAATTAAGACAAACAAGAACACAGAAACACAGAGAATTTATCGTTGTTCCCCGATTTGGGTACTCCACTGTCCCGCCTCTCCTATCTACCATGAAGGGCTAGATTCAACTACTTCACCTTTATCTCAGATTGAAAACAATCTTACAACTCAAAGCCTCAACTCAAACAAACTAAGAGAAAACTCTCCTACCACTAGGAGAACATATCCTACAAAATCAATCCTATAAACAAGGATCTACAACTCGGAGGCAAGATGTAACGCCCAAAATTTCTTAAGGCATGAGATGCTTCTCTGGGAATTACCGCCGGACGATAGCTGGTTACCGCCCGACGGTATCTCCAGGGTTTGCATCGAGAGCGTCGAACACTCGAGAAAGCGTTGAGCTCTTGAGAAAGGTGCTACCGCGCGGAGGAAAGTTGTTACCGCATGGCGGTAGTAAGGGAATCAATATGGCAGACCTCTCAGGAAGCTATCGCCCGACGATAGGCTTACCGCTAGCGATAGCTGGGTCCATTTAATTGGCATAGTTCTCGGGATCATACCGCACAGAGGTAGAAGTTAGAGAGCGATGATAGTGCCTGGTGTCGTGTAGTAACTGACGCCTCTATCGCGCGGCGTTAGCATCCTATCGCTCGACGGTATTGAAATCAAAACGGCATTGGCCATGTGTCAGTCTGTGATTGGAGTTGCGTTCGAAATGAGGCGTTGAATTAAAGTACCGTGCGACGGTAGCTAATTTCCATGCGGAAGTAGCTTTATTTATATGCCTGATTTTGGACATTTTCACTTCATTTCTTCAAGATTTGGAGTTGGCCTAGTTTTCCTGGAGGAGGATCAGCGGTGCCGGAGGCTAAATCTCGCCACTGTTGAAGTTCCAGAGTTCTAATTTGCAAGCCGAGTCCGGATCTGTGGAGGCAAGATCGTTGCGGTCACATTCATCTGTCTAGATCTTTGGCATGGCACCGAAGAGAGCACAAAGGGTAACGATTCTCAACTTGGACCTGTGAATTCCACTTCCTTTTGTATAGGAAACCCTCATCTGCAGGTGTGTTGTGAGCGTGATGTTTTTTCCTTTGGGTAGATATGGTATATACCCATAAGTTTTGCATATAGAGTTCGGAATCGAAGTACGAACGTAGGCATGGTGTGTGAAGCCCATCTGGACAGGTTGGTCTAGATTGGTGATGTTTTCATTGTGCTTGTATTGGCCGGAGAAGACTCCATGATATTTGTTTTGGAGTTTCTACACGGTAGATTGCAGCAGAGAACCTTGGGGACTAACTCCAAGGAGCACCCGAAAAACTGGGCAGAATCACATTTCTTCCAGATACCGCGCGGCGGTAGTGCTACCACAAGCCATAGCTCCTTGAGACCTTTGTTTGTGGACCGTGTCATAGAGACTTGGGGCTTGAGATGTGGGGCTGAGAGCTCTGGGAGCCCAACCAGGTGGCCTGCGAGCCACGCATGTAGTATAACATGATTATGTTTTGATTGAGGAGTGGGAATGGGGAGGCCGACCTGCATCATGGTATTTTTTGCCCGGAGGCGTGAGCAATAGGAATGGGCTGAACCTACCCATTAACTATGTGGTGCTTCTGTGGGTAGCGATGCCTGTCGCAGACATATTTATGGGTCTTAGGCCTTGCGCAGGCCGTAAAGACTACCAAATGTTCATGATTGTTGCCATCTTATGAAAGGTGGTGGGCCCTGGATTTTATCCCGACATCGAGAATGTACCATGAGAGCATGGTGTGTGTGGCCGTTTGTGCCTACGCCTGTGGTGAAGTGTTCTTAAATTGCACTTTCATTACTATGTTTGGTTTTGTTAATACTTTGCAGGGAAGGAGCTCCGCAACCCCGAGTAAGTGGCGGGGTTGTTATAATTTGGTCAGCTTTAGCTGACCATTGCCTTATTTTGCCACCGTTCGGTGGATTGTTCTTATGCAGGAACAGGAGAGCCAAGTGTCAAGTAGCAGGCTAAAGTCCTTGATGTTGTGATGGCCCTTGAAGGCCAAAGCGGTTTACTTTTACTATTTTCATGTATGGCCGGCCTGCGTGCCGAAGTTTGTAAAAAACTCTTATTCAAGTTGAATGTTGTAAGGCAATAAGGTCAAGTCTCTATGTGTTTTTGTACTTTCATTCCTGCTTTGGGTTATAATGGACATTCATGTGTTGTGTTGGGTTCTTATAACTTACTTAAAAGCTTCAGCTAGAATGCTCTGTGTTAGGTTTTGAAATCATCTCATAGTATTTTGGTATTAATATGTAACTCTGCTGACTGTTTGTGGAATATGGCGTGGGGCCCTGGCCAGACCTTATGTTATATCCCATATGACAGATGGGGGTGTTAAAATTAGTATCAGACTACGGTGTCGTTCTTACTTAGGAGAACTCGTGGATGAATTATTGTTAAGGGGTGGTGAGCACAGCCATGTGCGCCATCATTATAATATGAAAAGAACCCGTGAATGTCCATTTAGGAGTGAAAATACACATGTTTGAGGAACCTGCGTGTTCCTATGATTGCTTTTTGGCAATTGTTTGTCACTTAATTGAGTGTTTCCCAATTATAGGTGATTTGGAGTGGTGTAGTGAAGTCACAATATAATCACTCTATGGAGAGAAGTACGCTTAATGACATGCCTATGACCCCTCTTTCTGCTAAAACCATCCTAATGGTAACAAAAGTAGTGCTCTCTATGATCAATGCCCAACATGGAAGGCATGCGCAACCCCCTATCCATGTGGTGGCTTTAATACCGGTTGGTGCTCTGGAGCAAGTGGATATTAGAAGATCATCAGATCAGCATTTGAACATGCTTTTGATGCAAGGGACGCACTCTGTTGACGAGTATTTGCATGCGTTTGTCATGATAAGGTGCTATTCAGAGTTTGAGTTGGAGGACGAGCAGACTATGGTAAACAGGTTTTATAACGGCTTGCGTGATGATTTACGACTTCTATTGTTAGGAACATAGTTATTGGGATTCCGAGCATTGGTGGAGTCAACTAGATCATTGAAAGTAGATTTGGGGAAAGTCCACCAGATGCCAGTGTACAGGGTAACGAACTCCGTAGTTTCTACAAAGTCTAAACACCACAGGAGTTGGCATAAGAGGTCTAGAACCTCTACTGGTCAAGCCCCTTATGCTTGTCAGACTTGTGGCAAGTCAGGACACCTTACCCACGATTGTTGTGCTGATACCCCAAAGACAAAGAAATCTAAGTCTGTAGCAACCTTTAGGAGAGGAGGCCCAATCCACTGTTATAACTGTGGCAAGCCGAGATATATAGCTCATGACTATTGGGGTAAGTTTCTGAAGACAAAGAAAAAGGCAGAAGGCCATAAGCAAAGGGATGAGATGACAGGTACGGTTTAGCTTATTTCTTTTATAACTACGACTGTTTAGTTATTGACTTATGATTTGTGTAAGTGGGCTTTGCCCCACTCTTGGTGGTGGAGAGTACTGTTCGTTGTGGGACTTCTCGCTCCTCTGTATCTAAGGTTTCCTTATGGTACGTATTATTGCTTTCTAATGTATCAATTATGTATATGCAAACCAAACGGAAACATTGTCGTTAAAGATTGTAGGTGGTGTAACCCTAAGTTGGTCACACTAGGGATAAACACCGAAAGCAAGACTAAGTTAGCAGTTCTTGAGGAGGGGAGAAGTAGTTCTTAACTAGAGACTACAAATCCCGAACCTGGGTTTGTTAGTGATTCGTTGGTGTCGGAGCTTGCCGACATCTTACCCGAAAGTGTCCCTGGAGCCCCACACTAGAGAGAGATCGAGTTTACCATTGAGTTGAATTCTGGTGCCAAGCCGGTGTCGCAGTCACCTTACCGCTTAGCACCGAGAGAGATGGAGGAATTGAAGGGGCATCTTCAAGAATTGATAGAATAGGGGTTTGTGCGTCCAAGTTCGTCACCTTGGAATGCGCCAGTTCTCTTCATGGTAAAGAAGTACCGAAGTCTGCAGCTTTGTATTGATTAATGAAAACTAGATAAGCTAACGGAGAAGAATAAGTACCCGATTCTGAGGATCGATGATTTGTTCGATCAGCTAGTTTGGATTGACTGTGCATTGATTACCGAGAGTTGAATAAGCTGACAGAGAAGAATAGATATCCGATCCCGAGGATTGATGATCTATTCGATCAGCTGGTTGGGTCAACTATGTACTCGAAGCTAGATTTGAAATCCGAGTACTATCAGCTGAGAATTAGGGAAAGTGACATTCCCAAGATGGCTTTCAGCACACATTATGGGCATTATGAATTCACCGTCATGCCGTTTGGGCTAACGAATACACCATTCGTGTTTATGTATTTGATGAACACGACATTCATAGAGTACTTGGACCAGTTCGTAATAGTCTTCATCGATGATATACTAGTGTACTCACAGTGCGAGGAGGATCATTTCAAGCATCTTCATATGGTTTTGGAGACCCTGAGGAGGAACCAACTATATGCCAAATTCTCTAAATGTAACTTTTGGCTATCCTAAATAGCATTCATTGGTCACATGGTTAGTTGGGAGGGAATTGTAGTAGATCCGGTGAAGGTAGCTGCGATTCGAGAATGACCTATGATGTCTTCTATGTTAGAAGTCCGGAGTTTTCTGGGGCTTGCTGGCTATTACAAGTACTTCGTGGAGAACTTCTCGTAGATAGCACTCCCCCTCACTACTTTGACAAAGAAGGATCAGAAGTTTGTTTGGTCTCTAAAGTGCACACAAGCTTTCGAATAACTAAAGTGTTGTCTGACCACGACGCCTGTCTTATGTTCGCCTTATGGTTCGTAGGGATTCGAGATTTACAGTGACACCTCTGGGAGTGGATTAGGCTGTGTTCTGCTTCAGCACAGAAAGGTGATAGTCTTTGGATCACGTCAGTTGAAGGTGCATGAGAGGAATTACCCGATCAATGATTTGGAGTTGGCGGCTGTAGTATTCACTCTTAAACTTTGGAGGCATTATCTGTATGGGGTTAATGTTGATATCTATTCAAATCACAAGAGCCTGAAGTATATGATTGATAAGAAAGGTTTAAACATGCGATATCATATGTGGATGGAGTTCGTTGGGGATTACACCTACAAGATTCATTATATTCCTAGGAAGGGGTACGTTGTGGCGGATGCTTTGAGCCATAAAACCCCTGCTCAGGCCAATTGGTTACAGATGCACGACGAGCGGCTTATTCGGGATCTGGAGGCCTTCAAAATATCTTGTGTTGACAAGGGCGTTAGTGCAAACACATGTTTGGGTTGGACGAAGGTTTGATACGACTTCGCAGACAAGATTTGGCGTGCCTTGCAGTTGTACGTGAGCTTTAAACATCACTGGGCGGATGCCGTTGATGGGTCTAAAAACCAGTCCTCTATTGACGATGGCCTCTTATAGGAAGGCAGCTGATTGTGTGTCCCCAATGTGGGGAAGTTGCGAGAAGAATTGGTGTATAAGGCGCACTTTACGAAGCAATCGATTCAGCCCGGGAGCACCAAGATGTTCAAGGACATGAAGAAATTGTTTTTGTGGCCGGGTCTGAAGAAAGACATAACATTGTATATGGTGAAATGTCAAACTTGTGCCTTGGTGAAGGCCGAATGCCAGAAGCCTGGCGGATTCCTGAAGTCCTTGCCTATATCGGAGTGGAAATTTGATGACATCTCGATGGATTTCGTGCATGGTTTTCCGAGATCGCACAAGGCGAATGATGCCATTTGGGTGATCGTTGATCGTTTAACGAAGGTGTCATACTTCATACCAATAGGAAGGATGATTCAGTTGAGAAACTAACGAAGCTTTATGCGGACAGCATAGTCAGTTTGTACGACGTACCCTGGAGTATCGTTAGTGACTGAGATGGTCATTTCACATCTAACGATTAGAGGCTCAATCATCAGTTGTTGGGTACCAAGTTGAACTTCAGCACAACTTTTCACCCACAGATAGATGATCAGACTGAAAGGGTGAACATGACGATGGAAGATATGCTTCATATGTGTGCTTTGGATTTCGGGAAAAGATGGGAGGACCATCTTTTTATGATTAAGTTCGCGTATAATAATAAATACCAAGCCAACATTCAGATGGCGCCTTTTGAGGCTTTGTATAGAAGGAGTTATCGTACGCCATTATCTTGGGTGGAAACGGGAGAACCGAAGTTATACAAGTGTAGGGAAGTTGAAGGTGCTACTTCAACGATACGGTTAATTCGAGAATGGCTATTGATTGCTCAAGATAGGCAGGCTAAGTACTAAAATGTCAAGCATAGGAACATGGAGTTTGCGGTGGGCGATTGGGTATAGCTCAAGATAAAACCATTTAAGGGTGTTGATAATGTTTAGTTATCTACCTAAATCACCTAGAGTGGGGTGAATAAGTGAGTTCTACGTCTTTTTGCGGAATAAAAATTGTACGAGAGATGCACATAAAATACACAAGCAAACCACAGACGACACCAAAAATTATAGTGGTTCCCTAATGAAAGTGAGGGGATAAGTTGTAAACTACTCTAGAGGGGGGGGGGGGGTGAATAGAGTATTCAAATTTTATGAATAACTAGTCAGCTCCCTTGGAGTTTATTTGCGGAATAAATAATCTGATACTTGAACCCTAAGAGCCTAACACAGTGAGGTGCACAAGTGAGAGAGTTAACTGAAATTTCAGTTTAACTATAAACCTATCACAGCAACTAGCAATCCTAGGTAGTTCTATCACAGCCACAGTATAAACAATTAAACAAAAACAGCTAGAGAGACACAGGATATATAGTGGTTCCCTCTTAATAGGTACTCCACTCTTCTACCACCCTGGTAGGAATCCACTACAGGTTTTTGCTAAGGTGCCCTACCACCAATGATCTGATTCAGGTAGATCAAACAGACCTTTTGAGCTTTTGATAAGGATGCTCAACCACAGGTTGTTGATAAGGTGCCCTGTCACCAATGTTCACTTTTGAAGAGGTGTGAAAACTCTTTTACAAAGGGGTTGAGAGGGTTAGATTGTCTTCTCTGTTGTTAATACAGATTAGAGAAGACTTGTGGATTCTCTAAAGAATCAAAGTCTCCCCCTGGCTCAGTGAAAGTCCAGGGAAAGCCTTTGCTTCAGGATGAAGGAGTTTCAGATATACTGAAACTAAATCCTCAGAGATCTGTAGACTGATTTTTATCAGGTCTTCAGATTCTGGAGCACGTGAAGCAGATCTGGAGCTCTTTCTAAAGTCTTGAAAACTCTAAGCAGATGCTCAGGAGACTTGTGAATGAAAGAGATTGCTTTGGACTTTTGCTTCAGGAAAGCTTTTCTTCTTCGTTTTGTGAGATGGTGAAGAGTTGCTCTAGAGATGCTTGAGAGAAAGCAGCACTAAGAAGAAAAATCTCTCTGTATCTGTGTCTTCTTTTTTCTAAGAAGAAAATCTCTCTTAAATATGTCTTCTCATTTTTCTTTTGGAACGGCTCTATTGATTTGAATACTCGAGCCCTGCAACAGATTATCTCAAAATAGAATATAGCAATAGGAATAGAATGACCTATTAGCTTACTGTCAGTCCCAATAAGGAAATAAATGAATAGGAAAATATCTCAGCATAAAGACTTATCATTCTTGGAAATAGCATACACCGCCAACGGCTAGAATACAGCCTGGCAATATATTTTGTATAATAAGACAAAAATGCTTTATCAAAATACGAAATTCCGTAATTTATGCTTAACATATTTGGTAATTAATTCATTTGAATTTAAGCCATACATTAGCAAAAACAATCTTCAGAAAATCTTTCTAACCACACGCTAAAACACTTGGAAATAAACCAAGGAATAAAATGAATATAAAAAGAATAAAGGCAGACAATAAACGTCGAACTGGGGTTCGATGATCGTCGACCTAGCTAACAGATCGCCGACAGAAAGCAGAAATCTGTCGACACAGAAATCGTTGACCAGCACAAGATATCGTCGACGACTAAGGCAAATATCTGTCGAGACAAAAATCGTGAAGCAGGAATACGATCGTGGAACTGCTGATGGCAGATCGTCGACCAACCTTCAGAGCATAAGTAACTTGCTCTGAGATCGTCGACCATCGATCGACGATAATTGTCTTGACTTCAACGATTCTATAGCCCTGCTATCGTCGACCATTTGATCGACGATCGCGAGGCCTCGTTCGACGATGGTCGAACGGAAAATGCCTTAACCAAAAAATATATCTAGAACATCTAGCCTAAGCTCTAGGTTAGTTATAAACTGTCCTAGGGAAGCTGAATAAGGCCTAATCATGATCATATATAGTTATATGGATCAAGAGGGGCTGGAAAGGGATTACATAAGCCAAATCACATCCAGGGTACCAACAATCTCCCCCTATTTGGGTTATGTTATCCAATCCGATTTAAAACTAAAGCACACAATATCAAAAGCAGAGATTAACCAAAAAAAATTAAATCACAGCCAATCCACAGAAAAACATAAAACCATAAGTCAGCAGAACTATAAAGTATCAAGCAGATTTATCAGAGGTTTTGGCACCAGATGAGTTCTTAGGGATTACAGCTGGTTTGAAAATAATTTCCCTGTTTGGGTTTGCTGCTTGTCTTTTGGATAGCATTAGATCATGTTCACCAATAATTTTCTTTTCAGCATAGCTTGGCAAAACTGCAGCAGGGTGCAACTTCATGTATTCTTCAGTATTAAAAATTTCAGAGTTGACTTGAATTTTGCTGAGTTCCTTTTCTCTGAATTTAGACATAGTTGTATATGCTGTAGGGTCTAGACCTTGAGCTTTGGCTCTCTCCATCATGCTTAGAGCAATAGATTCCTTAAATCTTGCCATAGAGGCAATTCTTTCAGTTTCAGTCATATCTGATGGAGAGGGTGGTCTGTCAGTATCAGCTTGGGCTGCAATCTCCATGTTCCTTTGAAGAGCTGTGGCTAATTTGCTTGAGTCAAGAGGAATCTGTGCAGCCTTCTTAGGATCAGTTTCAGCATATAGAGATTTGGGAGGTGCAAGTTCAATGAACTTCTTGTGGGATTTCTCTGAATAGACCACTCTTTTTCCTTTCATTTCCTTTATTTGTTCCATGGGAACATTTTCATTTCTTTTCCTTCCTTGTCCTGATCCATCTTGGCCTCCCTGGCTTTGGTTACTCCTTCTCTGGTAAGACTTAAAGGTGTTGGAACTTGCTGATTTTGCAGATAGAGCAGAAGAGAGACTTCCAGAGGCTCCAGCACCAGGAGGTGGAGGAGGACCTCTGGGGGGGAATTTCTGAATAGGAGTGTCATATCTTTTTGTTCTCTTCTTCTCTCTTGACTGATTCTTTGAAAGTCGCATCCATGGTTGAAATTCCTTGCTCTTGGGATCAATTCCCTTCAGAATGAAATAGGGAACATCCTTGTCTGGATTAGCAGTAGGATGAGCAGATGCTTTTCTTTTCTTGGATACAGCCTTTTTCTTCTTCTGGGTACTATCAGAATCCTCAGAATCATCATCATCAGAGGAGTGGGATGAGGTTCTGCCAGCATAGTCATCAAAATCTTGTTCCGAGATATCTTTGGCAGCTATAGCATGTTCAGCCTTTTCTTTCTCCTGCTTCTCTCTATCTTCCTTTTCTTTTGCTTCCTCAATGGCATCTTGCACAAGGAGGGCATCAAGATCGACATTTGGAGATCTCTTCTAGAGTTCTGATTCAGGATACATGTCAGGAACTATCCTGGGGACCAGTTCTGCAATAGAAGGAACGGGTAGAGGATAGGTAAGGATAGGTGGAGAAAAAATGACTGTATCTGCAGGGGCAGATGCTTTCTCTAGAGAGATGACTAGGGAATCCATATGAGAATTAGCCAACCCTTCAATGTACTCAGAGGCAATATTCTCAGCCACAAAGGCTATAAATTGTTCAAGGTTGAGAGTACCTGAGCTTGATTCCTTTTCAGTCATTTTGGAGGCATTCTCTGGTAAGTCTTGTACAGCCTCAGCTTCTTCAGCAGCAGCAGCAGCAGGGATGTTGATTGTGCCTGCATACAAAGAAAGATAAGTTAACAACCAGGTGGGAATAGAGTATTCCCCCAAGGTGAACAACAGCAGGTAATTGATAGAGTTACCTGAGATCTACACAGGATACCACTTTGCATCTAGGAAGGAGGTTATATTTCCTTCTAGATGTTCAGTGACATCAGGGATAGACACCTCTGCAAGGCACAAGAGGAGTACCATACAGGAAAAGAAGAGAGAGTCCTTGACCAAGGGGTCATCAAGGTACTCAGGTCTATAAGAGACCGTTTTCTCTTGAGAAGGAGGAACAGAAGGAGATGTGAGTGTGAACTCACAGTCTGAATTGAGAAAGGATTCCAAAGCATTATCAGAGTCAATGGAGAAAGCAGCATCAACTTGCAACACTGATGCAAGATCATCAGCAGCTGAGATGGGAAGGAAGGGATAAGAGATTAACTCAAGGTTGGAGTTTGAATTAATTAGAAACGTAAATAAAACTATACCATCTGGTTGAGCAGTAGCATTCTCAAGTTGTTGAACCACTACTTCCGAGTCAGTAGTGTTTATTGAAACTTTTTCACACAAGTACATGAGGACTTCCTCATTATTTTTCTCTGGGAGATCTTCATCAGAAGCTAGATTCACTAGGGAGTGAATGTCTTTGTTAGATAAAGATATCAATTTAAAGTCCTGATTATAACCTTTAGAGGAAGTGTTTTACCTTCTGATTGCTCTGGATCTTTCATTAGAGGCTCTTTCTCTGGAAACTCTTGATGATCTTCTACAATTGCTGTAAGGGGAAGAGAAGAGTTGTCCTGAAGGGCCAAGGCATCACCTAAGACCACTTCAACAGACATCTCCCCCTGCATGACTTCAGTGGGGACTGGAGTCATGCATCTTACTGAAGAGGGCTCAGCAGAGGGTGGAAATGATTTGATGGCTTCAGTAAGGGCTTTGATGGATGCAATGAGAGGGGCATTGGCAGCCTCAATCATTTTTTGTATGGATGGAGTGATGAGCTCTACAATTTGTGCAAGCAATTCAGGAGTTATCTGAAATGCTGAGGATGTGGAGGTGGATGGAATGGAAGCAGTATGATCTACCACATGATCAAATGAATCATGTGGAGATGGGTGAACATCAACATGAGTGCGGGATTCATATTGAGATAAGTGTGCGAGGATTGTAGCAGTTACCATATCAACACTGGCTGCGGCTGCCAGATGTTGTGGTATGGGTGACTGGGGTGGAGATGCATGTAGGATGGAAGATGCATGTTGTGGTGGCACTGCAGATTGTGTGGAGGGTAATGCAGGAGATGAGGATGCAGGGGTAAAGAGGGAGGATGAAGGGATTGCTGAGCCTTCCCCAGCAAGCTGGAGAGTGGCTGAATCAGCCCTTGTGTCTGATGGAGGGTTAGGTTCAACCCTGGCTGACTTCTTGATGACTCTCTGAGATTTCTTGAACAGAGAGGGGTCCAACCTCTTGCTGGCGTTGACTGCGGAGGGTGCAGAAACAAGCAGCAGGGGTGCTTTCACATATAGAAACACACCCAACACCCTGGCAAGGTTTACTTCCTTCTGATTGTTCTTTCTCCTTATTAGTTCAAACAGAACTTTTCCCCAGGCTATCTGCGTCTTATTCACCAAAACTGACATTAAGGCAAATTGTTGCCTGTTGATGTTGTCGTGAGCAGAGTGCTTTCCCAAAACGACCTTGCCCACTAGGTCTGCCAGAAACTTGTACTCTGGAGACAGGTTTATCTTCAGCAGCTTAGCTGGAATACCCTCAGCATGGCCCATCACAGTTAGCATGCGGCCATATTCCTCTGAGTTTTGCTCATAGTCCTCAGTACCGGTTGGTAGACCAAACAACTCAGTCAGAACTTCAGGAGTCAGAATGACCTCCTCTCCATTTATCTTTCCAGTCATCGCTTCGTCGCTGGAGGACGACGTATATACCCATTCTCGAATCTCTGGTATATGAATCTTTGGTGAGAATGACATAAATTTCTTTAGCCCTTGATCTTCACACAGCTGCAGAATGTCTCGGATGGGTTGATCACATCGACTGAAAGAATCGAAGTCGACACAGAATCCAGTGTCGAACTTCATTCCAAAGAGAACTGCAGAAGGAATCGCCATTAGATTGAAGAGAGAATGGCGAATCGAGATGCAAGGCAGGGGAGAATCGCGCGGGATTAGAGTTCGAGAGCGAATTCTAAGCCAGAAGAAGGAATATGAAAAGACGGAGCGGAAAGACGACGATCTCCAGACCTAAATTGACTATCAGATATAAATCTGCGATCGTCGAACCCGGAATAAAATCGGTCGTCGAGCAATGACCGACGATAGTCAATATTTGACTAAACGATAAGCATCGACCGACTACAAGCAATCACCACGATCGTCGATCAATATATGTTGGTCGACGATTTACCACACAGCACAGAAAATCTGTCGTCGACCATTGGTCGACGATAGATACCTAAGGAGAGATCGTTGACCAGTTGATCGACGATTTCTGCCTTACTACCGAACGAGCTGTCGTCGACTGTTGGTCGACGATAGTTCTGACCTGGTCGAAGATCGTCGAGCAGTCGTTCGACGATTTTAGACAGAAAACAAATCTATCCAAATTTTCACTACTCTGAACCATTAATCATACCAAGCTGGTTCAGGAAGAACAAGTGCCTTTGTTCATCAAGGGGCTTAGTGAAAATATCTCCTCTCTGCAGGTCTGTGGATATAAATTCCATTGCTATCTTGTTCTTTTCCACATTATCTCTCAGAAAATGATGTCTAATCTCAATGTGCTTGGTCCTGGAATGGTGCACAGGATTTTGAGCAATTGATATTGCACTGGTACTGTCACACAGAATTTTTGTTTTTGAGTGTGTGTACCCATAATCCACTAGCTGATTTTGAATCCACAGGATCTGTGAACAACAACTAGCTGCTGCTATATATTCAGCCTCAGCAGTTGAAGTAGACACAGATGCCTGTTTCTTACAAAACCAAGAGACAAGTCTCTCTCCCAGGAACTGACAGGTCCCTGAGGTGCTTTTCCTGTCAACTCTACAACCAGCATAATCAGCATCTGAATATCCAATCAATTCAAATCCTGACTCAGCTGGGTACCACAGTCCTAAGTTAGGGCATCCCTTAAGGTATCTCAAGATCCTCTTGAGAAGAGTTAAGTGAGATTCCTTTGGGTTGACCTGAAACCTAGCACATAGGCATGTAGCAAACATTATGTCAGGCCTACTTGCAGTCAAATACAGCAGGGAACCAAAAATGGCTCTATAGTTCTTTTGATCAACAGACTTGCCATTGACATCAGAGTCAATAACTGCATTTGAGGCCATAGGTGTGCTCATTGATGAAGCATCAGACATTCCAAATCTTTTAACCAGCTCTCTGGCATATTTTGATTGAGAAATGAAGATACCATCATCACACTGTTTCACTTGGAGACCAAGGAAATAGGATAATTCACCCATGCTGCTCATCTCAAACTTGGAGTGCATTAGTTCAGAAAACCTCTTGCATAGTTTGGGATCAGTGGAGCCAAATATAATGTCCTCTACATAGATTTGAACTAACAGTTGTGAGTCCTTATGATGTCTAATAAATAGGGTTCTATCTACTACACCTCTCACAAACTTGTGTTCTAGAAGGAAATTTGCTAAGGTCTCATACCAAGCTCTAGGAGCTTGCTTAAGTCCATATAGAGCCTTTTGGAGTTTGAACACATGAGTGGGTAAGGTTGATGAAACAAACCCTGGTGGTTGTTCAACAAACACTTCTTCCTTTAAATCTCCATTGAGGAAGGCACTCTTCACATCCATTTGGAAGACCATAAATTTCTTATAGGCAGCATAGGCTAGGAAAATCCTAATGGCTTCTAGTCTAGCTACAGGGGCAAAGGTCTGATCATAATCTATGCCTTCCTCCTGTCTATAGCCTTGAGCTACTAGCCTAGCCTTATTCCTAACTACTATGCCTTGGGCATCAAGCTTGTTTCTAAACACCCACTTGGTGCCTATGATCAGTTGACCTCTTGGTCTTGGAACCAAGGTCCAAACTTTACATCTTTCAAACTGGTTAAGTTCCTCTTGCATGGCTGTAATCCAGTGTGGATCAAGCTCAGTATCTTTAATGGTTAGGGGCTCAACCTGAGAAAGGAAACAAGCAAACATCACATCTTTGTTGAGTTGATGTCTTGTCTGGACTCCTACTGAAATGTCTCCAATCACTTAAGATACAGGGTGATCTCTAAGTGTGATAGAATTAGTAGGTTCAACAATGATCTGATCTTCAGCAGTTTCAGGATTTAATTCCTCATGTGGAATTTGATCAACTGTTGGAGCAGGTGCTTTAACTTGAAGAAGTTCTACATCAGATTCAGAATCTGAAGAAGCAACCTGAGGAGTTTGTTGGGGATGATTCTCCTGTGTGAGTCTCAAACCTTCCAAATCCTTACTTAATCCTAGGACTTGCACTGTACTATTAGAGGAAGAGTCCTTCTCCTTATAATACATGACTGTCTCATCAAAAGAGACGTGTGCAGACTCTTCTATCTTAAGCGAGGATTTATTGAGGACCCTATAGGCTTTGCTTACTTGAGAGTATCCTAGAAAAACTCCCATTGAAGATTTTGCCTCAAATTTTCTAAGGTATTCTTTGTTATTGTTATGAACAAAAGCAACACAGCCAAATACTCTAAAATAGTCTATTTTAGGTTTCACTTGCTTAAGTAACTCATAGGGAGTCTTACCCTTAAGTTTATGTATCAGACTTCTGTTCAATACATAGTTAGCTGTGCTAACTGCTTCAGCCCAAAAGGACAGAGGCATGTTAGCATCTGCCAACAATGTACTTGCAGCTTCAATTAGGGTTCTGTTTTTCCTTTCAACTACCCCATTTTGTTGAGGAGTTCTAGGAGCAGAGAAGCTATGTTTGATACCTTCCTTCTCACAGAATTCTTGCATAAGAAGAGACTCAAACTCAGTACCATGATCACTTCTGATCAAGGCAATCTGAGTAGAATACTCACTCTGTATACACTTTAGAAAATCTGTAAGAACCTTGAAGTTATCAGCCTTAGTTCTCAAGAAGAATACCCAAGTGAACCTAGAGAAGTCATCTACAATTACTAGAGTGTAAGACTTTCCTCCAAGACTCTGTACGGCAATAGGACCAAATAAATCCAAATGTAGCAAGTACAGAATCCTGGGAGAATCACTTTTATTAACTGATTTAAAGCTATTTCTTGTTTGCTTACCTAATTGACAAGATTTGCAAAGGCCTTCCTTCTTGTAGGGGCAAGAAGGTAAGCCTCTTACAAGGTTGTATTTAGCCAGCCTAGAAATGTTTTTCAAATTTACATGACTAAGTCTCTTATGCCAAAGGGTATTATTACTGGTTACTTCATTAAACAAGCATATTTCAGATTTGGATGAGTTAAAATCTACAACATAAACATTACCAATTCTAATACCTACTAACACAACAGTATTATTTAAAGCAATATTACAAGCAGTGTCAGTAAACCATACCTTGTACCCAGCATCACACATTTGGCTTACAGAGATTAGGTTATGCTTTAGTCCTGAGACATAAGCAACCTTCTTGAATGTTACAGCTCCTATGGTGAAGCTGCCGTACCCTTCAGTCTGTCCACAGCTGGAATCCCCAAATACAACTTTTGGTCCCAGCTTGGCTTTGAACCCTGACAGATTCTTCTTCTTTCCTGTCATATTCTTTGAGCATCCACTATCCAGATACCATTTGTCATGTATGACTGGATAGGTCTTCACCTGCAGAAAGAACAGTTATACATTGTGGACCCAGGTTACCTTGGGTCCAGTATTCTTCACAAAAGAAAAACTAGATATAAAAGATCTTGCAGGCTTAGATTTATATCCTAAAGGGTGTGATCTCCTAGGTGGGATAATCCATTCAGTTGAAGGATTAAACAACCTAGGGTATTGATTGGGATTTGCAATTCTGGAAGTTTGAAATTTATTTTCCAGCTTAAGTCCAGATCGTCGATCCACGGTCGACGATCGCAAGCCATATCGTCGATCATTTGTAGTAGTGCTATATTCTGGATTCAACGATCGTCGATCACTGGTCGACGACTCAAGATGAGATCGTCGATCTCCTGCACCGAAGATATCATACTTGGTGAAGGGGTTCAGCGATCGTCGATGGTCGTTCGACGATTGGTTTGACGATCGTCGATTAATGTTCGACGATTTTTGTAAAGCTAGAAATTTTTTCTTCCTGTTCTCTTTCTTAATCTTATTCTGAATTTTCTTACATTTTTCAATTTCCTCAGTATTCTTTATTCCTGATTCAGAAATAAATTTTACTGGAGTGCTAAATCTCTCCTTTGTGAGGAGGATGAGTTCACTAGATGTAGCACCTAAGCCTAGTTTATCATTACCAACCCTAGTGTTTGCTATACTAGTTATTTCAGATAATTTAAGGCTTCTGCCATTTAATTGTTCTTCTAATCTCTTAGATTTAGCTAGTTCTAATTTTAGGAATGTTACTTCTTCTTTTGAGCTTTCTAATTCCTTTTCTAATCTAATTATTTCAGTACTTTCCATGTCTAGTTCCATTATCTTTAATCTAAGTGACTTAATTTCTTTTTCAGACAATAGTAAATCTAAACATAGAGTTTTAAATTTTAATTTGAACTCAGGAGATGAGAAATCAAATGAGTCGATTACCTGGTCTTCCATAGAGGAATCTTCTTCATTGTCTCCTTCTTCTTCAGAATTCTCTGCAGCTGACAGAGAGCTGCAGGCATCAATAGCCATGAGGCAGACCTCTTTGGCCTTCTTCTCTTCTTCTTCTTCTGAATCACTGGAGCTAGAGGAGCAGGTATCCTCTTCTGTTTCACTCCAGGTAGCAGCCACAAACCCCTTGTCCTTCTTCTTGTATTTGTGTGAGGAGGACTTGGAGTGGTGCTTCCTGTACTCTTTCTCATGTTTCTTCTCCTTGTGTTTCTTCTCTGGACAATCTGGAGCAATGTGTCCAGGCTTGCTGCAAACATAACAGATGATTTCTTTAGATGGAGTCTTGTCATACCTTGGTTTGTCCTCATATTTGGAGAACTTCTTTCTGAGGTCTCTTCTTCCCATGCTGAAGAACCTCTTGGCAATGAGTGCCAGTAACTCCTCATTTGATTGACTTCCTTCAGAAGTCTCAGCAACCTTAAGAGCTAGAGAGTACTCTTTCTTTGTAGGTGTAGGAGTTTTTACTTCGGTTGCAGCAGCTCTGCTCTTTAAAGTTTGCTCATATGACTTGAGCTTTCCCAACAGAGCTTCTGTGGAAAGTTCCACAGTGTTTCTTCCATCCTTGATGGGCCATATCCTTGAGTCCCAAGAGATGGGAAGGCACATCAGGATCTTGTCATTGACTTCCGACAAAGTTATCTCCTTGTCCAAAGACCTCAGTTCACTTATTATTGAACTGAGTCTTGTGTACATTGTGTCAATGTCTTCAGCATCATCCTTCTTGAAATTTTCATACTGAGAAGTGAGGTTGGATCTCCTGTCCTTCCTCTCATCAGCTGAGCCAGCAACTATGTGGTTGAGGGAATCCCACATAGCTTTGGCTGAGGTACATTCAGCAAGCTTCTGGAATATTTCATCAGACATCGTCTGAGCTATGATGTTCATTGCTTTTGCATCAGCTGCTTTTGCCTTCTTGTAGGTTTCATTGTAGTCAGGTGGTGGCACAGCACTGAGATCAGCAGAAGTGGAGGCAGCAGCAGGCCTAGCAGGTGGTCCTGTCAAAATAGAAGAAAAGATATCTTCATCAATAGAATTCATGTATAGTCTTATCCTGGCCTTCCATATGCCAAACTTGGACAAATTGCATACAGGAGGTCTGGTGCTTGAATAATCCTTAGACTGGGCCATGTGTGAAAGTGTTTGTGAATGGTATCAGGAAATAACTTATCACAGGATCTTTTAACTCAGGTGTTAGCCTGTATGAACAGCTAACCTCCCTCTGATACCAATTGAAAGTGAGGGGATAAGTTGTAAACTACTCTAGAGGGGGGGGGGGTGAATAGAGTATTCAAATTTTATGAATAACTAGTCAGCTCCCTTTGAGTTTATTTGCGGAATAAATAATCTGATACTTGAACCCTAAGAGCCTAACACAGTGAGGTGCACAAGTGAGAGAGTTAACTGAAATTTCAGTTTAACTATAAACCTATCACAGCAACTAGCAATCCTAGGTAGTTCTATCACAGCCACAGTATAAACAATTAAACAAAAACAGCCAGAGAGACACAGGATATATAGTGGTTCCCTCTTAATAGGTACTCCACTCTTCTACCACCCTGGTAGGAATCCACTACAGGTTTTTGCTAAGGTGCCCTGCCACCAATGATCTGATTCAGGTAGATCAAACAGACCCTTTGAGCTTTTGATAAGGATGCTCAACCACAGGTTGTTGATAAGGTGCCCTGTCACCAATGTTCACTTTTGAAGAGGTGTGAAAACTCTTTTACAAAGGGGTTGAGAGGGTTAGATTGTCTTCTCTGTTGTTAATACAGATTAGAGAAGACTTGTGGATTCTCTAAAGAATCAAAGTCTCCCCCTGGCTCAGTGAAAGTCCAGGGAAAGCCTTTGCTTCAGGATGAAGGAGTTTCAGATATACTGAAACTAAATCCTCAGAGATCTGTAGACTGATTTTTATCAGGTCTTCAGATTCTGGAGCACGTGAAGTAGATCTGGAGCTCTTTCTAAAGTCTTGAAAACTCTAAGCAGATGCTCAGGAGACTTGTGAATGAAAGAGATTGCTTTGGACTTTTGCTTCAGGAAAGCTTTTCTTCTTCGTTTTGTGAGATGGTGAAGAGTTGCTCTAGAGATGCTTGAGAGAAAGCAGCACTAAGAAGAAAAATCTCTCTGTATCCGTGTCTTCTTTTTTCTAAGAAGAAAATCTCTCTTAAATATGTCTTCTCATTTTTCTTTTGGAACGGCTCTATTGATTTGAATACTCGAGCCCTGCAACAGATTATCTCAAAATAGAATATAGCAATAGGAATAGAATGACCTATTAGCTTACTGTCAGTCCCAATAAGGAAATAAATGAATAGGAAAATATCTCAGCATAAAGACTTATCATTCTTGGAAATAGCATACACCGCCAACGGCTAGAATACAGCCTGGCAATATATTTTGTATAATAAGACAAAAATGCTTTATCAAAATACGAAATTCTGTAATTTATGCTTAACATATTTGGTAATTAATTCATTTGAATTTAAGCCATACATTAGCAAAAACAATCTACAGAAAATCTTTCTAACCACACGCTAAAATACTTGGAAATAAACCAAGGAATAAAATGAATATAAAAAGAATAAAGGCAGACAATAAACGTCGAACTGGGGTTCGATGATCGTCGACCTAGCTAACAGATCGCCGACAGAAAACAGAAATCTGTCGACACAGAAATCGTTGACCAGCACAAGATATCGTCGACGACTAAGGCAAATATCTGTCGAGACAAAAATCGTGAAGCAGGAATACGATCGTGGAACTGCTGATGGCAGATCGTCGACCAACCTTCAGAGCATAAGTAACTTGCTCTGAGATCGTCGACCATCGGTCGACGATAATTGTCTTGACTTCAACGATTCTATAGCCCTGCTATCGTCGACCATTTGATCGACGATCGCGAGGCCTCGTTCGACGATGGTCGAACGGAAAATGCCTTAACCAAAAAATATATCTAGAACATCTAGCCTAAGCTCTAGGTCAGTTATAAACTGTCCTAGGGAAGCTGAATAAGGCCTAATCATGATCATATATAGTTATATGGATCAAGAGGGGCTGGAAAGGGATTACATAAGCCAAATCACATCCAGGGTACCAACACCTAACCTTGGGTACATCTAGTATTCACCTCACCGATCTAGCACCACGCTAGGCTTGGCTACTTCACTATTATCTCAGATTGGAAAATAATCCTACAACTCGAAACAACGTTCCTATAACTCAGAGTAAAACCACTCTTACAACAACTCGGAGAACAACTCATACAAAACTCGGAGAATAACTCCTACGATCTCGGAGAATATCTCCTACAAGAATAAAATGAATTTACACATGAAAATTGTTGGGTACATTGGAAAATGTGTACTTGATTTGAAGAAGCCCAACTTAGCTCAATGATATACATCAAGGTATATTTGATGTTGTTTTGAGTTGACATGTGCAGGTGAAGAAGTATTAAAGAATGCAGAAAAATATTCTAAGTCCACGTGTCGACACCTGAAGAAATTGTGTCGACACTTCAGAATATTTGTGTCGACACTTCAGAATATCGGTGTCGACACAGTGAAAGATAGTCGACCAGAGAAAGATAGTCGACTCACAGAAGAAGATAGTCGACCTCAACTGTGTCGACACAGGGAGGATGTGTCGACACCTTGAGATTGAGTCGACACATATTGGCAGAAGTCGACTATGCTTGTGTCGACTCCAGAAGACTGAGTCGACACATTTTGGCAGAATTGAAGATTGCTGTGTCGACACCTGAAGGCTGAGTCAACACATACTGAGCTCTGAATCTACAACAACTGTGTCGACACACAGGACTTTTGTCGACACACTGCAGAGTCAAGACCAAGTTATTTTCTGAAGAAGCTGTGTCGACTTAAAGGTAACTTAGTCGACATCATCAAAGACTGTGTCGACACCAAAGTCACTTGTGTCGACACAGATAGACAGATTAGTCTCGATACTTTCTGACAGACTGTCTCGACATTTTGCTGTCCAAGGCTAAGGTACATGAACTGTTTGAAGACTTGACAGCTGTGGGTTGCCACCATTTAACTGAAGCTGTCAGACCTGTCAGAAAATAGTTAGAAACCGGATTAGCCGGTTACCATGAAGAAAGTCAATAAATAGACATATTCAGAAGAAAATAAATAGAGAAGAAGATCTAAGAAGAAGAAAAAAAAAGGGATTACGATCCTATTGAAGTTTCAATTCAAGAAAGTGCTAAGCTCTAAAGAAGATCTTCATCAGAAGATCTAAGAAGAAGAAGTCTGAAGTATCAGAAAAGGTGTTGGATAGAGAGGGATCCAGTCATCTTGAAGAAGAAGAAGGAAGTCATCAGTGGTTTCTCAAGAAGCTGTTTGGAAATCAACTCAGCTAAGTTCAGATTCAAGAAGCTTTGAAGAAAGCTCAGTTTCAGTTGATTTCATCAGCTGATCAAGAAGTGTCTTGTCCTCTTCTCTCTCAACAATGGCAAGACATTAAAATATCTTTTCTAAATTTCTGTAGGATCTGTTTATACAGATCTGAGTTGTAAGCCTGTGTTATAAAGGCTGAGTGTAGGAGAGGTGATCTCTGAGTGGTAGGGCTATTTGCCTGAGTGTAGGAGAAGGTTCTTCTCTGAGTGGTAGGCCTTGAGGCAAGGCTGAGGTAGGGCTGTTGAGCCTGAGTTGTAGGAACCTATCCAGGTTCTGAGCTGTAGGATCTGCGGATCTGAGAATAATGGAAGTTTGGCCGAATCTAGCATACTGCTAGATAGGTGGAGGGGGAAAGTGGATGTACCCAAACCTTGGGGAACCACTATAAAACATTGTGCAATCTGTGATGTTTCAATTTCTCTGATTGCTGTGCTGAATGTTTTATTTCTGCAATTGAATTCTGCCTAGAAGTATAAACAAGCAATAAGAACCTATTCACCCCCCCTCTAGGTGTTTAGGTTGTCTTGAAAGTAAAACTATCAAGTGGTATCAGAGGGAGGTTCCTCAAAAAGGACTTAACAGTCTGAGGTAGATCTGAAAGGCAGAATCAAGATTCAAAAAGATGGGTTCTGGTGAGAATCATAAGGAGCTAGGATCTATGAAATTACCCATATGCAAGAAAGAAATTTTTGGAATTTGGAAAGAAAGAGTCAGATTGTTTATGGAGGCATCTGACCCAAGGATTTACATCACAGTACAGGAAGGCCCCTTCATTCCAATGAAGGTATCAGTTCTTGATGCAAATATCCAAACTCCAAAAAGTTATTCAGAAATGACCAAGGATGAAATCATCTTGGCAACCATGGATAAAAGAGCTCAGAACATTATTGTTAGTGCCATAGATGATTCAACATTTCAGAATCTGATTCACTACAAGACCTCTAAAGAGATGTGGGACACATTGATTGTCTACATGGAGGGATCTGAAGAAGTAAGGCAGGACAGGAAATCTATGCTCAATCAGGAGTATGAAAGTTTTAGACAAGGAAAATCTGATAGCATAACTGAGTGCTACAAGAAATTCTATAGAATTGTGAATGAGCTTATGTCCTATGGAAGAGTCTTCAGTACTTATGAACTGAATGACAAATTCTTGAGATCCTTAACAAAGGATTGGGTCACAAAGATCTGTGCTATAAGAGAAGTGGCTAAATTGGCAGAGATCTCTCCTCCCATCTTGTTTGGAAAGTTGCTATCCTATGAAATGCAACTTATGGTGAGGAAGGAGGAAGAAAAGAATTCAAGAGGAGAGCATAGAGAAAAGATTGTGGCATTCAATGCAGAAGCCACTAGAAAGAATAGGAGGAAATCACCATCTCCTCCTAAGGAAGTTGCAGAAGATAGTTCTGAAAATTCAGATAAGGGTTCAGAAAGCTGTGATTCAGATGCAGACTTTGCTGCATTCACAAGACAATTCCAGAGGTTCTTGAAAAAGAAGCAATGGAAGTCCAGGCCTTCCACATCACAGCAAGTTGATGACTATTATCAAAAGAAAAGGTTATCAAGGAAAGAGAAGAGCAGATCAAAGCCCAGCAAAGCCACTACTTCAAAGATTGTCTGCTATTGTTGCAATAGGCCTGGACATGTAGTGGCTGACTATCCTGATAAGAGAAAGGAGTCTTCAGACAAGAAGAAGACTCATCAGAAAGGCAAGAAGGAGAAATCCTTTGTTGCAAAGAAAGATAAGAGTCTAACAGACCAATCAACTTCAGAGTCAGAATCTGAAGCTGAAACATATATTGGACTATATGCTGCATCTGAAGAAGAGGAGTTTCTACAGTTGCTAGACTCCATCAATGAACAAAAGGATCATCAGTGTATGGGGCTGATGGCAGGATCAGAAGAGGACATATGCCAGAATCAGTCTGGTCCTAAAAAGGTAAAATGTCCTTCTATTACATCTGTTTGTAGTACAAGTGAATAATCAGCTACATCTGCATCAAGAGATGTAGATGCATCTGAATCTGAAGGAGATGTCTATCAATTGATAGACAAGTATGGGGACTTGTTGCAGGCCCTTAAGAAAAGCAAGAACCTGGATAAATCTCAGGCTCAGGAAATTGCTAAACTAAGGGTTGCTACAACTGAGTTAGAGAAAGTTATTGATCAAAAATTAAATGAAATTGCCAAGCTGAAGAATATAACTATTATTCAGATGGGCACAATTAATTATACTAATGATCAAGTGAAGAGTCTGGAGGCCAGACTTAAAATTGAAAGGGATTTAGTGGCTAGTTACTCTAAGCCAAAATCTGTCTTACCCTTGATAGATGAATTTGTCACTCAAAAGGGTAAGGCTGGATTAGGATTTAAAGGTAACTCCAGGGCTGGCAGATTCAAGAGGAAAGGCAAAGCTCCTGTTCATCCACTAAACCTTTCAGTCCCCATAAAGTTTAGTAAGGTGGAAGTGCCTTCTAACAAATATGATCATGAAGATATTCAAGGTCATATTAAGATTAATGTTCTGAAGAACAAGGGTGTAAATGCAAGCAGGCCTACCCATGGTCATAAACCAAATGGTTTTAAGAAATCAGTAGGTGAAGTTGCTGCAGCACCAGCAATGAACAGAAATTCTTCTGACAAGGATGTATCTAGATCTAGATACAATAAGTTTGAATGTTGGTGCTGTGGCAAGAGAGGCCATTTTGCACTAGACTGCTGGTATAACACAAGTGTTATAAAGAACAATAGTCTACCTATTAGAAGAGGTTATGGTAGCTTTATTAATGCTAACCTGAACCAAGAACCCAAGACTTACTTGGGTTCTAAGGGTAAGTAATTCTGTGTTGCAGGATTGTCCAAGTGGCCATGCCCCTATATGGTACTTGGACAGTGGTTGTTCCAGGCACATGACTGGAACAAAGGGGCTGCTGAAGGAGTATTCATCTGTCAAAGATGGACCTAAAGTGATCTTTGGTGGATCTGAAAAAGGAGTCATCAAAGGGTTGGGTAACATTTCTTCTAACCTAATTACTATCACTCAAGTGGCTTATGTAAAAGGTTTGAAACATAATCTAATAAGCATAAGCCAGCTAAGTGATTTAGGATATGACATTTCATTTGTTAAAGATGGATGTCATATCAAAAGGTCAAGTGATCAAAAGATCATATTGACTGGGTATAGGAAGAGAAATGTATATTGTCTTAATTTTGAATGTGAGAATAAGGCTTCTTCTATCTGTCTTGTAGCTGATGACAATGCTTCTCATTGTGTTAAGTGGCACAAGAGATTGGCTCATCTAAACTACAAGACAATTGGCCAACTCTTTAGCAAAGAGTTAGTGAGGAATGGAACTCAAGTTAAGTGTATAAAGGAAGGGATATGCTCAGCTTGTCAAAAGGGCAAGCAGACAAAATCCTCCTTTCAAAGCCTTGAAAACAAGGATTCTGTGAGGTGCTTATACCTCCTGCATATGGATCTTTTTGGTCCTATGCCAGTTCACAGTCTAGGTAGGAAAGTCTACACTTTTGTGGTTGTAGATGACTATTCTAGATTCACATGGGTGTTCTTTCTGAGACAGAAATCTGAAACCCCAAGTGTATTACTTAATTTTGTAAAGCAAATTCAGAATGAACTGAATAGTACAGTGGTCAAAATCAGAAGTGACCATGGTACTGAGTTTCAATCTGAAAGCATATCAAAATTGTGTAAAGACTTTGGGATTTTCCAAGAGTTCTCCTCACCTAGAACACCTCAGCAAAATGGAATTGCTGAAAGAAAGAATAGAACATTAATTGAAGCAGGTAGAACTCTGTTGAGTGACACCTCTCTCCCAGAATATTTTTGGGCTGAGGCAGTTAACACTGCTTATCATGTAATCAATAGGGCTACCATCACCAAAAGCCACAAAATGACTCCCTATGAGATTGTGAAAGGCAGAAAACCAAATCTATCTTACTTTAGGATCTTTGGTTGCAAGTGTTATATACTTAACAATGGCAAGTCATATTTGACTAAGTTTGCTGCCAAATCCCAGGTTGGGATATTTGTTGGGTACAACACAAATAGTAAGGCCTATAGAGTCTTCAACTTGACTACTCAAGTTGTTGAAGAATCTGTGCATGTTGTGTTTGATGAAACAAGATTAATCAACTGTGAGTTGTCTTTTAGATCAAATGACTCAACAGGTATAATCAAAAGTATGGACAAGCTCTCCATTACTGAAGTATCAAAGGAAGATGGAGCATTGGAAAATGAAGGCTTCTGTCCAGGGGGAGAATAAGACACTATAGAAGCTGATGAAAACCAAGAGATTCAGCTAAATGAAGGAGCTGGAGATGTTCAACCAGAAGGGAATCTTCCTCCAGCTATAAGACATTTAAGAGATCATCCAGCTGATCAGATAATAGGTGATCCAAGACAGGGGGTGCAAACTAGAAGCAGAAATCAAAACACAGGTCTACATTCAAGTTTCTTGTCACAAATGGAGCCTAAGAAGTTTGAAGAAGCTATCTAAGACCACCACTGGATTGATGCTATGCAAGAGGAGCTGAATCAATTCAGAAGGTGCAATGTCTGGGAGCTTGTTCCTAAACCAAGAGGCCACAACATAATTGGCACAAAATGGATCTATAGGAACAAGCTAGATGAAAGTGGAATAATAGTGAAGAATAAAGCAAGATTGGTTGCAAAAGGATACAGGCAGGAAGAAGGGATTGACTTTGATCAAACCTTTGCTCCAGTAGCAAGGCTGGAGGCAATCAGAATGTTCCTTGCCTATGCAGCCTATCAAGACTTCAAAGTATACCAGATGGATGTGAAGTCAGCATTTCTGAATGGAGATCTTAAAGAAGAAGTATATGTAGAGCAACCATCAGGTTTTGTAGATCCTCTTAAACCTGATTTTGTTTATAAGCTTAGGAAAGCTCTGTATGGGTTAAAGCAAGCTCCAAGGGCTTGGTATGAAACCCTGTCTACTTTTCTCATTGAGAATAAATTCTCAAGAGGAAAAATAGACAAAACTCTATTCCTTAGGGAATCCAAAGGTAAGATCATCTTAGTCCAGATATATGTTGATGACATAATCTTTGGATCTACTCAAAACAACCTTTGTAAAAAGTTTGCCAAACTTATGCAAGGGAAGTTTGAGATGAGCAGTATGGGGGAACTTAAGTTCTTCTTGGGACTCCAAGTAAGACAGACTGATGATGGCTTGTCCATATCCCAGTCTAAGTTCACCAAAGAATTGATTAAGAAGTATGGTATGGAGTCATCCTCCACCATGAGAACTCCTATGGGAATAAGTATGCCCATATGCAAAGATGATGCAGGTAAACCTGTTGATGAGACTTTGTATAGAGGAATAGTTGGCTCACTACTATATCTCACTGCTAGTAGACCAGATATTATGTATGCTACATGTGTCTGTGCTAGGTACCAAGCCTGCCCTAAAGAATCTCATTATACTGCAGTCAAAAGGATCCTGAGATATCTTAAGGGCACACCTAATTTAGGTCTTTGGTACCCTAGGAATAGAGATTTTCTACTAACAGGCTATTCAGATGCAGATTTTGCAGGATGTAGAGAGGATAGGAAGAGTACTACAGGTACTTGTCAATTCCTGGGAGGAAGACTAATATCATGGAGTAGTAAGAAGCAGACCAGTATGGCAATTTCCACAGCTGAGTCTGAGTATGTTGCTGCTGGAAGCTGCTGTGCACAACTATTATGGATGCAGCATCAACTTAAGGATTATGGTATTCAAGTAAGTAGAACACCTCTTTTGTGTGATTCTAAGAGTGCAATTTCTATTGCTAATAATCCTGTTTCTCATAGTAGAACTAAGCATATAGAAATTAAATACCATTTTCTTAGAGAACATGTAGAAAAAGAAGACATCTCATTAGAATTTGTGAAAACAGATTATCAAATAGCAGATGTGTTTACTAAGCCCCTAGATGAGACCAAATTCAATAAATTTAAAATTGAATTAGGTATGTTAACCATTGATTAGTGTAATCACAAAATCATCAACAATGAAGTTGAAGTGGTAACAAGACATTCAAGTGATATAAAGACACATTGAAGTAGTATCAAGTACTTTGTAGTACTTATAAGTTGTGTTGAACAAACAGAAATTGGCTAAGTAAGATGGTGTCGACACATTCAGTAATAATGTGTCGACTCAGGGTAGTAATGTCGACAAGTCAGAGATATTGTGTCGACACAGAAAATATGTGTCGACACTTAAGAATCTTATTGTCGACTTATCCAGGAATGTAGTGTCGACTTCACCAGGATAGTGGTGTCGACACTTACAGATTTTGTGTCGACACTTATACTAAGAGTCGACACAGAATTTCTGATGCTCTACTATATATCTCTGGTGTCCACATATCCGCAAATTGGTGTCGACACATAATAGACGGACTTGAAGTCGAGACAATAGAAGCTTGTGTCGACACATTCCATCTGTGTCGACACTTATAGTCTGTTTTTGGCGACTTTTGATCTTCTTTAAACAGAAGGTATAAATAGGTCAAAAACTCATTCTGTCGACACGCTTACAAGGTTTTCGAGACTGAAACCCTGTGTCGACATTCTCCCCCTCTCTCTCTTTCTCTCATCTTTCAAGCTTTCTCGACTGATCTATGGCGCCAAAGATTGAAGATAATATAAATGAAGGATATGAGTTGGTGCGCCAGGCCTTTGCTGCTGCCCCACCAGATGTTCACGGGGTTATCTCTCTCCTCTCCGACTCGAAATTAGAATTTCTGGTCTCTGAACCATCTAAGATATGGAAGAAGGAGGTGCATGAGTTCTTTACTTCTGCATCTGTAGATTCTGAAAGTCACGAGATAAAATCCACAGTTCATGGGTCAACAGTGGAAATTACTCCAAGTAAGTTAAGAACAATTCTTCAATTACCTATAATTGAATGAAGAGGACGTCCCTGCTTCTAAATCAAGGGAGGCTCTTCAATGGTGTGGATTGGATTCCACCATGAAAATTGGAGCTGCTTTCAACAGGAAAGGAATGAATCAACAGGGCAAGTTTCTGTCTGAGGTGGTTGGCAAAGTAATTTTGTGCAAGCCAGGTGGACATGATAGGATTTCCGCCTATATGTTCAGCCTCATGACCAGGATTGTGTTTAAAATTCCAACAGATTGGTCCACTGTAATCTTTGAAAAGATTAAGGAAGGAATCAAGAAGCCAAATCTGGCTAGAATAATGAGTATATACCTAACTAAGGAGATTCCTGATGTTATGCAACAACTACCTGGAACAAAAATTAATCACATGAGAAGGATGGACATGAGATTGTTTTCCAGATGGGATAGGGTGCTGACCAAAGAGATGCCTGAAGTGGAAAGGCAGGATTCACCTGAGAAATCCCCAGGTTATGCTACCAGTACTGAGCACCCACAAGAAGAGCAAGTAAGACAAGAGGTTGAAGATCAGCCTGCTTCTACACAAGTTCAGGATGCCACTGTACCTACAATTCAAGGAGAAGAAGTAAGAATACCAGCTCAGCAAGTTTATTCACCTACACAGGCTGTATGTACTCATGACCAGGTACAGGTGCAGGGGGAGCTGGTGTATTTTCCTACAAAAGACGTTTCTAATATTTCTATTTCTGCACAGGTCCAGGGGAAGCAAGTGTCCTAACCTGCCCAGGACATCACCAATACTGAACAACTACATGGGGAGAAGCTGTCTGAGCAAGTGCAAGAGGAAGCTCAAATTGATTTATCTCAAGATTTGAATACTGCAGATGTTCCAGCCCAGAAGGAATATACTCTAGATGAGTTATTTCCAAATGATGAAATAGTAACTGATAGAATGGAAGTGGAGCAAGCAATTGAGGGGGAGCCTGTGCATGTTGAGGCTGAACAACATGGCACTGAAGCAGATGTTCCTCCTCCTCCCAAAGAGAGAGTTCAAATTGATAGTACTTCTGATTCTGAGAATGAAGAAGCCAGGATGGCTAAGAAGAGAAAACTTATGGTCTTCAAGAGAAGGAGCAAGAGCTATAAGCAGGCTCTACAGCCTACAGCACATCACACTCCTTCTGAATTTGATTATAACAAGTTTATGGTCGATTTACAAGTGAAATTGGATGAACACAGAGTGGCTATTGAAAAATATGTTGATGAGAACAACAAGTCCCTGCAATTTGACTTGGCTCAGGATATAAAGTCTATTCGATTTGAAATCAATATGCATAAGAAGGAGATGACAGATTGCTTCCTTAAGGGAGGTAATGATGTGGTATATTTGGCAAAACAACAGCAGTCCATGATCCCTAAAGTGGATGATATTGCTTTAAAGCAAAGCTATGTTTTGGAAAATCAGATAAGGATGAATGACAATTTAACTGAATATCATCAAGAGATCATTGATGAATTGAAAAAGACTATTCCAGGCCTGCCTGCAGCTAGAGCAAAGGAAATGGAAGAATTTGATAAGAAATTTCAAGCTGCTATTGATTCTGTTAAAACTGCTATCATGTTGGAGCACCCTATTACTATTTGGATCAGGATGACTATATTTCTATAGGAATTTTGTGTTGTGACCTCCTTGTTGTTATAAAGGTCACATAGGCTAGTTAGAGTAATCTTCAGCTCGACGCGTAGTCGACTTCAGCTCGACGCAGAGTCGATCTCAGCTCGACGCAGAGTCGATCTCAGCTCGATGCAGAGTCGGTCTCAGCTCGACGCAGAGTCGACCTCTGCTCGACGTTCCGTCGAACCCAGTTCTGCTTACAGAAAACACTCTCTGGCCGACGTGTGTTGTGCTCAGATCGACGTTTTACTGTGAGCTCGATGCTTTCCAGACTTCCGTCAGTTTTGAATAGGAATTCAAATTCCTTCTGTCAGACAATTAATGCTGAAGATTTATTGGCCGTTACAGCATATCTAGTGCATGGCTCAAGGAATTTTCTAAGGAATGTCTGCCTGATATTTCCTTTGAGGCATGGACATTTAAGGAAAGCATTTAATGCTGACTGCCAACGGCTATCAAAGAAAAAGGAAGAAGAAGACTCAGATATATTATTCATTCAGCTAGACAGAGATATACAGAACAACAATACAGGACTTCAGCTGCTCTCTCTCTGTGATATTGTTTTAAAAGCTCACTCACAGGAATTCTGATTGCTTCAGACACAACCATCCAACTTTCTTGGATCATTCCTTGCTGGAGCAAATCAGATCTTTGAAGACCTGTCACCCTTGTGCAGAGCTCTCCTTCCTGAACTTCTTCTTGATCTCAGGGGGAGCTTTGACAACATCTACAGATCCACTTTGCTTCTCTCTACTTGTTGATAGAGAAGACAACATCACCCTTTTTCTTTTTCTTTCTGTACAGGGTTTTAACTCCCTTCAAAAGTTACCTTTGGTTTTGCTGAAACCTGGTCAAAATCAGCTCCTTTGGTTTGTGAGAACCTGGTCAAAAACTCTCTGGTGCTCAAGACACCTGATCAACTCATCTTGAAGTGGATTCCTATCAAGGGTGATAGAAGAGTGGACTACCCAGGATTTTGGGGAACCACTATAGCTCCTTGTGTCGTCTAGATTGCTTGTTTCTTTGTGTTTTGCTTTGTGCTGTGAATTTCTTTTTACTCTGATTATTTGCTATAGCACCATACACTAAGTAAATCTAAACTTTCTCTCCTCTCAAGTTTTTATTTGCAAAACTATTTTAAATAACTCTATTCACCCCCCTCTAGAGTTAGGATTGATCTTATCCTGCACTTTCAATTGGTATCAGAGGTAAAGGAGTAAACTGAAGGGTCATTACCTTCAACCTTTTGGGCAGAGGCAGTGAACACCTCCAACTATGTTTTGAATAGAAGCCTGATACATAAACTGAAGGGTAAGACTCCCTATGAGTTACTCAAAGGGAAGAAACCTAAAGTAAATTATTTCAAAATTTTTGGTTGCATTTATTTCATTCACAATAATGACAAGAAATACCTAGCTAAATTTGAAGCCAAAGCTGATGAAGGAGTGTTTCTGGGATACTCCATGACTAGCAAGGCTTATAGGGTTTTTAACAAGTGCTCAAATAAAATTGAAGAATCCATGCATGTTACATTTGATGAAACTAACATGTCTTATAAGGAGAAGGAGACTTCTACCATAAGCAATTTGCAGGAACATTCAATTTCAGAAAATCTGAAGTAGCTTACCATCACAGACAAAGGGTCTTTACCTTCAACAATTCAGCAAGACACTAAACTCAGTGACAATGAAGAGGAATCTCAGGGTTTGGAAAGCTCAAATGGTCAACAAATTGAAGAACCAGTTGGTGTTCCACAAGAGGAAACAACAACACAGGTTGATGCATCATCAACACCCCTTGTTGACTTTACAACAACAAGAGATCACCCAATTTCACAAGTAATTGGAGATATCTCAGTAGGTGTGCAAACAAGGAATCAAGTTAATCAAAATATTATGCACACTTGCTTTCTTTCTCAAATTGAGCCTCAAACCATACAAGATGCAGAGCATGATCCAAACTGGATCATTGCAATGCAAGAAGAGTTGAATCAATTTGAAAGGAATAAAGTTTGGGAATTAGTACCAAGACCAAGGAACCAGCAAATTGTTGGAACCAAATGGGTATTCAGGAACAAGTTGGATGATCAAGGAATAATTGTGAGAAACAAGGCAAGACTTGTTGAACAAGGATATTGCCAAGAAGAAGGAATTGATTATGACCAAACCTTTGCACCAGTTGCAAGGTTGGAGGCCATAAGAATCTTTCTTGCATATGCAGCTCACAAGAGATTCAAGGTATATCAGATGGATGTCAAGAGTGCTTTTCTCAATGGAGACATCAAGGAAGAGGTTTATGTAAAGCAACCTCCAGGTTTTATCTCTCCAACCTTTCCTGATCATGTTTTTAAACTGCATAAAGCTTTATATGGTCTCAAGCAAGCCCCTAGAGCATGGTATGAGACCTTAGCTTGTTTTTTGTTGGAAAATGATTTTAAAAGGGGTAGAGTAGACCAAACTCTCTTTGTTAGAACCCATAGGTCTCATACCCTACTAGTACAAGTTTATGTAGACGATATCATATTTGGGTCTACTGATTCAAACTTATGCAAAAAGTTCTCACAACTTATGCACTCAAAGTTTGAAATGAGTAGCATGGGTGAGCTTGCTTTCTTTCTAGGATTGCAAGTTAAACAATATGTGGATGGCATTTTCATTTCTCAAACCAAGTATGCAAGAGAACTGGTTAAGAAATTTGGAATGTCTGAAGCATCCTCTATGAAAACACCTATGCCTACAAATGCTGTTTTAGATGCTGATGAATCTGGAAAACCAGTTGATCAGACAAGCTATAGAGCAATCATTGGCTCATTACTTTATCTAACAGCTACTAAACCAGATATAATGTTTGCCACATGCATTTGTGCTAGATTCCAAGTAAGCCCTAGAGAGTCCCACCTCACATTAGTTAAGAGGATTCTTAGGTATGTAAAAAGTTGTCCTAGTCTAGGTCTCTGGTATCCACATGACTCAGGATTTGATCTAACTGGATTTTCAGATTCTGATTATGCTGGATGTAGAGTAGACAGGAAAAGCACCAGTGGAACTTGTCAATTCCTTGGTAATAGACTTGTCTCCTGGTTTTGTAAGAAACAAACCTCTGTGTCCACATCAACTGCCGAAGCTGAATACATGGCTGCAGGAAGTTGTTGCTCACAGATTTTGTGGATTCAAAACCAGCTCCTAGACTATGGCTACAACTTAGAGATGTCTAAAATCTTTTGTGATAATACCAGTGCAATATCAATTGCTCAAAATCCAGTTCTCCATAGTAGGACCAAGCACATAGAGATCAGACATCACTTCTTAAGGGATAATGTAGAAAAGAAGAAAATTGCACTAGAATACATTTCCACTGAACTACAAAGAGGAGATATTTTCACCAAGCCCTTGGATGAAAAGAAGCACTTCTTCTTCCTCAATCAGTTGGGAATGCTAGATGGAGACAGCATAAATTAAAACTCCTATATTTTGAAACCCCTAATTAACAGGAATAGGAAAAATTTCATTTCAAAATTTCCCTGTCTGAGTGGTTTTTCTGACCTCTGAACTAAGCTCGACGCTGCGTCGAACGGAGATCGACGGTCCGTCGCCCTCAAAAGCGTCAAACGTCGAACTCAGCTTCTAGCGTCGAACTAAGTTCACAGCTCCCTGGCTTCTTGAGTTTCTCTCTCTCCGGTCGATGTCTTCGTTCAACGTCGATCTGAGCTCGACGTATAGCATCAGCCTAAGCGTCGAACGTCGACCTAAGCTGCACGCTGTTGAGTCGTTTCAGTTCTCCTAGAGCCTTAGAGCGTCGAACTGAGCTCGACGTTCTTTCCATTTCTGCGTCGAACCCTAAGTATAAAATCATTTTTTCTCCGTCGTTCGCAGTTGCGCTTTCATATTTTCTGCTCAAGCTTTCTCCCTCCAAATCCTTTACTCTTGATCTTGGAAGGTATTTTTTTTTGCAGGAAAATGGCAATCACTGCAGGTGCTTTGGCGGCCATGAAGTTCGATTCAGGCTTCGACATCGACTTCGACTCATTTGATGGATCACCACAGTACTTTCTGGATATTCTGGAACTTTTCAAGGAGCAGCACCTGGTCAACTTTATGACAACCAGGATCCCTCTTCCAGAGTCGGAAATCAAAGAATGGACTCTTACAGCAGTTAACTCAGATAATAATACATTGTCCGGGCAAATTTCAGGGAATGAGGTAGCTATCTCACCTCAAATCATCTCAGAAGTTTTCAGTTTTGCTGCTGGTGATGATGGAATAGAACTCTCTGTGGAAGAGTATGCTTTGATGCTGGACAGGATGGGGCATGCTGCTGGTAACCCCTCTAAACTCCTAAAAGTTAACCTAGCTATTGAGTATAGGTTGTTAGCAGACATCACAGGAAAAGTAATATGTGCAAAGAGGACTGCACATGATGCCATTACTAGGCATCAGTTTTGCCTTATGGCTGCAATCTTGGATAAGAAACATCCCAACTGGGGATTGATTGTTTTTGAAATGATTAAGAAGAAATT
This sequence comes from Platanthera zijinensis, assembly GCA_039513925.1. Classification (NCBI taxonomy): domain Eukaryota; kingdom Viridiplantae; phylum Streptophyta; class Magnoliopsida; order Asparagales; family Orchidaceae; genus Platanthera; species Platanthera zijinensis. The sequence goes on from CM077089.1 coordinate 108,085,668, forward strand.
GGATAAGAACTCTGTCCACTTTGGAAGGGTTCTTGGGTTGATTCTGAACCACTGCTGCCCCCAGCTGCTTGTGTCCTCAAAGAAGCACATCAATGCTTCCAAGAGGCTCACTTGTGCACTGATTGGCAAGTGGGACAGAAAAATTGTGAATCCCAGGGCAGTAGCAGCAGCAATGAGGACTTCTGCAGACACCAGGACTGTAGAGGTCACTCTCCCTCAGTCCACTGGTCCAGAAGCAGGGATTTTGCCATCTCCCTCCCTCTCCCTCCCATCCACCTTCATCCCCTCAACCATAATCCTCTCATCCACTCAACCCATACCTTCATCCATCTCCACTATTGCATCCTCCCTTCCACCACACACAACTTTCCTTCCCATAAGCTTGGATTCCTCATCTCATGAGGACCTCTTCTCCTTTGACATTCATGAAGACTCCTTCATGGATGCCTCTACCTCCTCTCCTCATGACTTCCTCCATTCATCAACTTTTTCAGAACTGCTTTTTTCCTCCATCCATGAACCAGTTACCCCTCCCTTGTCTGCACCACCCTCAACATCTTCTACATTTCCATTTTCTGCTACTCCCTCTACCTCTACTCAAGTCCCACTTGAGCAAGTAACTCTCCTGCCCTTGGCCAATCAGATTTTTGACCTTCTGTCCCCTAGGCTCTCCTCCCTCTTGGATGCCAAGCTGGCTCCTCTCCTCCTTTCCCTGAGAACTCTCTCTACCTCTGTCTCCTCCCTCTCCTCTCATCTGGCATGCCCTTCTTCTGGGGGCCTAGAGTCAGCTACCACTGATTCTAGGCAGGGGGAGATGTCTGCAGAAGAAGAGCTGCATCCTTCATTAGTTCAGTTTGTACAGACTTGTTCAGAGACAGTCTCAGCAGCAGAAGTTCAGATAGCATCTGAGGTTCCTCCTCAAAATTCAGAACAGCTTCAAGAAGACCTGTCTAGGGCTATTATCCCTTTTCAGAAGACCATGATCCCTGATGTAGCAGTGGTAGCAGTGTCTCCTGCTAGTGATGAAGTTGAAATAATAGTAGCTGCTGAAACTTCAGGTGAAGTAATTGAGACGCCTGATGCAGTTGAGACCCATGTCTCCCAAGGCCCTCAGGAACCAGGCCTTCAGGAACCAGCCTTTTCAGTCTCTATGGCTCCTGAGGCTATTCCCTCTCCTGCAGTGGTAGACTCCTCCTCCCCACTGACAGCAGATCTTCCTCCAGTCACCTCCTCAGCAGCTCCAGCCTCCATCACTTTTCCGATCTCCAAAAGAAAGTACATAGATCCCTATGATGAATCTCAGAGTTCAGAAGATGAGTTTGCTACTGATTCTGATGACTCCTCTGCAACCATTGCAAGGAAGAGGAAAGCAAGATCAAAAGCTTTGAAAAGAGTTCCAATGGCTAGAGCCACAGACCATGACATCCCCTACTACATCAAATACAACTGTGAAATTACAGAGCCATGGATGCAGTATTCTCAAAATCAAAGAAAGGCAATGAAACAGAAAAGAAAATTCAATGAAGGACCCACCAAGCCTGTCCATCAGCCTCCACCTCCACCTCCTCCAGATGCAGGTGCCGGTGCAAGTCTATCTTCTAATCCAGCCCCATCATCTCTACATGGAAAGACCTATCAATCAAGAAGATCCCAAGGAGATAGTCAGCAAAGGGGAAATCAGCAAAGAGGACACAACAGAGGCAGGCAGTCCAGAGGACGATCAGGTTCTCAACCTTATCAAAGGGGAAGATCCATTGATCCAACCTCTGGTCCCTATCCTTACATACCTAGAGCTGACCTCACCCCAAGAACTACTCAAGAACTCTCCTCCAACAGATTTGAACCAGCAGTACCTTTTGAAGATCCCACAAAAACTCCAGCTTACTGGAAAGCTAGAATGACTGAGATGGCTGCTCTAAATGAGATTAACAAAGCTAGAGAAAGAGGTCTGGACACCTCTCACATCAGCACAATGTCAGACCAAAGGAGAGAGGAATTGGAGAAATATAATTCAAAGAAGTTCTTTGACTCAGACAGATATATGCAACTCCATCCTACAGCTGTACCACCTAGTGCAAGAGATCAGAAATCCTTAGGTGCAGCTGATGATTACAGATCCAAGAAGGAGGCTTCAAATCCTAACAGAGAAATTATCTTCAAGAAAGGTGATCAAGACAAAGCCCCACAGGAAAAGTAAAGTAAGGTGTTTTAATTCTTTCTATCTGCTGGACATAGGACATTTAAACATTACTGCTGCTATATAGTGTTATATATATGCTGCTTTTTATTCTGTCATATGTCTGGTTGTATTGTATTGTATTTTTGCTTTACTTCTCTTTGAATCCCTAAATTCATGTAAATAGTAATCCTAATCCAAATAGGGGGAGATTGTTGGAACACCCTATTACTATTTGGATCAGGATGACTATATTTCTATAGGGATTTTGTGTTGTGACCTCCTTGTTGTTATAAAGGTCACATAGGCTAGTTAGAGTAATCTTCAGCTCGACGCGTAGTCGACTTCAGCTCGACGCAGAGTCGATATCAGCTCGACGCAGAGTCGATCTCAGCTCGACGCAGAGTCGGTCTCAGCTCGACGCGGAGTCGACCTCTGCTCGACGTTCCGTCAAACCCAGTTGTGCTTACAGAAAACACTCTCTGGCCGACGTGTGTCGTGCTCAAATCGACGTTTTACTGTGAGCTCGACGCTTTCCAGACTTCCGTCAGTTTTGAATAGGAATTCAAATTCCTTCTGTCAGACAATTAATGCTAAAGATTTATTGGCCATTACAGCATATCTGGTGCATGGCTCAAGGAATTTTCTAAGGAATGTCTGCCTGATATTTCCTTTGAGGCATGGACATTTAAGGAAAGCATTTAATGTTGACTGCCAACGGCTATCAAAGAAAAAGGAAGAAGAAGACTCAGATATATTATTCATTCAGCTAGACAGAGATATACAGAACAACAATACAGGACTTCAGCTGCTCTCTCTCTGTGATATTTTTTTGAAAGCTCACTCACAGGAATTCTGATTGCTTCAGACACAACCATCCAACTTTCTTGGATCATTCCTTGCTGGAGCAAATCAGATCTTTGAAGACCTGTCACCCTTGTGCAGAGCTCTCCTTCCTGAACTTCTTCTTGATCTCAGGGGGAGCTTTGACAACATCTACAGATCCACTTTGCTTCTCTCTACTTGTTGATAGAGAAGACAACATCACCCTTTTTCTTTTTCTTTCTGTACAGGGTTTTAACTCCCTTCAAAAGTTACCTTTAGTTTTGCTGAAACCTGGTCAAAATCAGCTCCTTTGGTTTGTGAGAACCTGGTCAAAAACTCTCTGGTGCTCAAGACACCTGATCAACTCATCTTGAAGTGGATTCCTATCAAGGGTGATAGAAGAGTGGACTACCCAGGATTTTGGGGAACCACTATAGCTCCTTGTGTCGTCTGGATTGCTTGTTTCTTTATGTTTTTCTTTGTGCTGTGAATTTCTTTTTACTCTGATTATTTGCTATAGCACCATACACTAAGTAAATCTAAACTTTCTCTCCTCTCAAGTTTTTATTTGCAAAACTATTTTAAATAACTCTATTCACCCCCCTCTAGAGTTAGGATTGATCTTATCCTGCACTTTCATATCACTACCTCTCAAAAGGACATATCTGACAAGCTTCTAAAGTTAAAACCATTTTTTAAAGAGGGTGTGAATTATCTGGATGGACAAATCAGATTTCAGAAGAAAGATCTAAGAGATCATATTACTAGAGAAGCCATAAAGGGGGAGAGGTTGTTAGTTCATGCAGGCTCAGAGCACACCAAATGGGTGACCAATAGTATTCGAGCTACATTGGGATATCCACCTTTGTGTGATGATGCTATGGTGGCTGAGTCAGGAATACAAACAGGTCTACTTGAAGGCAATCAACCTGAGGTTGCCCAAGTCATTTACCCTCCTCCAGATTTTGATATGATTGATCAGCAAGTTCAAGGAATGTATAGTCCTCCAAAGGAGGTTAACAGGGTTGTTATTGGGAAAGTAGATAAGCCTGAGGCTACTTTGAAAGAACAATAAGATGCTCTACTATCTAAGAAAAGATTTAGAGAGCAGGCTGAACTTAAGCCAGACTTTGAGCAGTGGTGTCCTACTTCCAGAAACATTATACTCACTGCATGGAAGGCTGTCAAAGACCAAGTACATGAAAGAGGCAAGTGGTTCAATGAGATGGAATGACAGAAGTATGAAGCCAGACAAGAGGCAATAGTACAGTTTAGAAGAAAAGCCAAGCTGGGTAGGCTGCCACCAGATGCTCAGGAGCCGAGCAAGTACTTTCCAAAGCCCTTTCATTATTTTGAAAGGCAAAGGCTCAAGGAAGAAGCTCTGAAGAAAGCTGAGCTAAAAGGCAAGAAACCAGCTGAAGATTCTGAAGCTCCTGTGAAGGCTCAAATCCAATCTGGCAAAGGGATTGTCATAAGAGAGCCTGATCAGTCTTAATTTTTAGTTCTTTCAAAGTGTTTTGTTATGTTTTGATCATTAAATGTAAAACTCTGTATTCAAACATTATCAAGTTATAAACAAAATGTTGTTTGGTATCATATAATGTTCATTCTGTGATGGATTGTTTTTATTTTGTTTATATTAAGTATTCCTGTTATGTCATATATCATCAGTTTATACTTTTTTATAAATGGTGTATATCATTGGCTATAAGGGTTATGACTTCTCCAAATAGGGGGAGATTGTTGGGTACATTGGAAAATGTGTACCTGATTTGAAGAAGCCCAACTTAGCTCAATGATATACATCAAGGTGTATTTGATGTTGTTTTGAGTTGACATGTGTAGGTGAAGAAGTATTAAAGAATGCAGAAAAATATTCTAAGTCCACGTGTCGACACCTGAAGAAATTGTGTCGACACTTCAGAATATTTGTGTCGACACTTCAGAATATCGGTGTCGACACAGTGAAAGATAGTCGACCAGAGAAAGATAGTCGACTCACAGAAGAAGATAGTCGACCTCAATTGTGTCGACACAGGGAGGATGTGTCGACACCTTGAGATTGAGTCGACACATATTGGCAGAAGTCGACTATGCTTGTGTCGACTCCAGAAGACTGAGTCGACACATTTTGGCAGAATTGAAGATTGCTGTGTCGACACCTGAAGGCTGAGTCGACACATACTGAGCTCTGAATCTACAACAAATGTGTCGACACACAGGACTTTTGTCGACACACTGCAGAGTCAAGACCAAGTTATTTTCTGAAGAAGCTATGTCGACTTAAAGGCAACTTAGTCGACATCATCAAAGACTGTGTCGACACCAAAGTCACTTGTGTCGACACAGATAGACAGATTGGTCTCGACACTTTCTGACAGACTGTCTCGACATTTTGCTGTCCAAGGCTAAGGTACAGGAACTGTTTGAAGACTTGACAGCTGTGGGTTGCCACCGTTTAACTGAAGCTGTCAGACCTGTCAGAAAACAGTTAGAAACCGGATCAGCCGGTTACCATGAAGAAAGTCTATAAATAGACATATTCAGAAGAAAATAAATAGAGAAGAAGATCTAAGAAGAAGAAGAAAAAAAAAGGGATTACGATCCTATTGAAGTTTCAATTCAAGAAAGTGCTAAGCTCTAAAGAAGATCTTCATCAGAAGATCTAAGAAGAAGAAGTCTGAAGTATCAGAAAAGGTGTTGGATAGAGAGGGATCCACTCATCTTGAAGAAGAAGAAGGAAGCCATCAGTGGTTTCTCAAGAAGCTGTTTGGAAATCAACTCAGCTAAGTTCAGATTCAAGAAGCTTTGAAGAAAGCTCAGTTTCAGTTGATTTCATCAGCTGATCAAGAAGTGTCTTGTCCTCTTCTCTCTCAACAAAGGCAAGACATTAAAATATCTTTTCTAAATTTCTGTAGGATCTGTTTACACAGATCTGAGTTGTAAGCCTGTGTTATAAAGGCTGAGTGTAGGAGAGGTGATCTCTGAGTGGTAGGGCTATTTTCCTGAGTGTAGGAGAAGGTTCTTCTCTGAGTGGTAGGCCTTGAGGCAAGGCTGAGGTAGGGCTGTTGAGCCTGAGTTGTAGGAACCTATCCAGGTTCTGAGCTATAGGATCTGCGGATCTGAGAATAGTGGAAGTTTGGCCGAATCTAGTATACTGCTAGATAGGTGGAGGGGGAAAGTGGATGTACCCAAACCTTGGGGAACCACTATAAAACATTGTGCAATCTGTGATGTTTCAATTTCTCTGATTGCTGTGCTGAATGTTTTATTTCTGCAATTGAATTCTGCCTAGAAGTATAAACAAGCAATAAGAACCTATTCACCCCCCCTCTAGGTGTTTAGGTTGTTTTGAAAGTAAAACTATCAAAAATACATAAACTTTCTTCACAGATCTGGCTAAATCTTGGCTTCTTCCTTCCTGAGAAATCATAAATCTTTGTCAGAAAGGTCGAGGAAGAATTCATAGATTACTTGGATCTGAGAACGTAGGATCACCACGATCAAGGAGAAGATTTGCAAAAGAAGAACAGCATGATCGATTTAATCCTTCTTATTTGAATCTCTGGATCGAGAAGATCAGCGACGAAGAATAGGTCTAGTCGGCGACGCCGTTTCACGATTTAGAAAGTAGAAAATGATTCAGAAATCTATAATATTCTTCTTAGGGTTTGTCGATTCTGACAGGACCTTTTATAAGCTTAACCTAACGGTCTAATTTCATTAATTACGATCCACGTGGACTAATCAAGAATTAGTTACATTTGAAATCAAATCTGTCTAGCACTTAGAGAAATTTTTAGAATTCTGAACTCCATTTCTCGGGAGAGATAAGTAATACTCGAGAAGAAGTTTTTGTTTCTCGAGAAGATTTATTAAGTTCTCGAGAAGAGTTACTTAAGGAAAATAGATAAAATAAATTCTTACTTCTCGAGAAACAAAGGAATTTTCTCGAGAAAGAAATTCTGTTACTCGAGAACAAGAAGCCAACTCGAGAAGAATGTTTCAGTCTCCCGAGAAAGAACATCTGGTTCTCAAGAACTACTTTGGACTTCTCGAGAACTAGCTTAGGCCTTCTCGAAAAAAGGACTTAGAAAAAATTATGAACTTAGTTTTGAGTTAACTCGAGAAAGAGACGAGTCCTACTCGAGTACTGCATGGCTTTCTAGAGAACTATACTATGTCTTCTCGAGAACAACTTCTGCTACTCGAATACCTGACTGAGCCAACTCGAGAAATAACTTCAATTCTACTCGAGTACCAATTAGCCTTTCTCGAGAAAAACACATAGAAAAATTTGACATTCTGAAAAAAATAATTTTCTTCAAGGAACTCAACAACTAGTCTTACTCCCATAACTTTAGTACTTTGAAAATGAAGTGTGTCCCAATAGAGAGGTTATATATGAGTCAACACTGTGGATCACACAATGAGGGATTACATTTAATGGTCCTGTGTTTGGTGACTCATTGTAAACTGACATTGGTCTATACTTGGCAATTTTAACCTGCAAACACTTAACTTGAATAAGGTATCAAATACAAACATAATTCATCTTAGTTCAAGGGTGACTTCATATAAATCTGGGTTATTGTGGATGCAATACCCAACAATCTCCCTCTATTTGTAGAAGTCAGAACCCTCTACACTAAGTTCAATTACATCAAGATAAATAAATAAAATAACTAATAAATTGAATCATGGAAGAAATGCTATGCAATAGAAAACTTAGATCATCAAAATTTAAAGATTTATATATATATGGACATTGTCCAGGAAAAGAAATCCTATTCCATAAATATCATATATGAAATTTCTGATCATCTTTAATTTATACTTGCTCTGCTGTTGTTACTGCCTCTCCTTCTTCTCTTGTTGCCTCTTCTGATAACTGTATGATTTAGGATAGTGTTTAGCAGGTTTGGGAGGAGCCTTGTGATTGTTCTTGCCATAGTCTCTTTCATATATTCTTCTCTTGGTAAGAGATTTCTCATACATGTCCCATTTATAGGAGCTATAATTATCATTTCTATTTTCATTGAAATCCACAACAAGTTTAAGAGTGTCAAGAATTAGTGACTTGGAGGTTGTGCTCCATACTTCAGCAAATTCTTGAGCTCTTCTTCTTTCTTCTTCTGTATTTGGGTTGGACCAGCTTGCAGAAGCACCGTCACCATATTTCCTTTTCTTAGGAGCTAGAATTTCTGGAGGTGGAATCTGAGGTATCTCTTATTCTGACCATACTTCGGAGTATTCTGTAGGAGGAGCTTCAAAATCTTCAGGTCTAGGAGAGAATGAGGGCATTGGTGCAGTAGGTTGCTGGATAGGATTGAGATGAGGAGGAGGAGCAACATTTGGGTCTACTTGAAATTCAGGAAAAATTTTGTTGTGCATCCAAACTGCTGTATCATATGTGTGAAATTTAACACCAGCAATTTGGATTAGGACATCAGTATTTCTTTCTTTCAGCTTTGCTTCCCAAAGAGTTTTCATGTTTCCATCAGACTTTTCTAGATATTCCTTTACTAATTTCTCCCCCTTTCCAACTTCTATAGATATGGTGCTTATGGCTTACTCTTTGAACTTGCCATGAACAATACTAGTGATTGTGTGATCTAAGGCTTTCCCACCTATTTGGAATAGGTGTTTAAGAGAATCAGTATTATGCTGAATCTCAGCAAAGCCTCTGCTCATCTCTTTCTCTAGAGCAGTTATTTTATCAGTGACAACTTTAAGAGAGTCATCAAAATATGTTCGTTGCTTGGCTAACATAAACTCAATCTTACCCAGAAGTGTTTCTTCAGTATTTGCTTCAGCTGGAGGAGGTAGGATAGGAGCTCTCCATGGAACAATTTCTTCAATGAGCACAATAGATGTGGACTGATTTTTACTATAAGTTGGTATATCATCTTCAGTATCATCACATATGAAGGTGGGAATGTTGAAATATAGGGTTTGGAGAGGAGGTTCAGTTGCTTCAGGAGATAATTCTTTATCATCAGAAATTGAAACTGTCTCTTCATCTTGTATAACCTCAATAGGGGACTGAGGGTTAGAGGATTCTAGTTCAGAAGGATGTTTTGGTTTAGATGGTTCTAGTTGAGAAGATTTTTCTTCAGGTAGAGGAAAGGTAGGTTCTTTAGAGGTGAGTTCCTCTATCATCCTATTAATGTCATCTTTTGTAGATATAACTTGAGCTTCTACCTGGGCATCAGTAAGAATTTCTTGATCAGGCAGGTCAACATCAACAAGACCTGATACATCTTCTTGGACAAAAGAGTCCTTTGCAACAATAGATAAAGTTGTGTCTTCTTCTATGACTATAAGTTCAGCATCTGGTGGAGTAGAGACTTGAGCCTAAATATTAGATAGAACTGGATCAGGATCTGGAATTGAAGTAGATTGTACTGTCACTTGTGCAGATAGAGCAGGCTCCCCCTCAATAATTGGATCAGTTGAGTCAGTTATTTGATGAGAGAGGGGAGATGGGGGTCCTAACTTCATCTAAAACTGCCCTTGGAGAGGGAGGGGCCTGGCCTGGCCTTTGAAGCTTGATTTCCCATCTCTAGATGGAGGTGATTGAAACCTTCTTCATGTGATGAATGGCCATTTCCTTAGCTAAGGTAAAAACATCTGGCTTCATCTGATTTAAATACAGAGACAGGACTCTCCCATAGTTGGGACTTTTTATACTCTCTTTGATTTTGTCAAAAATCATCATCCCCCATTGGAATTTCTTTCTACATATAACTGCAATCATCATGTAAAGAATTCAGTGGTGATGTAGCTTATAGAACTGTTGCTGCAGAGAAGGACATTTCCAAGAATATCGGCATGAAGTTTGCTCTCTGCATTCATATTTTGTCGGCGAACTATGATGGTAGAGTCGGGAAGGCCACAAAAGTTGAAAGCCCTGTCATAATATGTGCTATCTAGGTCGTCTTCCTAATCAATCAACGACAGCTGTAGAAATTGAGAAACGGAGGTAGAAGTCATCTCGATTTTGATGTCCCGTACCTTAGTTTTCAGAAGTTTACCATTGCTCTTGACCTTAGCATTTTGGAAGAACTCTTCTACATTAGATATGATAACTTTGCAAGGATGTTGAAGTACGAAAGATAATCTAGCAGTGTCTAGCAAGATGAGAACGTTTCTGAAGTCATCTGAAATTTCGGTTATTTCGATTGAGATAAGTTCACTGTCGATTCCTAACTTAGATGAAGGAGCCATTGATTGAAGAACCTAACGTCTGGTAGTCTGCAAGAGGAGGAGTCGGTTAGTTTACGAGAGAATCAACGGAGATGGAGAAGACGAAGGGTTTTCTCGAGAACGGATTTTGAATTCAGGATTTTGGATTTTTCTGGACTTATTCTATTTATATAAACCCTAAATCTTGATGATTAAGGAAATAATAAAAGTAAAATACCTGAAGTATGGCGGTTGAGGTGCCCAGGTGCCAATATAAAAAATTGAACTTAGATAAAAATTCGGCATAAGATTTCTCGAGAGACACATCATTTCTCGAGAGGAGGCATATATTGTCTCGAGAAGAAGAGATCTTGTTCTCGAGTAGAGAAATTCTTTTCGAGAGGTAAGTCTGAAGTTCTCGAGAATAAGTGAAGTACTCGAGTAATTGTTCTCGAGAAGAAGCCGTGGTTCTCGAGTAGTAGATTAAGTACTCGAGTAATAGAATTCTTTCTCGAGAAGTGAAGTCAGACTTAGAATTTTCTTGATTTTTGAAAGGTGACCCAATTCTGTAACTTGTTGAGAGGATCTTTACTTCATCCTTCCTTGTTGAGCATGCCAAGTTCTTTTTTGAAGAACGAGAACTTGGTCTCGTCCAGTGGCTTCATGAAAATGTCTACAACCTGTCTATCAGTTGGAACATATTGGAGATTGATGTCTCCTTGCTCCACATGTTCCCTGATGAAATGGTACCTCAGCTCTATGTGCTTTGTACGACTATGAGAGACTGGGTTGTTGGCTATTGCAATTGCACTAGAGGAGTCACAAAATAGTGGGATGTTCTTGAACTTTAAGTTATGGTCTTCAAGGTTATTCTTGATCCAGAGTATTGTGCACAATAACTATCAACAAAAATGTATTCTAACTCGGCCGTCGAGATTGCGACATAATTTTGCTTCTTGCTGCTCCATCAGATGAGTCTCCTTCCAAGGAATTGGCAAGTCCCGGAAGTGCTCTTTCTATCATGTTTACTACCTGCAAAATCTACATCTAAAAATCCAATTAGCTCGCTACCATTACTTCTTGGGTACCATAAGCCAAGATTTGGTGTACCCTTAAGGTATCTCAAAATCCGCTTTGTAGTAGTGTAATGAGATATCTTAGAGTTCACCTGATATCTAGCACACACACATGTTGAAAACAAGATGTCTGGCCTACTAGCAGTAAGGTAGAGCAAGAATCTAATTATGCTTCTGTACTTGGTTTCATCGAAAGGTTCCCCTTTCTCATCATTGTCTAGAAACATAGCTGAATCTATTGGAGTCCTCATAGAGGTATCATTCTCTATTCCGGATTTCTTGACCAATCTTTGGTGAACTTCTTCTGAGAGATGAAAATTTCATCCTCAGATTATTTCACTTGAAGTCCCAAGAAATACTTCAGCTCTCCCATACTGCTCATTTTAAATATCCCTTGCATAAGTTTGGAAAACTTCTTGCCAAGCCTGTCATCAGTAGAACCAAAAATGATGTCATCGACATAGATTTGCACTAGCAAAATCTTGCCTTTTACTTCCCTAAGAAATAATGTCTTGTCTATCTTTCCCCTTGTGAACTTGTTCTCAATAAGAAAGTTAGACATCATTTCATACCAAGCTCGTGGAACTAATTTCAAACCAAATAGCGCTTTAAATAATACATAAACAAAATTAGGATGTTCAGGATCAACAAAACCTGGAGGCTGTTCCACATAGACTTCTTTCTTTATGTCACCATTAAGAAAGGCTGACTTAACGTCCATTTGGTAGACAGTGAAGCCTTTGAGTGCAGCATATGCGAGGAACAACCTGATTGCCTCCAATCTTGCCATTGGAGTATATGTCTGATTGAAGTCAATCCCTTCTTCTTGTCTGTACCCTTGGGCGATGAGTCTAGCTTTTTTCTTGATTATGGTTCCATCTTCGTCCATCTTGTTCCGATAGACCCACTTTGTTCCAATCAAATTCTTTCCTTTGGGTCTTGGCACAAGCTTCCAGACTTGAAAACGTTTGAACTGATTTAGTTCTTCTTCCATTGTCATTACCCAAGATGCATCCTTGTTTGCTTCCTCAAACTTATTTGGTTCAACCTGTGAGAGAAAACTTAAATAAAAATTCTCATTAGTTGTACCTCTACGAGTTCTAACACCTTCACGAGGGTCTCCTATGATTTGATCAATTGGGTGATTCTTCAAGTGTTTGAGCTCTAAAGTCCTTGAATCTGGAGCTTCCTCTATCATTGGAGTGACTTAATCAGCTTGAATGACATCTTCATCATGGTGATCAACCTATCTAATTGGGGTTAGAGTGATGATCATGATGAACTCTTGACCATTTTATTTAACTGGCTCATCTAGGCTCAGTTCCTTAAGTCTTGAACCTGCATCTTCAACAAACACACTAGAAGAGCTGCTTTGTAGAAAGCTCGTCTCATCAAATACAACATTAATAGATTCTTCTACGACTAAGTTTTTTCTTGTTTAAAACCTTATATGTCTTACTATGGCTACTATATCCTACAAAAATACCTTCAAAATTCTTTTCACTGAATTTAGTTCTGTGATACTTCCCATTATTAAGTACGAAGCATTTATTACCAAAGATTCTAAAATATGAAATAGTCGGTTTCCTTACCTTTAGTAGTTCGTAAGATGTTTTATCATGGTTCTTATTTATGAGTGCTCTATTTAGCACGTGACAAGCAGTATTGATTGCTTCAGCCAAGAAGTATTCTGGTAGTATGGCATCACTCAACATGGTTCTGAAGGCCTCTATGAGTGTTCTTTTCCTTCTCTCAGCGACTCCATTCTTTTGAGGAGTACGAGGAGAGGAGAACTCATGAAAGATACCTAGGCTTTCATAGAATTCTGTCATGGCCTTAGATTTGAACTCTGTTCCATTGCCACTTCTGATTTTGACAACTGAACAGTTGTATTCATTCTGGATCTGTCTGACAAAATTAGAGAAAATATCAAAAGTTTCTAACTTGTGTTTTAGAAAGAACACCCATGCAAAACAAGAGTAGACATCTACAATAACCAGTGTATAATACTTACCTCCCAAACTTCTAATTTGCAGGGGACCGAACAAGTCCATATGAAGTAGGTGTAAACACCTATTAGAATCTTTGCCAATAATGCTTTTAAAGGTAGCCCTTGTTGCTTGTCTTTTATGCATGCGTGACAAGGTCTATATTTAACACACTTAACGTTGGGTGCATCACGTACTAAATTAAGAGAAAATAATTTATTAATAGTTTTGTAATTTATATGTTCTAATCTCTTGTGCCATTGGTCACCAAGAGATGCACTATATTTTGCCAAAAAGCACACTGGTGTAGAAGAGTCTATGCAAATAAAATTTAAACAAAATATATTTCTACTACGAGTGCCTGATAGAATCGTTTCTAAGTTATCTACTGGTTTTATCAAGCACTTGTTTGCATAAAATTCTATTATGTATCCTTTATCATAGAGCTGTCTTATGCTTATAAGATTATGTTCTAATCCTTCAACATAAGCTACATCTGAGAAGGATACACTACCGTTAGTGATCATAACGTAGCCTCTTGTAATTGCCCTGTCAGAACCTCCAAAGATAATGAGAGAACTAAGTTGTCTACCTAAATCACCTATAGGGGGGTGAATAGGTGAAATGCGTGTCAAATGCAGAATAAAAATTAACACAGCACAGATCAAGCAATCACACAGACGACAAGAGATTTATAGTGGTTCCCCAATCTTGGGTACATCCACTTTCCTCACCGATCTAGCAAACCACTAGACTCGGCTACTCCACTATCTCGGATTGAAAACAATCCTACACCTCGGAACCACGTTCCTAAAAAACTCGATCCAAACCGGATCTACACTCGGAAGATAAAGCCTTCCTACAAAACTCGGAGAAAAACTCCTACAATGAAATTTGTTTGAAAAGAAAATACAAACAATATATTGCACAGATCTGGATCTTTGATAGTCTTCTTCCTTGAGAACTTTGGCTTGATCAGAATATATTGAAGACGACTTGAGAGAGATCCACAGATCTGAAAAACGGAATCACCTCGATCGAGAAAATAGATAAGAAATCTTTGAGGCTCGGCGAGATCGAGTGATTATCTTTCGTTTGGATCTCTGGAGAAACAGAGTTGAAAGCAGCGATCGGAGATCGTCGATCCAGACCTTCTTCCGTGAACAACAATGGCGGCGGCGTGAGAAATTAGGGTTCACGGGAACTTCTTTCTTTCTTAAAATAATAATCTCTATAAAGCTTGTTATTAGTCAAATCTGAAAGGACCTATTTATAGGTGGACTCCAATGGTCAGAAATTTTAATTAGGGATGACACGTGGACCAATCAGAAATGATTAATTCGAAATACACAACGAAATTGTACTTGGAGAATTTTAGGAATGTTTGAACAGATATACTCGAGACAGAGAAGAGACATACTCGAGTATAAGATGTTATATACTCGAGTGGATAGGAGGAGCATACTCGAGTATAAGAAGAGAAGCTACTCGAGTGATTCAGAGATCAACACTCGAGTGATTTTAGAACTACTCGAGTATGAGAGTATATACTCGAGTAAAAACACTTAGAGAGAATTTCTCAGATAAAATAAGAAGAACTACTCGAGTAGAAGAGTTGGAGATACTTGAGTGAGGGGAAAATGAACTACTCGAGTATCTTGGGAAGACTACTCGGGTAATCACTAAACTACTCGTGTATGAAAAACAACTACTCGAGTACAGAGTCACTTACTCGAGTATATAGGGAACTACTCAAGTAGGTAGACTTAGAAACTTTCTGAGATGAGAAGTGCAGATCTACTCGAGTATGAACAGAACACTTACTCGAGTAACTAACCAACTACTCGAGTACAAGTTATCACCTACTCGAGTACAATACAGTCTACTCGTGTATGTAATCTAACTTACTCGAGTACAGACCGACTTACTCGAGTGTACAAAAGAGGTACTCGAGTATGTGGACTTAGAGAAAATTTCGGATCTAAGAACAGAAGGATCTACTCGAGTATAAAATATGACCTACTCGAGTGACTAACTATCTACTCGAGTATAAGCTTATCTACATGAGTATACAGAGTCTTCTCGAGTATGTCTAAGGATCTACTCGAGTATTAAGTCACTTACTCGAGTATATAGGGAAGCTACTCGAGTATGTGGACTTAGAAAAATTCCTCTGAAAAGAATAAACTTCAATACTTCAGTCCACCAATCCAAGTGCATGTATAGGAAGTGTATCCCAATAGAGAGGCTATACATGGGCCAACACTTTGGATCACACAATGAGGGATTACATTGTATGGTCCTGTGTTTGGTGATCCATTATAGACTGACAGTTGTCTACACTTGGCAATAAGAACCTGCACACATACAACTTAAACACAATATCAAATACACCTTAATTCATCTTAGTTCAAGGTCTGACCTCCTACAAATCTGAGGTATTGTGGAGACAAATCCCAACAATCTCCCCCTATTTGTAGATGTCAGCACCCTCTACACTAAGGTGAATTACTTAGAGTAAAAAGAACAACACACATATACTAAAAAAATGAAAAAAAAATAAAGTAAACTGAAGCAGGATAAATAATAAGATAACCATAATCAGAATCAAATATATATATAAAAATGTTTTTAACAGATTAAAAAGTCCATTTCCACATTCTCATTGACTCAAGAAGGGGCTTCTTTGTGCATTCTTTCTCTCTTCAGCTCTTGCCTCTCTAGGTAACTGAATGGTTTAGGAAAATATGTTCTGGGCC
Source organism: Platanthera zijinensis (assembly GCA_039513925.1). Taxonomy (NCBI): domain Eukaryota; kingdom Viridiplantae; phylum Streptophyta; class Magnoliopsida; order Asparagales; family Orchidaceae; genus Platanthera; species Platanthera zijinensis. Next base: position 108,101,680 of record CM077089.1, read on the forward strand.
TAGGAGGAGCAGCTGGGTTGTTGTATCCCAAATTCCTGTCATAAAGTCTGATCTTGATCTGGGATACTTCATAAGCTTTCCATTCTGAATAACTGTTATACTGATCTCTGTGCTCACCAAGATCTGTTACTAGCTTAAAGGTATCAGGGATCAGAGATTTGGAGGTTGGACTCCAAACTTCAGTATGAATAATTTCTGGTCTACCTTCAGAAGCTGGGGCAGGCTCTTTTCTAGGTGCAGAATGGCTGGCAGAAGCACCGTCACCATATTTCCTTTTCTTCCTTGGGGCACCTTGAGAACTAGGAGGAATTTCATCTTGCCAAATATCAGTATAAGAGAGAGGAGGCTCATTCACATCACCAGCAGGTCTGGGTGAGAAGGCTGGCACACCTCCTGGAATGTTTGCCTGAGCTGGAGCATCTGCCGGAGGATGTTCTTCAAGAGGGTCTAAGAACTTGGGAATAATGGTAGGGTTGAGTTGAGAATTTGGGAAGTTCTGATTATTTACCCATACAGCTGTATCATAAATGTTGAATTTGACATATTGGAGTTGAGATAGAATATCTGCTTTCATATCCTTGACTAGATCATTCACAGTTGTTTGAGCTTGTTCAGACAGTTTTTCAACTACTTTTTCAACTTATTCTTTGACAATTTTCTCCCCCTTGCTGATATCTACAGATAGTTTGGCAATTGCTTCATCTCTGAAAGTGCCAACTTCTTCACATACTTTCATCACATTTGCTTCAGCATTCTTGTCTAATTGTATCTGATTATGTGCAACAGTTTCAGCTTGATTTCTTAGTTCACCTATACTTGTAATAGTATGATCAATAGCTTTTCCACCCAATTGAAACAATCTCTTGAGCTCATCAGTATTGGCTTGAATTTCAGCAAAGCCTCTACTCATCTCCTTTTCAAGAGTAGAGACCTTATTATTTACTGAGGCTAGAGAGTCATCAAAGTACTTTCTTTGTTCACTGAGTAACTGTTCAATCTTGTTTACTAGATCTGAAGAAGTAGAAGGAGTTGAAGTTGGGGCAGGGACTGAAGGAGCAGGAGTAACCCATGGAGGGATTTCAGTAATTACCACTGAGCTTTCAGCTCTCTTGAAAGATTCTAGGACAACTGATTCTTCTTCATTTAGGAAGGAGGGAATAGAGAAGTCCAAAGTCCTCAGAGGGGCCTCCACTGGTTCTGGAGATACTTCCTTGTCATCAGACAAAAGAATAGTTTCTGGTTGGCTTTTCTCTGCAGCAGGGGACTGAGCAGGAGACTGAGCAGGAATCTGAGCAGGAGTCTGAGCAGGAGACTGAGCTGGAGTCTGAGCAGGAGACTGAGCTGGAGAAATATCCACTGGAGTCTGAGCTTCTGGAGTTAGTACAACTGATTCATTTTGAAACAGGGGAGCATCTGAGCTGAGCTCATCAATCAATTTATTGATATCTTCTGCAGTAGACAGTAGGGTTGCTGGATCTGGAATCTCTGAGTGGGGATCTGCCGGAGGAGGAGAAACTGGAGGAGTAGAATCCCTGACTTCTGCTTGCTGTGAGGGTTCTGATGAAGCTGGGTACTGAGGATGAGATGAGGCAGGCTCCCCCTCAACTATTGCACCTGAGATAGCAGCAGTTTGATGTGGAGGAGGAGATGGAATCCTGTCATCAGGTACACTGGTTTCTTGGGAATCTACTGAAGGGACAACAGCTTTGGATGCTTGGGCAGTGTTCAGAATTTTAATTTCATATCGCTGGATGGAGGATATAGAAACCTTTTTCATGTGATGGAGGGGAGTCCCTTTGGATAAGTTAAAGACTGACGGGTTAATTTCATGAAGAAGGAGGGAAATAATCCTAGAAAAACTTGGATGCTTAATGCTTTCTCTGAGTTTATCTAGAATCAACAGACCAAACTGGAATTGTTTGCGGCATATAATGGCTTGCATTATATCAAACATTTCCATAGAAATGTCTCGAATGGAGTAAGTCTTGCATAACAGTACCTTTGTAATTACATCCACTAGGAATTTTCCTTCTGAGTTGAAATCAGCTCTGCTAAAGGAATGGGCTTGAAGGTTAGCTCCACAGAATAAACTAGTTCTTACTGAATCTTCAGCAGTCATTTCGGCATCGTCATCTACTACTGGCAGTTTTAACAGAGCAGCTAAGGAGCCTTTGTCCAGTCGGATTTTTATCCCTCTGACCTTGGATTTCAGGAGCTTTCCATTTCATTTTACCTTCAGATTCTGATAAAACTCTTCAACAGCTGGGAAAAGAACTCGGCACGGCGTCTGGAGAACGAACGACAGTCCGGCGGTCTCGAACAAAATCATAAGATTTTGGAAATCATCTGAAAGGTCGGCTATACCGCGGGGGCGAGTTCTGAGCCGATGCCGATTTTAGAAGAGGGGGCCATCTGCGATTCTGGAGGACGAGAGAGGTGAAGGCGACGATGCTCTGCGGTTTTTCGGAAGATGAAGAGTCGGCGGCTACTCGAGATAATGAGAAGTGGAAAGGGGTTTCCCGATTTTTCTAGATATATATGATTCTAATTAGGTTTAAAAAAAAATAAATGCATACCTGAAAGAAGCGGCAAATAGCTCGGTGCGAATAGAAAAATTAGAAATCCAAAATATGAATGCCGTATACTCGAGTAGGTAACATCATACACAAGTATTAGACAGAGCATACTCGGGTAGGGCAAGTTTGTACACGAGTATGTTGTCAAGTACTCGAGTATGTAAATCCTTTTACTTGAGTAATTCCAATTTACTCGAGTATCTGTCTGGATATACTCGAGTATATATTACTTGAAAGACAATTTTCCTTGGGAGATGTATATTGCCACTGAAATCTTTAACTCTGAGCAGCCAACACCACTGATATCTTCTTGATTTGTGAGTCCATCACTAGTCTTCTTTGTTGAGCAGCCCGAGTTCCGTTTTGAAGAACAAAAACTTGGACTCGTCCAGCGACTTGGTGAATATATCTGCAACTTGCCTGTCTGTGGAGACATATTGTAGATCTATGTCTCCATTTTCCACATGCTCCCGGATGAAATGATAACGAAGCTCTATGTGCTTGGTCCGGCTGTGGGAGACTGGGTTGTTGGCGATTGCTATAGCGCTGGATGAGTCGCAAAACAAAGGAATGTTCTGGAACTTCATGTTGTAGTCTTCAAACTGATTTTTGATCTAGAGAAATTGTGCACAACAGCTGCCTGCAGAGATGTACTCTGATTCAGCCATTGAGATGGCAACAAAGTTCTGCTTCTTACTGCTCCAGGAAATAAGTCTCCTTCCGAGGAATTGGCAAGTCTCGGAAGTACTCTTCCTGTCGTCTTTGCTTCCTGCAAAATCTGCATCTGAAAATCCAATTAGTTCACTATCATTACTTCTTGGGTACTATAAGCCAAGATTTGGTGTACCTTTGAGGTATCTCAAGATTCGCTTTGCAGCAATGTAATGAGATTCCTTAGAGTTCACCTGAAATCTAGCATATACACATGTTGAGAACATTATGTCTGGTTTACTTGCGGTAAGGTAGAGCAAGGACCCAATTATGCTTCTGTACTTGGTTTCATCAAAAGGTTTCCCTTTCTCATCCTTGTCCAGAGACATAACTGAGGCCATTGGAGTCCTCATAGAGGTTGCATTCTCCATTCCGAATTTCTTGAGTAGCTCTTTGGTGAACTTGGTCTGTGAGATGAAAATTCCATCCTCAGATTGTTTCACCTGAAGCCCTAAGAAATACTTCAGCTCTCCCATACTGCTCATTTCAAACTTCCCTTGCATAAGTTTAGAAAACTTCTTGTAGAGGTTGTTATCTGTAGAGCCAAAAATAATATCATCGACATAGATTTGCACTAGCAAAATCTTGCCTTTTATTTCCCTAAGAAATAATGTCTTGTCTATCTTTCCTCTTGTGAACTTGTTCTCAAGAAGAAAGGTGGACAACGTCTCATACCAAGCTCGAGGAGCTTGTTTAAGACCATATAAAGCTTTTTGTAATAAGTAAACGTAATTAGGATAAGTTGAATCAACGAAACCTGGTGGTTGCTCTACATACACTTCTTCCTTTATGTCACCATTTAGGAAGGCAGACTTAACGTCCATCTGATAGACGGTAAAGCCCTTAAGTGCAGCGTAGGCAAGAAATAACCTGATCGCTTCCAGTCTTGCCACTGGAGCATAAGTCTGGTCGAAGTCAATTCCTTCTTCTTGACGATATCCCTTTACGACAAGTCTAGCTTTATTCTTTATAATGGTTCCATCTTCATCCATCTTGTTCCGGTAGACCCATTTTGTCCCAATGACGTTCTTACCCTTGGGTCTAGGAACAAGTTTCCAAACTTTGCATCGTTTGAACTGATTCAGTTCTTCTTCCATGGCTAGAATCCAGGATGCGTCGGAGTTGGCTTCCTCAAATTTTTTTGGTTCAACCTGTGAGAGAAAACTTAAGTGTAAATTCTCGTTAGTTGTACCTCGACGAGTTCTGACGCCATCCCGAGGATCTCCTATGATTTGATCAACGGGATGATCCTTCAAGTGTCTGAACTCTAAAGTCCTTGCATCTGGGATCTCTTCAGCCACTGGAGTTGCATCTTCAGCTGGGATGCGTTCTTCATCTTGATCATCTACTTCTCCAATAGGGGTTGTAGAGGTGATCTTGATGAACGTCTCGTCTTTATCTTTAGTAGTTTCATCCAAGCTAAGTTCCTTCAACTTTGTACCTGCATATACAATAGGCACACTAGACGAGTTGCTGTGCAGCAGACTCGTCTCATCAAATACAAGATGTATCGACTCTTCTACCACCAGAGTTTTTCTATTGAATACTCTATAGGCCTTACTATGGCTACTATAACCTACAAAAATACCTTCAAAGCTTTTCTCGCTAAACTTGGTAGTGTGATACTTGCCGTTGTTAAGTACGAAGCACTTACAGCCAAAGATTCTAAAGTATGAAATGGTTGGTTTCCTGCCTTTTAGAAGTTCGTAAGGAGTCTTATCATGGTTCTTGTTGATGAGTGCTCGATTTTGCACGTGACAAGCGGTGTTGATGGCTTCAGCCCAGAAGTATTCTGGAAGTGAGGCATCACTCAACATGGTCCGGCAAGCCTCTATGAGTGTTCTATTCCTTCTCTCAGCTACTCCATTTTGCTGTGGAGTGCGAGGAGAGGAAAACTCATGAAAGATACCTTGACTTTCGCAGAATTCTGTCATGGCTCCAGACTTGAATTCCGTTCCATTGTCACTTCTGATTTTGACTACGGAACAGTTGTATTCATTCTGGATTTGCCTAACAAAATTGATGAAAATACTGAAGGTATCTGACTTGTGTTTCAGAAAGAACACCCACGCAAAGCGCGAGTAATCATCCACAATAACCAACGTATATTCCTTACCTCCCAAACTTCTAACTTGCAGTGGACCAAACAAGTCCATATGGAGAAGCTGTAAGCTTCTATTGGAATCCTTGCCTATGATGCTTTCAAATGAACTCCTTGTTTGCTTGCCCTTGATACAGGCGTGACAAGGACAGTCCGTAACGCACTTGACATTAGGGGCATCACGTACTAGGTTTTGAGAGAATAATATATTAATAGTTTTGAAATTAATATGTGCTAGTCTCTTGTGCCATTGGTCAGCAAGAGATGCACTACTTTTTGCTAAAAGACACACTGGTGTCGAAGAGTCTATACAAATGAAATTTAAACAGAAAATATTTCTGCTTCGAGTGCCTGATAAAACAGTTTCCATGTTGTCAACCGATTTTATCAAACACTTGTCAGCATGAAATTCAACTACGTATCCTTTATCGCATAGTTGGCTTATGCTGATGAGATTGTGTTCCAATCCTTCAACATAGGCTACATCCGAAAGGGATACGCTACCGTTAGAAATCATACCATAGCCTTTAGTTATCCCTCGATCTGAACCTCCAAAGATGACCTTTGGTCCGTTGCAGACTGAGGTGAAATTCTGGAGTAGGCTTCTTGTCCCGGTCATATGCCGAGAACATCCACTGTCCAAGTACCAGATTGGCATTTTGGTGGCCTTTGGACATACCTGCAATTACAATCACTTAGCCTTAGGAACCCAAACACGTTTGGGTCCTTGGTCTCGAGTTAGAAAACTCCCCCTACGAGTATTAGCCTCATGAGTGGTCATTCTCACATTGCTAACTTGAGGGGTTGTAGCATTACTAGGATTGTACCAACAATCGATGGCAAAGTGACCAATTCTGCCACAACACCAGCAGTCGAACCTGTTGTATCTTTGCCTAGTGAATTCCTGCTTGATTTTCTGAAATGATGGTCTAGCGGGAACATCACTCTTGGAGGAAGAGGCTTCATGGTGATGGCATCTACATGAAGTCTTCTCCTTCAGAGGCCTTTCCTCAACAGGCTTAACTTTTGGTGCTTTCTTGAAGTTGTGGCCATGATTATAAGGACCATAGCTCTGAAGAGTCACTTCTTCATGAGGTGCCTTAAAGACACTCTCACCAAAGTTTCGAGGGCGAGTCCATCCTTGGTACCGAGACTTTGGCTCTACATAAGTAGGCCTGGTCAAGTGACCATAGGACGAGTCCAGGTCAAACTCGTTCGTTGGAAAGATTACTTTCTTGAATACAGTTTGATCCAGAGGGGCTTTCCCTTTCTCTTTGGCCAAGGCCTTCTTGGCGGCCTTATTCTTCTGTTGAGCCTTATTTCTCCTAGAAGATTTACTAGGAGCACCCTCATGGCCTAGTCCAGCATTCTTAGCCTTTGTTGAGAATTCAGCAATGAGTGGAAGAACATTCTTGGGCTTGGAGAAACCTTCAACAAGTTTCTTTTCAGCTTCGAGTTGATCTTCCAACTCTTTGATGATTTTCTCTTTAAGGTCAAGGTGCTTGAGAGCTAGATTGTATTCTTTCATTGCGAGATCGAAGTTTTCTTGAAGTGAGTTAGTCTTAGTGACTTCTTCTCTCAAGCTGCTCTCAACGGACTTTAGAGACTGAATCTCTTTTGCCTGAGTTTTCACGACTCGACGACATTTTTCGTAGGTCATGAGCAACTCTTTGTACTGGGCCATGAGTTCTGACTCATCATCAGAAGAGGTGTCCTCATGATCATGTTCAGAACTTTCAGATTCAGAGAGGGGAGTGTGTGATTTTACCTCCCCAGTGAACTGGGGGACTTGTTCATCATCTGAGTGAGCCATGAGCCCAAAGTAAGCTTCCTCTTCTTCACTCGACTCAGATGAGTCGGAGTCGCTGAGAGTTTTGCTCTTCTTGGCTACTAGACTCTTCTCTGTCCTCTTCTTGTGGTATGAGGATTTCTTTTCCTCTCTTCTTCCGCCCTCTTTCTTCTTGTGAGGGCAGTACGCGATGACGTGAGCTGGCTTATTACAACAATAATAAATGATGTCAGTTAAAATCTGTTTGTTCTGTTTAGAGTTATACCTGTCATGGCTACTTGAGCCTTTCTTTCGCTGATCACCGTCACGTCATGATCTTCTGAATGAGGCATCTTTGCCTCTCCATTGCTTCTTCTTATTTAAGAATTTCTTGAATTGCCGGGAGAGCAATGAGAACTCTCCTTCAGATAGTTCTGAGCCAGATGAGCTTGGATCAGATGATTCTTCTTCATCAGCTTCAGGAACTGGGGCAAGAGAGCTAGCCTTTGTCTTCCTTGAGCTATCTGCCTTTAGAGCGACAGACTTCTCCTTGGATGCAGACCTGCTTATCTCTTCTTCAGCTTTTCTTGAGTTGATTTGCAGCTCGTAAGACACAAGCTTTCCGAACAGATTCTGCGGGTCCGTCTCAGTTAACCTTCCAAACTCCCGAATGGCACATACCTTATTGTCCCATTCCTTGGTTAGGGATCTTAAGAATTTGTCATTGATTTCCCCATTGGTGAAGACACATCCATAAACTCTTAGGCCATTTACTATCTTGAAAAAGTTCTCAAAAGTGTCAGCTATGGCTTCCTTATGACCCTGCCTGAAGGCTTCATATTTCTTGTTCAGTAGGGACCTTCGATCATCCCTCACTTCTTCTGTACCTTCCATTAGAGTGACTAGGGATTGCCACATCTCCTTGGCAGATTGGCAATGGATCAGATTCTGCAGCATTGAGTCATCGACTGAACTTGTGATAAAATTTTTAGCTTTCTTGTCCAAAGAGACAAGTGCAATCTCGTCCTTATCTAGATCCATCAATTTCTTGGGAACTTGCTTAGATGAATCTATGGTGGAGGTGGTCATAGGAATGTGGGGACCTTCTTCAACAATCATGAAGATCCGGGGATCTACTGCTTCCATAAAGAATTTAACTCTTTCCTTCCACATAGGAAAATTGTTCTTGGTGTAGATAGGGAGCTTAGCAAAATCCTTGGTCTTACTCATGCTTGAAATTTCTCTTGAGACAACTTGGTAAGGATTAGATCAAGGTGTTAACCTTTTAACGATAAACCTCCCTCTGATACCAATTGAGAGAACTAAGTTGTCTACCTAAATCACCTAGAGGGGGGTGAATAGGTGAAATGCATGTCAAATGCGGAATAAAAATTAACACAGCACATATCAAGCAATCACACAGACGACAAGAGATTTATAGTGGTTCCCCAATCTTGGGTACGTCCACTTTCCTCACCGATCTAGCAAACCACTAGACTCGGCTACTCCACTATCTCGGATTGAAAACAATCCTACACCTCGGAACCACGTTCCTACAAAACTCGATCCAAACCGGATCTACACTCGGAAGATAAAGACTTCCTACAAAACTCGGAGAAAAACTCCTACAATGAAATTTGTTTGAAAAGAAAATACAAACAATATATTGCACAGATCTGGATCTTTGATAGTCTTCTTCCTTGAGAACTTTGGCTTGATCAGAATATGTTGAAGACGACTCGAGAGAGATCCACAGATCTGAAAAACGGAATCACCTCGATCGAGAAAATAGATCAGAAATCTTTGAGGCTCAGCGAGATCGAGTGATTATCTTTCATTTGGATCTCTGGAGAAATAGAGTTGAAAGCAGCGATCGGAGATCGTCGATCCAGACCTTCTTCCGTGAACGGCAATGGCGGTGGCGTGAGAAATTAGGGTTCATGGGAACTTCTTTCTTTCTTAAAATAATAATCTCTGTAAAGCTTGTTATTAGTCAAATCTGAAAGGACCTATTTATAGGTGGACTCCAACGGTCAGAAATTTAATTAGGGATGACACGTGGACCAATCAGAAATGATTAATTCGAAATACACATCGAAATTGTACTTGGAGAATTTCAGGAATGTTTGAACAGATATACTCGAGACAGAGAAGAGACATACTCGAGTATAAGATGTTATATACTCGAGTGGATAGGAGGAGCATACTCGAGTATAAGAAGAGAAGCTACTCGAGTGATTCAGAGATCAACACTCGAGTGATTTTAGAACTACTCGAGTATGAGAGTATATACTCGAGTAAAAACACTTAGAGAGAATTTCTCAGATAAAATAAGAAGAACTACTCGAGTAGAAGAGTTGGAGATACTTGAGTGAGGGGAAAATGAACTACTTGAGTATCTTGGGAAGACTACTCGGGTAATCACTAAACTACTCGAGTATGAAAAACAACTACTCGAGTACAGAGTCACTTACTCGAGTATATAGGGAACTACTCGAGTAGGTAGACTTAGAAACTTTCTGAGATGATAAGTGCAGATCTACTCGAGTATGAACAGAACACTTACTCGAGTAACTAACCAACTACTCGAGTACAAGTTATCACCTACTCGAGTACAATACAGTCTACTCGAGTATGTAATCCAACTTACTCGAGTACAGACTGACTTACTCGAGTGTACAAAAGAGGTACTCGAGTATGTGGACTTAGAGAAAATTTCGGATCTAAGAACAGAAGGATCTACTCGAGTATAAAATATGACCTACTCGAGTGACTAACTATCTACTCGAGTATAAGCTTATCTACACGAGTATACAGAGTCTTCTCGAGTATGTCTAAGGATCTACTCGAGTATTAAGTCACTTACTCGAGTATATAGGGAAGCTACTCGAGTATGTGGACTTAGAAAAATTCCTCTGAAAAGAATAAACTTCAATACTTTAGTCCACCAATCCAAGTGCATGTATAGGAAGTGTATCCCAATAGAGAGGCTATACATGGGCCAACACTTTGGATCACACAATGAGGGATTACATTGTATGGTCCTGTGTTTGGTGACCCATTATAGACTGACATTGGTCTACACTTGGCAATAAGAACCTGCACACATACAACTTAAACACAATATCAAATATACCTTAATTCATCTTAGTTCAAGGTCTGACCTCCTACAAATCTGAGGTATTGTGGAGACAAATCCCAACAGATAACCTTTGCCTCGTTCATAATTATAGAGTACTTCTGAAGAAGGCTTCTTGTCCCGGTCATGTGCCGAGAGCATCCACTGTCCAAATACCAGATAGGTGATTTGTTGGCCTTTGGACATACCTGCAAAAATAGAATCAGTTTACCTTAGGAACCCAAATGCATTTGGGTCCTTGGTTATGTGTTAGCATGCTCCCCCTAGGAGTGTTAACATTACGAGTGGTCTGCCTCGTATGATTAACTAGAGGAGTTTTAAAGTTTTTAGGATTAAACCAGCAATCTACAACAAAGTGACCAACTTTGCCGCAACACCAACAGTCAAACCTATTGTACCTTTTCCAAGTCTCCTGCTTGACCTTTTGAAAGCGTGGTCTTGCATGGGCGGCTATTCTGGAGGTAAAAGCCTCATGATGATGACACTCACAAGCCTTTTTCACCTCCTTTTCCTTGGGTACAACTAGCTTGGCCTTAGGTTCCCTCTTAATATTATGGCCATGAACGTATGGACCATAATATTTCATTTGGATCTCCTCATAAGGTGCCTTGAGAACACTTTTGCCAAAATTTTAGGGACGGGTCCATCCTTGGTATCGTGACTTAGGCTCTACATAAGTAGGCCTGGCCAAATGACCTTAGGATGAATCAAAATCAAACTCATTTGTTGGGAAGATGACCTTCTTAAACGATGTTTGATCTAGAGGATCTTTCCCCTTCTCCTTGGCTAAAGCTTTCTTAGCAGCCTTATTCCTTCTTTGAAATTTATTCCTCCTAGAATATTTACTAGGAGTAGCCTCATGGACTAAGCCAGCTCCTTTAGCCTGAGCAGAGAATTCAGCAATAAGTGGAAGGACTGTCTTGGACTTGGAGAAACTTTCAATCAGTTTCTTTTCAGCGGCAAGTTGTTCTTCCAATTTCTCAATGATTTTCTCTGTCAGGTTTAGATGCTTGAGAGCTTTATTATATTCTTCCATCGCGATATGGATTTCCTTTCTGAGTGAGTCCATCCTTATGACTTCCTCCCTCAGAGTGCTCTCCTCAGCCTTAAGAGATTTGATATCCTTAGCTTGAGTTCTTGCGACTCTTCGACATGTGTCGTAAGCCCTGATCAACTTCTTGTATTAAATCATGAGTTTAGACTCATCATCAGAGGAGCAGTCCTCATGATCATGGTCCGAAGCATCAAATTCTGAGAGGGGTGTGAGAGCTTACCTTCCTAGTGTACTGGGGTTCTTCTTCCTCATCTGTCTGTGCCATCAGCCCAAAGTAGGCTTCCTCTTCCTCACTTGACACATATAAGTCAGTGTCACTGAGAGTCTTGGCCTTCTTGGCTACTAGGCTTCTTTAAGATTTCTTTTTATTATAAGAAGACTTCTTTTATTCTCTTCTTCCACCCTTTTTCTTCTTATGTGGGCAATCAGCAATTACGTGCCTTGGCTTATTACAACAGTAACATATAATGTCATATGAAATATGTTTGTTCGGTTTGGAGTTATACTTGTCTTGGCTACTTGAGCCTTTATTATGACGATCACCATCGTGACGTGATCTTCTGGAGGAAAAGTCTTTACCTTTCCATTGCTTCTTCTTACTTAGAACTTTTTGAACTGTCTAGAGAGTATGGAGAACTCTCCATCTGATAGCTTTGAGCCCGAGGAGCTTGGCTCCGAGTCTTCTTCTTCACTTTCTTCCTGTGTAGGAGCAGGAGATGCATCTTTGACCTTTCTTGAGCTGTTTGCCTTTAGTGAGACCGACTTCTCCTTTGATGAGGAACTGCTTCCCTCTTCTTCAACTTTTCTTGTATTTATTTATAGCTCACAAGACATCAGCTTCCCGAAGAGGTTCTTAATATCAGTCTCAGCTAGCTTTCCAAACACCCTTATGACACATATTTTGTTATCCCATTCCTTTGTTAAGGATCTTAGGATCTTGTCATTTAATTTTCTGTTAGTGAAGACCCGACCATAGTTCCTCAGACCGTTGACGATCTTGAAATTTTTTTCAAAGGTGTTTGCTATAGTTTCTTTGGGGTTTTGCCTGAAGGTCTCATACTTCTGGTTCAAAAGGGATCTTCTATCGTCCCTTACTTCTTCGGTGCCTTCCATCAACTTGATCAGAGACTGCCACATCTCTTTGGCAGATTAGCAGTGAATGAGATTTTGTAGAATCGAATCATCGACTACACTTGCGATGATATTTTTAGCTTTCTTGTCTAGAGAGACAAGTGCAATCTCATCTTTATCTAGATCCATCAGTTTCTTTGGTACTTGCTTTGAGGAGTTAATAGTGGAGGCCGTCGTAGAAGTGTAGGGGCCCTTCTTCCACTATCATGAAAATCCTTCGATCCACTGCATCCATGAAGAACTTCACCCTTTCTTTCAACATGGGGAAGTTTTCCTTAGTCCATACGGGGAGTTTAGCAAAATCCTTGGCTCTATCCATGCTTGTACACTCTTAAGACAACTAGGAGCAGATCTGTTCAAGGTGTTAACCTTTTGATGAACAACCTCCCTCTGATACCAATTGATAATGTTTAGTTGTCTACCTAAATCACCTAGAGGGGGGTGAATAGGTGAGTTCTGCGTCTTTTTGCGGAATAACAATTGTACGAGAGATGCGCAAAAAATACATAAGCAAACCACTGGCAACACCAAAAATTATAGTGGTTCCCCAACCTTTGGTACGTCCACTCTTCACCTCACCGATCTAACACCACGCTAGACTCGGCTACTTCACTATTATCTCGGATCGGAAAACAATCCTACAACTCGGAACAATGTTCCTACAACTCGGAGTAAAACTACTTCTACAACAACTCGGAGAACAACTCCTACAAAACTCAGAGAATAACTCCTACGATCTCGGAAAATATCTCCTACAAGAATAAAATGAATTTACACATGAAAATACATAAACTTTCTTCACAGATCTGGCTAAATCTCGGCTTCTTCCTTCTTGAGAAATCGTAAGGCTCTATCAGAAAGGTCGAGGAAGAATTCAGAGATTACTTGGATCTGAGAACGTAGGATTACCACGATAAAGGAGAAGATTTGCAGAAGAAGAACAACTTGATCAATTTAATCCTTCTTGTCTGAATCTCTGGATCGAGAAGATCAACGACAATGAACAGGTCTAGTCAGCGGTGGCGTTTCCCGATTTAGAAAGTAGAAAATGATTCAGAAATCTAAAATATTCTTCTTAGGGTTCTTCTATTCTGACAAGACCTTTTATAAGCTTAACCTAACGGTCTGATTTCATAAATTACAATCCACGTGGACCAATCAAGAAATAATTACATTTGAAATCGAATCCATCTGGCACTTAGCGAAATTTTTCAGAATTCTGAGCTCCATTTCTCGAGAGAGATAAGTAATACTCATGAAGAAGTTTCTGTTTCTCGAGAAGAGTTATTTAAGGAAAATGGAGAAAATAAATTCTGGCTTCTCGAGAAATAGAGGACTTTTCTCGAGAAAGAATTTCTATTACTCGAGAACAAGAAGCCAACTCGAGAAGAATGTTTATGTCTCCCGAGAAAGAACATCTGATTCTTGAGAACTACTTTGGCTTTCTCGAGAACTAGCTTAGGCCATCTCGAGAAAAGGACTTAGAAAAAATTCTGAACAAAGTTTTGAGTTAATTCGAGAAAGAGACGAGTCCTGCGAGGGACTGCATGGCTTTCTCGAGTACTATACTATGCCTTCTTGAGAACAACTTCTGCTACTTGAATACCTGACTGAGCTAACTCAAGAAATAACTTCAATTCTACTCAAGTACCTATTAGCCTTTCTCGAGAAAAACACAGAAAAATGTGACATTCTGAAAAAAATAATTTTCTTCAAGGAATTCAGCAACTAGTCTTTCTCCCATAACTTTAGTACTTTGAAAATGAAGTGTGTCCCAATAGAGAGGTTACATATGAGTTAACACCATGGATCACACAATGAGGGATTACATTGTATGGTCCTGTGTTTGGTGACTCATTGTAAACTGACATTGGTCTACACTTGACAATTATAACCTGCAAACACTTAACTTGAATAAGGCATCAAATACAAACTTAATTCATCTTAGTTTAAGGGTGACTTCATACAAATCTGAGTTATTATGGATGCAATACCCAACATGTGTATCAAGGATTCGATGCTTAAATAAGCTTAGTTGAGGTATGTTGGGCCTTTTGAGATCTTGGAGGGGATTGGTCAAGCCGCCAATCGTTTGGCTCTTTCGGTGGAGTTGAGAGGTTTGCACGATGTATTTCACATCTCAGTGCTCCGGAAGCCCATTCAAGATCCAACTCAAGTGATTGCTGCGAATCAAGTGATGGTCGATAGTGGGTTAATGATGAAGGTCAAGCCCATTCGGACCGAGGACGTAGAGGTCAAGCAGCTGCAGAACAAGTCCATTAGAATGGTCAAGGTCCTTTGGGACAATTGTGGCAGCGAAGAGCTATCTTGGGAGCATGAGCAGACTATGAGGGTGGAATTCCCTGAGTTATTTCTCTAAGGCAATCAGATGTACAATATACTTTTATCTTTTCCCGTAACATCAAAATTTCGGGACGAAATTTCTTTAAGTAGGGGAGATTTGAAATGCCCCAAATTTCTTGAGGCATGAGATGCTTCTCTGGGGGTTACTGCCCGACAATTGCTAGTTATCACGCGGTGGTAGCTCTAGGGTTCACATCGAGAGCATCAAACTCTCGAGAAAGCATCGAGCTCTCGAGAAAGGTGCTACTGCACGGCGGAAAGTTGTTACTGCGTTGCGGTAGCAGGGGAATCAATCTGGCAGACCTCTCGGGAAGCTATCGCTTGGCGATAGGCTTACCGCTGGCGATAGATGGGCCAATTTAATAGGCATAGTTCACGGGATCATACCGCACGACTGTAGAAGTTAGCATGCAGCGATAGAGCCTGGTGTCGTGTCGTAACCGACGCCTCTATCACGCGGTGTTAGCATCCTATCGCTCGGCGGTAGTGAAACCGAAATGACATTGGCCACGTGTCGGCCTGTAATTGGAGGGTTTGGGCAGTTGCGCTCGAAACGAGGCATTGAATTAAAGTACCACATGGTGGTAGCTAGTTACCGCGTAGCGGTAGCTTTAATTATATTCCTGATTTTGGACGTTTCACTTCATTTATTCTGGATTTAGAGTTAGCCTGGTTTTCCTGGAGGAGGAGCAGCGGAGCCGGAGGGTAAATATCATCTCCATTGAAGTTCCACAGTTCTTATTCGCAAGCCGAGTCCAGATCTATGGAGGCAAGATCGTTGCGGTAGCGTTCATCCATCTAGATCTTTGGCATGACACTGAAGAGAGCACAAAGGGTAACGATTCTCAACTTGGACATGTGAAGTCCTCTTCCTTTTGCATAGGAAACCCTCTTTCGCGAGTGTGCAATGAGTGTGAGGTTTTTTCCTTCGGGTAGATACGGTATATCCCCGTAAGTTTTGCATATAGAGTTCAGAATCAAAGTACAAACATAGGCATGGTGTGTGAAGCCCATCTGGACAGGTTGTTTTGGATTGGTGATGTTTTCATTATGCTTATACTGGCCGGAGAAGACTCCGTGATGTTTGTTTTTTGAGTTTCTACATGGTAGATTGCAGCAGGGAACCTTGGGGACTAACTCCAAGGAGCACCCGGAAAATTGGGCAGATTCACATTTTTGCCAGATACCGCGCGGCGGTAGTGCTACCGCAGGTGGTAGCTCCTTTAGTTCTTTGATTGTGGACCATGTTGTGGAGACCTGAGGCTTGAGATGTAGGGCTGAGAGCTTTGGGATCCCAGCCAGGTGGCTTGCGAGCCACCCATTTGCATAACATGGTTATATTTTGATTGAGGAGTAGGAATGGGGAGGCCGACCAGCGTCATGGTAGTTTTTGCCCAGCGGCGTGAGCAACGAGAAAGGGGTGAACCTACCCAATTGTTATGTGGTGCGTCTGTGGGTAATGATGCCTATCACATCATAATTATGGGTCTTAGGCCTTGCGCAGGCCGTAAAGGCTACTGAATGCTCATGATTATTGCCGTCTTATGAATGGTGGTGGGCCCTAAATTTTATCCCGACACCGAGAATGTGCCCTGAGAGCAGGGGTGTGTGGCCGTTCGTGCCTACGCCATTGGTGAAGTGTGGTTAAATTTCACTTTTACTACTATGTTTGGTTTTGCTAATACTTTGCAGGGAAGGAGCTTCGCTGCCACGAGTAAGGGGCAGAGTCGTTATAATTTGGTCAGCTTTAGCTGACCGTTTCCTTGTTTTTCCACCGTTCAGTGGATTGTTCTTATGCAGGAATAGGAGATCCAAGTGGCAAGTAGTGGGCTAAAGCCCTTGATGTTGTGCTAGCCCTTGAAGGCCAAAGAGAAGTGTTTACTTTTACTATTTTCATGTATGGCCGGCCTGCATGCCGAAGTATGTAAAACACTCTAATTCAAGCTAAATGTTGTAAGTCCATAAGGTTCAGACTCTATGTGTTTTTGTACTTTCATTCCTGCTTTGGGATATAGTGGACATTCATGTGCTGTGTTGGGTTATTCTAACTTGCTTAAAAGCTTCGGCTAGAATGCTCTGTGTTAGGTTTCGAAATCATCTCATAGTATTTTGGTATTAATATGTAACTCCGCTGACTGTCCGTTGAATATGGCGTGGGGCCCCGACCGGACCTTCTGTTATATCCCATGTGATGGATGGGGGTGTTACACAAGATCTCGTACAATAGTATAAAAAGGTTATACAAACTAATCGTCTTCAGATATGAAAACTTCAGTCTTCCGTTCCTCAGAAAATTTGAACTTGGAAGCCTTAAGAAAATAGAGAACTTGAATCTTTGAAGTCTTGATCTAAACACTAGGAATCAACCAGATCAGAAAAGAATGTAGACTTTCAGAGATCAAAGATCTAGTCGACTCTCTTGAAGATGAACGAATCGTGAAGAATCATCGTCGTCAGCCGAGAGACAGTCCTGAGGATCGGGATCGCGTATGCCGACAGAAGTTTTAAGAAATTTATCAATTTGGAATGATTTGCACGATTAGGGTTGAGCGAAAGTCACCCTAGGTATTTATAGGAACCCCTCTTTCTAACAGCTAGAAATTCATTCCATACCGAGAAGTCTGCGGGTCACTATACATGGCAGTTGGGATGAGCTAAGATGAAATTTGAAATTTGAAAATGAAAAAACCTAAGTCTTATTCGTCGAGTATCGTCGAGTATATAAGATTATACTCATCGAACTGCTTCGAAAATCGACGAAAATGACATAGACGAATGTAGATAAATCTGTCTGAGAGCTAAGCGCATTCATATAGAGACTCGATGAATTCGATGAATATCAACTACCAAACTTGACGAATTCGACGAGTATCAAAATATACTTTCAATGAATTTGACGAGTAGGCAAAGTGATATACGACGAATTTTACTTGGCCGATTCTCACGGATGCTGAGGAAAATTCACAGAGTTAATCCTACGAAATCGACGAGTATCAGTAGGTGTACCCGACGAATTCGATGAGTATACACAGATAACCTCGATGAATTTGACGAATCTACTCTATGATACTCGATGAATTTTCCTTGGAGAAAATTTGACCTTCCTGAATACAATAGCATATCCTTCCTTGTGTCTTCTAATGCACTTGAAATAAAAGTACACTCTAATAGAGAGATTACACGTGGGTCAACACATTGGCCTCCATAATGAGGGATTATATTGTATAGTCCCATGTTTCATGACCCACTATAACCTGACATTGGGTTGTACTTGACAATAACGTCCTGCAAGCACATAACTAAAACACACAATCAAATACAGTCTCAATTCATCTTAGTTCAAGGGACACTTCTTCAAATCAGGGTTATTGTGGGTACAATACCTAATAATCTCCCACTATTTGAAGAAGTAAGAACCCTACAATCTAAGATGAATTATACACAAGATAAAAAAACAAGGAAAGAGCATAACAATTGAGAAATAAGAATAATCGCAATCAAAACATTAATATATATATATATATATATATATATATATATATATATATATATATATTTACATGCAAGTTCTATCAGGGAAAACAGTTTCCAAAAATGTCAAGAAAAATAAGAACTTTAAACTTGTTTTCCCTGGCTCTTCTGGTACTGCCTGTCAAAATAAGCCTTCGGCTTCGGGAAATACTTTGGCGGCGGAGAAGGGGCATCTGGATCATCCCTTATGAATTTTCTGAAGTGAATTCTTCTCTTAGCATTGGCCACTTCATGTTTCTGCCACTCCTCCCTACTATACTGAGTCGTCCTGCTTTCATTACCCATGTCCACTAAAGTGAAGGTGTCCAAGATAATGCTTTTTGAAATAGGACTCCACACTTCATTAGGTTCTCTATTGGGATCAGTTCTGACAGCAGAGGGGCCTTCCCCATACCTTCTTTTCTTAAGAGCTGGTGGAGGAACATCTTCAACCACTTGAATCTCTTGTTCAGTAGTAGCAACACTTGTCCCATACTGAGAGAAATCTTGAGAATCTGTCCTGTACTGAGTGTAGTCCCAAGCAGGATGAACATATTCATGCACATGATCAGGTATCACTGGTTCTGGCATCCTTACCTCAGCAGAACCTTGACAACCAAATAGTTATCTATGAAGCTAATTGAAGTTATCATAACTGTAGATGTTGGCAGCCTTAAACTGCTCTTTCATGGATGCTTCTATTGCATTTACCATAGTTTTCAGTTCTTCCTCCCCCTTTCTGACTTTGTGAATCACCTCAAAAGTAATTGCATTACTGTAATACAACAATTGACTGTCGAAGTGATCCATCCCGATATTTTGGGCAGTGATTATAGTCTTAGAATTTTCATCAACATTCTTGAGGACTTCCAAATTGCTCTTAAGTCCAGCTATATTGAGAGTAATGGTTTGCCCACCTTGCACAAACCAGTAGTCAAGGGTGGACTCCAACTTATCAAAATACACCTTGACTTCGGCAAGGCCGTTGTTCATATCCCTTTCAGTCTCGTTTACCTTCTTCAGAACATTCTTCTAAACTTTCTTTAGAAATTGATCAAATTTAGCTTATTGTCTGGCCATCATTACTTCTATAAACTTGAGTAAAGAATTTTCTAAACTGGTACTCGGAAGGTCTTTAGTTGGACTTCTTGGAGGAGAGAGTAGATCTTTATTGTCCTCGGAGTCACTGGAAGGCTCTTCCACAGGGGATAGATGCGCTTTCAACAATGAAGCTGGATCTTGAGTCTCTAGGATAGGAGGGAGTACCTCAGCCTCTCCTTCCTCATCAGAAATTTCAATAATTTCTTCTTCCTCCACTGGAGGTCCACCTGGAATCTTTGCAATTCTATCTTGAAGATCGCGCACAAACCTTTCTAACTTTATTTTAACTGTAATTAATGGATAAATCTGCTCCCCCTCAGCCTTTACTTGTAGGATCCCTAGGAGACTTACGATCATATTATCTGTAATAGCACTCTAAGTAGAATCATTTTCATTATCAGTAGCCAAACCATCATCATCATCATCACCGTCAAAAGAATTAGCATCTAACACTTCATCAGCAACTCTCTCATCATCGGCCTCATCAGAAACAACCTCAGTAGTAGCAACACGACCAATCTCAGCAAAATCTTGCCTTTAACTTCCATAAGAAATAATGTCTTATTTATCTTTCCTCTTGTAAACTTGTTATCAAGAAGAAAGCTAGGCAGCATCTCATACCAAGCTTGGGGAGCTTGCTTTAAACTATATAGAGCTTTATTAAGAAAATACACATAATCATGAAAAGTTGAGTCAACAAAACCTGGGGGTTGTGCTACGTATACTTCCACTTTTAGATCGTCGTTGAGGAATGCTGACTTCACGTTTATTTTATAGACTTTGAAGCCTTTGTGAGAAGCATACGCAAGGAACAACCTGATTTTTTCAAGTATGGCCACTGGAGAAAAGGTTTGATCAAAGTCAATCCCTTCCTCTTGTTGGAAACCTTGAGCTACAAGCCTGGATTTATTCTTTATAATTACTCCATTCTTGTCCAGCTTGTTTATGAATATCCATTTGGTACCGATCACATTCTGTCCTTTATACCTTGGCACCAATTCCTAGATCTTGCACCTTTCAAACTAGTTGAGCTCCTCTTGCATAGCCATTATCCAAGAGGGACCCATGTTTGCTTCTTCAAATTTCTTTGGCTCACTTGAGAGAGGAAGATAAGATGAAATACTTTGTTAGTAGTACATCTTCTTGTTCTTACACCATCGCCTGACTCTCCAATGATCAGATCAACTGGGTGATCTTATAGGTTTCTGAACACTAGATTTCTTCCTGTCCCACTAGTAGGTTCTACCACATCTATTGTATCTCCTGTAGGTTGAAGGAGTTCTTCATCTAGAAGCTCTTGTTCCACCACACTTGGATTGAATACTTTGATTGAGCTTGGAGCATCTTCCTATATTGATTCTTCCAAGCTTAGTTCTTTTATCCTGGCACCTGCATCTACACCAATAACACTAGACGAGCTGTTATGGATCATACTTGTCTCATCAAATACAATATTTATAGATTCTTCTACAACCATGGTTTTCTTGTTAAAAATTATATATGCTTTACTATGACTACTATAACCTACAAAAATACCTTCAAAATACTTTTCACTAAACTTCGTACGATAGTACTTCCCATTGTTAAGTACGAAGCATTTGCTGCCAAAGATCCTAAAGTAGGACACAATTGGTTTTCTTCCCTTCAATAGTTCATAGGTAGTCTTACGATGACTTTTGTTGATTAATGCTCTATTTTGTACGTGACAAGCTGCGTTTACTGCTTCGGGCCAGAAGTACTCTAGTAGTGAAGCATCATTCAATATAGTTGTACATGATTCGATGAGGGTTCTATTTCTTCTCTCGGTAACTCTATTTTATTATGCAGTATGCGGAGATGAAAACTCATGAAAGATACCATAACTTCCACAAAATTTTGTCATGGACTCAGACTCAAACTCTATTCCATGATCACTTCTGATTTTGACCACTGGCCATTTTAATTAATTCGAAATTTGCCGGACAAAATTAGTGAAAGCCTCGAAGGTGTCTGACTTGTGCTTTAGAAAGAACACCCAAGTAAAACGAGAGTAGTCATCAACAATGATCAACGTATAGACTTTACCTCCTAAACTGTGAACTGGCATAGGACCTAACATGTCCATATGAAGTAAATATAGACATCTAGAAGAATCTTTTTCATCAATACCCTTAATGGTAGCCCTTGTATGCTTACCCATTTGGCATGCGTGACATGGACTCTCTTTAAGGCACTTAATGCTGGGAGCATCACACACTAAGTTTTGAGAAAATATCATACTTATAGTTTATAAATTAATATGTGCTAATCTCTTATATCATTGGTCACAGAGAGATGCACTATCTTTTGTTAAAAAATACACTGATGTAGAATTGTCTAAGCAAAGAAAACTCAAGCAGAGAATATTTCTACTCTGAGTTCCTGTTAAGACTGTCTCCAAATTGGCAGATGATTTTATCACACACTTGTCCTTGTACAACTCAATGATATAGCCTTTATCACATAATTGACTTATGCTTATGAGATTATATTGTAATCATTTAATATAAGCCACTTCTGTGAAGGAGACTATACCGTTGGTAATCATACTGTAGCCTTTGGTGATTCCCCAGTCAGACCCTACAATGATGAATTTTTGACCATCTTCGACTAAGGTATATTCTTGTAATAGGCTTCTAGTCCTTGTCATGTGCTGAGAGCATCCATTATCCAAATACCAAATTGGAGTTTTGTTGGCCTTTGGACATACCTGCAATCATGAATCATTTTCCCTTAGGAACCTAAACAGATTTGGGTCCTTGGTTCCTTATTAGCTTAACACCAATACAAACATTAACATTACGAGTGGTCGGTCTCGCACTATTAACTCGTGGAGTTTAAATTTTCACTGGATGAAACCAACAATCTATGGCAAAGTGACCAATCTTGATGCAACACCAACAATCAAACCTGTTGTACCTTATCTTATATTCCTGCTTCACCTTCTAAATGGGATTTCTAGAAGGTGCTATAGACTTGGTGGTGGAAGCCTCATGATTACCGCAAACACAAGGCTTCACTATCTCCTTAGCCTTGGAAACAACAGTTTTTGACTTTTTGAGCTTTCTTCCCATTTGGTCCATGAACGTATGGACTATAAATATTAAGGGTGATTTCTTCATGAGATTCCTTGAACAAACTTTCTCCAAAATCCCTAGGGTTGGTCCATCCTTTGCTCCCTTTGACAGGTTCCACGTATGTAGGCCTGACATAGTGAGCATAGGAAGATTCAAAGTTATATTTGTTAGTCGGGAAGAATATCTTTTTGAAAGTTGTTTGACTTTGAACAACCTTTCCCTTACCCTCAACAGCTTTATGACCCACATCGTTATGATTCTTTGAGGCTGATAATCCATTAATGAGGGGAAGCACAGTCTTTGGCTTCGAGAAGCATTCTACCAACTTTTTTTCAACGCTAACGTCTCTTCTAGCTCATTAAGGAATATCTCCTTCTGAGACAATTGCTCAGTTGAGTCCTTCAATTCGTCCTTCAAGGATTGGACTTTGTCTCTGAGAGGAGTTAACTTTTCAATTTCCTCCCTCAGATTTGATTCCACTTCCTTCAGGGAAGCAATCTCTTTTGATTACACTTTAACTAGCTTTCAGTATTTTTCAAAGGCCTTCAATAGGACTTGATACTGAGCCATCAAATCTGAATCATCCTCTTCAAAGGAGTAGCTGGTGAGGATTTTATAGTTTTAAAAATAATTCCGAACTAAAATCCCGAAATAGGCAAGTGTACCTATAAAAATATAGTACAGAAATTGTCATATTTAGACTCGGGGACTATTGATTACTCCTACTCACGCAAATTAATATTATTTTATCTAATAATAATTTAGAGGTTAATTAAAACTAAATGAAGAAAAATGAAAATAAATCAAACACTTGATTAAGACTCCCTTTGAACTCAAATAAACTTCTAAAAAATGCAAACTTTTAATTATCTACTTCGACCGTGGAGGTTCCGAAATTACATGGCGCCTCTCTTAAGAATACGTTCTCGACGAAACTTAGGTTGATCGATTAGGACCTCTAGGCCAGTCGAAACCCCTAAGCTTTCTTTATGCAGTGAACCCAACTATTGGATTTGACTCCAATCCGACAGATTTATGTCGTCCTCTCTCGAGGAGTGCATGCAAATCCTTTTATCTTTGAGTGATCTACTCGTATCCGCAACCTGTCGGTCATTTAAGATTTAGATCTAGGATCGAAGAACATATAAGCGAAATATGAATTCGACACAAAATAATTCAAAGATAAATCGATAGTGATAAATAAAGAGTTTGACAAAAAGAGTTTTATTCACTTTCAAAGTTCATCATGATCAAGTGCTAATGGAAATTAGCTACCTGACATTATGAAAAACTTACAATAAAAGAAGGAAAGGTAAGGCAAGTTGCATAAAGGAAAAGGTGCTTGAAATTGAAATTAACTAAAACAAAACTATCCTATGTAAGAATACATGAAAGAAATATAAGAAAATACTGAAAACTAAGCTACTGAAACTTCCTAAAATCCACTCCTAGATGCTTCTCCATGAATCCTCATTTCTTGAATTTATAGAATTTTTACTAGAGAGTCATGCCCCTCAGTCATGCCCATGATTAGGGGGCGTGTCAGGTGTAGAACGATCCTCTTGAAAGCCCGAGAACGCTGTGTGAAAATCGCCAAAATTGTTTGTTTTGCGGGTCACACCCCTAGGTCACACCCGTGACCTAGGGCGTGTCTGGACTGTAGCTGGTAACGGCGGGAACTCGAAAAGGCGGGAAATAACTATGGCAGTTGCTGAAGGGTTATGCCCCTAGGTCACGCCCGTGACCTAGGGCGTGTAAGCTGGAATACCTCGGATCTGAAACTGGCTTCTTAATGCTACTGAACTGGATGTCTCGCCTATGAGTCATGCTCGTGACCTGGAGGTCACGCCCGTGAGGGGGGCGTGTAAATTTAATCTGACGTGGAATTTGGCTTCTGGACACCTGGATGAGTCACGTCTGCCTGTCATGCCCACGACCTATTGGTCACGCCCGTAATAGGGGAGTGTATTTGCGATTTTTCCAGAATTCTTCTAGTTGTTCTCCTGATTAGCCTTATAAGCTTCAAATTGTTATATGGAGCCGTGAAATAAGAAAAGAAACGAATTAATATAAATATTATTGTAAAACTAAATAAAATATAACTATTTATTAAATAAAAACTATATTAAAATGACTATAATTATTGACTTATCAAATACCCCCATACTTAAGCTTTTGCTATGTCAGAGCAAAACTATGAGAAGTACTTATAAGAAATTAATATAATTTTTTTAATTAAACTAAAAATTTATTAAATCAATAGGGAGTTAAAAGAAAAATTTAGGGATTTCAAAAGTAAGTTCTAAAATATGAAATTAAAATGTAAAGAGAAAGATATTTAGCAAAAGTTTCTCATATAAATAAATTAGAATTCAAAATTGAGTAATTTAGCAAACAAAATTAGATTAGAATTATTGACACTTTTTTCTAAAAGTGCCTTTAAAGGAGAAAGTAAAATCACTACTTATGCTCTCTTAGTATTTTAGTTTATTTCTAAAACAATTTTTTTGGGGGGATAGGGAAAGTTAAGAGGTTTTTGATTGGAGGTGTTGTATTTTTTTCTCTCACCCCCATCTATATTTTTTTTTCTTTTTGATATTTGCATATGTTTACCATGAAAATGATGAATTTTATTCGCTCATTTTCCATGACATAAAATATTATTTTTTCTCTCTTCAAAAACTAAAATAAAATGGGAGTAATGAATTTTATTCTCTTACTCCATCTTTTATTTGGGGATTGCATATGTGTACCAAGGAAGTTTTAATTCACATGACATATGATCTATCCAAAAATAAAAAATGCATATGTGTGCCAGGGGATAATGAATTTTATCCTCTTATCCCCGTGATATATGATCTAATAAGAAAAATAAAAAAACAAAGGAGAGGCTAAACAATATTTAGATTAAATTAAAATAATTAGAGAGCAACTATAGTAAATTAAAATTTCCTAAGAATCTTTAATCATAAGTGATTATAATTAGAATCTAAAAATTATTAAACTAAGCACTATAAAATCGAAACTAATTAGAATTAAGAGAAAAAGAAGTAAATAAGGTACTCTAAACAAATTTAATTCATAAGTTTATTTCATAAAATTAAATCACTAAAAATTAAATCTAATTAAAAATGATGAAATAAAAGATTAACAAATCAAAAATTATAAAATTTTTTATAGATTAACTCAAAAGAATTTGATGAAAATCACAAAAATTTAAGCAGGGGTTTATTATATTTTTTGATTTTTTTTCTTAAATAAAAAAAACATAATGTAAAATCCTAATTTTTTTTTATTCTTGGACTTCCCGAGGGCTACCTAGTCATGGGTTCATAAGGTAGTAGGCGGTTTTGTGGGATGAAAGCCCAACACGACCCTTTCCAAGAAATTAATTTTTGAATTTTGATTTTTTGTATTTTGATTAAATAAAAAAGAAAACAACTTTTTTTTCTTTTTAAAAGATTTTTTAATTTTTTTTGGAATTTTAAATAAAAAAAATAAATGAGAATCCACCCCCATACTTAAAAATAAAAATTGTCCCCAATGTTTATAAGTCATGTAGGAGGGGGGAAAGAAAAAGAAATAAAAAGCATTGAAAATTCAATTACAAGAAAATTAATATAAGCAAGGGGTGTCTCCCAAGAGCGCTTTTCTTTTTCCCATCTTTAAGCTAGACGATTTTGGTTAGGAAAAAGGGAAAAAAAATTAAGTGTAAGGGCAACTCCCTTAATTCCCGCTCGGGTGAATACGCCGAGGACGCTCGCCCAGCTACCCCTTCACTTACTTCTTGATTTTTCTTCTTTGAATAGTTGACTTGAGAATGTAGATTTAAATCACTTATACATAACTAAGGTGATTTGAATCTTTGTAGATGAGCGGCAAATGGGTCGTGGATGATGTTTGATTGCAATGGCTCAACCTCTTTCTGCAAATTTTTAGTTGAAGAAAAATCAAGAAGAAACGCGTTATAAAAATTTTCGCAAGGAGGAGGTGTAATGTCTCCATACATTAAATGAAATATAATAGAGGTCTGGCCGGGGCCCCACACCATAGTTCACAAACAGACGGAAAGGTTACATGTTAAAACCAAAAATTATTCGCATCCTAACTCAACGCATGCTAACGGAAGCTTTAAGGTTATTTGAACTCAGACTCATTTGAATGTCCACAATATATAAAACACCATTTATATATAACAACACAGGAATGTCACTTTACACAAAAGTTATGGCCTCAAGGCCTTACAGTTACATTTCATCATTGTGGATTACAAACATTGGCACGCAGGCTGGCCATACATTAAAATAGTAAAATTCTTCATTCGGCCTTCGAGGGACAGTAGCAGCAACAAGGGCTTCAGCCCGTTATTTCCCACTCGGCTCTCCAACACCTACACAAGGACAGTCCACCACAACGGTGTCAAACAAGGTAACAGTCAGCATTCAGCAGACCAATTTATAACGACCCTACCCTTTTCCCGGGGCAGTGGTATTCCTTCCCTGCAGGCATAGCAATTTCACAGGCAGATATACATCTCAAGATACCACAAACATCCGCCGCATGGCCCGACGTCCCGTGCACTCCAGGCATATTGTTTGTGTATCGGAAAACTAGGTTCCCACCACCGTTCAAGGGTCTAAAACCCAACGACAAACATTGAGCATTCATGCTCCACGACCCACAGCAGGAGACTTTATTCTTGATGGAGAACAACCCAAGACTCTCATTATGTGATCCTAACAAAGCAAATAACTTAGGAACTCAAGTTAGACAACCATAATGCGGATACAGTTCAGCCCTTTCCCGTTGCTCAAATCGCCAGTTCAATGTTTAGACTGATGCGGGTCATCTTCCCCTTGTCCGTTCGACTTACTGGCCTTTAAGAGCGCATAACTCAAAATAGCCACAACATCCCCGAAAGACTGGCTTCACAAACAAATTGGGAGTCAATGCCAGAGTTCGTCACGATCACCTAATGGGGACAACAGAAGCTCTCTTTCTGCACCCAAACTAAACCAAAACCATGCAGTATCCTGCAGTGCTAGCATATAACGCACAAACTTTGAGGGTATTTTCCTGGAATTCCATTCCAGTATATCCTGTTATTCCACTTCACAGGCACAACCCACCGACTCCACAAAATACTCATTTATACGCGGAGTCTTCTCCGATGCGCAAAATAAAACATCACCAATCCAGACCAACCTGTCCAGATGGGCTTCACACAACATGCCTATTCTGTACTACACATTTCCGGATCTATAAACAAGACTTCTTGGGGATTTCAAGAATCAACCCAACGAAAATTCCTCAACATTCCACCTTCTGGTGGGGGAAATCCATGCACATGCTAAAATAATGACTTCACATGTCCAAGGAGGAAGATCGTTACCCTTGGAGTTCTCTTTGGAGCCATGATATATCTTTTTTACGCGGATGGAAATGAGCGCCTCACTTTCCCCTTCGCGAATCTAGCTTCAGATCTTGATTCCAGTCACAAGATCTACTCTAGCAACTTCAGCAAGCCCTAGCTCCAGTCAAGAGTTCTCTGATCCAGAACTGGAACAGAAGGAAGAGAGAGGGAGAAAAGGAAATAATGATTTCCTCTTTCCAACCCCTCTGTATTAGTGGTCTCTAGTTTCACCCCAGCCACACGATAAAATCATCAAAACATAGAAACGGCTCAGGCTTAAGCTGAAAAGTCACCCAGCGCCTCCTAGCCACTCACCAGCCATCTGACACGAGTCACCGCTCGGAAATATCTTCATTTTTCGACAAATCGTCGATCGGGGCTAATTTCATTGAACGAACTTCATTGAACGGGAGTGAGTTCGTCGAACGGGCTTTAGTTCGTCGAATGGGATTGATGTCACAAAACAGACAATCTTCATCGAGCTCTGCTCGGCGATCTTCGTCGAGCTCCGCTCGGCGATCTTCGTCGAGCTCCGCTCGGCGATCTTCGTCGAGCTCCGCTCGGCGATCTTCGTCGAGCTCCGCTCGGCGATCTTCGTCGAGCTCCGCTCGGCGATCTTCGTCGAGCTCCGCTCGGCAATCTTCGTCGAGCTCCGCTCAACAATCTTTATCGAGCCAGGTCGACTTTTAACCTGTTCTCTCCAACTCCTTTTTGGGGTATTGCAGGAGGCTCTTGCGAAATTATAAGATTAAGCTCTGGTTGTTTATTTTTTAAAGTAAAGTTATTTTTTTTTTCATTTATAAAATTATTAGGCACAAAATTTTCTTGAATTTGAATTCCTAAATATTTATAAGTGATAATTGGAAATTCTTGATGAGAAGGAAAATCGAGAGAAACAGGAGAAGAAACATTTTCTTCTTCTATTTCACCCGGAGTGCCCATAATTTTAATAAACTTTTGAAATAATAATTGTTCTTCTTCTTCGGAATAAGACACTAAGGGGGAACATGAAGATTCATGTTCCGCCATAGGTGAAATATTCAAAGATGGAGAAGAATTATTAGAACAAGTATGTTGGAACCCCTTGGTGATTTGGGATAGGTTCTCTTCTTAGGTTATGACACATGTTGTATAGAAGGGTCAAATGTTATGTGTTGTTAGAGTCTAGGCCATGTCCTTAAAGTCAACAGTAGAAAGGACTAGCCTCCAACACTGTCAGAGACTCAAGACTTAGAAAATTCAAGACTTAATAAAAAGGTGATCTGCGTTCGTCGAACTCCGATTGACGATCGTCGTGCTCAGCTCGACTAACCCATAGACAATTCTCTGAGCTGAGCTCGATGAACTTAGATCTCAGCTCGACGATCTCTGAACAAAGTGATAACTCCTCTGTCAAACTTCAGTCGACGAACTAAGAACATCAGGTCGACGAACTATGTCCTAAGTTCGACTAACACTTTAGCATTCAAAGCCAAAGGACTCTCATCGCCAAAATTGACTCAGCGCAATAGTTCATTCAAAGCCAAAGAACTCTCAGCGCCAAAATTGACTCAGCGCCACAGTTCATTCAAAGCCAAAGTTTACTCAGAGCCAAATTTCACTCAACACTCTCAACGCTATCAATGACTCAACACTCTTAAACGACTCAACTCCAGAATGGTGATCAAAAACTCACAGCCAGAGGACATCTCACTCAACGCCAGATCAATACTTCAACACTCAACATCAGAAAATATTCTTAAGTCCAGACTGCAGACTCAACTCGACGATCTTGGATCTCAGCTCAACGAACAGCCATTCTCAAGTCGATGAACTTAATGCACAGAATCAGTCAGTTTATGCAGTTCAATTATTCGTAGAGCTCAGTTCGACGAAACTGAACAGAGGTCGACGAAATCACAGGTCGACGAAAGCCATTCTCGGGTTGACGAAAGCTGTTCTCAGGTCGACGAAAACTGTAAGGCATATTGTCACTTATTCTTTCCTTTTCTGTCTCCTTATCTTATACTATTATAGGCCGTTAATTCCCTGGATAATCAATGCTCTTATATCCTTTGAATCGAGCCGTTACTGGCAGCATTGATTACAAATATCCCTCATGGAATTAACTACTTATATCTCGAGACAGACATAAAATAGAATATATGACAGCATACTTGCCGTTTTCATTTCTGAGATTTCGGCTAAGCATTTATTGCAGGTTTTTGAATTTGACCAAGTTGCAGTTATCATTAGAGGATCTCTAAACGAAGATCGAAGAGCTAAAAATAAATAGAGAAGAAAAGAGATAGATAAAAACTTGTGTGCTATCAATAAGAAAGACACAGGAAAAAGCATACAGACAAGCAAAGTGCAGTAAAAATAGCTCTCAGAAAATCAACTGCTCTCAAGAGAAGAAGAAGGAACAACCATCACCATCAAGATTCCTTCTTCCTTTCTCTCTTTGTTTTCAGGGATCTCAAGTGATAAGTTATCCCAATTAGTCAAGGATCACTGAAGATCTGAAAGGCCTACTCACCTATTTTCAAAGCTTCCACTCCTGAACCAGTCAAGATCTCAGGGGGAGCTTTGACAACAACACAAATCCACTTAGTATTCTCATTTTGATTTGAGAAAAGAAGACTTCCATCAACCTATCTTCTCACCTATGTACAGGGTTTTAATTCCCTTCAAAATTATTCCTAGTTGCAAGTCTCCTAACCAAAAGACTCGAGATTTGGTTTTTGAGCACTTGATCAAAAGCTCATTGGTGGCAGTCACCTGATCAAAACCTGTAGTGGATTCCTACCTAGGGTGGTAGAAGAGTGGATGTACCCAAGTTTAGGGAACCACTATAAACTTCTTGTGTTCTCTGTGTGGCTATGTTGCTTTTCCTTTTTGCTTGTGCTATGATATATTTTTATTTCTTAGCTTAGTAATCTCTCTCTAGTTTATCTGCTGCACTTGTGCACCTACACACTTATACTATAGTAACATATTTTATTAAAGATCTTTTATTTCAGTAAAACTTAAAATATTTCAATAACTATATTCACCCCCCCCCCCTCTAGATTTTTTCAGAGCTTACCCTATCTTTCAATTGGCTTCAGAGGGTGGTTAATCACATTATACAGGTTCACACCTGGATTAATCAAGATCCCCAGGATAAACTTTGAATAAGCTTTAGTATTCTCTCTGATTATATTTTATTTTCTGATATCATGGCACAAAACAAGGATTATTCCAGCACCAGGCCTCCAGTTTGCAACTTGCAAAAGTTTGGAATCTGGAAGGCAAGAATCAAGCTGTACATGAACTCTATTGATGAAGACATTTTTAATTCCATCTTGACAGGAACACCAGCTCCAGTGGCCTCTACTTCAACTCATGCAAATCTCAATGCAGTGCCTCCTCCAGATCAAACTGATGCACATAAGAAGGCAAAAATTGTTGATGCCAGAGCTATGAATATACTGGCCCAAACTATGTCAGATGACATATTTCAGAATGTTGCTGAATGTATATCTGCCAAAGACATTTAGGATTCCCTCAACAAAATAGTAGCAGGCTCTGCTGATGAGAAGAAGGAAAGAAGATCAAACCTCATATCCCAATATGAGAACTTTAGGAAAGATGAAGAAGAATCAGTAGAAATAATGTACAACAGGCTGAGCTCCATCACCAGTGAGCTCAGAACATTGGATAAAGAAATTACTCTGATTGAGGTCAATGATAATATCCTCATATACTTCCCAAGCACATGGGACTCCAGAATTTTGCCCATTAGAGAAGCCAGAAGCATGGCTGAAATCTCAACAGAATCTTTACTTGGAGAGTTCAAATCCTATGAGCAACTGATCAAGTCAAGAGAAGCTGCAGTTGAACCAAAAGCTTCAACACCTACCAGGAAGGAACAAAACTTAGCACTCAAAGATGCAGAAGAATCTCCCAGCTTATCAGCCAATGAAGAAGTTATGAGTCTCTTTGCTAAGAGATTCTATAAAATAGTAAGGAAGGACTTCATGAGAAAGCCTTCAAGGAATGAAGATAAACCCAGGTATGATAAGGCCCCTTCTAAAGAAGTTGTCTGTTTTAGATGCAGGAAAACTAGACATTTCATCTCAGAATGTCCAGAAGTTCAAAAGAAAGATAAAAGGCAAGAAAAGGAGTCAAGAATACATCAGCACAACAAGGCTTCCTCCAGTAAGTACAAAAAGAAGGAGAAGGGCTTTGTGGCTGAAACTTGGAGTGATACTGAAGATGGCCTCCTACAGCTCCAGTGAGGATGATACAGAGGAAAAGAAGGCAAGAGAAGTTTGCCTTATGGTAATAGATGTTGGAAGCAGTAGATTAGATTCAGATGAATCAGAAGATGAAGTATTCCTCTCTAAAGAGGATCAGGTAATTGCTTCATATGATTTTCAGTCTAAAGAATTTCAATTCTAGTTTAAACTCTTATGTTTAGACCTAATAGGATCTGAGAAGGAAATCAAACTTCTCAGGGAAAAACTGTTAGAACTAGAAAAATTCATTGCTGAAAATGAAAAATTAACTGAAGAATTAAACCTGCCTAATCAACAAATAGTATTTCTAAAATCTGAATTAAGTAAGGCTAAACAATTAGAAGAAACCTTAAATGGTAGAAGTTTACAACTGATAGATATAACTAGCACAGTTAACACAAGATCTAATAATAACAAACTAGGATTAGGAGCCTTATCTAGTGAACCAATCCTAATTCAGAAAAATCAACTATCAAAACCTATTAACTTCTTTTCTGAAAGTGGAAAGAAAAACACTGAACAAGTAGAGAAAGTTAATGAAGTTCTCAAACAATAAGAACTTAAGAAAACCAATCAGAAGAAGAAAAATAAACAACATGACTATGTTCAGCAAATTTCGTCGAACTCAGAATGACGAAATGGGTATGGTTCGTGTAATTCAGAAGTTGGAACGCAAACAATTATGTAATTTATTCTTCGAACTGGGATCGACGAAACCAGTATGGTTCGTTGACCAGAGATCGACGTTTTTGGGGCTCTGAGAATGGATATCTCCATTCTTCGAGCAGAGATCGACGAACTCAATCCCGATCGTCGAGCTCAGGTCAACGAACATACTCGAATTTATCAAATTCAGTTCATTACCAGAGTAGCCTAAAAAATGATAAACCTTTTAATCCCTTTGGTCAGTGGGTCATACCTCCTAGAAGGTATCATCATTTAGGTTATAAGGATCAACCTGAATGTTCATTCATTTCAAGATTCAGTTATGTCAAGCAACAAGGACCCAAGGTAACCTGGGACAAAAACTGTTAATCCCTTTTGCAGGTAGAAGAGAACCCTATCACTCAAAACAAATTGTACCTGGACAGTGGTTGCTCTAAACATATGATAGGTTGCAAAGAATGTATAATCAACTATAAAGCCAAGATTGGACCTAAAGTAATCTTTGGGGACTCAGGCTTTGGACTGACAGAAGGCTATGGTGAGTTCAACTGTGGAGCTATCACATTTAAGAAAGTGACCTATGTGAATGGTCTCAAGCATAACCTGATATCAGTAAGCCAACTATGTGATATAGGTTATCAAGTAAGCTTTACTAACTCCTTATGTCTTATCTCTTTAAACAACACAATTGTTTTAACAGGAATTAGAAAAGGAAACATCTACTTATTAAATTTTTAATCAGCTAAATCTGAAATTTACTTATTCAATTTTGTTAGCATTCAAACTAACTTATGACACAAAAGACTAGGATATGTAAACCATAAAAATATAGCTAGGTTATCTAAAGACAATCTTGTTAGAGGTTTACCTTCTGGTCCCTACAAGAAGGAAGGCCTCTGCAGGGCTTGTCAGTTAGGAAAGCAAACTAAATCTAGTTTTAAATCCATTAATAAGAGTGATTCACCTAGAATCTTGTACTTGCTCAATATGGACCTTTTTTGCCCTATTGCAGTACAAAGTCTAGGAGGAAAGTCTTATACATTAGTTATTGTAGATGACTTCTCTAGATTCACATGGGTTTTCTTTTTGAGAACTAAGTCAGATACTTTTAAGGTTCTAACAGATTTTCTCAAGAAAATACAGATTGAGTATTCTACTCAAGTTGCATTGATCAGAAGTGATCATGGTACTGAGTTTGAATCTCTTCTTATGCTAGAGTTCTGTGAGAAGTAAGGTATCAGACATTGTTTCTCAGCTCCCAGAACTCCTCAAAAAAAATGGGGTAGTTAAAAGGAAGAATAGGACACTCATTAAAGCTGCAGGTACATTGCTTGAGAATGCTTACATGCCTCTTTCCTATTGGGCAGAAGCAGTAAGCACAACAAATTATGTCCTGAATAGAAGCCTAATACATAAACTAAAGCATAAGACTCCCTATGAAATACTGGAAGGGAAGAAACCTATAATAACCTATTTTAAAGTATTTGGGTGTATATGTTATATTCACAATAATGACAAGAAACATCTTAGAAAATTTGAAGCTAAGGCTGTAATGAGAATTTTTCTAGGATATTCCCAAGTCAGCAAGGCATATAGGGTGTTTAATAAATCAACACTAAAAATTGAAGAATCTATGCATGTGACATTTGATGAATCTAACATGTTTTACAAGGAGAGAGACATCTCTACCAAAAATCATCTGTAGGTACAAAATTTGTGTGAGAGGTTGGATGATCTAAACCTTACCTCAAAGGTTGAGTAACATCCCTCTCCACAAGCTATATTAGAATCTGAAAGTGAAGAAGAGACTGTGGAAGCATTTCAACTTCCTCCAACAGTTGATGCAATTCCACAAGAGGAATTAAATCAAATAACTGTTGCTTAACACACTTCTCCTAATAATCTTGTCATACTTAGGGATCACCCTAGATCTCAAGTAATTGTAGACATATCATTAGGAGTGCAGACAAGACATCAACTCAACCCTGATGTGATGCTTGCCTGCTTTCTCTCTCAAATTGAGCCTCAATCCATATCTGATGTAGAGTAAGATCCAAACTAGATCACTGCAATGTAAGAGGAACTCAACCAATTTGAGAGGTGTAAAGTTTGGGACTTAGTTCCAAGGCCTAAAGGCTATCCAGTAATTGGGACTAAATGGGTATTCAGAAACAAACTTGATGCCTAAGGTGTGATAGTGAGGAACAAGGCAAGGCTTGGTGCTCAAGGATACAAGCAAGAGGAAGGAATTGATTATGATCAAACCTTTGCTCCAGTTGCCAGACTTGAAGCTATAAGGATCTTCATAGCTTATGCAGCATTCAAGAAGTTTAAATTCTACCAGATGGATGTAAAAAGTGCATTCTTAAATGGAGAACTCAAAGAAGAGGTGTATGTTGAACAACTACCAGGTTTTATCTCTCCAACTCATCCCTCTTTTGTCTTCAAATTTCATAAGGCTCTCTATGGTTTAAAGCAAGCTCCAAGAGCTTGGTATGAGATCTTAGCTAGCTTTCTTTTAAAGCATGATTTTTAAAGAGGCATGGTTGATAGAACCCTTTTTACAAAATTGCATCATGATAAAATTCTATTAGTACAAATATATGTAGATGACATAATCTTTGGTTATACTAATCCAAATCTGTGCAAAAGATTTTCTGATCTAATGCACTCAAGGTTTAAGATGAGTAGCATGGGTGAGTTATCATATTTCCTTGGTCTTCAAGTGAAACAAACCCCTAAAGGAATCTTCATCTCTCAGTCTAAATATGCTAAAGAGCTTATTAAGAAGTTTGGGATGAATGATGCCTCTGTCATGAAAACTCCCATGGCTGCCAATGCTGTTATAGATGCTGATGAATCTGGAAAACCAGTTGATCATACCAAGTATAGGGCTATTGTTGGATCCCTACTGTACTTAACAGCAAGCAGACCAGACATTATTTTTTCCACATGTCTTTGTGCTAGGTTCCAGGTGAACCCTAAAGAATCTCACCTTATTTTCTTAAAAAGAATTTTGAGATATATAAAAGGTTGTCCAGATCTAGGCCTCTGGTATCCAACAGAATCAACATTTGTGTTAACTGGATTCTCTGATGCTGATTATGCTGGATGCAGAGTAGA
This sequence comes from Platanthera zijinensis, assembly GCA_039513925.1. Taxonomy (NCBI): domain Eukaryota; kingdom Viridiplantae; phylum Streptophyta; class Magnoliopsida; order Asparagales; family Orchidaceae; genus Platanthera; species Platanthera zijinensis. The sequence continues at coordinate 108,137,694 of CM077089.1, forward strand.
CAAGAAAAGCACCTCTAGAACTTGTCAGTTCCTTTGTGACAGACTTGTATCTTGGTTCTATAGAAAGCAAACTTCTGTTTCAACATCCACTGCTGAAGTTTAGTATATGGATGCAGGCAGTTGCTGTTCACAGATTTTGTGGATACAAAATCAACTACTGGATTATGGTGTCAACTTAAATAATTCAACTATACTGTGTGATAATACAAGTGCTATTTCCATTGCACAAATCCAGTATTGCATTCTAGAACTAAGCATATAGACATTAGACATCATTTCATTAGAGATTGTGTTGACAAACAAAAGATTAAACTTGAATTTATCTCTACTGATTTGCAAAGAGCAGATATATTCACAAAGCCATTGGACTCATCCAAGCATCTGTTCTTTGACAATCGTCTTGGTATGATAAATGATCAAGATTTAATCTAATGCTCTGTCTATAGTCAAAGAATTGTCTCTGTTCGTCGACCTGAGATTGACGAACTGATTACTTGTCTTGAGAATTTTTGTCGACCTAAGATCGATAAAATCTCCTAGTATCGCTCATTCGTCGACCAAAGATCGACGAATTCTGTCTCAGAAAGTTTTCTGCGAACGATGAAAACTTTCTCTCTCTTCATCCTTAGATCGACAAACTTTTTCCCTTTATGAAGTTTTCGTCGACCTGAGATCGAAGAATCTTATATTTCCGTCGGATTGAGATTGGTATTTCATATTCCGAAAACCTTTATTAAGGCTTTCTTCTATGACCTCAATCCCGCGCCCTCAGAATTTCCCCTCCTGCACTTGATCTTGTGATTTCTCTTGTAAGTGCTCACTCTCTCTCATTTGATCTAAACTTTGCAAATGGCCGCTACTGGATCAACCGGCATGAAGTTCAATCATGGTTTTGATATCGAATTCGACTCATTTCAACAGTCCGATCAAGTTTTCCTAGACATTCTACAGCTATTCGAGGAACAAAAACTGAAGCAATTTATGAATGAAAGGATGAGGATACCCATAACTGAAATCAAGGAATGGGTTAGTTCTTCATCCTCAACTGATACTAAAATGATTGGGACTATCAGCAGAAATCAGGTGATTCTTACTCCCACTATTCTCTCTGAACTTTTTAATCTAAATACTGGAGAAGATGATCTAGAAATAGATGATATGGAATATGAGGACATGCTGACTGTTATGGGTCACTTTGGCGAAAACCCTAACAAATTGCTTAAGATAAATTTCTCCCCGGCATATAAATTTCTTGGAGATGTCGTTGGGAAGGTGCTGTTTGCTAAGCATACAACACATGACTACATATCCAGGCAACAGTTCCTGGTTATGGCTGCTTTGGTAAGTAAGAAAAATGTGAACTTGGCACAGATCCTGTTTGACTTAATCAGGAAAAAGAATAACAAAAAGGAGGTTTGCTATGGAAGAATCTTGTTCTTGTTCCTGAAAGCCAAGGCAATGAACTGCTGGTATCTCAGACCACATTCATTAATGCCTCTAGGAGGCTCTCATCTGCCCTCTTTGGCAGATGGGAGAGGACTATCACAAAGCCATTTAAGGGCAAGTCCTCCTCTAAAACTTCTGAAAATACAAGGGCTGCACCAGCCTATCCCTACCCCACTGAAGGGCTTATCTCCACCCCTCCACCTCCTACTACCCCTCAAGTTCCATCCCAACCTCAAGTCAAACCAGCTATACCCTCCATTATAATTCTAATACATACCCCAATACCTCCAGCATCTCCAATTCATTCTATATATATACCATCAAATCCTACTTCCCCTCAACATGACACATCAATACCAACACCTCCCTAATCTCCACTTCCATCTCATCTTGCTGATCTCCCATCTTTCAATCTGTTATCATCCCCCCTAAACACTCCTTCTCCTCAACATAAATCCCCTCCAGACACTTCAATTCCACTTACTCCACCAGAACCTACCATCAATTCAACTATCCACCTTCCAACATCTTCTGCCAACACCTCTGCCTCAATAACTTTGGATCCCTCAATCATCCAACGACTATTTGAACTCTTTAAACCCCTCCTCCAAACCATCATAGCAGAGGCAATTTCCCCTCTTTCTGCATCCATCTAATCTCTTTCTGCTCAAATCTCTGCCCTCACCTCTACCCTCTCTTCATCTGGGGGCCTGGCTTCAGTATCTACTGAAACCAGGCAGGGGGAGATATTTGATGATGAAGTAGCAGCAGCAGCAGAACTAGTAATTATATCAGAAGCAGCAAAACCAACAGCAGCAGGAATAGACATTGACATAGAAACAGACTTCTTGAATTCTCTTGAACATGATATGGAAACAAATGATGCAGAGATACCTGACTCAGTAGCAGATATATATAATCAATGTACAGATATTATAGTATCTAATGCTAAAGAGATCATCTTGCCAGAAGTTCTGCCTGGAAGGGTCTACTTTATCAAATCTAAAGTGAATCTTGCTACTTTGCTGAAAATCTTTGGATCTTACATTCATTTCTGCCTCTCCTTCCCCACTCCATCATTAAGAGAAATTGTATGCTACACTTCCCCTGTAAGCTCAGAACTATTATATACTGTAAAGAAAAGTTTGATAGTTCCTCCAGAAGTATTGTATGAACAAAGATCTAGCCCTCCTGGGCCATCCTATATCTTGGATGATAGCCCCCTCCTTAATCTGGTTGATCTAATAAATCAGGACATTACTATAAAAGCTGAAGCAGCTCATACTAAAGTTGTTCACACTCCAATAAGTAAAGAAACCCCCAAGGATATACTAAAATAGATAGATGATGTGTATGACAACCCTCAATCTTCTTCTTCTGATGATGATGAGGATGATGACTCTGATGAAGATCCTAAGAGGAAGAAAATCTCAAAGAAAAGAAAATCTCCTCCTCCTGCTCCAAAAATAAATCAAACAAATAACACTCCCTATTACATTCTGCACAATGTAACTCCTTCTAAGGGTATGCCAACTTGGATGTGGCTATCCAAAAATTAGCAAAAGAACAGAAAGAAAAACATAAGGCATTCTCCTCCACCACAGAAGTTCAAAAAAGATCAACCTCCTCCTCCTCCTCCAGTTGCAGGTGCCTCAGGAACCATATCTCAAATCTCAGATGCTTCTTCCAAACCTACTCTTACCAAAACCTATCCGAGGCAAGAAAGACCATCTCAATCTTCTAGAGGTAGTCAACACCAACATAGACATCAGTTATCTTCTAGAAGTTCATTCAAAGCTCAGCATTCTGATCCCCAGCCAACATTCTCTCCTCCTCCATCTCCTAGCAAAGCTAACAGCCTTGAAGGACCTCCAATTCAAGCCTATGATCCTGAAACTAGTCCAACCACCAGAATGGCGAGATTCAAAGACTCTATGGCTCTATATCAGATCAGGCAAGCTAGAGAAAAAGGTCAAGATTCCTCTCAGTTCTCAACTATGTCAAGCTATAGGAAGAAAGAGTTTGAAAGATATCAAGTGGGAAAATTATTCAATGCTGATGAATACATGAATCTACATCCTGAAGCTATGGTTCCAAGAACCACCTCTCAAAAGACTCTTGGAGATGCTGATATGAAAATGACTCTGAGGCAAGCTCAAGATCCAAACAGGATAATAAAATTTGCTAAGTCATCTGATTCTCACAAGAACATTTAGATTGTTTATTTTTTGTTGTTTTTATGTTTATTGTGAACAATTTGAGTGCATAGCTTTATAAAGGTACTGATAAATTATTTATTCTATCAGTTATCTCAATTTTATGCTATGTTTACCTCATTTTGTTTTGTGGTCTCTATATGTTTTTTTTGAAGTAATCTCACCCAAATAGGGGGATATTGTTGGAACCCCTAGGTGATTTAGTCTAGGTTCTATTCTCAGGTTGTGACCCATGTTGTATAGAAGGGTCAAATGTTGTGTGTTGTTAGAGTCTAGGCCATGTCCTTAAAGTCAACAGTAGAAAGGACCAGCCTCCAACACTACCAGAGACTCAAGACTTAGAAAATTCAAGACTTAATAAAAAGGAGATCTACGTTCGTCGAACTCCAATCGACGATCATCGTGCTCAGCTCGACTAACCATGATACAATTCTCTGAGCTGAGCTCGATGAACTTAGATCTCAGCTTGACGATCTCTAAACAAAGTTATAACTCCTCTATAAAACTTCAGTCGATGAACTAAGAACATCAGGTCGACGAACTCTGTCCTCAGTTCGACTAACACTTCAACATTCAAAGCCAAAGAACTCTCAGCGCCAAAATTGACTCAGCGCTACAGTTCATTCAAAGCTAAAGAACTCTCAGCGCCAAAATTGACTCAGCGCCACAGTTCATTCAAAGCCAAAGTTTACTCAGAGCCAAATTTCACTCAATGCTCTCAATGCTATCAATGAATCAACACTCTTAAACAACTCAACTCCAGAATGGTGATCAAACACTCAAAGCCAGAGGACATCTCACTCAATGCCAGATCAATACTTCAACACTCAACATTAGAAAATATTCTTAAGTCCAGACTGCAGACTCAGCTCGACGATCTTGAATCTCATCTCGACGAACAACCATTATCAAGTCGACGAACTTAGTTCACAGAATCAATCAGTTTATGCAGTGCAGTTGTTTGCAAGGCTCAGTTCAACGAAAGCTTAACAGAGGTTGATGAAATCACAGGTCGACGAAAGCCATTCTCGGGTCGACGAAAGCTGTTCTCAGGTCGACGAAAACTATAAGGCATATTGTCACTTATTCTTTCCTTTTCTGTCTCCTTATCTTATACTATTATAGGCCGTTAATTCCCTAAATAATCAATGCTTTTATATCCTTTGAATCGAGCCGTTAATGGCAGCATTGATTACAAATATCCCTCATGGAATTAACTACTTATATCTCGGGACATACATAGGATAGAATATATGACAGCATACTTGTCGTTTTCATTTCCGAGATTCTTGCTAAGCATTTATTGCAGGTTTTTGAATTCGACCAAGTTGCAGTTATGATTAGAGGATCTCTTAACGAAGATCGAAGAGCTAAAAAAATAGATAAGAAAAGATATAGATAAAAACTTGTGTGCTATCAACAAGAAAGACACAGCAAAAACATACAGACAAGCAAAGTGCAGTAAAAATAGCTCTCAGAAAATCAACTGCTCTCAAGAGAAGAAGTAGAAACAACCATTACCATCAAGAGTCTTTCTTCCTTTCTCTCTTTGTTTTCAGGGATCTCGAGTGACAAGTTATCCCAATCAGTCAAGGATCTCTGAAGAGCTGAAAGGCCTACCCACCCATTTGCAAAGCTTCCACTCTTGAACCAGTCAAGATCTTATGGGGAGCTTTGACAGCAACACAAATCCACTTAGTCTCCTCATTTTGATTTGATAAAAGAAGACTTCCATCAAGCTCTCTTCCCACCTCTGTACAGGGTTTTAATTCCCTTCAAAATTATTCCTTGTTGCAAGTCTCCTAACCAAAAGACTTGAGGTTTGGTTTTTGAGCACCTGATCAAAAGCTCATTGGTGGTAGTCACCTGATCAAAACCTATAGTGGATTCCTACCTAGGGTGGTAGAAGAGTGGATGTACCCAAGTTTGGGGAACCACTATAAACTTCTTGTGTTGTTTGTGTGGCTGTGTTACTTTTCCTTTGTGCTTGTGCTGTGATATATTTTTATTGTGTAGCTTAGTAATCTCTCTCTAGTTTATCTGCTGCACTTGTGCACCTACACACTTATACTATAGTAACATATTTTATTAAAGATCTTTTATTTCAGTAAAACTTAAAAGATTTCAATAACTCTATTCACCCCCCCCCCCTCTAGAGTTTTTCAGAGCTTACCCTATCTTTCAAAGTATTAATCAGAGCTAAATTTTGGGGAGGAGAAAATTGAGAATGAAAAAATTCCCCAAAATTAGAAGACTCTATTTGAGGTGTGGAAAATAAGAATAAGAATTCAAATCTAAAAAATTATTCTCGTTACTCGGAGATTTTTCTGGTTGATCATGCTAACAAGAAAAAGTAACATCCGAGTTTAAAGAACAATTATTCAAATCAGAAAAAGAGTTCTCGTTAAGACTTGAAAACTTTTTTTTCATGAATATTAGTTAAATTGGAAAAATTATTTTCATGAAAATATGAAGAATAATTAGCATCAAAGTGAGAATAATTATTTTCATAATTAGTTACAAAATTATTTTGATAACAAAATTTTTGATAATAATAATAATAACAATTTTCACTTCAATGAGGAGCACCACAATAATAACAAAAACTTTGGCACTTTTTGTGGCTTCCAAAATATCTAGTTTATTTTGAAACTTGGCAAGTTTGGCGGCCAATTTAGATAACATTTTATTTTATGAAAGAAAATAAAAACAACCGTTACCTAATAGAAATGAATTTAAAAAAATGAAAAGAGAATTGAGGAAGTGAAGAAGAATGATAAAAGTAATAAAATTTGTGCTTTCAAAATATCAACAAAATAAAGCCTCGGCAACGACGCCAAAAACTTGATGAGGATTTTATAGTTTTTAAAATAATTCCGAACAAAAATCCCGAAATAGACAAGTGTACTTATCAAAATATAATATAGAAATTGTCATATTTAGACTCGGGGACTGTTGATTACTCCGACTCGTACAAATTGATATTATTTTATCTAATAATAATTTAGAGGTTAATTAAAACTAAATGACGAAAAATGAAAATAAATCAAACACTTGATCAAGACTACCTTTGAACTCAAATAAACATCTAAAAATGCAAACTTTTAATTATCTACTTCGACCATGGAGGTTCCCAAATTACAACGCGCCTCTCTCAAGAGTACGCTCTCGAATAAACTTAGGTTGATCGATTAAGACCTCTCGGCCAGTCGAAACCCCTAAGCTTGCTTTATGCGGTGAACCCCACTATTGGATTTGACTCAAATCCGGCAGATTTATGTCGTCCTCTCTCGAGGAGTGCATGAAACTCCTTTTATCTTTGAGCGATCTACTCGTATCCGCAACCTCTCGGTCATTTAAGATATGGATCTAGGATCAAAGAACATATCTATGAAATATGACAAAAAGAGTTTTATTCACTTTCAAAGTTCATCATGATCAAGTGATAATGGAAATTAGCTACATAACATGATGAAAAACTTACAATAAAAGAAGGAAAGGTAAGACAAGTTGCATAAAGGAAAATGTGCTTGAAATTGAAATTAACTAAAGCAAAGCTATTCTATGTAAGAATACAATGAAAGAAATGCAAGAAAATACTGAAAACTAAGCTACTGAAACTTCCTAAAATCTACAACTAGATAATTATCCATGATTCCTCATTTTTGGAATTTATAGAATTTTTACTGGAGAGTCACGGCCCTCGGTCACGCCCGTGACTAGGGGGCGTGTCAGGTTCGGAACCATCCTCTTGAAAGCCCGGGAATGCTGGGAGAAAATCGCCAAAATCGTCTATTTTACGGGTCAAGCGCCTAGGTCACGCCCGTGACTTAAGGCATGTCTAGACTGTAGCTGGAAACGACAAGAACTCAAAATGACGGGAAATAACTCTGGTAGTTGTTGAAGGGTCACACCCCTATGTCACGGGCCACGCCCCTAGGTCACGGGCCACGCCCCTAGGTCACGGGCCACGCCCATGACCTAGGGCATGTAAGCTGGAATGCCTCAGATCTGAAACTGGTTTCTTAATGCTACTGAACTGGATGTCACGCCTATGAGTCATGCCCGTGACCTGAAGGTCATGCCCATGATCTGAAGGTCATGCCCGTGAGGGGGTGTGTAATTTTAATCTGACACAGAATTTTGCTTTTGGAAACCTGGATGAGTCACGTTTTTCTGTCATGCCCGTGACCTATTGGTCACGCCCGTGACAGGGGCGTGTATTTGTGATTTTTCAAGAATTATTCTGGTTATTCTCCTGATTAGTCTTGTAAGCTTCAAATTGTTATCTGGAGCCCTGAAATACGAAAAGAAATGAATTAATATAAATATTATTATAAAACAAAATAAAATATAAGTATTTATTAAATAAAAAAATATTAAAAATAACTATAATTATTGACTTATCAGTAGCCTTCATTGCCATCTGAGGAAGTCTCTGGCTCATAGAGAAGGGTGTGAGAGTTTACCTTCCCGTTGTACAAAGATTCTCCTTCATTCTCATCAGTGTGTGCCATTTGTCCAAAATAGGCTTCTTCATCAGAACTTGACTCGCTTGAGTCACTGTCGCTGAGGGTTTTTGGCTTCTTCGCAATGAAGCTCTTTTCTTCTTTCTTCTTGCTTCGGAAGGATTTCTTTTCTTCCTTCCTTCCCTATTTTTTCTTGTAGTGGCAGTCATCAATCATGTGCTCTGGCTTATTGCAATAGTAGCACACAACGTTAGTAAAAATATGTTTGTTCTTTTTCGACTTATACATGTCATTGTGGCTTTTCATTGATCGATAACCATCTCGATCCGACCTTCTAAAGTCGGAGGAGGAGGATTGATTTTTTATTTGCCTCTTTTTGTTGAGCATCCTCTTGAAATGCTTGGAGAGCAGAGAGAACTCTCCATCAAACATCTCTGAGCTCGAGGTATTTGTCTTAGATTCCTCTTGACCTTCAGAATCTTGTGTCCTTAAGGTGACACAATGAAAGTTAGATAAAGATCTATCTCAACTCTAGAGGGGGGGGGGGGTGAATAGAGTATTTTTAAAATAACTTTACAATTTTCACAATCAAAATAATTAAGATTTAATTTATTTATAAGTGTAAGGTGCCTTGCTATATAATTTAAAACTAAGACAGCAAAAAGAAAATCACAGAACACAGCAAAGAAAATACTCAAGAAACCAGAAGACACAAGGAACTATAGTGGTTCCCCAAAAACCTGGGTACATCCACTCTTCTACCACCCTTGGTAGGAATCCACTACAGGAAGGGTTGATCAGGTTTCCTGGGCACCAATGAGCTTTTGATAAGGTGCTCAAAACCAAACTAGATTTTTTGATCAGGTGTCTTGCCACCACTGAGTTTTGACAAGGTTCTCAGAACCAGAATCAAAACTTTTGAAGGGAGTTTTGGTAACCCTTTTACAGCAGGAAAGAAGAAGAAAAAGAGTGAAGTTGTCTTCTCTGTCTAAATCAAAGAGAGAAGCACAAGTGGATTGATTGTGTTGTCAAAGCTCCCCCTGAGATGTAGACTAGTTCAGGAGTGGAAGCTTTGCTTCAGGGTGATAGGTCTTCAGAAGCTTCAGATCTCCAGCAGAAGATGGTTTTAGTAGAGGCTGAGAAAATTGAATTGTCTGGAGTCCTTGTGATGAAGTTATGATCACTTTTTCAGTATGCCAAAATATTCAACTGATTATTCAGAATTGATCACTTTTATTTTTTTTGTATTGATCTCTCTATCTTGTGAATCTGTACTGTAAATTTCTTGTTATTTTTACTGGTTATGTATCTCTGTCAGACTAAAAGAAAAATTTATTCTCTGAAGATCCTCTATCCAAGATAGCCGTTAACAGACATTAAATGTCCTCTATAAAAGTCTTGTCTTCTAGAGGAAAGTCTAATAAACATTCTCAAAAAGAATTTCTTGAAACTTGCTCCAGAATTAAGGAAAAGGGCTGGCAGATCTCTTGAAATAAATGCTGAGATAATTTGAAAAACATTCCAAAGTCTGACTAAATTTGAATCCTTAAAATCGTCGATCTCTCAAGAAAAACGTCGATCTGAGCTCTACGATCGTCGACCTGAGCTCAGAGATTGGAATGAAGATTAGACAGAAAACGTCGACCTAAGCTCGAAGATCGTCGACCGGAGCTCAGCGACCTGAAGAATAAGCTGAAGACAGATCGTCGATCTGAGCTAGAAGATCGTCAACCGGAGTTCGACGATTCAGCAAAGTTGAGCTCAGAGAGCGTCGAACGGAGTTCGACGTTTCGTCGACCTAAGCTCGACGATAATTGTCTTTGCCTCAGCTTTAAGTCTGATTCCTTGAATGGTCCTGGGGGCAGCTTCAAACCTAAATTCTAAGCCCTAAACACATTCTAATGTTGACCTTTTTAACTAGACATCTAGGTCAAACTGGTTTCCTAAGACAAACATAGTGATCCTTGCCCAAATTAGTAATAGGGTGTTCCAACAATCTCCCTCTATTTGGGTTAGGATTACTATTTACAAATCTCAGAAATAAAAACAACAACAACATACTGAAGAGCAATAAACTGAAACAAAAAGAACAGAGCAAGCAACAAGGCAACAGTTATATGGAATATCAGCAAATGTTCAGAATGATTGTATTGTCTGCTTACAGATATTACTTCTTTTCACTTCCTTTCTTAAATAGAATTTCCCTGTTGGGATTAAGAGCTTCCTTCTTTGACCTTCTATCATCCTCTGCACCTAAGGAGGTTTGAGATCTAGCTCTGGGAACCACAGCCTCCGGATGAAATTTCATGTAGTCCACTGGGTCAAAGAATTTTCTTGATGCATACCTTTCTAGTTCTGCTTTTCTCTGATCTGATAAAGTAGTAATATTGGAGAAGTCTTTTCCTTGTTCTCTAGCTTTCTTCAACTGATCTAAAGCAGCAATTTCTTTCATCCTAGCAGTCCATGATAATGGATTGTTCTCTGGATCTTCAAAAGGAACTGTAGGCTCATATCTATTGATAGTTTCTGAAGCAGTAGGAGTTCTAGTATCAACATTTTCTCTGAGTTTATAAGGGAAAGGACCTAGAGTAGAGTCCATGTGCCTTTGTCCTTCCCTTGTATGAAATCTATGTTCTCTTTGATTTCCTCTATACTGCCCCCTTCTGGACTGATAACCCCTTTGGTATTGTCCCCTGGGATGATATCTTTGTGAGGACTGGGAGGAACTTTGCTTTGATGCTGGGGATTGAGAAGCTGAGCCTCCACCTGATCCTGAATCTGGAGGAGGAGGAGGCTGAAACCGAGAACATCCTTTCTCATATCTATCCAATTTCCTTCTTTTCTTCATAGATTTCGATTGATTTTGGAGAACTGCATCCAGGGCTCAGAGATTGGACAATCATGCATAATATAGTATGGAATGTCATTGGCATCTTTGGCTTGAGCAGGGGGGAACCTTCATCATGGCCTTGCTTCTGGCCTTCCTTTTCTTGGCAATAGTACCAGAAGAGTCATCAGATTCAGTGTGAAACTGATCACTTTCTGAACTTTGGGGTCTATCATACAACTCATCAATGCTCTTTATATATTTCTCTTATTGTTTCAGTTGATCAGGAGTTAGAGCAGGAACAGCAGCAGCAGAAATTGGAGCAATAGCAGGAGCAGATTCTTCCAGATATGTAGCAAGTTCTTTAGCAGCAGTATCATCAACAATAGGCAACATTTCAATATCAGAAGATTCAATGGAAGCAGTAGCAGCAGCAATAGAGATGGAACCAATAACATCCACAACCTTGAAAGAATTGACATGATGTAGGCGTACACATTTGGACCGCAATATAATTACGGACGCGCACGACTAGCTCTCTACGAACCAAATTCTACACTCGCACAATCGATCTACGCGGCACCACGTAATTAATGTTATCAATTTTATACTAGCGTACGGGTAGCCACACCGATAGGGATCGAATAAGGGCTATAAACCAATGTTCTTTCCGGCTAAAGGGACCTACACGATCCGATCGAGCGGTGTTGTACCAAAAGAGATCTACCGAATAAAACACGATCCGGAAAAGGTAGATCTCTCCCAACAGAAGAAAAATGAGGGCTCGCCAAACCCCTTTACGAAAATTAGATCAATCAAGAAAAGACACAAAACGATGAAAGTTATCCACGATATTTTCAATGCTATCAAAATTAACGCCAAGAAAATCCACCACACGAATTGATCTAAGGATAGAAAACACGCAACGGTAGAAAAGTTTCGTTACCCAATCAGAATGGATGATTCCGATTTCACTCTACTTGAATCGCTTCTTCAAAGGCTCCGCCGGAGTCACGCCGGTTGGAGAGAAACTCATCCGCCTTCGTCGCGTCACGCCGGAGTTGGAAATTCCCACGAAGAAATCTTCTATTTGGCAATAAATATATATATATGGAAGGAGAGGGCAAATATGGAAGGTTTTGAGGGCTAAATATGGAAGGTGGTGGTCGGTTTTGGCAAGGTGGTGGGTGGCCGAGGTTATGAAGTGGAGGGGGGATGGTGGCCGATCTAGAAGTTGCAAGGAGGAAGGGGCTCGGGTTGCTAGAAGGAGAGGAGGAAGAGGGGGGGGGGGAGAAAGGGTGGCCGGTGGCCAAGAGAGGGGGAGAACCAAGGGAGGCCGAAATTTGCCAAGAGAGGGAGGAGGGAAACTTCTCAAAGTGAGGGTTTTAATTTTTCATTCATTCACTAACTAAAATATGAAACATACATGCCTATATATAGGCTACACCACTCAATCTCCACCTTAGAAAATTAAACCACTCATGATGGCTATTTGCACTCATCATGACATAACAATTACAAAAATAAAGAACATGAAATAAAAATAACAAATGATGGTTATAAGCACCCATCATACATGAAATGAAAATAATTTTGCGACATTAAAATACCAAACATAGAAATGAATTATTAATTAATAATAATTTATTATTAATTATTATTATTAATTAATAATATATGGGTTTGCGTTCTGGACGGCTATTATGCCGATGCTCCGCATGGTCGTCCGCAAGCATGCCATCGCCGTTCTTGAAATGTTGTGGGCCATCGTCTCCATCAATCCTCCCCCGCTCAAAAGTACTCGTCACCGATGAGTTGGTCTTAGAATACCAGTGCAGGAGAGCATCATCCACAAGAGACACGTAGCAGCGAACAACACCACTTGGATAAGAGAGCACTTTAACCTGGAGTATCCTGTCATGCAAAATGTTGGTCCTTGGGACCCTTGGAAAATCATTAGGCAATAAAGGAAGAAAAGTTTCAACATCAATTACCAACGTACCTCCAGTGAAGACCGAAGAAGAGAGCGATCCAAGCACAAACTCACTACCCAAACCATAAGAGAACGAAGTGGAACCAAACGGACAGGCAGATAATTCAAGTGGTGGAGAAACATGCAGCGTTAAATCAGAAACATTAAAAATAGGGGTATTACCCCAATCAGTGGAAAACCTCAAAAGAAATGCGTGTTCTCCTAATATCATTAATGTTCGCAAAAGGTGTAGCTCGCCAACTCGCCAACTTTCTATAGTGCCCGAAAGCAACCGTTCAGGGACGAGACGCACCAAAACAAAATCGCCAATTATACCATAAGACGCCCTTTTATGTAAGCTAGCAAGAAATTGATAAGGATTTGGTGACGTGGACAGCGCTTCACTAAAGTGCTTACATAAATAAAATTCATTGCGAGCATCATCATGCGCAAACGTACTTAGTGCATTCGGTGGTAACGGAATGACATAAGGCGGCACCAACGGAACTAAATCTGGTGGCGCCGAGGAAATCTCATCAGGAGGCACTATAAGCGGCCCTATCCTAAACGTATAATTCGATAAATGATTTTCTTTAAAATTCATGGAGGATAAAATTAGGACAAAGGAAATAGTCGCCACAGAAATAAAATCTAAAACATCCGAGGGTGTGACCAACGATGGACTCGTAGGGTAATAGGCCGTCAAAGGGGACATGTCTAAAGGAGGGGCTAAGTCATTCTCAACGTCGAAACACGGGTTTAACGTCCAAGAAAGATCACCCGGTTGCAAGCCATTAAAGTCATATGAAAATTCAAACAATGGATTCGCCCTTACAGAAAATTCGTCCAACATGTCTACCAATTCATTAGATATATCATGTAAATCAGAATCAGTCGTCGGGACATAGGTCGGCAACAATAATACGTGAGCTGGAGGCACTAACGGGACCTCATCTGGGGGTACTGGCAGAATTAACTCAGGGGGCACTGTAGAACTCCTGAAATCAATCGTACCACACTCATGTCCTAAATGATCAGTACGTCGAATCAACGGGTCAGGGGGACGAGTCGGTAAAATCAAACCCGGGGTCCAATCCAAAAAGTCGTCCAATAATGCAACTTCCTTGCTTACAATTTCTTCTGACACACTATCCAAGTTATTTAATTTAGAATCAATTATGGTCTCAGACAAGGGTAAAATTGAGCCCAACGGAAGCTTTAAATTAGGAACGTCAGATAAAGGTGTTTGCATCAAAGAAATATCGTTCGGGCTCATAGCACTAAAATCATCCAAGCATAACTCGCTCACCAATGGTAAGTCTTCCCAATCAGTCGGAACGTCCAATATATCAGGATAATCAGAACAGTCCTCAAAATATCTCGGTCTAAGAGGAACCAGCTCGAGTCCGAACAGATCATCTCCTGTGTCACTACTAAGTAAACTCTCATCATCAGGTAAAATGCCTACCGACTCAGGTGTAATCTCAGCAGGAGTAACCGTAGGCTCCAAAATGTCATCGACGGGGAGTGGAGATGATTCCTCGGTGGTGGAATCCTCATCCAGGTCACTAGGGTAACCAATCTCCTCATCGTCGCTATCATCATCAGAGATAACAGCCTCGTCCTCAGTGACGGGCACGATCCTAGACAATACCTTAGACTCAACAGGAGAGTCAACAACTAGACTAGATAACTCAGGGGGAGACTCAAAAGGGTCTACAGGCATAATCGGCGGAGATCGCTCAACAATGTATCGTTTGATCTGGGCATTAGGTTTATAGTCAGTCCTAATGGTTGGTATGGAACTAGCGTCATAACGATACTCACTCAAAGGTTTGGCGTTAGTAGTACGGAGATTGGTGGGATCAAATTGATCCGAGAGGAGGCTACGCATCGCCCACCACGTGTGTGTATAATTGCCAACACGATGCTCTTCGTTTATCCAGAATGACTGGGCTCGACCTATTAACCGCTCTCGGGCGAAGTGGACCTTTTGGAGGTCATCCCATTCGCGACAGTCAAAATAAAGTTCTATCTCCTTAAGCCAATTCCTAAAATTTGTAGGGTACCCTAAACCATCATAGGTAAGATTAATGTGGCTTTGCCTAGGGGAAGGCTTAACCAGGGATTTATCATACCAATAGTCTAAATGGGAAACGTGAACGTCATAGGCCATAATCGTAAGAACCGGAGAGAAAACTCGATCCGATACTTGTGTACATGCAAAGAAAAGTAAACTGACCCAAATAAATTATGATTGCCGGAATTGTTCCCGCTTAACCACTAGGGTAATACTTATAGAAAATAGATTTTCTTGCTAAACAAAATATGAAGATTATTAATAAAAAATTATTTGATGTTTTGCTGAAAAATAAGAAATTTAAGCCGCTATTGGCAGACCACAAAATTATATTTTTTTTGTTTTAATTTGGAGAAAAATTTGAAATTTGGAATTTGAAATTTGAAATTGGCAATTTGAAATTTGAAATTTGAAATTTGAAATTTGAATTTTAAATTTTGAAATTTGAAATTTGAATTTCGAAATTTGAAATTTGAAATATGAAATTTGAAATTTTAATTTTGAATTTATTGAAATTCGAAATTTGAAATTTGAAATTTGAAATTTTAATTTTGAATTTTGAAATTTGAAATTTCGAAATTTGAAATTTGAATTTTGAATTTTGAATTTTGAAATTCGAAATTTGAAATTCGAAATTGGAATTTGAAATTTGAAATTTTAATTTTGAATTTTGAAATTCGAAATTTGAAATTTGAAATTTGAATTTTTAAATTTGAATTTTGAAATTCGAAATTTGAAATTCGAAATTGGAAATTTGAATTTTGAATTTTGAATTTTAAAATTTGAAATTTGAAATTGAAATTCAAAATTGGAAATTTGAAATTTGAAATTTGAATTTTAAAATTTGAAATTGTAATTCGAAATTTGAAATTTGAAATTTGAAATTTTAATTTTGAATTTTGAAATTCGAAATTTGAAATTTGAAATTTCGAAATTTTAATTTTGAATTTTGAATTTTGAAATTCGAAATTTGAAATTCGAAATTGGAAATTTTAAATTTGAAATTTGAATTTTAAATTTTGAGAGGGGGAGGAGTGCCAATTAGGAAATTGACGAGAACCTCCCTCTGATACCAAATTGATGTAGGCGTACACATTTGGACCGCAATATAATTACGGACGCGCACGACTAGCTCTCTACGAACCAAATTCTACACTCGCACAATCGATCTACGCGGCACCACGTAATTAATGTTATCAATTTTATACTAGCGTACGGGTAGCCACACCGATAGGGATCGAACAAGGGCTATAAACCAATGTTCTTTCCGGCTAAAGGGACCTACACGATCCGATCGAGCAGTGTTGTACCAAAAGAGATCTACCGAATAAAACACGATCCGAAAAAGGTAGATCTCTCCCAACAAAAGAAAAACGAGGGCTCGCCAAACCCCTTTACGAAAATTAGATCAATCAAGAAAAAGACACAAAACGATGAAAGTTATCCACGATATTTTCAATGCTATCAAAATTAACGCCAAGAAAATCCACCACACGAATTAATCTAAGGATAGAAAACACGCAACGGTAGAAAAGTTTCATTACCCAATTGGAATGGATGATTCCGATTTCACTCTACTTGAATCGCTTCTTCAAAGGCTCCGCCGGAGTCACGCCGGTTGGAGAGAAACTCATCCGCCTTCGTCGCGTCACGCCGGAGTTGGAAATTCCCACGAAGAAATCTTCTATTTGGCAATAAATATATATATATGGAAGGAGAGGGCAAATATGGAAGGTTTTGAGGGCTAAATATGGAAGGTGGTGGTAGGTTTTGGCAAGGTGGTGGGTGGCCGAGGTTATGAAGTGGAGGGGGGATGGTGGCCGATCTAGAAGTTGCAAGGAGGAAGGGGCTCGGGTTGCTAGAAGGAGAGGAGGAAGAGGGGGGGGGGAGAAAGGGTGGCCGGCGGCCAAGAGAGGGGGAGAACCAAGGGAGGCCGAAATTTGCCAAGAGAGGGAGGAGGGAAACTTCTCAAAGTGAGGGTTTTAATTTTTCATTCATTCACTAACTAAAATATGAAACATACATGCCTATATATAGGCTACACCACTCAATCTCCACCTTAGAAAATTAAACCACTCATGATGGCTATTTGCACTCATCATGACATAACAATTACAAAAATAAAGAAATAAAAATAACAAATGATGGTTATAAGCACCCATCATACATGAAATAAAAATAACTTTGCGACATAAAAATACCAAACATAGAAATGACTTATTAATTAATAATAATTTATTATTAATTATTATTATTAATTAATAATATATGGGTTTGTGTTCTGGACGGCTATTATGCCGATGCTCCGCATGGTCGTCCGCAAGCATGCCATCGCCGTTCTTGAAATGTTGTGGGCCATCGTCTCCATCAATCTGAAACGAGGCCTGAACGTGTACGCTCATACGAAGATGATGACGGCAATCAATTATATGGCGTGGAGAGATAGTCGTGCCATACAAGACCTAACCATCGTCAATTCTTTCAAGATTGTATGGGCACCTAGTTTGGAACCAATAACCTAGTTATTGACCTAACCATCTATGGCGTGGAGAGTAACCTTATTATTATTATTATTATTTGTTTTTTTTGTTTTAATTGGGTTTCGACACCGTAACGGCTAAGGGGTTCACACACTCGCTTAATTATAATTAGTATTGCGCTCACACGAAGAATAAACACAGCCACTACGCAAGTTGCCACAATTAATTTAATAGAATTCGGGGGGTTCGCTAGGCCCCTTAAGATAATATCAAGGCTATAGGCCAAGATCCTCTCAAGCGAAATGAACCCACACGGTTCGGTCGAGCGTACGTTGTACCAAAAGAGACACCACCGAAAATAAGGATTCGAATAACGGGTGGTTCTCTCCCAACGAAAATAAAATGAGGGCCGCCACGCCTCACGAATTCAAAAGGGAATCAATAAAAATAACAATAATTTAATAGATATTATCCATGAAAATTCTACCAATCACAAATCACACGATATGCTAAATGCCCAAAGAAAAGATCTAAGAGAGAAACACACAAGAGTGGAGACGTTCGTTACCCAACCGGAATGGATGATTCCGATTTAACTCTCTTTGGATCACTCCGTTCCGGATCCACCGAAAGCGTGCCGGTTGGAGGGAAACTCCAAGTTCTTCGTTGCCTTCCGACGCCGTTGAAGTTTCACAAGATTCACCTCATGCTTTGGCCGATTCTTCTCTTGGATTAGAAGATGGGGCTGATTTGGATCTCACCAAAGGAATCGGTTTTTGGTAAGGATAGGGTTATGGATGGTGTTGGGATGAGGATGGGGAGGCAGTTAGGGGTAACCCTTGAGTAGAGAAAGGTGATAGAGGGAAGGGAGGAGGAGAGGAGAGGGCCGAAGCCTTGGAAGGGGAGGAGGGAGGCCGGCGGCCAAAGAGGGAAAGAGAAAGGTAGGGGCGGCCAAGAGGAAGAGGGAAGAGGAGGAGGTAATTCCAAAATCTGAAATTGGGCTTTTAAATTTTCATTCAATCTACTCAAAATCCAATACAACATAGCCTTATATAGGCTTTACAAAGACAAGGGTTATAAGGACCCCAAATGTGGCTAAACAAAGGCCAAAATGAAATGACAAATAATTAAAACTTTGGCTAAACATAGGCCAATTAAAAACATAATTATAAAATCTGAAATAATAATTTAAATGACGCGGCGATGGCGGTGGATGTCACGGCAAAGTTCCAACATTAAAATGACGCGGCGATGACGGTGGATGTCGCGGTAAAGTTTCAAAATTCCGACTTGCGGCACGGTCATAAAGATCTTCAAGCTCCATATGACGACGAACAACGGCACCAACAAGTAAATCATCATCTCAAGGCGGCGAGGGAACATCAAGTGTGAGCCGCCACCAACATCAACCGGGTCACCATAGTCATCCGGAAGGGGATCTTCTGCAGCAACATGACGCGGATCTATGACATGTACCGGGTCACCATAATCATCTGGAAGGGGATCTTCTTCGGCAACATGACGTGGATCTTTGACATGTACCGGATCACCAACATTGTTCGGTGGGGGATGCTCCAAATCAACATGTCGGGGGATGGCGGCGCCATCAATCCTCCCCCTCTCAAAAATACTCATCACTGATGAGTAGTCCCGGGTATAATCGTTGAGGAAGAGGAACCTGCAAAGCAAAAGGTGGTCTTGGGGGGACCTCATAGACGCATTAGATAAATAAGAACAAAGTATTTCCACAACGTCAACCAACATACCTCCGATGGAAACCGGAGAAGAGAACGATCCAAACAAACTATCACCACCCAACCCAATAGAAAGCATAGTGGAATATGTAAACTGAGAGATAGACTTTTCAAGGGGCATAGAAACATGACGCGTAAAGTATGAAAAGTAGAAAATAGGAGAGATGCCCCAATCAATGGAAAATTCTACAAGAAATGTCATGCTACTAAATTTCCATAAGATTCGCAAATAATGGACTGGCCGGTTCATAAATATTTCTGAGGTGCCCGGAGGCATCCGTTCAGGGACGAGACAAACCAAAACCAAATCACTTATATAACGGTAGGATACTCTCCGATTCCAACAAACAATCTTAGAACTGTGTGGGGAGAACCCATGTGCAACGTGACTTGCTTTAACAGTGGGCAGTAACGGGACCAAGTCAGGTGGCACGGGTGCTAATAAAGCAGTGGTGAAATCAACGCCATACAACGTCGTAGTTTTAGATTTAAACTTAAATTTAAATTTTAAAACATCATGAATAAAAGCTAACGGAAAACACTCATCACTATATATAGGACGGGGCGCTCCCGGAATTGACATTACGTGCGGGCAACACAACTTAACATTCGCAACTACGTTCACTAGCGTGTGCGTGCACGGGTCATCAAAAGGCGGGGGATAAATGCGTGCGACCGAGCTTGGCAAATAAGTTTGTCGAGGGGACATCACGTCATAAGGCACCATCGCCAAGGTACCACTAGTAATCCAATTCGTAACCTCAAAACACGGATTTGACTTCCAATAAAGATCATCCGGTCGCAACCCAATAAAGTCGTAAGAAAGTTCAAACAGTGGATTCGCTCTTACGGAAAAATCATCCGACATGTCTTCTAAATCATGTGGGTAATCATGTATTTCAGATTCAGTGATCGGATCATAGATCGGCAACGCTACAACGAGATCAGGCATTATAAACGGTAGAGAGTTAAAATCACATTCAAGTTTAGGTAAAGGAGTTAGCATTAGGGGATGCTCATCCGGTTCCACTTCAATATCGTATTCCAAAAGTTTAACTCCTTTACTAGAACAATCTTCCAACACATCAGTCCGGACATCAGTTACAGTGAAAATCTCAGAAACGGGCACTTCGATACGTCTCGGACTAGAAATAGCAAGCTCATGTCCTAACAGATCGTCAAATGAATCACGACTGGGTAATCTCTCAGCAGACTGTAACTCTTCTGACTCAGCTAGAATATTAATCGACTTAGGATCATCAAAAGGCTCCAAAACAGTCAAAGGGGATGGCTCCAAAATTTCGTCGAAAAGGAGTGGAGAGGGTTCCTCAAATGAGAAATCCTCATCCAAGTCACTCGGGTAACCAATCTCCTCATCGTCGCTCCCCCTTCAAGGCCGCCGGCCATCCTCAATCTCCACCGTAAAACCAGCCCCCTCTCCCACCGCCGGCTCCTCCTAGGTGTGGCCCCCCATAGAGACAAAGGTTCACCACCTTTTCTCTCTCCATCCGCCGTGACTCTGGTGGAACCGTTGCGAGGCAATCAACTTTTCTCATAGATCAACTTCTAGATCTATCTCCGAGCGGGGTAACGAAATTTCTAAAAACTTTGAGATTTATTTTCCCTCTAGATAATTTATGTGGTGGAAAACGTTAGCGTGCAATCTTGATAGCTTTGGAATCATCGTGGTTTTCTTGAACGAATTTTGCGTCTATCTTGATTTGTTTAAATTCGAGAAGGCTTGGCAGGCCTCGTTTCTTTTTGTTGGGAGAGATCTACCATTTCTTGCGACACGCCCATTTTATGGTATACCTAGTTTGGTGCGGGCCTCCTTTCTTTTTTGAGGGGGATTGATGGCGGCAACCCCCAATGTGTTAAAGTTGAAGATGATGACGGTGACGGCGACGGCGTTATCCTACATGTTGAAGATGATGACGGCAACGGCGACGGCGATGGCGTTCTCCTACATGTTGAAGATGATGACGGCGACAGCGACGACGTTCTCCTACATGATGAAGATGAAGACTACATGATGTGGAGCTATATGAGATGAAGGCTTTTAAACATTATTTAGTTTATTTCTATTCTCATTTTTATTTTCATCATGTAATATTTAAAACATTTAGTATTGTTTTTATTTTCTTTATGTGGGCTGCATATAACCAAGGTATGTTGTAAAGCCTATATATAGGCATGGACTTTCATGGTTTTATTTAGAGAATGAAAAATTGAAAACCAAAATTCAAAATTTGAATTTTCCCCCTCCTCTCTCTTCCCCTCTTGGAAACTTCGTTTCCTCCTCCTCCTCTCCTCTCCTCCTCTCCAAAATTTCGGCCTCCCCTTTCTTTCCCTCCTCTCCACCTCCTCCTCCTCCTTTCTAATATTCGTCCAAAGTCTTCCCCCTCACCCAAAAAAACGATCAACCCCCTCCATCAAGAGCCCCCAAATCAGCCCTTTTCTATAGTGAAATCGAACAAGATCAAGGTGTTTTCTCCCTTTGTGGTTTTCCTCCATCCCGGCGTGAAGCAAAGGAAGCGGACAAGTTTTTCTTCGGTCGGCGAAACTCCGGCGGAGTCGTGGAAGAACGATCCTTGAAAGTGAATCGGAATCATCTATTCCGGTTGGGTAACGAGATCTTCTACCTCTGGTGTGATTCTTATTTTTTTAGATTTTCATTTGGTGGAATACCTTTGTGTTACTTTGGAATCGTTTTTTCGTTCGTGGTTTATCTTTCCGATTGCATGTGTTATTCTTTCTAGTTGTTTAATTTTCCGAGAGGTTTGGCGAGCCTCGCTTTCGTTTTGTTGGGAGAGATCTACCATTTCCGAACCGAACTTTTCGGTAGATCTCTTTTGGTACAACCATCGCTCGTTCGGACCGGGTGAGTCCTTTTAGCTTGAGAGAACGACAACCTATAGTCGTTTGTTCGATCTTAAAACGGCGTGGCTACCGTACGTTAGTAATAGTTGATAACGTTGTTCGTGAGTGTGCTGTGTTTAATTATTGTGTGAGCGTAATAGTGGAAATAGAGAGGCGTACGTGTAATCCCCTTAGTCGTTATAGTGACAAACATAGTGGCCTACATCAATTTGGTATCAGAGGGAGGTTTTGTCAATTTCTTAATTGACACCATCCTATTTAATTTTAGTAGGCCGACACGCACGCGCACAAAATTTTTCAAACAATAAAAAAAGCAAAAAAATATTTTTTTGTGGTCTGCCAATAGCAGCCTAAGTTTTTATTTTTTTAGCAAAAATTAAGAAAAAAAAATTAATTAATAATCTCCATATTTTTGCCAGCAAGAATATCAAAATATATATATATTATTTTGAAATTTTAGCGGGAACAAATCTATCTTTGAAAATTAATCAGGATCAGACTATATTTCTTTGTATTTGTGCACTTACTCCGCGTAGTCTATCACCATTTTCCCGCTGAAAATTAAAACAAAAATGGCCTACGATGTTCACGTTTCCCGAATGAAATCTTTAGGTTCTGTCATGAACGTTAGAAAGCCTTTCCATTGTCCGGATTGGAAGAGATTAATGGGTTGATTGGCCACCTAAAGGCTAATCAGGTTGTACCGCACTCATCTAGGCATGTTAGAGTTCCAGCTCCGACCTATGATGGGCTAGGTGGAACTCAAGAGTTTTTAAGCTGGGTAAAGGCTATGGAGCGCTATTTTGAGAGATATCAGATAGTGGACCCCCAGAGGATCCCCGTCGCGAGACATCAATTATTTAGTCGAGCCCAGACCTTCTGGCTCAATGAGGAGAGACGTTTTGGGACATCCCTCGAAGATTCACCTGTAGGTTGGAATATTATGAAGAATTTATTAACGGATGAGTATTACCCTCCCCACTGTCGTTCTCAGTCATCTAAAAATGTAAGTGAAACGCCACCTATGATTATGCCTACACCGTACCGATATGACACCCCGTACTCCCGTGCTAGGACGTCACATAAGTTTACTTCTCCCCGCCAGGGCACTAGACCCCAACTTGATTATGAGAGTGTTCCTATCCTTGTGGGTAGTCAGGCGATCAAGACACGTGAGACTAGTGAAACGACTGGGTTTGGCACTATCGATCATTCTATTCTGACTACGCCCGTAGTCTCCTTAGAGTCGCCCCCTGAGCTGTCAAATCTATTTATTGACTCCCCTAATGAGTCTGAGGCTGATTCTACGATTGCGCCCATCATCGAGGATGAGGTTATTATCACTGACGAGTGTAGCGACATTGAGGAGATTGGTTACCCTAGTGACCTTGATGAGGATTTCTCTTATGAGGAATCATCTCCACTCCCCTTCGACGACATTTCGGAGCCATCCATCTTGATCGTAGTGGAGTCTTTTGATGACCCTAATTCGATTGACAATCTGGCTGAATCGGAAGAGTTATCTTATGCTAAGAGCTTACACAGTCGTGAGTTAGATGATGTTTGGGATGATGATAGTTTGACCTGTGAGAGTATTACTTTGCCCATTACTAGCCACACTAGCGTGGTGACTGATCACCCTAGTGTTGAGAGCCCTCTCCAAAATACAAGCCTCGACATGTTAGAGTCTACGATTACACCTAATGAGAATATCTCTGATTTTTCTGAGGATCTTGTAAGTGAGGATGTTCTAGTTGATTTCTCTAATCACGAATTAATGGATGCCCCAACTGATTTGGAAGACTTACTATATGATCAACATTTATTGTTGGAAGAACTTTCGGATGAGTTGGTAGAGTCCTCCTGTGAGGAGTGTTATTCAGATAGTGAGTTGGGTGATGATGAGCCAGATGAGTTTATCGTGAGGGAAAATCTTTTGTTTGATTTTTCGGTAGAGTTTGATGGTTTGCACCCGGAGGATTTTACTTGGACGATAAATCCATATTTTGACACTGGGTATGACGTAGCCCCTCCTCCGGAATCTATCGATGCGCCCATTCCTGAGATTTCTACTGCTACTGATGTCACAATTTATGAGTTGGAAGAATTTCCAAGTGAGAGAGTTATACTTTTGAAGGTCGTTATTGAGGTAGACCCGGATAAGCGTCCCCTTATGCTAACTCCGTGGCGTGAATTTAAATACAATCTTAACTCTTTCTCGTTGTTAGTGCTACCGATAATCCCTCCTGATATGTTGACCCGACCAGCGGATCCTTTGGGTTGTGCGTTTAATTTGCCTGATTTGAGTCAATTAGTTTTACCATCCATGCTGGACCCTCCTTGGGACATGTCGCGTCGTGTGTTATTAGATATTGTGTTGGGTCATGATGACAGTCTCGTTAATTCTGTACCCTCTCAATTTTCTAAGATTCACCAAATCTCTGAGAGCACGTTAATGACGTGGCCATCTTTTGTGCCATCGGACTGCATGCAGTTAGTACCACCTGATTTCATTCTACTAGTGCCTCCTGATGTAGTTCCGCTAGTGCCACCCTATTACTTTCCATTTGCACCACCATATTTATTTCCGTTTGTGCCACCTTATGTAGTTCCGTTACTGCCATTTTCTACGACAAGTCAACATGCACTAGTATTTGCCTCTTTTGTTCTTAATTTACATAAGCACGGTAAGGAAGCGTTAGTCACACACATGTCTTCTTATCAATATATCGCTAACTTACATAAGAGGGTGTCTCCTTATAAGGTTTTTGGTTTACTCTTGGTGCGTCTCATCCGAGAACGGATGCCTTCGGGAACTATAGAAACGTTGGCGATTTGGCGAGTTAGAACTTTTCGGATTTTTAATCAATTAGGAGAAACAACATATCTGTTGAAGTTAACCACTGAATGGGGTAATTTCCCTAGTTTAAATGTTTCCAATTTCACGCATTGTGTTTTTCCACCTTTTGAAATATCTAACTCTACATTTGGTGCCACTATATTTTCATTTGGGTTGGGGGGTGAGCTTGTTCTTGGATCGTCCTCTCCATCGGTCTCCAACGGAGGTACGTTGACCGTTGATGAAGAAATTTTTCCTCTTTATTTTCCTAATGCTTTTCCCAATTTCCCCAGGACAATCTTTTTGCTAGACAGGTTCATATTTGATTTTTTGCTCTCCTCTCCAAGCGGTGGTATTCAGCGTTATATGATACGATGGTGTGCTCGCCCGGTCTCCGGTGACCCTTGGATTTCGGACTCGGCGATGGTTCTTTTGGATGATGTTCTTCGGCGCCAGCACCTCCATGCCAACTCATCGGTGATGAGTTATTTTGAGCGGGGGAGGATTGATGGCAGCAACCCCCAACGTGTTAAAGTTGAAGATGATGACGGTGACGGCGACGGCGTTATCCTACATGTTGAAGATGATGACGGCAACGGCGACGGCGATGGCGTTCTCCTACATGTTGAAGATGATGACGGCGACGACGACGACGTTCTCCTACATGATGAAGATGAAGACTACATGATGTGGAGCTATATGAGATGAAGTCTTTTAAATATTATTTAGTTTATTTCTATTCTCATTTTTATTTTCATCATGTAATATTTAAAACATTTAGTATTGTTTTTATTTTCTTTATGTGGGCTGCATATAACCAAGGTATGTTGTAAAGCCTATATATAGGCATGGACTTTCATGGTTTTATTTAGAGAATGAAAAATTGAAAACCAAAATTCAAAATTTGAATTTTCCCCCTCCTCTCTCTTCCCCTCTTGGAAACTTCGTTTCCTCCTCCTCCTCTCCAAAATTTCGGCCTCCCCCTTTCTTTCCCTCCTCTCCACCTCCTCCTCCTCCTTTCTAATATTCGTCCAAAGTCTTCCCCCTAACCCAAAAAAACCGATCAACCCCCTCCATCAAGAGCCCCCAAATCAGCCCTTTTTAATAGTGAAATCGAACAAGATCAAGGTGTTTTCTCCCATTGTGGTTTTCCTCCATCCCGGCGTGAAGCAAAGGAAGCGGACAAGTTTTTCTCCGGTCGGCGAAACTCCGGCGGAGTCGTGGAAGAACGATCCTTGAAAGTGAACCGGAATCATCTATTCCGGTTGGGTAACGAGATCTTCTACCTCTGGTGTGATTCTTATTTTTTTAGATTTTCATTTGGTGGAATACCTTTGTGTTACTTTGGAATCGTTTTTTCGTTCGTGGTTTATCTTTCCGATTGCATGTGTTATTCTTTCTAGTTGTTTAATTTTCCGAGAGGTTTGGCGAGCCTCGCTTTCGTTTTGTTGGGAGAGATCTACCATTTCCGAACCGAACTTTTCGGTAGATCTCTTTTGGTACAACCATCGCTCGTTCGGACCGGGTGAGTCCTTTTAGCTTGAGAGAACGACGACCTATAGTCGTTTGTTCGATCTTAAAACGGCGTGGCTACCGTACGTTAGTAATAGTTGATAACGTTGTTCGTGAGTGTGCTGCGTTTAATTATTGTGTGAGCGTAATAGTGGAAATAGAGAGGCGTACGTGTAATCCCCTTAGCCGTTATAGTGACAAACATAGTGGCCTATATCAATTTGGTATCAGAGGGAGGTTCTCCTCAATTTCCTAATTGGCACTCCTCCCCTTCTCAAAATTTAAAAATTCAAATTTCAAATTTCAAATTTCGAAATTTCAAATTTCAAATTTCAAATTTCAATATTCAAAATTCAAAATTCAAAATTCAAAATTCGAATTTCAAATTTCAAAATTAAAATTTCAAATTTCAAATTTCAAATTTCAAATTTCGAATTTCAATTTCAAATTTCAAAATTTAAATTTCAAATTTCAAATTTCAAATTTCCAATTTCAAATTTCAAATTTCGAATTTCAATTTCAAATTTCAAAATTTAAAATTCAAATTTAAAATTTCAAATTTCCAATTTCAAATTTCAAATTTCAAAATTCAAAATTTCAAATTTCAAATTCCAAATTTCAAATTTTTCTCCAAATTAAAACAAAAAAAAAATAATTCTGTGGTGTGCCAATAGCCGGCTAAATTTTATTTTCCACAATAAAAAAATCAGAAAAAAATTAATTAATAATCTTCATATTTTTGCCAGCAAGAATATCAAAAAAAAATATAATATTTTGAAATATTAGCGGGATCAAATCTATCTTTGAAAATTAATTAGGATCAGACTATATTTCTTTGTATTTGTGCACTTACTCCGCGTAGCCAATCCTCATTTTCCCGCTGAAAATTAAAACAAAAAATGGCCTACGATGTTCACGTTTCCCGAATGAAATCTTTAGGTTCCGTCATGAACGTTAGAAAGCCTTTCCATTGCCCGGTAGTGGAAGAGATTAAGGGGTTGATTGGCCAACTAAAGGCTAATCAAGTTGTTCCGCGCACCTCTAGGCGTGTTAGGATTCCTGCTCCGACATATGATGGGCTAGGTGGACCGCGAGTGTTTCTATGTTGGGTGAACGACATGGAGCATTATTTTGAGCAATATAGTATTGTGGATCCCCACAGGATTCCCGTTGCGAGACTGCAATTATTTGGTCGAGCCCTTACTTTCTGGCTCAATGAGAAAAGACGTTTAGGAATGCCCCCCGTCGACCCACGTATAGGTTGGCAGATTATGAAGAATTTATTAACGGATGAGTATTACCCTCCATACTGCCGCTCTCCGTCGTTTGATTATTTGAGTGAGTCGCCGCCTAAGATTTTGCCTACATCGAACCAGCATGTTCCCTCGTACTCCCGTATGAGGACGTCTCATGATTTTATTTCTCCCCGCCTGGGCACTAGACCCTTTCCTGTTTATGAGAGTGTTCCTATCAGCGTGATTGAATCTGAGCTTGCGATTACGAGTACGCCCGTCACTGAGGACGATGCTGTTAATGTTGACAACATGAGTGACGATGAGGAGATTGGTTATCCGAGTGACTTGGATGAGGATTTCTCATTTGAGGAACCCTCTCCACTCCCTTTCGACGACATTTTGGAGCCATCCCCTTTGACTGTTGTGGAGCCTTTTGATGATCCTAAGTCGATTGATATTCTAGCTGAGTCAGAAGAGTTACAGTCTGCTGAGAGCTTACCCAGTCGTGATTCCTTTGACGATCTGTTAGGACATGAGCTTGCTATTTCCAGTCCGAGACGTATGGAAGTGCCAGTTTCTGAGATTTTCACTGTAACTGATGTCAGGACTGATGTGTTGGAAGATTGTTCTAGTAAAGGAGTTAAACTTTTGGAATATGATATTGAAGTGGAACCGGATGAGCATCCCCTAAAGCTAACTCCTTTACCTAAACTTGAATGTGATTTTAACTCTCTACCGTTTGTAACGCCTGATCTCGTTGTAGTGTTGCCGATCTATGATCCGATCACTGAATCTGAAATACATGATTACCCACATGATTTAGAAGACACGTCGGATGATTTTTCCGTAAGAGCGAATCCACTGTTTGAATTTTCTTACGACTTTATTGGGTTGCGACCGGATGATCTTTATTGGAAGTCAAATCCGTGTTTTGAGGTTTCGAATTGGATTACTAGTGGTACCTTGGCGATGATGCCTTATGATGTGATGTCCCTTCGACAAACTTATTTGCCAAGCCCGGTCGCACGCATTTATCCCCCGCCTTTTGATGACCCGTGCACGCACACGCTAGTAAACGTAGTTGCGATTGTTAAGTTGTGTTTCCCGCACGTCATGTCAAATCCGGGAGCGCCCCGTTCTATATATAGTGATGAGTGTTTTCCGTTAGCTTTTATTCATGACGTTTTAAAATTTAAATTTAAGTTTAAATCTAAAACTACGACGTTGTATGGCATTGATTTCACCACTGCTTTTATTCATGATGTTTTAAAATTTAAATTTAAGTTTAAATCTAAAACTACGACGTTGTATGGCGTTGATTTCACCACTGCTTTTAAATAATTTGGAAAATTATGGGCACCAAACTAGGTCTTATATTATTATGCTTGGATGATTTTAGGGCCCATCAATCCTCCCCCGCTCAAAAGTACTCATCACCGATGAGTTGGTCTGAAAGTACCTGTGCAGGAGAGCATCATCCCAGAGAAACATGTAGCGGCAAACAACACCACTTGGAGAAGAGAGCACTCCAACCTGGAGTATCCTGTCATGCAAAAAGATGGTCCTAGAGAACCTCGGAAAAGCATTAGGCAATAAAGGATAACAAATTTTTACATCAACAACCAACGTACCTCCAGTGAAGACCGATGAAGAGAGCGATCCAGGCACAAACTCACTACCCAAACCATAAGAAAACAAAGTGGAACCAAACGGACAGGCAGATAATTCAAGTGGTGGAGAAACATGCAGCGTTAAATCAGAAACATTAAAAATAGGGGTATTACCCCAATCAGTGGAAAACCTCAAAAGAAATGCGTGTTCTCCTAATTTCATTAATGTCCGCAAAAGGTGCAGCTCACCAACTCATCCAATTTCTATAGTGCCCGAAGGCAACCGTTCAGGGACGAGACGCACCAAGTCAAAATCGCAAATTATACCGTAAGACGCTCTTTTTTTTAAGCTAGCAAGAATTTGAATAGATTGTTGTAACGTGGTTGGCGCTTCACTAAAGTGCTTACGTAAATAAAATTCATTGCGAGCATCATCATGCGCAAACGTACTTAGTGCATTCGGTGGTAACGGAACGACATAAGGCGGCACCAATGGAACTAAATCTGGTGGCGCCGAGGGAATCTCATCAGGAGTCACTATAAGCGGCCCTATTCTAAACATATAATTCGATAAATGATTTTCTTTAAAATTCATGGAGGATAAAATTAGGATAAAGGAAATAGTCGCCACAGAAATAAAATCTAAAACATCCGAGGGTGTGACCAACGATGGACTCGTGGGGTAATAGGTCGTCAAAGGGGACATGTCCAAAGGAGGAGCTAAGTCATTCTCAACATCGAAACACGGGTTTAACGTCCAAGAAAGATCACCCGGTTGTAAGCCATTAAAGTCATATGAAAATTCAAACAATGGATTTGCCCTTACAGAAAATTCGTCCGACATGTCTACCAATTCATTAGATATATCATGTAATTCAGAATCAGTGGTCGGGTCATTGGTCGGCAACAATAATACGAGATCTGGAGGCACTAACGGGACCTCATTTGGGGGTACTGGCAGAATGAACTCAGAGGGCACCGTAGAACTCCTGAAATCAATCGTACTACACTCATGTCTTAAATGATCAATACGTCGAGTCAAAGGGTCAGGGGGACGAGTCGGTAAAATCAAACCCGGGGTACAGTCCAAAAAGTCATCCAATAATACAACTTCCTTGCTTACAATTTCTTCTGACACACTATCCAAGTTATTTAATTTAGAATCAATTATGGTCTCAAACAAGGGTAAAATTGAGCCCGACGGAAGCTTTAAATCAGGAACGTCAGATAAAGGTGTTTGCATCAAAGAAATATCGTTCGGGCTCATAGCCCTAAAATCATCCAAGCATAACTCATTCACCAACGGTAAGTCTTCCCAATCAGTCGGAACGTCCAATATATCAGGATCATCAGAACAGTCCTCAAAATATCTCGGTCTAAGAGGAACCAGCTCAAGTCCGAACAGATCATCTCCTAAGTCACTACTAAGTAAACTCTCATCATCAGGTAAAATGCCTACCGACTCAGGTGTAATCTCAGCAGGAGTAACCGTAGGCTCAAAAATGTCATCGACGGGGAGTGGAGATGATTCCTCAGTGGTGGAATCCTCATCCAGGTCACTAGGGTAACCAATATCCTCATCGTCGCTATAATCGCCAGGGATAACAACCTCGTCCTCAGTGACAGACACCATCCTAGGCCTTTCCTTTGACTCATCAGAGGAGTCAATAACTTGAGCAGGCAACACACGGGAAGACTCAAAAGGTTCTATGGGCGTAATCATGGGAGGGCACTCAATAGAACCAAGATTGGATACGCCACTAGACTCAAAGGTAATAATCTTCTGACGTGGGTGAACCTTTCTCTTAGGAGGTTGGTGCTTCTCAATCTCCAAAGCCGTACTAAAGGTGAGGTCTAGGTCGTTGTGATAATAATGTAGTAATTTACCCTGGATGTATGGGTCTAACCCCCTATGAAACCTAGAAAGGGTGACCTCAGGCAACTCTTTCACACCGCTCCTAACTGTCACGTCCTTAAAGAATTTCATATAATCTGAGACCGACTTATTCCCTTGTTGAATGGGAGCCAAATCTTCAGTTATGTGTCGTTTGATCTGGGCATTTGGTTTATAGTCAGTCCTACAGGTTGGTATGGAACTAGTGCCATAACGATACTCACTCACAGGCTTGGTGTTGGTAGTACGGAGATAGGCGGGATCAAATTGATCTGATAGGAGGCTACGCATCGCCTGCCAATTATGTTGATAACCATCAACACGACGCTCTTCGTTCATCCAAAATAACTGGGCCTGACCTATTAACCGCTCTCGGGTAAAGTGAATCTTTTGGGGGTCATCCCATCCGTAACACTTAAAATGAAGTTCTATACCCTTAAGCCAATCCCTAAAAATTTTAGGACACCCTAAACCGTCATACGTGGGGGTCCTACTAAATGTGGGAGGATAAGTGTGGGAATGAGTAGCAGGTACGTCATAAGCCATCTTAGCGCGAACCGGGGAGAAAAATTCACCCGGACTTAGTGCATGTGCAAGGAAAGGGTACCAGGACAACTTAACTCTAACGAAGATGAAATTGTTCCCGCCTAACCACTAGGGTCTTAAATATGATAAAATAGGGTTTTTGCTGGAAAAATATGAGGATCATTAAAAATTTTTGCTGGATTTTTTTTACTGAGAAAAGAAAAATCTAGGCCGCTATTGGCACACCAAATACTAAATTTTTAAAATAATTAATAAAAATAATTACTGATGATTTTTTTTTTATTTTTTTTGTTTTCTTACTAATAATTAGATGGAGAAATTCCAGAAAATTTAAACTATAGATTTGCAGAAAAATAAACATTTTTAGGCCGCTATTTGCAGACCACTAATTTTTTTTTTTTTGTAATTTGGAGAAAAATTTGAAATTTTGAAATTTGAAATTGGAAATTTGAAATTGGAATTTGAAATTTGAAATTTGAAATTTGAAATTTTGAAATTTGAAATTTGATTTTTGAATTTTGAAATTTGAAATTTGAAATTTGAAATTGTATGGTGGAGATTAGTGGTGAGGTTGAGATGACTGGGGCAGAGATAGCTGAAAGAGGAGAAGAAGCAGATAAATCTTCTGCTGGGGCAGAGACCTGAGGAGGAGTGTCTGAGGCAGTCCTTGTGCCTGAAGCAGGTGTTGCTGTAGCAGCCCTGTTGGGGTTTATGATCTGCCTATCCCACCTGCTGAAGAGGGCACATGTAAGTCTTTTGGATGCATTGATGTACATCCCACTTGAAGTCAGCAGATCAGGGCACATGGAGTGCAGGTAAACCCCTAAGATCCTCCCAAAGCTTACACAACTTTTGCTAAGTTTATTCTTGATCAAATTAAAGAAGATGGAGCCCCAATCCAGATGTTTTTTATCAACCAATGCTCCCATTAGACAGAACTGGTATCTTGAAATTGTATCATGGGCGGAGTGCTTTGCCAGGAGCACTTTTCCAACAACATTGGCCAAGAATTGAAATTCAATAGATAAATTCTTTTTCAGCAATTTATTAGGGTTCACAGCAGAGTGACCCATTCTATCTAGCATTGAATCAAACTCTTCTCCAGACAAATCAATAGAATCATTTCCAGTACTGAGGTTGAAAACGTTTGCTAGTAGAGCGGGGGACAAGGGTACCTGAGTCCCTTTGATCGAGCCGACTATAGAATTCTCATACTCATTTGTGGCAGAAAAACACCATTCTTTTATTTCGTCTGCTCCGAGCTTCACTCTGGTGGACATAATCTGAACTAACCGTTGTTCTTGTAAAAGATTTAAGATGTCTTTGAATCTCTGGTCGCTTCCATCGAAAGAATTCATGTTGATGTCGAAGCCTGTATTAAATTTCATTTTTGAAAGAGCAGCAACTGACGCAGCCATCTGTATCTGCAAAGATTGAGCAAACACGACCAAGTGTAGAACGTTTGGAGGGAAAGAGTTGCAGAGAGTATGAAAGCGTAAACGACGAGCGGCGGCCGAAAAATGATTTTATATTAGGGTTCGACGCGAAAAAGGAAGGATCGTCGATCTCCGTTCGACGATCAGGACTCCTGATGGAAGCTGAAAGGTCTTCAATATCGTAGATCTCAGTTCGACGATCTAGGGAGAACGTCGAGCTCAGTTCAATGATCTAAGGCCTGAAAGAGATAGTATACAACTATCTGACACGCTCTGAACTCAGGTCGACGTTTTGGGAAAATGTCGATCTCCGTTCGACGTTTCTTGGGAAAACGTCGATCTCCGTTCGACGCTTTCTGGGGAAAACGTCGAGCGTAGTTCAGAGTCAGAAAACTATCCTACAGACACAAAAATGATGAGTTTTTAGCCTAATCTTGGTCTGTTTTTAGCTTTTGAAAATCTTATAATTTATTTTAGGCTTCCTCCATCTAACATGCCTAACTGATTGAGGAAGAAGTTGTGTTTCTTTTTATCCAAGAGCTTGGTGAAAATATCTCCCCTTTGCAAATCAGTTGGGATATATTGAAGTTCAATTTTATTTTTCTCAACATTATCCCTTAGAAAATGATGCCTAATTTTTATGTGTTTTGTCCTACTATGGAGGACTGGATTTTGTGCAATGGAAATAGCAATGGTGTTATCACAAAATATTTTAGACTTCTCTAAGTTGTAACCATAGTCTAGGAGTTGGTTTTGTATCCACAATATTTGTGAACAACAACTGCCTGCAGCCATATATTCAGCTTCAGCAGTTGAGGTTGACACAGATGTTTGTTTCTTACAATACCATGAGACAAGTCTATCACCAAGAAACTGACAAGTTCCACTGGTGCTTTTCCTGTCTATTCTGCAACCAGCATAATCAGCATTTGAAAATCCAGTTAACTCAAATGCTGAATCTT
Organism: Platanthera zijinensis; assembly: GCA_039513925.1. NCBI lineage: Eukaryota > Viridiplantae > Streptophyta > Magnoliopsida > Asparagales > Orchidaceae > Platanthera > Platanthera zijinensis. The sequence continues at coordinate 108,171,852 of CM077089.1, forward strand.
TTGGATACCAGAGACCTAGATTTGGACAGCTTTTAACATACCTAAGAATCCTCTTTACTAAAGTTAAGTGTGACTCTCTAGGGCTAACTTGAAATCTAGCATATATACATGTAGCAAACATTATGTCAGGCCTACTGGCTATAAGATACAATAGAGAGTCAATCATTGCTCTATATGTTGTCTGATCAACTGGTTTCCCATGTTCATCAGCATCCAATACAGCATTGGTAGGCTTGGGTGTTTTCATACATGATGCATAAGAAATCCCAAATTTCTTAACCAATTCTTTTGCATATTTGGTTTGAGAAATAAATATGCCTTCAGCATGTTGTTTGACTTGCAATCCTAAGAAGAAGGATAGCTCACCCATGCTACTCATTTCAAATTTAGAGTGCATAAGCTTGGAAAACTTTTTGCACAAATTTGAATCAGTAGACCCAAATATAATATCATCTACATAAATTTGTACTAGTAGGGTATGGGACTTATGGGTTCTAATAAAAAGAGTTTGGTCTACTCTCCCCCTAAAAAAATCATTCTTCAGCAGAAAGCATGCTAGAGTCTCATACCATGCTCTAGGAGCTTGCTTTAGACCATATAATGCTTTGTGTAGTTTAAAAACATAATCTGGATGAGTTAGAGAGATAAAACCTAGAGGTTGTCTGACATAGACTTCTTCTTTGATCTCCCCATTGAGAAAAGCACTCTTCACATCCATTTGATAGAATTTGAATCCCTTGTGAGCAGCATAAGCCAGGAAGATTCTTATGGCCTCTAACCTTGCAACAGGTGCAAAGGTCTGGTCATAGTCTATCCCCTCTTCTTGAGAATATCCTTGAGAACCTAGCCTTGCCTTGTTCCTTACAATAATTCCTTGATCATCCAGCTTATTTCTGAACACCCATTTTGTTCCAACAATTGAATGATCCTTTGGCTTAGGCACTAGTTCCCAAACTTTGTTTCTTTCAAATTGATGCAACTCCTCTTGCATTGCAATGATCCAGTGTGGATCTTGCTCTGCATCTTGAATGGTTTGAGGTTCAATTTGAGAGAGAAAGCAAGTGTGCATCTGGTTTTGATTGACCCGATTTCTAGTTTGCACACCAACTGAGATGTCTCCAATCACTTGGGAGATTGGATGATCTCTTGGTGTTACTAGATCAATAGGGGGTATTGATTGTTCACCAACCTGTGTTGTTGTTTCCTCATGTGGGACAATAACTGGCTTTTCAAGAAGATTTTCTTCCAGATATGGAGCAGCTTCTTCATCTTCATTACTTTCATCCTTTTGAGTAACTTGTAATCTGTCCAATTCTTCAGCTAGAGAATGCACCTACAAATGTTCTATGGTAGAAGTATTCTTCTCCTTGAAAGACATATTAGTTTCATCAAAGGAAATGTGGACAGATTCTTCTATTTTTAGAGTAGTTTTATTATAAACCCTATAAGTTTACTGATCATGGAGTATCCTAAAAACACTCCTTCATCAGCTTTTGCTTGAAATTTTGCTAAATATTTCTTGTCATTATTGTGAATGTAACAAGTGCAACCAAAAACTTTAAAATAGTCTACTTTAGGTTTCTTCCCTTTGAGCAATTCATAGGGAGTCTTGCCCTTCAGTTTATGTATTAGACTTCTATTCAAAACATAATTAGAGGTGTTCATTGCCTCAGCCCAAAAGGATAGAGGTAGGTGAGCATCTGTCAATAATGTAGTTGCAGATTCAATGAGGGTTCTATTTTTCCTTTCAGCTACCCCATTTTGTTGAGGAGTTCTAGGAGCTGAGAAAGTATGCCTGATCCCTTCACTTTGACAGAACTCTTGCATGAGAAGAGAATCAAACTCTGTCCCATGATCACTTCTGATCAAGGCAATGTGAGTGTTGAACTCAATCTGAATGCATTTGAGAAACTCTGTCAAACACTTAAAGTTATCAGACTTCTTCCTCAGAAAGAATACCCATGTAAATCTTGAGAAGTCATCTACAATCACTAAAGTATAGGATTTCCCTCCTAAGCTTTGTACTGTAATGGGTCCAAAAAGATCCATGTGTAACAGATACAAAATCCTAGGTGAATCACTCTTGTTAATTGATTTAAAGCTATTTTTAGTTTGCTTGCCTAATTGACAAGCCTTGCAGAGTCCTTCCTTCTTGTAGGGGCCAGAAGGCAGTCCTCTAACAAGGTTGTCCTTGGATAGCCTAGCAATGGTTCTAAGGTTAACATGTCCTAGTCTCTTATGCCATAGAATATTAGGTCTATATATGAAATTAAACAGGCAAATATCTACCTTAGATGAATGAAAGTCTACTAAGTAAATATTACCTTTCCTGTTACCTATCAACACAGTTGTGTTGTCTTCTGACTTGATCTTGCATATTTCTTTGTTGAAAGTCACTTGATATCCTTCATCACACAGCTGACTAATACGTATCAGGTTGTGCTTGAGTCCTTCAACATAGGCTACTTTCTTGAAGGTGACTGTCCTAATTTGGACTGCACCATATCCTTTTGTTATTCCAAAGTTTGAATCACCAAAGATTACTTTGGGTCCAAGCTTGGCTTTAAAGGATGTGAAGTTGTCCTTATTCCCTGTCATGTGCTTTGAGCACCCACTATCCAGATACCATAGCTGGTTTGATGTTGGATAGGTCTTCACCTACACATAAACAACTTATATGTTTTTGACCCAGTTTACCTTGGGCCTAGGTTAATATCCTTTAAATTCAGAAATAAAAGACATCCCAGGTTGACTCTTATAACCTTCAGGATGGTATCTCCTAGGAGGTATTATCCATTTAGTATAAGGATTAAAGCATTGGGATGAAGCACTTCTAGGATTGAATTGAGATTTGCCTCTGAAAGAAGGTTCAAAGCTCTGAACTCCGTTCGACGATCGTCGAGCTGAGTTCGACGATCTTGGGTAAAATCGTCGACCACTGTTCGAAGATCGACTGTGAGGGAGTTCATAGTTCAGAAATCGTTGAGCTGAGTTCGACGTTTCAGCCTGAGATCATCGATCTCTGTTCGACGATCGTCGACCTCTGCTCGACGTTTTCTATTGAGCTTTGCTTTTCTTAGGTAGATCTGGATTCTTCCTAGCTACCTCTACAACACCCTTCCCTTTATTAGAAATAAATTTGATTGGGGTTGTTAATACTATGGGTTGGCTAGATGAAGCACCCAAGCCCAGTGTACTATTTAATCTTGAGTTCACTGTGCTTGTGATGTCCATTAATTTGATACTTCTCCTATTAAGGGATTCTTCAAATTGCTTGGCCTTGGATAGTTCACTCTTCAGTGAAGCTATCTCCTCTCTATAGCATTCTAACTCTTCAGAGAGTTTGAGGTTCTCTGATTTTAAAGTGCTATACTCAGACAGTTGTTTTTTGAGGGAAGTGATTTCCTTCTCAGACTCCAACAGATCTAGGCAAAGTACTTTAAACTCATGTTTAAAGTCCTCAGAACTGAAATCAAATGAATTGATTACCTGATCTTCTTCTAGTTGAGCTTCTGAATCTGATTCTGACTCTTCTGCTTCTGAATCTGTTTGAGAGGCATTGATAGCCATCATGCAAAATTCCTTTTCATCAGCATCATCCTCATCATCACTAGAGCTGGATGAGGCTTCAGAGTCCTCTTCAGTTTCACTCCATGTCTCAGCAACAAATCCCTTCCTTGTATGTTTGTTCTTGCTGGAGGAGGGTTTGTCTGAGCTATTCTTTCTGAAGTCTTTCTCCTTTCTTCTCTCTCTTCTATATTTCTTGTCCTTGTTCTTATTTTCTGGACAGTCAGGCACAATATGACCTGGTTTCCTGCAACCAAAACATATAATTTCTTTATTGTTATTTGATTTATCATACCTTGGCTTATCATGTCCCTTGTATGATCTCTTTCTGAAGTCTTTTCTGGCCATCTTGTAGAATCTTTTGGCCAGTATACTTAGGAGCTCATCATTTCCTGTAGCTTTATCTTCAGGCTCCTCTTCTGTAGCTTTGAAGGCTATGGTCTCTTTCCTTGTGACTGGAGAAGTAGCCTTTTGTTCTTCTTCTCTATTTTTAATGAGCAGCTCATAAGATTTGAGCTTGCCCAGGAGAGCTTCAGTGGTAATCTCATTTAGACTTCTGGCATCTTTGATTGGCCAGATTTTGAATCCCAAGTGCTGGGGAAGCACATTAAGATTTTGTCATTCAGCTCAGTCAATGAGATTTCTTTATCCAGAGTCTTTAACTCATTAACAATCAGACTTAGTCTATTGTACATGTCAGCCACTGATTCAGCTTCTCCCTTTTTGAAATTCTCATATTGGCTTATAAGATGGGATCTCCTGTCTTTCCTTTCATCAGCAGATCCTGAGGCAATTTCAGAGAGCTTGTCCCAAATTCCTTTGGCTGAGTTGTATTCAGCTACCTTTTGAAATATCTCATCAGACATTGTCTGAGCTAAGATGTTCATGGCCTTGGCATCTGCAGTATTCCACTTCTTTATTTCAGCATCTGTTCCTGAAGGAGATGGAACAGCATTTGTACTTGAGCTTGCTGGTGGACTTGGTCACACTGTCAAAACAGAATTAAATATGTCTTCATCAATAGAGTTCATGTAAAGTCTAATCCTTGCTTTCCAAAGTGCAAACTTGGATAGATTGCACACTAGAGGCCTGGTGCTTGCATAATCTTTATTCTGTGCCATGCCTTTATATAAAATTAAATATAATGAAAATAACCCTCTTAAAATATTGATCTTATCAAGGATCTTTTGATTCAGGTGTTAGCCTGTATGAACAACCAACCTCCCTCTGATATCAATTGAAAGTGAGACAAAGATCTATCTCAACTCTAGAGGGGGGTGAATAGAGTATTTTTAAAATAACTTTACAATTTTCACAATCAAAACAATTAAGATTTAATTTATGTATAAGTGTAAGGTGCCTTGCTATATAATTTAAAACTAAGATAGCAAAAAGAAAATCACAGCACACAGCAAAGAAAATACTCAAGAAACCAGAAGACACAAGGAACTATAGTGGTTCCCCAAAAACCTGGGTACATCCACTCTTCTACAACCCTTGGTAGGAATCCACTGCAGGAAGGGTTGATCAGGTGTCCTGGGCACCAATGAGCTTTTGATAAGGTGCTTAAAAACCAAACTAGATTTTTTGATCAGGTGTCTTGCCACCACTGAGTTTTGATAAGGTTCTCAAAACCAGAATCAAAACTTTTGAAGGGAGTTTTGGTAACCCTTTTACAGCAGGAAAGAAGAAGAAAAAGAGTGAAGTTGTCTTCTCTGTCTAAATCAAAGAGAGAAGCACAAGTGGATTGACTCTGTTGTCAAAGCTCCCCCTGAGATGTAGACTAGTTCAGGAGTGGAAGCTTTGCTTCAAGGTGATAGGTCTTATGAAGCTTCAAATCTCCAGCTGAAGATGGTTTCAGCAGAGGATGAGAAAATTGAATTGTCTGGAGTCCTTGTGATGAAGCTATGATCACTTTTTCAGTATGCCAAAATGTTCAACTGATTCTTCAGAATTGATCTCTCTATGTTGTGAATCTGTACTGTAAATTTCTTGTTGTGTTCACTGGTTATGTATCTCTGTCAAACTAAAAGAAAGATTTATTCTCTGAAGATCCTCTATCCAAGATAGCCGTTAACAGACATTAAATGTCCTCCATAAAAGTCTTGTCTTCTAGAGGAAAGTCCAATAAATATTCTCAAAAAGAATTCCTTGAAACTTGCTCCAGAATAAAGGAAAACGGCTGGCAGATCTCTTGAAATAAATGCTGAGATAATTTGAAAAACATTCCAAAGTCTGACTGAATTTGAATCCTTAAAATCGTCGATCTCTCAGGAAAAACGTCGATCTGAGATCTACGATCGTCGACCTGAGCTCAGAGATTTGAATGAAGATTAGACAGAAAACGTTGACCTGAGCTCGAAGATCGTTGACCGGAGCTCAGCGACCTGAAGAATAAGCTGAAGACAGATCGTCGATCTGAGCTAGAAGATCGTCGACCGAAGCTCGACGATTCAGCAAAGTTGAGCTCAGAGAGCTTCGAATGGAGTTTGACGTTTCATCGACCTAAGCTCGACGATAATTGTCTTTGCCTCAGCTTTAAGTCTGATTCCTTGAATGGTCCTGGGGGCAGCTTAAAACCTAAATTATAAGCCCTAAACACATTATGTTGACCTTTTAAAACTATACATCTAGGTCAAACTAGTTTCCTAAGACAAACATAGTGATCCTTGCCCAAATTAGTAATAGGGTGTTCCAACACACAACTTTAAGTTTCTTTGACCCTTCGGCCTTCAGTGCTAAATAATTCTATTTGTTCGAAGTCTTGGTGAGTTTCTCCTCTTTCTTTCTTGTGTTTATTTATAGTTCATAAGAACGGAGCTTTCCGAATAGTTTCTGAGGATCAATCTCTAACCAATTTCCAAACTCTCTAATGGCCACCACCTTAGTGTCCCAGTCTTTTGTCAGGGATCTTTGGAATTTATCGTTGTGCTCACCATTAGTGAATATACGACCATAGTTTCTGAGTCCATTGACGATCTTGAAGAATTTTTCAAAGCTGTCTGTAATTGAATCATTAGAGCCTTGCTTGAATGCCTCATACTCTTGATTTAGTAGAGCACAAAGAGAAAGGGATGCTCAGATAGAAGCTTAGCTGTCTAGGAAAAGGTTCAGAGAACATGCAGAATTAAAGCTTGATTTTGAACAATGGAGTCCAACCTATAGGAATATTATTCTTACTGCTTGTCATGCTGTTAAAGAGAATATGCATGATAGAGGCAAGTGGTATTCTAAACAGGAATGGAGAAAATATTTAGAGCGGCAAGATGCCATATACCAGTTCAGAAGAGACCTTAGAGCTGGGAAGATACCTGCTAACTCTGTGGAGCCTATCAAGTATTTCCCAAAGGCTTTTCATTACCTTGAAAGCCAAAAGATCAAGGATGAAGAGCTCCAAAAGAAGGATTTGAAAGGAAAGAAGCTGGCTGATGACATAGGAGCTAATGCACATGCTAGGATTCAGTCTGGCAAAGGAATTGTCATCAAGGAGCCTGATCAATCCTACGGATAGATTGACTAGGTTTAGAATTATGTAATCTTTTGTTCTAAAATCCTTGTAATTCAAAACTGATTTTTGTTTACTGTATTTTATCATATTTTGTGATGATATTACATGCTATTTCTGCTTATGAGTTACCCTGTCTGAGTAATGATTTTATACATCATAATCTTGGTTTTATTATAAGTGGTGTACATCATTGACTAAGGGTTATGACTTCTCCGAATAGAGGAAGATTGTTGGGTACATTGGAAACTATGTACCTGATTTGGAAGAAGCCTCACCTAACTCAATAATATACATCAATACATATTTGATGGGATGTTGAGTTTCAATGTGCAGGTTAAAGAAATGCAGAAAAATGTTCTAAGTACAAGTGTCGACACATAAGACTTGTGTCGACACATAGGACTTGTGTCGACACATAGGACTTGTGTCAACACACACAAAAATTTTGTCAACACCAACTATATCGAGACTAGAAGCTATTGTGTCAACACACAGGACTTGTGTCGACACATTCTACAGAAGCTGTGTCGAGAAGAAGGAAGGACTTGGCATTTTTCTAACAGTTGAAATCTACAAGTCATCAAGAGAAGGCAGTTCCTGAACAAGTCTGCAAGAAGAATTCAGATTTAATTCTGAATAGAAGAAAGAAGCTGGATTTACGATCATCTCAAACTTCATAAGAAGATCAACCTTACTTTGTTCAAATTCAAGAAGCTTTGAAGAAGCAAAGACAGGTTGGATCTTAAGAAGTCAGATCAATCAAGATCTGATCAATAGGCCTTCACCCCTTTCTCTCAATACCCGAGTGAAGGATTTATCATCTTAATAATCATTGTTTTGTAAGATCTTTTAAAGATCTGAGTGTAGGAGAGTTATCTCTCTGAGTTGTAAGCCTAAATTTATAAAGGCTGAGGTAGGGCAGAATGCCTGAGGTAGGATCTTTGTGAACTGAGTTGTAGGCCTAGTGATAAGGGCTGAGGTAGGGCTGTTTGCCTAAGATAGGATTTTTAGGAAAAATCTGAGTTGTAAGACTTGAAGAAGTCTAAGCTGTAGGAACCAGTTGGGTTCTGAGTTATAAGATCTGAGGATCTGAGTTAGTGGAAGGAAGTTTGGCTAAATCCAGCTCTCAGTTGGATAGGTGAAGGGGGAGAGTGGACATACCCATGCATTGGGGAACCACTATAAAACACTGTGTGTTGTGCTGTGTTTTTCTGTGTTTGTTTTATCATGTGCTGTGATATTTGTAGCTAAATTAGCTATGCTAAGATTAACCTTTTAATTGCCTAAGTTAAAATTGGATTTGAACCTATTCAACCCCCCTCTAGGTGTTTAGGATCTTTAAACAGAATCTTTCAAGTGGTATCAGAGGTAGGTTAACTCATACATAGACCTAACAATTTGAGTTGATCTCTAAGGCAGTTATCTGTTAGCCAGAATGGGTTCAAGTGAAAATCAGAAGGAACTTGTATCCATGAAACTTCCTATCTATAAGAAAGAAAATTTTGGCATATGGAAAGAGAGGGTAAGATTGTTCATGGAAGCATCTGATCCAAGAATTTACATCACAGTTCTAGAAGGGCCATTTATTCCTATGAACATTTCAGTTCTTGATGCCAACCTCAAGACTCCAAAAAGTTATTATGAAATGACTAAGGAAGAGATCATCCTAGTAACCTTAGACAAGAGGGCACAGAACATAATTATGAGTGACATAGATGATTCTACATTCCAGAATCTGGTCCATCAAAACATCCAAGGAGATGTGGGACACTTTGATTGTCTACATGGAGAGAACAGAAGAAGTAAGAGAGGATAGAAAGTCTATGCTAAATTAAGAATATGAGAGTTTTAGACAAGCCAAGACAGATAGTATAGCTGAATGCTATAAGAAATTCTTTAGAATTGTAAATGTGCTAATGACCTATGGAAGAGTCTTTAGCACATATGAACTAAATGACAAGTTTCTCAGATCACTAACCAAGGACTTGGATACTAAAATATGTGCCATCAGAGAGGTGGCCAAGCTTGCTGATACACCTCCACCAACTTTATTTGGAAAACTATAATCATATGAGATGCAGCTCACTGTCAGAAAGGAGGAGGAGAAAAACAATAGGTCTGAATACAAAGAGAAGTCAGTAGCCTTCAAGGCTAAAGCCACAAGAAAGGGCAGGAGAAAGTCTCCTTCTCCTCCAAGGAGAATTGCTAAAGTTGAATCAGAAAATACTGACATCAACACTTTAGACATCCACAACTCTGATGAAGACTTTGCTGCCTTCACAAGGCTGTTTCAAAGGTTCATGAAGAAGAAGCAATGGAGAACAAATCCATCTTCTTCTTCCTCCAAGGATTACTACTGCAAGAAGAAGAAACTTCTAAGGATGACAAGTATGGCTCTAATCCCAGTAAACAAACTTCTTCTAAAATTGTTTGTTATTGTTGCAACAGGTCAGGACATGTCATAGCTGACTGTCCTGATAAAAGAAAAGAATCTAATGATAAGAAGAAGCATCAAAATAAGGGCAAGAAGGAGAGATCCTTTGTTGCCCAGAAGCAAAAGAGTTTGACTGACTCCTCATCATTAGAATCTGGAGAAGAGGCTGAAGCTGAAGCCAATATTGAATTGTTCTCTACTGAAGAGGATTCTGTAGAGACTAAATTCTTGCAAATGCCAGACTCTATAAATGAGATTGAAGATCATCATTGTAGAGGGCTGATGGCTCTATCTGAGGAAGACCAGTGCTAGGATCAGCCTAGTCCCAGTAAGGTATACAATCTATCTTCAGTTTCTTATTATTATACTGGATCAGAATCAGAAGCATCTGCATCAATAGATGTGGATGGTTATAAATCTGAAGGGGATGTTCATCAACAAATTTATGAGTATGGTTGTCTGTTGCAAGCTCTTAAGAGAAGCAGAATCCTTTCAAAAATTAGGCTAAGGAAATTGCATCTCTCAAATTGGCTGCATCAGATTCAGCAAAAGTGTTGGATTTGAAGTTGAGTGAAGTTGCCAAACTGAAAAACATAACTGTTATTCAGATGGGTACAATTATCGTCAAAAATGATCACATCAAGAGTCTGGAAGTCAGACTTCAAAGAGAGAAGGATCTTGTGGCTAAATTCTCAAAGCTAAAGTCAGTCTTACCCTTAATTGATAACTTCATTTCCCAAAAGGGTAAGACAGGATTAGGCTTCAAGGGAAGAACAAGGGCAGCTAATTTCGAAAGAAAAGGCAAAGCCCCAGTTCATCCAGTAGCTTCCAAACCCCCTATTTCTTTCAGGAAAGTGAAGCATCCTACTAACAGGTTTGATCATGACATCACACATGGTCACTGTAAGCATGGTGATAAGGATGGCAAGGGTGCAAATGCTAATAGGGAAGCCCATGAGCAAACACACCGTGGTATTCAGGAATAATCCGTGTTTGATGCACCAGCCCCTGCACTTAAAAAGTGTGTTGTTCCTACAGACTTGAGGACTGCTGACAGCAATGTTGTTAAGCCTGTACTTAAAAGAAGGTATAACAGATATGAGTGTTGGTATTGTGGCAAAGTGGGCCACTATGCCATTAAGTGTTGGCACAATGCTAGTGTCCAGAAAAATGCCAGCTTACCTATCAGAAAGGCTACAGGCAAGGATGTCAAATTTCAAGCTAACCTTAATCTAGGACCCAATAATAATTGGGGTTCTAAGGATAGGTAATTTTATTTGATGCAGGTGAGTCCATGTGGCCATACCCCAATATGATACTTGGACAGTGGATGTTCCAGGCACACGACTGGAACAAGAAGAATGTTGAAGGATTACTCTCCCATAGAAAATGGACCCAAAGTGATCTTTGGTGGATCTGAAAAGGGGGTAATCAATGTAACGCCCTGAAACTCAAAAGAGTGACGGGTGACGTTTTGATCCAAATCTGCGTTTTGGTAGAGGTGACACGGCCTGTGACAAGGGCGTGTCCCAGGGCGTGACGTGCTCGGGTTCGCCGTTAGTGGCGTGGTCGATGATTTTGGAGTCAACGATCGTCGGGGGGGGGGGGGGAACGCAGCCTGGGACACGGGCGTGTCCTAGGGCATGTCAGTCACTCAAAGCCTTGCACTCAATGATCGTTGAGTGAGGGACACATGACCTGAGCCCAGGCGTGTTTGGGTTCGACACGGGCGTGTGAAATTCGACACGGGCCTATCGAATACCCGTGTCCTCCTCGGGTCATTTGGCGGTTTGTGCTAAGACAGCTACACGGCCTGGGACACAGGCGTGTCCCAGGGCGTGTCTAGCACACATCATATGACCCGGGTGTATCACACGACCGTGTCATTCTCGGGTTCTTTTGGACCTGTGTCGTTGAGAGAACACGCCCAGCTATACGTGCGTGTACTGGGTGATACGGGTGTGTCAAGTGCCCGTATTTTTTCAGGATGTGACAGTTTCGACTGCGATTGGGTGACACGGCCTTGGACACGGGCGTGTCGGAACCCATATCCGGCCAGGTTTTGGAATTTCGGGCTGAATCACAGCCGTTCGTTTCCTTATTTCTGGATCTGATGGTTCAGGCTCTTCCCACCTTAGGGTTAAGGCAGGATCGGGGGTGTAAAGTCTTCATAATCTTGGATTCACTCTCTTTCTAAGATCTAGAGAGAGGAGAGAGCAAGGAGGAAGAAGGAAGGCTTAATCCGGTCACCAGCAGAGTTTTGGAGCTCAAAATCGCGAGCCGACTTCGGATCTGCGGAGGCAAGGAGATTGCGGTGCTTTTCATCTGCATAGATTTCCATGGCGCCAAGGAAAAACGCAAGGGTAACGATTCTCATCCTAGGACATGTGAAGTCCTCTTTTTCCTTTGCATAGGAAGCCCTCTCTCGCGAGTGTGCGGTGAGTTTGAGGCATTTCTTGGGGTAGATATGTAAATTCCCCCTTATGTAGAGTCCGTATTCGAGACCGGACATAGGCCTAATGTGTGAAGCCTACCCGGACAAGTATGTCTGGATCGGTGATGTTGCATTGCATATATGGCCGGAGAAGACTCTGTGCGAATGTTTGTTGTTCGGGTTTTCTATGGGGTAGATTGCAACAAGGAGCCTTGGGGACTAAATCCAAGGTGCACTCGGAAAACTGGGCAGATGTGTGATTCTGCCAACATGGTGGCCGGGGAGCCAACTTGAACATAACTGTGTTATGTGAACTGTGTGATAGAAATAGGACTCGGGGAGTCTTTACCCGCACATATGGCTTAAATTGACGTTGCGGTGTGAGTAACGGGTCAGGCAGAACCGTACCTATTCTATGTTGTTTGGTGGGACCGTTGGCATAAATGAGTGTCTTCGGCGGTCTATGGCTTAAATTTACGTGACCCGGGCCAGGAAGACAAAATGCTCATAAGGTTGGCCGTCCAGGGGGCGGTGGTGAGACGGAAACGTCTATGGATTAAATTGACATGATGTTGGCCGGTTCGCCGTGAATGTGCCCTGAGTGCACGACAAATAGCGCGCCTTGTGTAACGCTTGATTTTTTCATGGTTAAATTTCTTTTAGTTATTGTCGTGTTTATTTCTTTGGTTTTAGTTCGTGAGGTGTGGCGGCCCTCGTTTGTATTTTGTTGGGAGAGAACCACCCTTGCCCGAATCTTTTGTTTTCGGTGGTTTCTCTTTTGGTACAACATGCTCGATCGAACCGTGTGGGTTCTTTTCTCTTGAGAGGACCTTGGCTTATCGCCTTGGTATTATCTTTAAGGGCTTTGCGAACCCTCCGTAATTGTTAGTGTAGTAATAATATTAATTAAACCGCCGCGACATTAAATACTTGAGTGTGACGAGAGAGTTATTCGAGAGTGTCGCGTTTGTTTCGTCGACCACCAAAACGCTCGAAAGAGCGGGCCTACATCATCTTTTCTCAAGGGTGTGTGCCAAATAAGAAGGTCAAGTGATCAAGAGATCATTCTTACAGGCACAAGGAAGGAAATGTCTATTGTCTTAATTTTGGTTGTGAGAGTAAGAACTCTCTTATTTATCTAGTTGCAGATGAGGAAGCATCTCATTGTGTCCAATGGAACAAGAGGCTAGCTCACCTGAACTACAAGTCAATATGCCAACTCTTTAGTATGGAGTTAGTGAGGAATGGTTCTCAGGTCAAGTTCATTAAAGAGAGTGTATGTTTAGCTTGCCAAAAGGGCAAATAGACAAATACCTCTTTTCATGGCCATAATACCAAAGATTCTGTGAGATGTTTATACCTCTTGCATATGGATCTATTTAGTCATATGCCAGTTCATAGTCTAGGTAGGAAAGCTTACACATTTGTGGTTGTGGATGACTATTCTAGATTTACATGGGTTTTCTTCCTGAGGAAGAAATCTAAAACCCCACACTATCTTACAGAATTTTGTTTGGCAAATTCAGAATGAACTTAACAATTCAGTGGTAAAAATCAGAAGTGACCATGGGATAGAATTTCAGTCTGAATGCATGACAAGGTTCTGTGAAGAACTTGGGATTCATCAAGAGTTCTCCTCACCTAGAACTCCCCAGCAAAATGGTATTACTGAAAGAAAGAATAGGACTCTTATTGAGGATGGTAGAACACTACTAAGTGATACTTCTCTCCCAGAATATTCTGGGCTGAGGCAGAAAACATTGCTTGTCATGTTCTCAACAGAGCTTCCATCACCAAAGGACACAAGAAGACACCTAATGAGATTATGAAAGGCAGAAAACCAAATTTAGCCTACTTTAGAATCTTTGGTAGCAAGTATTATGTTCTTAATAATGGCAAGTACTATTTAACTAAGTTTGCTACAAAATCCCCAGAAGGAATATTTGTTGGGTACAATAATAATTGTAAGGAATAAAGGGTTTACAACTTGACAACTCAAGTTGTAGAAGAATTTGTCCATGTAGTCTTTGATGAATCTAAGTTAATTAACTATGAGCTGTCAAGCACTTCGTCTAGCTCTACAGGGTTGAAAGATAAGATGGACAAGCTAATCATTAGTGAAGGCCAACCTATGAGACAGGATGAGGAAAATGATGGATGCTGTCCAGGGGGGAGTATAAGATCCACAAGCTGAAGATGAAGACAATGAAGTACAGCTTGGTGAGGAAAATGAAGAAAATCAAGAGGTGGATAGATTTCCTCCAGTAATAAGACATCTGAGGGATCATCTTGCACACTAAATCATTGGTGGTGCAAGACATGGAGTTCTGACCAGAAGCAAGAGCATGAACACAGTTCTATGTTCAAGCTTCCTGTCCCAAATGAAACCTAAGAAATTTGAAGAGGCTATATAAGACCCAAATTGGATTGATGCCATGCAGGAAGAGCTGAATCAATTCAAAAGATGTAAAGTTTGGAAGTTGGTTCCTAAACCAAAGAATCACAATGTCATAGTGACTAAGTGGATCTATAGGAACAAGATAGATGAAAATGGCATTATAGTCAAGAACAAAGCCAAACTGGTAGCAAAAGTCTATAACAAGGAAGAAGGAATAGACTTTGACTAGACATTTGCCCTAGTGGCAAGGTTGGAAGCAATAAGGTTGTTCCTTGCCTATGCAGCTTACCAAGGGTTCATGGTATTCCAGATGGATGTAAAGTCAGCATTTTTGAATGGTGATTTAAAAGAGGAAGTTTATGGTTAACAACCTTTAGGTTTTGTAGATCCTCTTTATTCAAACTATATTTATAGGCTTAAGAAAGCTCTATATGGATTGAAACAAGCCCCTAGGGTTTGGTATGAAACTCTGTCTACCTTTCTCATTGAGAATAAATTCTCAAGGGAGAAAATTGAGAAGACTCTATTCTTTAGGGAATCAAAAGGAAAAATCATCCTAGTCCAGATATATTTTGATGATATTATCTTTGGATCAACTAAAAACAACCTTTGTAGAAAGTTTGCCAAACTTATGCAAGGGAAGTTTGAGATGAGCAGCATGGGTGAGCTGAAATTCTTCTTGGGACTCCAAGTTAGACAGACTGATGATGGCTTGTCCATATCCCAGTCTAAGTTCACCAAGGAGTTAATTAAGAAATATGGCATGGAGTCAGCCTCAACCATGAGAACTCCAATGGGGTCAAGTATGCCTATAGGAAAAGATGAGGCAGGAAAACCTGTTGATGAGTTTTTGTATAGAGGTATAATTGGCTCCCTTCTTTACTTGACTGCTAGTATACCTTACATCATGTATGCCATATGTGTCTGTGCTAGATACCAAGCTTGCCTAAAGGAATCTCATTATTCTACTGTTAAGAGAATTTTAAGATATCTTAAGGGCACACCAAATCTTGGTCTTTGGTACCCTAATAATAGATATTTTATGCTAACAGGTTATTCAGATGCAGTCTTTGCAGGCTGCAAAGAAGATAGGAAAAGCACCATAGGCAGATGATAGTTCCTAGGTGGAAGATTAGTGTTGTGGAGCAGCAAAAAGCAGACAAGTGTGGCTATATCCACTGCTGAGTCAGAATATGTAGCTGCAGGCAGTTGCTGTGCTCAGCTGTTATGGATACAACATCAACTTGAAGACTATAACATAAAGGTAAGTAGAACTCCATTATATTGTGATTCTACTAGTGCCATATCTATTGCTAGAAATCCTGTTTCACATTGCAGAACTAAGCATATAAAAATCATGTTTCATTTCATTAGAGAACATGTTGAAAAAGAAGACATAAGTCTAGAATTTGTCAACACTAACAATCAAATTGCTGACATATTTACAAAACCTCAGGATGAAAGTAAATTAAATTATTTTAAGATTGAATTAGGTATGTTAAACCTAGAATTAAATGTTAGGTCGACACAAAGTTTCTCAAAAAAATTGACTAAGTTAGAAAGTTTGTGTCGACACAAGCTAACTGTGTCGACACTATCAACGAGTTGTGTCGACAAAGGATTAAACTATATCGACACAAAAATAAAATCTGTGTCGACAGAAAAGGTTTGTGTCGACACAACTCTGTCGATACCTTATATTAGAAGATTTCTATGTCGACACACAAAAATCTATGTCGACACATAGACATGACGACACTTACAATTCTCTATCGAGACCTAAGTAGTCTATGTCGACACATGACAAATTTATGTCGACTCATAAGATTCTTATTTAGGCGCGTATTTTGACCTACACTTCTCAAGAATTCTATAAATAGGAGAAAACAAAATCTAGTCGACTGTGCTATCCAGAACTCTCGACTCTAAACCCTGTGTCGACAAGAAAGTCTATAGTCTACTCTCTTCTCTCTCTTTCATCCATGGAACCACAAATGGAAGACAAAGTAAATGAGGGATATTAACTGGTTCGCAATGCGTTTGACACTGCCACACAAGAAATCAAAGCCCTGATTACCCTAATCAGTGACAATGGATTGGAGTACCTAGTCTCAGAACCTACCAGGATATGGAAGAAGGAGGTTCTTGAATTCTACTCATCAGCATCAATGGATTCGAAGGGCATGAAGATTAAATCCTCTGTCTAAGGTACTAAGGTGAAACTCACACTGAAGAGTTTAAGTAAAACACTTCAGCTTCCCAGGATTAAGGAAGAAGATGGCATAGCATCTTCCATGACAAAAGATGCTCTCCAATGGTCTGGACTGGATCCCACTACCAAGATTGGATCATCAATGAATAGGAAGGGAATGAATTCCCAAGGCAAATTCTTGTCTGAGATTCTCGACAAGGTTATTTTATGCAAATCAGGATGACATGATAGGATTTCAGCCTATATGTTCAATCTTATGACCAGAGTCATATTCAAGGTGAAAACTGACCGATCTGCTGTTGCGTTTGAAAAGATCAAAGAAAGTATCAAGAAACCTAATCTGGGCAGAATACTAAGCATGTATCTGGCTATCAATATTCCAAAAGTGACGAATCAGACTACTGGTTCTAAGGTTAATCACAAGAGGAAGATGGACTTACGAATCCTGTCTAGATGGGAAAGAGTATTGACTAAAGATTTTCCGACACCTCAAAAATAGCAGAAGAAAATTAAGGAAAAGAACACACCAACCAAGCTCCCTGAATCCTCTTGTGATTCGGAAGAGCAAGTTGACTTCAACACAGATGAAGAATAACCAAGGAAAAGGAAATCAACTACACCATAACCTGACAATGAGGTTCAGGCCCAAGGGGAGACCATCCAAGTTCCAGACAACCAGGTGGTATCAACTCTAGGGGGAGACAACAGTGAAACCACACTTGTCCATGAACCAAAAAATCCACAGATATCATAACTAGGGGGAGGTATAAATGAAGTTGAACTGGATAGTGAAAATTCAACTGACACAGTCATGGACATAGTTTCAGAATTCAACAATGCTGCAACCACCACTCCTTAGAAAGAAGCACAGACTGTGCATATGTCTGATCCTGATCAATCTGAGCAACAAAACTCTCCTAATATAGAGAAAACCCTGGAAGAGGACTTTGATTTCCAGGGGGATCCATCTGTTGAGAATAATAAAGTTATTCCTCCAGTTCAAATACAACAAGAGGTAACTCTAAAAGTGTTATTTCCTGACTTACAAGGATCAAGAATTTAGGGGGAGATGCTAAGAACTGAGGGGGAGATTCCAATCATTGCTTCTAGTCCAAAAGAAACAGTGGACATAGCTAGTTCTTCTGATTCCTCTGAAGATGAAGAAGCCTCCAGTGCAAAGAAAAGGAAACTTGTGGAGCTCAGGAAGAGGAGCTCAGGCTATAAGAAAGCCTTGCAGATTGCCCCACAAACACCAGCTCCTGTAGTAAACTTAAGTTCACTTATGGTGCAACTGCAATTGAAATTGGATGCACAAAGAGTTGCTCTTGAAAAATATGTGGATGAGAACAATAAAGATCTGCAATTCCACTTGGCCCAGGATATAAAATCTGTTGGGTATTGCATCCACAATAACCTAGATTTTCATGAAGTCACCCTTGAACTAAGATGAATTAAGTTGTATTTGATATCCTGTTCTAGTTGAATGTTTGCAGATTCTCAGTGCTAAGTGTAGACCAATGTCAGTCTACAGTGGGTCAGGAACACAGGACCATACAGTGTAATCCCTCACTGTGTGATCCAAAGTGTTGACTAATGTATAGCCTCTCAATTGGGATACACTTCATGCTCAAACACTGGGAGCATGGGATGAAGACAGGACCATAAGAAAACATTTTCTAAAATTCTTGAAAATTTATCCAAGTCTGTTGGAACCTTAGGTTCTGATTTGGGTTAGGATCACTATTAGGATAATTAGTTTGACCCAAAATGTATAGTCTAAGGGTCATAGGTCTTTCCAGGTATTCCTCAGAAAGAATCCCAGAAGAAGTGCAGAAGAATTCCAGAGAAAATCAGTTTTGAAGTTCAGAAATTGCAGTCCAGAAATAGTCGAACGGAGTTCAACTATTGCAGTCCAGAAATAGTCGAACGGAGTTCTATTATTGCAGTCCAGAAATAGTCGAACGGAGTTCAACTATTGCAGTCCAGAAATAGTTGAACGCAGAATCTCTGAACGCAGAATCTCTGAACGCAGAATCTCTGAACGCAGGAATCTCTGAACGCAGGAATCTCTGAACGCAGAATCTCTGAACGCAGAAATCTCTGAACGCAGAATCTTTGAACGCAGAAATCTTTGAACGCAGAAATCTCTGAACGCAGAAATCTCTGAACGCAGAATCTTTGAACGCAGAAATCTTTGAACGCAGAAATCTTTGAACGCAGAAATCTCTGAATGAAGAATCTCTGAGCTCAGCTCAACGATCTCCGAGCTGAGCTCAACGATCTTCGAACGCAGTTTGAAGAAGCTTTAAAATTCAGTTTTGCGATTTCCTGTGCCGTTTTTCAGACAAATTTATTTACAGCTGGCAGATTTAATTAAGGCTATTGAGGCGATTACAGCTATCAGAATTAATGTTATATATTCTTAAGAATATAGCCGTTTGGAGGCTGCATTAATTATGGATTAAATCATAGATTTAATGCCAATTGATTCCCAAAATAAATTACCATTCTTGGGAAAAGGCTTCAGCCGTTTCATGGCAAGAATTCAAATGTTTGAATTAGTCCAAGGGATATATGTATATGATATACAGAAGATTGAAAATATATATAATATATATCATAAAGTGACAGAAAAAAAGAAGCAGACATATACAGATCATCTTCATCTTCTTCATCTGCTCCAGGCTTTCAAGAGACACAAAATCAACATCAGTCTAAAAGCTTGCTGGAGAGCAACATCAACTTGAAGGCCTACACCCTGAAGCAAAGCTTCCACTCCTGAACTATTCTACATCTCAGGGGGAGCTTTGACATCAACAATCCACTTGTGCTTCTCTTTGCTTGTTGAACAGAGAAGACAACATCAACTCTTCCTTCCTCCTGTACAAATGGTTCTTGAACTCCCTTCAAAAGTTCTTCTTGGTTTCTGAGACCTTATCAAAACTCAGTGGTGGCAAGACACCTGATCAAAAAATCCAGTTTGGTTTTTGAGCACCTTATCAAAAGCTCATTGGTGCCCAGGACACCTGATCAACTCATCCTGCAGTGGATTCCTACCAGGGTGGTAGAAGAGTGGATGTACCCAGATTTGGGGAACCACTATAATCCTTGTGTTGTCTGGATTGCTTGCTCTGTTTTCTTCCTTATGTGCTGTGAATTTTATTTTGCATTTTATTTTCTAAAAACTCTTAATCATATCAGATCTATCTCCTCACTTTCAATTAGTATTAGAGGGAGGTTG
Organism: Platanthera zijinensis; assembly: GCA_039513925.1. Taxonomy (NCBI): domain Eukaryota; kingdom Viridiplantae; phylum Streptophyta; class Magnoliopsida; order Asparagales; family Orchidaceae; genus Platanthera; species Platanthera zijinensis. Next base: position 108,191,646 of record CM077089.1, read on the forward strand.
ATTGTTTGTACAGGCTAACACCTGAATCAAAAGATCCTTGATAGATCTTATTGTTCTTAAGAGTTTCTCATGGCACAAAATGAAGAATGGTCAAGCACTGGACCTCCTAAGTGCAATCTGGACAAGCTTGCACTATGGAAGGCAAGGATTAGGCTTTTTATGAACTCTATTGATGAAGCCATTTATAATTCTATTTTGTCAGGTCCCTTTACACCATCTGCAGCTACAGAAGCTCAAAAACAGCTTAAGATGGCTGATGCACAAGCAATGAACATTCTTGCAGAATCAATGTCTGATGACATTTTTCAAGAGATTGTTGAATGTTCATCTGCAAAGGAAATTTGGGACTCTCTCTCAATAATGGCTGCTGGATCAGCAAAAGAAAGAACATCAAATGCTGATTCCTGGAGTAACTCTGAAGCTTCATCTTGCACAACTGAGGATGAAGAAGAAGCAAGAGCAAGAGAATTTTGTCTAATGGCAATAGATGCATCTTGCAAAAGGTATGATGAAGATAAAGAATCTGAATCAGATGATGATGAAGATCAGGTTATCTCTACCCTTAACTTTTCATCAGAAGGACTTAAAATAGATTTTAAATTATTATGTAAAGATCTGATTCAATCTAAGAAGGAAATAAAACTTCTTAGAGAGGAAGTAAATAAACTTTCTTATAAAAACATAAAATTCAATGAAGATTTAGAAATTGCTTTAAATCATATAGCCTCATTAAAATCAGTTAAAGATTTTCAGAAAATCTGTGTTCAACATAATTCGTCGAACTCAGTTCGACGAACTCTGAATAGAGGTCAACGAAATTTGAACAGAGAAAACAACCTATATTATTCTCTGAACCGAGGTCGACGATCTCACTATAAATCGTCGAGCTCAGGTCGACGAAAATACTCTTCGTTGAGCTCAGATTTTCATAGCAAAGATTTTAAATCATTTCATAATCAAAAATTTAAAAATCCTTATACCCAGTGGTTCATCCCTTCTAGGAAACTTCATCCACTTGGGTATAAAGATTTCCCTGGATATTACTTTACTTCAAATTATTATTGTGAAAGAAAAATAAGACCCAAGGCAAATCTGGGTCCAGAATTCCTAACATCTCCTTTCAGGAAAATTGTTCAGAAGGCTACAACTATAGGGGGAGATTATCAAAATCTCAGAATGAAAATGAACAGAAGTGCAGCTGTCACTTTATTAGATTCTATGCAGCTGCCCCTTAGTTTCTGTTTGTATTTCTTTTATTTTGAATCCTTTTTTAACAAAGCACCCATGTACATCTGCTATCATATTATAATTCAAGCAGATCTTATTGCTTTGTATTTTGTTTTTATGTAAATAGTATCCTCTCCAAAATAGGGGGAGATTGTTGGAACCTTAGGTTCTGATTTGGGTTAGGATCACTATTAGGATAATTAGTTTGACCCAAAATGTATAGTCTAAGGGTCATAGGTCTTTCCAGGTATTCATCAGAAAGAATCCCAGAAGAAGTGCAGAAGAATTCCAGAGAAAATCAGTTTTGAAGTTCAGAAATTGCAGTCCAGAAATAGTCGAACGGAGTTCAACTATTGCAGTCCAGAAATAGTCGAACGGAGTTCTACTATTGCAGTCCAGAAATAGTCGAACGGAGTTCAACTATTGCAGTCCAGAAATAGTTGAACGCAGAATCTCTGAACGCAGAATCTCTGAACGCAGAATCTTTGAACGCAGGAATCTCTGAACGCAGGAATCTCTGAACGCAGAATCTCTGAACGCAGAAATCTCTGAACGCAGAATCTTTGAACGCAGAAATCTTTGAACGCAGAAATCTCTAAACACAGAAATCTCTGAACGCAGAATCTTTGAACGCAGAAATCTTTAAACGCAGAAATCTTTGAACGCAGAAATCTCTGAACGAAGAATCTCTGAGCTCAGCTCAACGATCTCCGAGCTGAGCTCAACGATCTTCGAACGCAGTTTGAAGAAGCTTTAAAATTCAGTTTTGCGATTTCCTGTGCCGTTTTTCAGACAAATTTATTTACAGCTGGCAGATTTAATTAAGGCTATTGAGGCGATTACAGCTATCAGAATTAATGTTATATATTCTTAAGAATATAGCCGTTGGAGGCTGCATTAATTATGGATTAAATCATAGATTTAATGCCAATTGATTCCCAAAATAAATTACCATTCTTGGGAAAAGGCTTCAGCCGTTTCATGGCAAGAATTCAAATGTTTGAATTAGTCCAAGGGATATATGTATATGATATACAGAAGATTGAAAATATATATAATATATATCATAAAGTGACAGAAAAAAAGAAGCAGACATATACAGATCATCTTCATCTTCTTCATCTGCTCCAGGCTTTCAAGAGACACAAAATCAACATCAGTCTAAAAGCTTGCTGGAGAGTAACATCAACTTGAAGGCCTACACCCTGAAGCAAAGCTTCCACTCCTGAACTATTCTACATCTCAGGGGGAGCTTTGACATCAACAATCCACTTGTGCTTCTCTTTGCTTGTTGAACAGAGAAGACAACATCAACTCTTCCTTCCTCCTGTACAAATGGTTCTTGAACTCCCTTCAAAAGTTCTTCTTGGTTTCTGAGACCTTATCAAAACTCAGTGGTGGCAAGACACCTGATCAAAAAATCCAGTTTGGTTTTTGAGCACCTTATCAAAAGCTCATTGGTGCCCAGGACACCTGATCAACTCATCCTGCAGTGGATTCCTACCAGGGTGGTAGAAGAGTGGATGTACCCAGATTTGGGGAACCACTATAATCCTTATGTTGTCTGGATTGCTTGCTCTGTTTTCTTCCTTATGTGCTGTGAATTTTATTTTGCATTTTATTTTCTAAAAACTCTTAATCATATCAGATCTATCACCTCACTTTCAATTGGTATCAGAGGGAGGTTGATTGTTTGTACAGGCTAACACCTGAATCAAAAGATCCTTGATAGATCTTATTGTTCTTAAGAGTTTCTCATGGCACAAAATGAAGAATGGTCAAGCACTGGACCTCCTAAGTGTAATCTGGACAAGCTTGCACTATGGAAGGCAAGGATTAGGCTTTTTATGAACTCTATTGATGAAGCCATTTATAATTCTATTTTGTCAGGTCCCTTTACACCATCTGCAGCTATAGAAGCTCAAAAACAGCTTAAGATGGCTGATGCACAAGCAATGAACATTCTTGCAGAATCAATGTCTGATGAAATTTTTCAAGAGATTGTTGAATGTTCATCTGCAAAGGAAATTTGGGACTCTCTCTCAATAATGGCTGCTGGATCAGCAAAAGAAAGAACATCAAATGCTGATTCCTGGAGTAACTCTGAAGCTTCATCTTGCACAACTGAGGATGAAGAAGAAGCAAGAGCAAGAGAATTTTGTCTAATGGCAATAGATGCATCTTGCAAAAGGTATGATGAAGATAAAGAATCTGAATCAGATGATGATGAAGATCAGGTTATCTCTACCCTTAACTTTTCATCAGAAGGACTTAAAATAGATTTTAAATTATTATGTAAAGATCTGATTCAATCTAAGAAGGAAATAAAACTTCTTAGAGAGGAAGTAAATAAACTTTCTTATAAAAACATAAAATTCAATGAAGATTTAGAAATTGCTTTAAATCATATAGCCTCATTAAAATCAGTTAAAGATTTTCAGAAAATCTGTGTTCAACATAATTCGTCGAACTCAGTTCGACGAACTCTGAATAGAGGTCAACGAAATTTGAACAGAGAAAACAACCTATATTATTCTCTGAACCGAGGTCGACGATCTCACTATAAATCGTCGAGCTCAGGTCGACGAAAATACTCTTCGTTGAGCTCAGATTTTCATAGCAAAGATTTTAAATCATTTCATAATCAAAAATTTAAAAATCCTTATACCCAGTGGTTCATCCCTTCTAGGAAACTTCATCCACTTGGCTATAAAGATTTCCCTGGATATTACTTTACTTCAAATTATTATTGTGAAAGAAAAATAAGACCCAAGGCAAATCTGGGTCCATAATTCCTAACATCTCCTTTCAGGAAAATTGTTCAGAAGGCTACAACTATAGGGGGAGATTATCAAAATCTCAGAATGAAAATGAACAGAAGTGCAGCTGTCACTTTATTAGATTCTATGCAGCTGCCCCTTAGTTTCTGTTTGTATTTCTTTTATTTTGAATCCTTTTTTAACAAAGCACCCATGTACATCTGCTATCATATTATAATTCAAGCAGATCTTTTTGCTTTGTATTTTGTTTTTATGTAAATAGTATCCTCTCCTAAATAGGGGGAGATTGTTGGAACCTTAGGTTCTGATTTGGGTTAGGATAACTATTAGGATAATTAGTTTGACCCAAAATATATAGTCTAAGGGTCATAGGTCTTTCCAGGTATTCATCAGAAAGAATCCCAGAAGAAGTGCAGAAGAATTCCAGAGAAAACCAGTTTTGAAGTTCAGAAATTGTAGTCCAGAAATAGTCGAACGGAGTTCAACTATTGCAGTCCAGAAATAGTCGAACGGAGTTCTACTATTGCAGTCCAGAAATAGTCGAACGGAGTTCAACTATTGCAGTCCAGAAATAGTTGAACGCAGAATCTCTGAATACAGAATCTCTGAACGCAAAATCTTTGAACGCAGGAATCTCTGAACGCAGGAATCTCTGAACGCAGAATCTCTGAATGCAGAAATCTCTGAACGCAGAATCTTTGAACGCAGAAATCTTTGAACGCAGAAATCTCTGAACGCAGAAATCTCTGAACGCAGAATCTTTGAACGCAGAAATCTTTGAACGCAGAAATCTATGAATGCAGAAATCTCTAAACGAAGAATCTCTGAGCTCAGCTCAACGATCTCCGAGCTGAGCTCAACGATCTTCGAACGCAGTTTGAAGAAGCTTTAAAATTCAGTTTTGCGATTTCCTGTGCCGTTTTTCAGACAAATTTATTTACAGCTGGCAGATTTAATTAAGGCTATTGAGGCGATTACAGCTATCAGAATTAATGTTATATATTCTTAAGAATATAGCCGTTTGGAGGCTGCATTAATTATGGATTAAATCATAGATTTAATGCCAATTGATTCCCAAAATAAATTACCATTCTTGGGAAAAGGCTTCAGCCGTTTCAAGGCAAGAATTCAAATGTTTGAATTAGTCCAAGGGATATATGTATATGATATACAGAAGATTGAAAATATATATAATATATATCATAAAGTGACAGAAAAAAAGAAGCAGACATATACAGATCATCTTCATCTTCTTCATCTGCTCCAGGCTTTCAAGAGACACAAAATCAACATCAGTCTAAAAGCTTGCTGGAGAGCAACTTCAACTTGAAGGCCTACACCCTGAAGCAAAGCTTCCACTCCTGAACTATTCTACATCTCAGGGGGAGCTTTGACAACAACAATCCACTTGTGCTTCTCTTTGCTTGTTGAACAGAGAAGACAACATCAACTCTTCCTTCCTCCTGTACAAAGGGTTCTGCTTGGTTTCTGAGACCTTATCAAAACTCAGTGGTGGCAAGACACCTGATCAAAAAATCCAGTTTGGTTTTTGAGCACCTTATCAAAAGCTCATTGGTGCCCAGGACACCTGATCAACTCATCCTGCAGTGGATTCCTACCAGGGTGGTAGAAGAGTGGATGTACCCAGATTTGGGGAACCACTATAATCCTTGTGTTGTCTGGATTGCTTGCTCTATTTTCTTCCTTATGTGCTGTGAATTTTATTTTGCATTTTATTTTCTAAAAACTCTTAATCATATCAGATCTATCACCTCACTTTCAAAGTCTAGTTCTCGAGAAGCAACTTCAGAGTTCTCGAGAAGTGTAGTTTAGTTCTCGAGAAGCTCTCATAGTTCTCGAGAAGCTTAACTATAAAGTTCATGAGAAGTCTGGACAGATTCAAGAAATTTTCTAAGTTATAGTTCTCAAGAAGTCATCTTTGTTCTCGAGAAGTCTTGGTCAGTTTTTGAGAAGCCTAAGGTATAGTTCTCGAGAAGTCTTACTTGTTCTCGAGAAGCTTGGCTTCAGTTCTCGAGAACTTCCAGCTTAGTTTCTTGAATAGTAAGAATTTGCCTCAGAAATTTTTCAAAGTTAAGTTCTCGAGAAGTCTTCTTTTGTTCTCGAGAAGTCCTCTCTCAGTTCTCGAGAAGTCTTTCTCTTTGTTCTCGAGAAGTTTAGAAAAGTATCTAAGTGTTTGTTCTCGAGAAGTTCAAAAAATTTCTTAAAATGTTTATTCTCGAGAAGTCAATTAGTTTTCGAGAACTAAACCTTGTGTTCTCGAGAAGTCCTAACCTCTTCTAAAGAATTTAGTTCCCGAGAAGCCATGACAGTTCTCGAGAACTTAGTTCCTAGTTCTCGAGAACTATAGACAATTCTCGAGAATAAAGTCGATTTTCAAGAAATTTTTGTTCTAAGTCCAGAATGGCCGAAATTTCAAATAACTCGACGTTATTGGTCCACGTGTCGTCATTAATGTATTTTCTAACCGTTAAGGGTAATCCTATGTAAAGTCTTTTCACAAAGATAGGATCCTAAGCAAAAAAGAAAAAGAAGAATCTCTCAAGAGCGGATTCCGTACTTTCCTAAATTACTGGTTCGGCCAACTTTTCTCAAGAACGACATTCTGAAGCCGCCGCTCTCGTCAAGATCGATCTCTCTGCATTCGATCTAGAAGATCTGCTGATTAAGGAATCATTTTTCTCTCCATGATCGAGTAGATCCTAGCCTTCTCAGGTCAGATTTTCAAAGGATCTTCTTCTACAAATTCTGATATAGCCGCAACGTTCAAGAAGAAGACCTAGAGACAAACTCTTTCAGATCTGAGAATATTTCTGTTTGTATTTTCAAACTCTATTCTTAAATCTTGTAGGAGATTATTCTCCGAGTGTAGGAGTGTTGTTCTCTGAGTGGTAGGAAGTTTTTATCTTCCGAGTGTAGATCCAGTTGGATCGAGTTTTGTAGGAACGTGGTTCCGAGGTGTAGGATTGGTTTTCAATCTGAGATAGTGGAGTAGCCAAGTCTAGTGATTTGCTAGATTGGTGAGTAAAGTGGACGTACCCAAGATCGGGGAACCACTATAAATCTCTTGTCGTCTGTGTGATTGCTTGATTACTTATTTATGTTAGTTGCTAAATTTTTTATTCTACATTAGACGCACATCTCACCTATTCACCCCCCTCTAGGTGATTTAGGTAGACAACTTATATCCTTCAATTGGTATTAGAGGGAGGTTGATCGTTAAAAGGTTAACACCTTGATCTGATCCTTCCCAAGTTGTCTTTAGAGAAGTATCAAGCATGAGTAAGACCAATGATTTTGCTAAGCTCCCTATATGCACCAAGAACAATTTTCCTATGTGGAAGGAAAAAGTTAAATTCTTCATGGAAGCAGTGGACCCACGGATCTTCATGATTGTTGAAGAAGGTTCGCATGTTCCTATGATTGCATCTACAATAGATCCAACCAGACAAGTCCCAAAGAAGTTGATGGACTTGGATAAGGACGAGATTTCACTTGTCTCCCTGGACAAGAAAGCTAAAAATATTATAGCAAGTGCAGTCGATGACTCGATGCTGCAAAATATGATTCATTGCCAGTCTTCCAAGAAGATGTGGCAATCCCTGGTGACTCTGATGGAAGGCACTAAAGAAGTTAGGGATGATCAGAGGTCCCTTCTAAATCAGAAGTATGAAGCCTTCAGGCAAGGTCACAAGGAAGCCATAGCTGATACCTTTGAGAACTTCTTCAAGATAGTCAATGGCCTAAGAGTTTATGGCCGAGTCTTCACAAATGGAGAACTGAATGACAAATTCTTAAGATCCCTGACCAAGGAATGGGATAATAAGGTATGCGCTATTCGGGAGTTCGGAAGGTTAGCCGAGACGAACCCGCAGAATCTATTCGGAAAGCTTATGTCTTACGAGCTCCAAATCAACTCAAGAAAAGCTGAAGAAGAGATGAGCAGGTCTGCATCCAAGGAGAAGTCTGTCATTCTGAAGGTAGATAGCTCAAGGAAGACAAAGGCTAGCTCTCCTGCTCCAGCTCCTGAAGCTGATGAAGAAGAATCATCTAAGCCAAGCTCCTCTGGCTCAGAGCTATCTGATGGAGAGTTCTCTCTACTCTCAAGGCAGTTCAAGAAATTCTTGAACAAGAAGAAGCAATGGAAAGGCAAGGATGCCTCCTATAGAAGATCACGCAATGATGGTGATTGCCACAGAAAAGGCTCAAGCAGCCACGACAGGTATGGTTCTAAACCGAATAAACATTATTCGACTGACATTGTTTGTTATTGTTGTAATAAGCCAGGTCACGTCATTGCGGATTGCCCCCACAAGAAGAAAGAGGGTGGCAAACGAGAAGAGAAGAAGTCCTACAATAAAAAGAGGATAGAAAAGAGCCTGTTAGCCAAGAAGGGAAAAACCCTCAGTGACTCCAACTCATCTGTGTCGAGTGCAGAAGAGGAAGAAGCCTATGTTGGGCTAATGGCTCTAACTGATGTTGAAAAAGTCCCCCAGTTCACTAGGGAGGTAAAATCTCACACCCCTCTTTAAAAATCTGATGATGATAGTGAGCAAGAGGGCTATCCCTCTGAGGATGAATCTGAACTCATCGGACAATATAAGGAGTTACTCAAGGCTTATGACAAATGTCGCTGAGTCGTGAAAACTCAAGCTAATGAGATAAAATCTCTAAAAGCTACAGAGAGCACCTTAAGAGAAGAAGTCTCAAAGACTGACTCTCTCAAGGAAGACTTCAATAAATCTATTGAAGAATATAACAAGGCTCTTGAGAACCTTGACCTTAAGGAGAAAATCATCAAGGAGTTGGAAGAACAACTCTCGGCTGAAAAGAAACTTGTAGAAGGTTTCTCTAAGCCTAAGACTGTACTTCCTCTGATTGCTGAATTCTCAGCTAAGGCCAAGGGTGCTGGTCTAGGCCACAAAGGTGCTCTTAGTAAATCCTCTAGGAGAAGGAAGGCTAAGAGAAAGAATAAGGATGCCAAGAAGGCCTTGGCTGAGGAAAAAGGGAAAGCACCTTTGGAGCCAGTCTCGTTCAAGAAAGTTATCTTTCTTGCGAATGAATTCGACTATGAATCCACCTATAGACACTTCACTAGGCCGATCCCGGAGAAGCCTAAGTCAAGGTACCAAGTTTTGACTCGCCCTCGTAACTTTGGCGAGAGTGTCTTCAATGCACCTTATGAAGAGATTCAACTTCAGAGCTATGGACCTTATGCTCATGGTCATAACATCAAGAAGGCACCAAAGGTAAACCTGTTGTTGAAAAGCCTATGAAGGAGAAGACTTCATGTAGTTTCCATCATCATGAAGCTTCTTCCTCCAAGAATGCTACCCCTACTGGACCTCCGCTCAAGAAGGTCAAGCAGGAGATTATAAGGCAAAGATACAACAGATTCGACTGCTGGTACTGTGGTAGGGTTGGTTACTTTGCCATAGATTGTTGGTTCAATCCTAAAAATGCTGCAACTCCTCAAGTTAGCAACGTGAGAATGACCACTCATGAGGCTAACACTCATAGGAGGAGTATTCTAACTCGAGACCAAGGACCCAAACGTGTTTGGGTTCCTAAGGCTAAGTGATTATAATTGCAGGTACGTCCAAAGGCCATTAAAACGCCAATCTAGTATTTAGATAGTGGATGTTCTCGGCATATGACCGGGACAAGGAGCCTACTCCAGAAATTTTAACCGGTGTTGAACGGACCAAAGGTCATCTTTGGAGGTTCAGACCGAGGAATTACCAAAGGCTATGGTATGATTACTAACGGTAACGTATCCTTTTCGGATGTAGCCTATGTTGAAGGATTTGAACACAATCTCATCAGCATAAGCCAACTACACGACAAAGGATATATGGTTGAATTCCATGCTGATAAGTGTTTGATAAAATCGGTTGACAACATGGAAACAATTTTATCAGGCACTCGAAGCAGAAATATTTTCTGTTTAAATTTCATCTATATTGACTCCTCTACACCAGTATGTCTTTTAGCAAAAAGTAGTGCATCTCTTGCTGACCAATGGCACAAAAGACTAGCACATATTAATTTCAAAACTATTAATAAACTATTCTCTCAGAACATAGTACGTGATGCCCCTATTGTCAAGTACGTTAAGGACAGTCCTTGTCATGCCTGTATAAAAGGCAAGCAAACAAGGAGTTCATTTAAAAGCATTATAGGCAAAGATTCTAATAGAAGCTTATAACTTCTTCATATGGACTTGTTCGGTCTACTGCAAGTTAGAAGTTTGGGAGGTAAGGAATATACGTTTGTTATTGTGGATGATTACTCGCGCTTTGCGTGGGTGTTCTTTCTGAAACACAAGTCAGATACCTTCAATATTTTCACTAATTTTGTTAGGCAAGTCCAGAATGAATACAACTGCTCCGTAGTCAAAATCAGAAGTCATAATGGAATGGAATTCAAGTCTGGGGCCATGATAGAATACTGTGAATGTCAAGGTATCTTTCATGAGTTTTCCTCTCCTCGCACTCCACAGCAAAATGGAGTAGCTGAGAGAAGGAATAGAACACTCATAGAGGCTTGCCAGACTATGTTGAGTGATGCCTCACTTCCAGAGTACTTCTGGGCTGAAGTCATCAACACCGCTTGTCACGTGCAAAATCGAGCACTCATCAACAAGAACCATGATAAGACTCCTTACGAACTTCTAAAAGGCAGGAAACCAACCATTTAATATTTTAGAATCTTTGGCTGTAAGTGCTTCGTACTTAACAACGGCAAGTATCACACTACCAATTTTAGCGAGAAAAGCTTTGAAGGTATTTTTGTAGGTTATAGTAGCCATAGTAAGGCCTATAGAGTATTTAATAGAAAAACTCTGGTGGTAGAAGAATCGATACACATTGTATTTGATGAGACGAGTTTGCTGCAAAGCAATTCTTCAAGTATGCTCATTGAAGATGCAGGTACAAAGATAAAGGAACTCAGCCTGGATGAACCTACTGAAAATAAAGATGAAAAGTTCATCAAGATCACCTCAACAACCCCGATTGGAGAAGTAGATGATCAAGATGAAGAATTCATACCAGCTGAAGATGCAACTCTAGTGGCTGAAGAGATCCCAGATGCAAGGACTCGTGAGCTCAGACACCTGAAGGATCATCACTTGGACTAGATCATAGGAGATCCTCGGGTTGTTGTCAGGACTCGGAGAGGTACATTTAACGAGAATTTATTCTTAAGTTTTCTATCACAGGTTGAACCTAAGAAGTTCGAGGAAGCAAACTCGGATACATCCTGGATTCTAGCCATGGAAGAAGAGTTAAATCAGTTCAAACGTTGCAAAGTTTGGACACTTGTTCCTATACCCAAGAATAAGAACGTCATCGGGACAAAATGGGTCTACCGGAACAAGATGGACGAAGATGGAACTATTATAAAGAACAAAGCCAGACTCGTTGCCAAGGGCTATCGTCAAGAAGAAGGAATCGACTTCGATCAAACGTATGCTCTAGTGGAAAGACTGGAGGCGATCAGTTTATTCCTTGCTTATGCTGCACTTTAGGGCTTTACCGTATTTCAGATGGATGTAAAACCCGCCTTCCTGAATGGTGACATAAAGGAAGAAGTGTATGTAGAGCAACTGCCAGGTTTTGTTGACTCAACTTTTCCTAATCATGTTTATTTACTGCAAAAAGCATTATATGGTCTTAAACAAGCTCCTCGAGCTTGGTATGAGACGCTGTCTAGCTTTCTTCTTGAGAAAAAGTTCACAAGAGGAAAGATAGACAAGACATTATTTCTTAGGGAAATAAATGGCAAGATTTTGCTAGTGTAATTATATGTCGATGACATTATTTTTGGCTCTACGGATAACAACCTCTGTAAGAAGTTCTCTAAACTTATGCAAGGGAAGTTTGAAATGAGCAGTATGGGAGAGCTGAAGTACTTCATAGGGCTTCAGGTGAAACAATCTGAGGATGGAATTTTCATCTCACAGACCAAGTTCACCAAAGAGCTACTTAAGAAATTCGAAATGGAGAATGCAACCTCTATGAGGACTCCAATGGCCTCAGCTATGTCTCTGGACAAGGATGAGAAAGGGAAACCTTTTGATAAAACCAAGTACAGAAGCATAATTCGGTCCTTGCTCTACCTTACCGCAAGTAGACCAGATATAATGTTTTCAACATGTGTATGCGCTAGATTCCAGGTGAACTCTAAGGAATCTCACTATATTGCTGCAAAGAGAATTTTGAGATACCTTAAAGGTACACCAAATCTTGGCTTATGGTACCCAGGAAGTAATGATAGTGAACTGATTAGATTTTCAGATGCAGATTTTGCAGGAAGCAAAGACGACAGGAAAAGCACTTCTAGGACTTGCCAATTCCTAGGAAGAAGGCTTATCTCTTGGAGCAGCAAAATGAAAAACTGTGTCGCAATCTCAACGGCCGAGTCAGAATACATTTCTACCGGTAGTTGTTGTGCACAGTTGCTTTGGCTAAAGAACCAGCTAGAGGATTACAATATGAAGGTCAAGGACATTCCATAGTTCTGTGACTCCTCCAGCGCAATTGCAATCACAAACAACCCAGTCTCACACAGCCGGACAAAGCTCATCGAGCTGAGATACCATTTCATCCGGGAGCACGTGGAGCAAGGGGATGTGGATCTGCAGTACGTGCTAATAGATCGGCAGGTTGCAGATATTTTCACAAAGCTGCTGGACGAGACCAAGTTCAATTTATTCAAAACTGAACTTGGGCTACTGAACAAGGAAGATTTGGCCAAGGTGATCAGTTCAAAGGCTCAAGAATCGAGGAATCTCCAAAAAGGTCAGAATTTCTCAAGTAGAAGGATAGCTCTCAAGAACTATACTTACTTCTCGAGAACTATCTGCCAGTACTCGAAAACCATCCTCGCTTCTCAAGAACTATCTGCCAGTTCTCGAGAACAAAAGCTTGCCTCTCGAGAACTATCAGCCAGTTCTCGAGAACCATCCTCGCTTCTCGAGAACTATCTGCCACTTCTCGAAAACTAAAGCTTGCCTCTCGAGAAATGGCCCGTCATTTTGCCGATTTCTGCTAACTCTTCTATTTCGAAAACATCTTAATTTCTGTCCTAATCCAAGTTTTATTAGACTCATAATTGACATTACTAGGGTCTTATATATATATATAATATTTTAGAAATCTTAAATCAACCGCCATTTCAAAATCATTTCTCTCAAGACTCTTCGTCTTCCGCTGTAAGAAACCTCTGTCTCCGCCGCAGTCTCGCGCTCAGTCCATCGCCACTGTCAGCTTTCATGGCGCAGGTTTACAAGATTGGAGTCGGCAGCGAATTGGTAGTCGTAGGAATTATAGAGATTTCAGATGATTTCCAGAACCTTCTCATTCTTCTCGAAACCGCCTGCCTCATGTTCGTTTTGACAGAACCCTACAAGATTCTTTTTCCTGATGTCGAGGAGTTCTTCAAGAATGCTAAGGTGAAAAGGAATGGTAAGTTTCTGAAAACTCAAGTCAGAGGGATCAAGATAAAGTTGGATAAGACGATAGTTTCCCAGCTTCTGAGAATGTCTGTTGTAGACGAGGAAGACGACCTAACTATGGAAGACTACGACATGACCTACTCCTTCTGTGGAGTTTCTGAGTAATTTTACTCTTTAAGGAGAAACCTTTTCAATGATGTAGGGAAATTTCTTGCAGACATTATTGGAAAAATTCTATGGTGCAAAACAGGGTCAATTAGTTTCATTACTCATGATCTATTTGGAGTAATGACAGTCATTGTCTCAAGGAAGAAATTTTAGTCTGGCATGATGGTGTTTGAGTTGATCAGGGACAGAATTCAAGCTCCCAAATTTGCAAGGATAATCTAATTGATTTTGAGAGAGATTGATCCTGTTACCTTCAAAACCTCCAAAGGTACCACGATTCACCACCTTAAGAAGATTTACTTATCCTCCATCCAGATATGGGAGTTAAAGCTGAAAAACCCAAGGCAGATAGCTAAAGAAGTTGGAGCTTCTGTCTCAGAGGTGAGGACCCCATCTCCTCCTTTACATCATGTTGCTGAACCATCTGGTGCAGCAACTGAGGGGAGCCTATATACTCTGCCTCAGATATCAGAATTCCTACTCCAGCCAGATCTCCTCTAAGAAGCCCAGTGAGATCTCCAATCAGGAGCCCTGTGGCAGTCTCTCCAGTGCCAAACCTATCAGATGTTCCAACCCAAGATATTCTCAAAGACACAAATGAAGCCATAGACAAGATGATAGAAGAGCTCACCTTAGAAGAACCTCTTTCCCCCTTTCCAAAGATCTCCCTGAAGACCCATACAAAGAACCCTCACCCCAAGCTACTCCTTCTCCCTCTCCAAGAAAAGTATCAACTCCACTAGAGACCATCCTTTTATCTGAAGAGGATGTGCAAGCCCCTGAGGAGGTGGAAGCCCCTCTCAAGAATCTTGACTTCTCCCTTCCTAGATTAGTTGATGAGGAGGGAGATATAGTATCTCATACTATAAGAGCCCAGAGCTCTGTAATACTGGAAGAAATACCCCCATGGAAAGCTCCTCCACCACCTCAGATTGATTCTACCACCACTGCTCCTGCTGCTGCTATGGTAGTTGCAAATTCAGATATTCTGTCAAAGATTGAAGAAATTTTAGCTAACCAGAGGAAATATTTTGATGAATCTCTTCAGACTGTCAAAGATCAGGTAACTGCCCTTGAGAAAGAAATGAGCAGAGGCTTTGCAAAGATTAAAGCCAACACAGATTCTCTCAAAGAATTGTTCAGAATTGGAGGTAAAGCCATAGATCACACCATCACCGGCATTGGTCAAGTCATGGAACAATCTATTACCCTAGCAAACAATCAAATTCAGTTGGACAAAAGAGCTGAAGAGAAAGTCATGAAAGTATGCAATGAAGTTGGTATTTTCAAAGAAGACACCACAAACCAGCTATCTGTAGAAATTAGAAAGGGGGAGACCATAGTGAAAGAACAGGTAGAAAAGCTTACTGCAGATGCAAAAACTATCTGGAATGAGAAATTAACTAAAATCAGTAAGGATGTTTTAGAACAGATTCAATCAGTAAAATTCCATACATATGATACAGCTGTATGGATGCACAACCAGATCTTCCCAGATTTTCAGGCTGACCCCAACATTATTCCTCATCACTTAAATCCTCTTTCTCAAGGTGAGTCCAGCCAAGTTCCTCAACCTCAAATGCCTACATTTTATCCTAGACCAGAAGATCAGGCACCTCCTCCAGCTTCCTATTCCCAAGTTTTGGATGACATTATTCCTCAAGATCTACCAGAGGTTCACATCCCCAAGAAAAGGAAGTATGGGGAAGGTCCTTCTGTTAGCAGATCTGTTCCTCAGCCAGAGGTAGAAAGAAGAAAAGCAAAGGAATTTGCTAAAGTTTGGAGCCCTACTTGCAAAGCTCTAATTCTTGATACTCTTAAACTAGTCATGGACTTTAATGAGAATAGAAATCTTCACTACAACTCAGTTGAGTGGGAATTATATGAAAAGTCCATGACCAAAAGGAGGATATATGACAGAGAATATGGAAAGAATAATCCTAAAGCTCCTCCCAAGCCCCCAAGGTACTATCCTAAGCCTTTTAGTTATCAGAGGAGGCAGCAGGAAAAGCAAGACAGGCAACAACAAAGCAAAGAATGATTCATGATGTTTTGTTTTGAGAATTTTTGAGGAAATGGATGTTGATTGATTCTAAAACATTACTTATATAGATAATTCGTAGTTTTGCATATTGTTCCTTTAATTAGTCTGTCTTTGCATTTATACTCAATCTCCTTTCTTCCAGTTCTTTCTTTATTATGATAATTCACCATAGTGTAGAGGGTTCTGACTTCTACAAATAGGGGAAGATTGTTGGGTATTGCATCCACAATAACCCAGATTTGCATGAAGTCACCCTTGAACTAAGATGAATTAAGTTGTATTTGATATCCTGTTCTAGTTGAATATTTGCAGATTCTCAGTGCTAAGTGTAGACCAATGTCAGTCTACAGTGGGTCAGGAACACAGGACCATACAATGTAATCCCTCACTGTATGATCCAAAGTGTTGACTCATGTGTAGCCTCTCAATTGGGATACACTTAATGTTCAAACACTGGGAGCATGGGATGAAGACAGGACCAGAAGAAAAATTTTTCTTAAATTCTTGAAAATTTATCCAAGTCCAGTTCTCGAGAAGCAACTTCAGAGTTCTCGAGAAGTGTAGTTTTGTTCTCGAGAAGCTCTCATAGTTCTCGAGAAGCTTGACCTCAAAGTTCATGATAAGTCTGGACAGATTCAAGAAATTTTCTAAGTTATAGTTCTCGAGAAGTCATCTTTGTTCTCGAGAAGTCTTGGTCAATTTTTGAGAAGCCTAAGTTATAGTTCTCGAGAAGTCTTACTTGTTCTCGAGAAGCTTGGATTCAGTTCTCGATAACTGCCAGCTTAGTTTCTTGAATAGTAAGAATTTGCCTCAGAAATTTTTCTAAGTTAAGTTCTCGAGAAGTCTTCTTTAGTTCTCGAGAAGTCCTCTCTCAGTTCTCGAGAAGTCTTTCTCATTGTTCTCGAGAAGTTCAGAAAAGTTTCTAAGTGTTTGTTCTCGAGAAGTTCAGAAAAGTTTCTTAAAGTGTTTATTCTCGAGAAGTCAATTAGTTTTCAAGAACTAAACCTTGTGTTCTCGAGAAGTCCTAACCTCTTCTAAAGAATTCAGTTCCAGAGAAGTCATGACAGTTCTAGAGAACTCAGCTCCTAGTTCTCGAGAACTATAGACACTTCTCGAGAACTAAGTCGATTTTCCAGAAATTTTTGTTATAAGTCCAGAACGGCCGAAATTTCAAATAACTCGATGTGATTGGTCCACATGTCATCATTAATGTCTTTTCTCGCCGTTAAGGGTAATCCTATATAAAGTCTTTTCATTAAGACAGAACCCTAAGCAAAAATGAAAAAGAAGAATCTCTCAAGAGTGGATTCCGTACTTTCCTAAATTATTGGTTCGACCGACTTTTCTCAAGAACGAAATTCTGAAGCCGCTGCTCTCGTCAAGATCAATCTCTCTACATTCGATCTAGAAGATCTGCTGATTAAGGAATCGTTTTTCTCTCCTTGATCAAGTAGATCCAAGCCTTCTCAGGTCAGATTTTCAAAGGATCTTCTTCTACAAATTTTGATAAAGCCGCAACGTTCAAGAAGAAGACCTAGAGACAAACTCTTTCAGATCTGAGAATATTTCTGTTTGTATTTTCAAACTCTATTTGTAAATCTTGTAGGAGATTATTCTCCGAGTATAGGAGCATTGTTCTCCGAGTGGTAGGAAGTTTTTATCTTACGAGTGTAGATCCAATTGGATCGAGTTTTGTAGGAACGTGGTTCCGAGGTGTAGGATTGGTTTTCAATCCGAGATAGTGGAGTAGCCGAGTCTAGTGATTTGCTAGATCGGTGAGGAAAGTGGACGTACCCAAGATCGGGGAACAACTATAAATCTCTTGTCGTCTGTGTGATTGCTTGATTACTTATTTGTGCTAGTTGCTAAATTTTTTTTCCGCATTAGACGCACATCTCACCTCTTCACCCCCTCTAGGTGATTTAGGTAGACAACTTATATCCTTCAAAATCTATAAGATTTGAAGTTAATCAGAATAAAAAAGAGATGACATATAGCTTCCATATGGGAGGTAATGTTGTAGTATACTTGCCCAAGCAATAACAGGAGATCAAGACTGAAATAGAGGACATTGCAGTCAAACAAGGTTATGTCCTGGAAAATCAACTCAGAATGAATGAAAATCTCAAAGACTCACATAATAATATTCTAAAAGATCTCGGGAGTAAAGCAACTGCTATCACTGAACAAATGGTCAAAATAAAGTCTGAGTTTGACAAACAACTCAAAGAGGATTTAACAGCTATTCAAACAGCAATCCAGGCATCTCAAAAGGCAATCACTGTTCAGATGAAGAAGTTCAAAGACTACTATAAAGAAGGAATAAATTATCTAGCTGATCAGGTAAGATTTCAGGAGGATGTTCTAAGAGACCATATAGAAAGAGAAGTCATAAAGGGGGAGAGAGTATTAGTCAAAGCAAGCTCAGATCATGTTAAATGGATATCCAATAGCATTAGAGCAACTCTTGGTTATCCACCCCTTTGTGATGATGACAACACTGCTGAATCTGGAATTCAACCTGCTTACATTGAAGGGGTTCAGCAGGAAGTAGCCCAAGTCATTTATCCCCCTTCTGATTTTGAAGAAATCCAGTAGGCAGTACATTAATGTATAGCCCTCCACAGGAGGCACATAATGTTATTCTTGAAAAACTTGAAATGCCTGCAGCTGCATTACAAGAGAAAAAGAAGCACAAAGAGTAAGGGATGCTCAAATAGAAGCTCAGCTGTCTAGGAAAAGGTTCAGAGAATAGGTAGAATTAAAGCCTGATTTTGAATAATGGAGTCCAACCTCCAGGAATATTATTCTTACTTCTTGGTATGCTGTTAAAGAGAATATGCATGATAGAGTCAAGTGATATTCTGAACAGGAATGGAGCAAATATCAGGAGCGGCAAGATGCCATATATCAGTTCAGAAGAGACCTTAGAGTTGGGAAGATACCTGCTAACTCTGTGGAGCCTAACAAGTATTTCCCAAAGCCTTTTGATTACCTTGAAAGGCAAAAGATCATCGCTGAAGAGCTCCAGAAGAAGGATCTGAAAGGAAAGAAGCTGGCTGATGATATAGGAGCTAATGTACAAGCTAGGATTCAGTATGGCAAAGGAATTATCATCAAGGAGCCTGATCAATCCTAGGGATGGATTGTCTAGGTTTAGAACTATGTAATCTTTTGTTCTAAAATCCTTGTAATTCAAAACTGATTCTTATTTACTGTATTTTATCATATTTTGTGATGATATTACATGTTATTTCTGCTTATGAGTTACCTTGTCTGAGTAATGATTTTATACATCATAATCTTTATTTTATTATAAGTGGTGTATATCATTGACTAAGGGTTATGACTTCTCCAAATAGGGGGATATTTTTGGGTACATTGGAAACTGTGTACCTGATTTGGAGGAAGCCTCACTTAACTCAATGATATACATCAATGTGTATTTGATGGGATGTTGAGTTTCAATGTGCAGGTTAAAGAAATGCAGAAAAATGTTCTAAGTACAACTGTCGACACCAAAAGCCAGATTGTGTCGACACACAGGACTTGTGTCGACACACAGAAATTCTGTCAGCAGCAATTGTGTCGATACACAGGACTTGTGTCGACACACACAAGAATTCTGTCAACACCAACTATGTCGAGACTAGAAGCTATTGTGTTGACACACAGGACTTGTGTCGACACATTCTACAGAAGCTGTGTTGAGAAGAAGGAAGGACTTGACATTTTTCTAACAGTTGAAATCTACAAGTCATCAAGAGAAGGCAGTTCCTGAACAAGTCTGCAAGAATAATTCAGATCTAATTCTTAATAGAAGAAGGAAGCTGGATTGAGGATCATCTCCAACTTCATAAGAAGATCAACCTTACTTTGTTCAGATTCAAGAAGCTTTGAAGAAGCTAAGACAGGTTGGATCTTAAGAAGTCAATTCAATCAAGATCTTATGAAGAAGCCTTCACCCCTTTCTCTCAATACCTGGGTGAAGGATTTATCATCTTAATAATCATTTTTTAGTAAGATGTTTTATAGATCTGAGTGTAGGAGAGTTATCTCTCTGAATTGTAAGCCAAAATTTATAAAGGCTGAGATAGGGCTGAGTGCCTGAGGTAGGATCTTTGTGATCTGAGTTGTAGGCCTGGTAATAAGGGCTGAGGTAGGGCTTTTTTCCGTAGGTAGGATTCTTGGGAAGAATCTGAGTTGTAGGACTTGAAGAAGTTTGAGCTGTAGGAACCAATTGGGTTCTAAGTTGTAAGATCTAAGGATCTGAGTTAGTGGAAGGAAGTTTGGCCGAATCCAGCTCTCAGCTGGATAGGTGAAGAGAGAGAGAGTGGACGTACCCTCGCATTGGGGAACCACTATAAAACACTGTGTGCTATGCTGTGTTTTTTTGTGCTTGTTTTATCCTGTGCTGTGATATTTGTAGCATAATTAGCTATGCTGAGATTAACCTTTTAATTGCCTAAGTTAAAATTGGATTTGAACCTATTCACCCCCCCTCTAGGTGTTTAGGATCTTTAAACCAAATCTTTCAATTGGGAATCAACTAGATCTGAAAATAACGTAGACTTTCAGAGATCAAAGATCAAGTCGACTCTATTGAAGATAAACAAATCGTGAAGAATCGTCGTCGTCAGCCGAGAGACAGTCGTGAAGATTGGGATCACGTATGCCGACAAAAGCTTTTAGAAAATTCTCGATTTGGAATGATTTGCATGATTAGGGTTGAGAGAAAGTCACCCTAGGTATTTATAGGTACTCCTCTTTCTAACGGCTAGAAATTCCTTCCATACTTAGAAGTCTGAGGGTTACTGTACATGGCAGTGGGGACGAGCTGAGACGAAATTTGAAAACAAAAAATGAAAAAACCCAAGTCTTATTTGTCGTGTATCATCGAGAATATCAGGGTATACTCATCAAACTACTTCGAAACTCGACGAAAATTGTTGGATATAGTGGCCAACATAGAGGGGGGGGAGGTTAATAAGGTTTTACGCGTTAAGCGGAAGTTAAAAATATTTCACACCAGAAAATCGAGTTCTTGAAGTTACCGCAGGGCGTTAAGTAGCTAACGCACAGCGGTAGGTCACAGAGCTCGTTTTCCTACTCGAATTCGCCTTAACACCACATAGAGTAATCACACTAACATTCACAGCAAATAACAGGAGTTATAAAGCAGAACAAGAACTTCATTGCAAGAATTTAGAACAATAAATAGTTTTACAATTTCAAACTTGTGATCCCCGTGATGCCGGGGATCGGAGGCGGTAAAAATGAAAACTCTTTTGTTTTCTATATCGACCCACTATCCGGACAGGTTGGCTCTCTCCCATTCCCTCGAAGATAGGTCTTTGAGCTTGCTCTTCACCTCCACACAAGGAAGGGTTTAGAGTTTCGATAAATCCTCCCAATCTAGACGTCCGTATCCCCAGGACGATTTCCCACAGATTCCTACCCAGATTCCGACGACCCTTACCGGCCGATTTTCCTCTCCATAAGATTTAGAAACAAAGAAAGATTACAAGAGTAAAAGATGTAAATAATCTAAAAATTGAAGTTCTCCCTCTTAACGACTTCTCCATTGAGCGATCCGCGGCCGGTGCTTGAGATCTCCATTTACTATCCCCCAGTCGATTCTTCGTAGTCGATGTAGATCTTGGATTGCCGGAGTTCTTCGTTCACGGATGGGAGGGAGACAAATATCTTCTTCTTCGACGGTGACTTTTGGAACGGAGCTCAAGAAGGCGGCCAAACCCTAAAATTCACGTACTCCCTTCGCTCTTCAGTTCTTTAATTCATGAGCACAGAAACCAATGCGGCCTTTTATACAGCTTCATGAAAAAAGGCTACCGCCGGCAGTAGGACTAGCGCCCGATGGCAGGTTCACACGCTTGTTGTGCCAGCTGTTGTCTAAATCTGGAAAGATATTCAAAAACGAATATTTACTGTTTTATAATTTCTAGCTCCGCACTGTTATGGCTACCGCCGTGCGGTAGTATAGGACACGACGATTCTGAATAGTCGTGTCGATGCTCGTCGAGGGCTAGCGCGGAGTTGTACCATATATCGCTTGGCGATAGGTTATTAACTCGACGAACCTGTCTCGACGCTCGTCGAGCGGATAGCGCGACGCGGTAAGCGGTAGCACCTGGCGGTAGCATCCTCTCAATGCCACTATCTCGACGCACTTAACGCTTTTCTTCTCAACTCTCTCGATGCCGTGTTAAGTGAGCTAGCGTGGAGCGATAGAGTTAGCACCTGGCAGTAGGTTCCCGAGCGCCTTGCTGAATTAATTCTTGGGTTATCGCTGGTGATAGGACTAGCGCTTTCCGATAGCTTCCCGAGTGCCATGTCCATTTAATTCCAGCTACCGTCCAGCGGTAACTCCTATCGCCCGACGATATCTTCCAAAAGAGATTTTCTTTGTTTACACCTGTCAACCTGCACACTCTATCAACACAAGATGTGATCAAATACAACCAGGGAGTTGATATTTGATAATACGTTTTGTAGCCTAAACTATTATCGTATTTTCTATTTTATATTGTATAAATTATGTCTATTATTAGTTTATTTTTATCCTTTTTATGTAAATTTTATTGCCACTAACGTTTTCCTGTCTTTTTGCAGGTTTTCAGAAAAATTGCCAAAATGGCCTGTCACGCCCCCCTGTCACGTCCTCCCTGGGCGTGACCTAGGGCGTGGCACCCGATCCCCAGGACTCCTGCTGAAGGGGACAGAAAACGGTCAAAAACCGCTGTCACGCCCCCCTGACACGCCCTCCCCGGGCGTGTCACCAGGCGTGACCATGGGCGTGTCGCCCTCTACCGCAAAGCTGCCTCCGCATTAAATGCCGTTCCACCTCAGCACGCAAATAGTACTGTCACGCCCCATGTCACGCCCGTGACATGGGCGTGACACCCTCCTTTTTCGACGACTGATGGATTTCCGACCAATGATTTGGACATGACGTGCCTGTCACGCCACCCTGTCACGGGCGTGACCTAGGGCGTGACCACCGACATACCGAAGCAATCATCCCTCCCGCCAGAATCCAGAGCCCGAGGTCAACATAGTTGTTGGAACACCCTATTACTATTTGGACCAGGATGACTATATTTCTATAGGGATTGTATGCTGTGACCTCCATGTTGTTATATAGGTCACATAGGCTAGTTAGAGTAGTCTTCAGCTCGACGCATAGTCGACTTCAGCTCGACGCAGAGTCGATCTCAGCTCGACGCAGAGTCGACCTCTGCTCGACGCAGAGTCGATCTCAGCTCGACGCAGAGTCGACCTCAGCTCGACGTGGAGTCGACCTCAGCTCGACGTTCCGTCGATCCCAGCTCTGCTTACAGAAAACACTCTCTGACCAACGTGTGTCGTGCTCAGATCGACGTTTTTCTGTGAGCTCGACGCCTTCCAGACTTCCGTCGATTTTGGATAGGAATTCAAATTCCTTCTGACAGGCAATTAATGCTGAAGAATTTATTGGCCGTTACAGCATATCTGGTGCATGGCTCAAGGAATTTTCTAAGGAATGTCTGCCTGTCATTTCCTTTGAGGCATGGACAGTTAAGGAAAGCAATCAATGCTGACTTCCAACGGCTATCAAAGTAAAGGAAGAAGAAGACTCAAATATATTTTCTCTCTTGGACAATAATAAGAATATACAGAGAATACACAGAACAAGAAGAGAACAACAATACAAGACTTCTCATCTTTCTCTCAGTGAAAAATTATTTCTGAAAGACTCTCTTACAGAAAATCTGATTGCTTCAGACACCTCCATCCAACTCACTTGGATCATTCTTTGCTGGAGCAAATCAGACCTTTGAAGACCTGTCACCCTTGTGCAGAGCTCTCCTTCCTGAACCTCATCTTGATCTCAGGGGGAGCTTTGACAACAACTTCAGATCCACTTCTGCTTCTCTTTGCTTGTTGAAAAGAGAAGACAACTTCATTCTTTTTCTTTTTCTTTCTGTACAGGGTTCTAACTCCCTTCAAAAGTTACTTTTGGTTTTGCTGAAACCTGGTCAAAATCAGCTTCTGTTGGTTTGTGAGAACCTGATCAAAAACTCTCTGGTGCTCAAGACACCTGATCAACTCATCTTGAAGTGGATTCCTATCAAGGGTGATAGAAGAGTGGATGTACCCAGATTTGGGGAACCACTATAGCTCCTTGTGTCATCTGGATTGCTTGCCCCTTTCTGTGTTTTGCTTTGTGCTGTGAATTTATTTTTTACTCTGATTACTTGCTATAGCACCATACACTAAGTAAAGTAAAAATTTTCTCTGCAAGTTTTTATTTGGAAAATTATTTTAAATAACTCTATTCACCCCCCTCTAGAGTTAGGAGTGATCTTATCCTGCACTTTCAATTGGTATCAGAGGGAGGTTGATCATTCATACAGGCTAACACCTGGATCAAAAGATCTCTGATAAGATCATTTCCCTCAAAGGGTTACTTTTCTTAGTTTTACTTATCTTTTAAAACTCATGGCACAAAACAAGGACTTTGCTAGCACCAGACCTCCTATGTGCAATCTATCTAAGTTTGCACTATGGAAGGCAAGGATTAGACTTTATATGAACTCTTTTGATGAAGACATCTTCAATTCTGTATTGACAGATTGTCCAAGACCTCCCACAGGAACAAGTACATCAGCTGTTCCTCCTCCTTCAGGGACTGATGCTGACATAAAGAAGTGGAAGGCAGCAGATGCTAAAGCCATGAACATCTTGGCTCAAACCATGTCAGATGACATTTTCCAGAAGGTAGCAGATTGCAATACTGCCAAGGAGATCTGGGAAAAACTCTCAGAAATTGTATCAGGTTCTGCAGATGAAAGAAAGGATAGGAGATCCTATCTCATCACACAGTATGAAAACTTCAAAAAGGCAGAGTCTGAGTCAGTTGCTGACATGTACAACAGACTGAGCCTAATCATAAGTGAACTTAGATCACTAGATAAGGACATATCTCTTACTGAGATAAATGACAAGATACTGACTTGTTTCCCTAGCTCTTGGGACTCAAGAATATGGTCAATTAAAGATGGAAGAAATGTCTGTGAGCTATCCACAGAAGCTCTTCTAGGAAAGCTCAAGAGCTATGAGCAATTTATTAAGAAAAGAGAAGAAGAGCAGAAGACATCCACACCAACAGAGAAGGCTGAGAAAACTATTGCCTTCAAAGCACAGGAAGAAGAACCTAAAGAAAAGGTGTTGGGAAATGAAGAGCTTATGAGCCTACTGGTCAAGAGGTTCAATAAGCTAAATAAAAGGAACTTCAGAAGATGGTCATCCAAAGACAAAGACAAGCCAAGGTATGACAGATCCAATAATAAAGATATTATCTGCTTTGGTTGCAGGAAACCAGGACACATCTTCCCAAACTGTCCAGAAAATCAAGACAAGGACAGAAGGGACAAGAAGGAAAGGAAGGATAAAAGGAAGGACAAGGAGTCAAGGAAATACCATGACAAGCCTTCCTCCAGCAACAGCAAGCACACCAGGAAAGGATTTGTGGCTGAATCCTGGAGTGACTCTGATGAGTCTGATTCATCATCCAGTTCTAGTGATGATGAGGATGATGCAGAAGAAAAGGGATTCTGCATGATGGCCATCAGTGCATCTCAAAAGAACACTGATTCAGAGCCTGAGGCTGACTATCCATCTGATCAGGAACTTACTGAGGATCAGGTAATAGATTCATTTGACTTTACTTCTGATGATTTCAAATCTGAGTTTAAATCTATGTGCATTGATTTAATTGAGTCTCAAAAGCTGATTAAAACTCTAAATGAACAATTAATTGAATGCAAATCCATTAACTCAGATAACCTTAGACTCTTAGAAGAGTTGAAGCAGTGTGGGGAGGAGATAGCTTCACTGAAAAGTGAGCTATCTAAGGCCAAACAATTTGAAGAAACCCTTAATGGGAGAAGTATCAAATTGATGGACATCACAAGTACAGTGAACTCAAGATTGAATGGTTCACTGGGCTTGGGTGCTTCATCCAGCCAACCCATAGTGCTGACAACTCCAATCAAATTTACCAGTGAGAAAGGTAAAGGAGTCTTGATAGTGGCTAGGAAGAATGCTGACTTAACCCAGGAAACTGGACAAAAAATGTCGAACGAAGCTCGACGGACGTCGACCAGAGCTCGACGTAATCGCAAGAAAACGTCGAACCCAGGTCAACGCCCTCTACTCTCTGAACAAAGCAAGACCTTGCCGTCGAACGGAGCTCGACGCACTCACTTGAGTCCGTCGACCGAAGCTCGACGTGCGTCGAGCCGAGTTCAGAGCAAAACCCAGTTCTCAAGGGTTAACTCAAATTTCAATTCTAGCTCCACATCTCATTACTTTAACCCTTATGCTGAATGGATCATACCTCCTAGGAGATATCATCCTGTAGGCTATAAGAGTCAACCTGAGATGTCCTTCATTTCAGAATTTAAGGGATATCAACCTAGGCCCAAGGTTAACTGGGTCAAAAACAAATAAGCTGTTTTTGTGCAGGTAAAGACCTATCCAAGTGAGAACCATCAATGGTATCTGGATAGTGGGTGCTCAAAGCACATGACAGGAGACAAGGACAACCTCACTTCCTTCAAAACCAAGCTTGGACCCAAAGTAATTTTTGGAGACTCAAGCTTTGGAACTACAAAAGGATATGGGACAGTTCAAATTGGCTTAGTCACTTTCAAAAAGGTGGCATATGTTGAAGGACTCAAACACAACCTGATAAGCATCAGTCAATTGTGTGATGAAGGATACCAAGTAACCTTTAACAAAGCCATATGCAAAGTCAAGTCAGTGGACAACACAACTGTGTTGACAGGTAACAGAAGAGGTAACATTTACTTAGTGGATTTTCATTCACCTGTAGTAGATATTTGCCTGTTTAACTCCATCTCAAAACCAAACATCTTGTGGCATAAAAGATTAGGACATGTGAACCTTAGAACCATTGCTAAGTTATCCCAAGACAACCTTGTTAGAGGACTACCTTCTGGTCCCTACAAGAAGGAAGGACTTTGCAAGGCCTGTCAATTAGGCAAGCAAACCAAAAACAGTTTCAAGTCACTTAATAAGAGTGACTCACCTAGAATCTTGTACTTATTGCACATGGACCTTTTTGGACCAATTAATGTACAAAGCCTAGGAGGGAAATCTTATGCTTTAGTAATTGTAGATGACTTCTCAAGATTCACTTGGGTGTTCTTTCTGAGGAAGAAGTCTGATAACTTCAAAATTTTGACAGATTTTCTCAAAGGCATACAGATTGAGTTCAATACTCACATTGCCCTGATCAGAAGTGATCATGGGACAGAGTTTGATTCTCTTCTTATGCTAGAGTTCTGCCAGAATGAAGGTATCAGGCATACTTTCTCAGCTCCTAGAACTCCTCAACAAAATGGGGTAGTTGAAAGGAAAAACAGAACCCTTATTGAATCTGCCACAACATTGTTGACAGATGCTCACCTTCCTCTAACCTTTTGGGCAGAGGCTGTGAACACCTCCAACTATGTTCTGAATAGAAGCCTGATACATAAGCTAAAGGGTAAGACTCCTTATGAGCTACTCAAAGGGAAGAAACCTAAAGTGAACTACTTCAAAATATTTGGTTGCATTTGTTTCATTCACAATAATGACAAGAAATACCTAGCTAAATTTGAAGCCAAAGCTGATGAAGGAGTGTTTATGGGATACTCCATGACTAGCAAGGCTTATAGGGTTTTTAACAAGTGCACAAATAAAATTGAAGAATCCATGCATGTTACATTTGATGAAACTAACATGTTTTATAAGGAGAAGGAGACTTCTACCATAAGCAATTTGCAAGAACATTCAATTTCAGAAAATCTGAAGCAGCTTACCATCAAAGACAAAGGGTCATCACCTTCACCAATTCAACAAGTCACTGAACTTAGTGACAATGAAGAGGAATTTCAAGTTCTGGAAAGTTCAAAGGGCCAACAAATTGAAGAACCAGTTGTTGTTCCACAAGAGGAAACAACAACACAGGTTGGTGCATCATCAACACCCCTTGTTGATCTAGCAACAACAAGAGATCACCCAATCTCACAAGTGATTGGAGATATCTCAGTGGGTGTGCAAACAAGGAATCAAGTTAACCAAAATATTATGCACACCTGCTTCCTTTCTCAAATTGAGCCTCAAACCATACAAGATGCAGAGCAAGATCCAAACTGGATCATTGCAATGCAAGAAGAGTTGAATCAATTTGAGAGGAATAAAGTTTGGAAATTAGTACCAAGACCAAGGAACCAGCAAATTGTTGGAACCAAATGGGTATTCAGAAACAAATTGGATGATCAAGGAATAATTGTGAGAAACAAGGCAAGACTTGTTGCACAAGGGTATTGCCAAGAAGAAGGAATTGATTATGACCAAACCTTTGCACCAGTTGCAAGGTTGGAGGCCATAAGAATCTTCCTTGCATATGCAGCTCACAAGAGATTCAAGGTATATCAGATGGATGTCAAGAGTGCATTCCTCAATGGAGACATCAAGGAAGAAGTCTATGTAAAGCAACCTCCAGGTTTTATCTCTCCAACTTTTCCTGATCATGTATTTAAACTGCATAAAGCTTTATATGGTCTCAAGCAAGCTCCTAGAGCATGGTATGAGACCTTAGCTTGTTTTTTGTTGGAAAATGATTTTAAAAGGGGTAGTGTAGACCAAACTCTTTTTGTTAGAACCCATAGGTCCCATACCCTACTAGTACAAGTTTATGTAGACGACATCATATTTGGATCTACTGATTCAAATTTATGCAAAAAGTTCTCACAACTTATGCACTCAAAGTTTGAAATGAGTAGCATGGGTGAGCTTGCTTTCTTTCTTGGATTGCAAGTTAAACAACATGTGGATGGCATTTTCATTTCTCAAACCAAGTATGCAAGAGAACTGGTTAAGAAATTTGGAATGTCTGAAGCATCATCCATGAAAACACCTATGCCTACAAATGCTGTTTTAGATGCTGATGAATCTGGAAAACCAGTTGATCAGACAAACTATAGAGCAATCATTGGCTCATTACTTTATCTAACAGCTACTAGACCAGATATAATGTTTGCCACATGCATTTGTGCTAGATTTCAAGTAAGCCCTAGAGAGTCCCACCTCACATTAGTTAAGAGGATTCTTAGGTATGTAAAAAGTTGTCCTAATCTAGGTCTCTGGTATCCACATGACTCAGGATTTGATCTAACTGGATTTTCAGATTCTGATTATGCTGGATGTAGAGTAGACAGGAAAAGCACCAGTGGAACTTGTCAATTTCTTGGTGATAGACTTGTCTCCTGGTTTTGTAAGAAACAAACCTCTGTGTCCACATCAACTGCTGAAGCTGAATACATGGCTGCAGGTAGTTGTTGCTCACAGATTTTGTGGATTCAAAACCAGCTCCTAGACTATGGGTACAACTTAGAGATGTCTAAAATCTTTTGTGATAATACCAGTGCAATATCTATTGCTCAAAATCCAGTTCTCCATAGTAGGACTAAGCACATAGAAATCAGACATCACTTCTTAAGGGACAATGTAGAAAAGAAGAAAATTGCACTAGAATACATTTCCACTGAACTACAGAGAGGAGATATCTTCACCAAACCCTTGGATGAAAAGAAGCACCTCTTTTTCCTCAATCAGTTGGGAATGCTAGATGGAGACAGCATAAATTAAAACTCCAAGATTTTGAAACCCATAATTAACAGGAATAAGAAAAATTTCATTTCAAAATTTCCCTGTCTGAGTGGTTGTTCTGAGCTCTGAACTAAGCTCGACGCTGCGTCGAACGGAGATCGACGGTCCGTCGCCCTCAAAAGCGTCGAACGTCGAACTCAGCTTCTAGCATCGAACTGAGTTCACAGCTTCCTGGCTTCTTGAGTTTTTTTTTTTTTTTTTTTTCTTTCTCCCCGGTCGACGTCTTCGTTCAACGTCGACCTGAGCTCGACGTATAGCTTCAGCCAAAGCGTCGAACGTCGACCTAAGCTGGACGCTGTTGAGTCGTTTCAGTTCTCCTAGAGCCCTTGAGCGTCGAACTGAGCTCGACGTTCTTTCCTTTTCTGCGTCGAACCCTAAGTATAAAATCATTTTTTCTCCGTCGTTCGCAGTTGCGCTTTCATATTTCTCTGCTCAAGCTTTCTCCCTCCAAATACTATACTTTTGATCTTGGAAGGTACTCTTTCTTTTGCAGGACAATGGCAATTACAGCAGGAGCTCTGGCGGCTATGAAGTTCGACTCTGGTTTCGACATTGATTTCGATTCTTTTGATGGATCTCCACAACACCTTCTGGATATACTGAATCTTTTCAAGGAGCAGCAGCTAGTCCACTTTATGTCTACCAGGATACCCCTTCCCGAATCAGAAATTAAAGAATGGTGTCTTACAGCAATCATTTCAGATAACAACATCTTGACTGGGAAGATTGCAGGAAATGAGGTAGCCATCTCACCTCAAGTCATTACAGAAGCCTTCAACTTTGCTGCTGGAGATGATGATATAGAACTATCAGTGGAAGAGTATACCTTGATGCTGGACAGGATGGGGCATGCTGCTGGTAACCCCTCCAAACTCCTTAAAATTAACCTAGCAATTGAGTACAAGTTATTAGCAGATATAACTGGAAAGGTGATCTGTGCAAAGAGAACTGCACATGATGCAATAACAAGGCATCAGTTTTGCCTCATGGCTGCTCTAATGGATAAGAAACATCCCAACTGGGGATTAATTGTGTTTGATATGCTTAAGAAAAAGTTGGATAAAAGCTCTGTCCATTTTGGAAGAGTTCTTGGGTTGATTCTCAACCACTGCTGCCCCCAACTGCTGGTGTCCTCCAAGAAGCACATAAATGCTTCCAAGAGGCTCACATGTGCTTTAATTGGCAAATGGGACAGGAGAATCGTGAATCCCAGGGCAGCAGCAGCCATGAAATCCTCTGCAGACACCAGGACTATAGAGGTCACTTCCCCTCAGTCCACTGGTCCAGAAGAAGGGATTATGCCATCTCTCTCCCTCACCCTTCCATCCACCTTCATCCCCTCAACCTCACTTATCTCATCCTCTCAAACTCTACCCTCCTCCATATCCACCATTGCCTTCTCCCTTCCTCCTCAAACTACTTTCCTTCCAATAAACTTGGATTCCACCCCTCATGAGGATATCTTTTCACTTGACATGCATGAAGACTCATTCATGGATGCTTCTACCTCCTCTCCTCATGACTTCCTCAATTCATCTACCTTTTCCGACTTCCTCTTCTCCTCCATTCAGGAACAAGTTACACCTCCTCTGTCTGTTCCTCTCTCAACATCTTCTTCATTCTCAGCTTCTGCTACTCCCTCTACCTCTACTCAAGTTCCCCTTGAGCAAGTAGCCCTCCTGCCCTTAGCCAATCAACTTTTTGATCTTCTGTCTCCTAGGCTCTCCTCCCTTTTGGATGCCAAGCTGGCTCCTCTCCTACTTTCATTGAAAGCTCTTTCTGCCTCTGTCTCCTCCCTTTCCTCCCAATTGGCACGCCCTTCTTCTGGGGGCCTAGAGTCAGCTGCCCCTGATTCTAGGCAGGGGGAGATGTCAGCAGAAGAAGAGCTGCCTCCTTCTTCAGTTCAGATTGCTCAGACTCCTTCAGAGATAGTATCAGTTACTTGTTCACAGACAGTGTCTGCTGCAGAAGATCAAATGGTATCTGAGGCCTCTCCTCCAGTTTCAGAGCAGCAAATCAGCAGTGCCTTAGACATTCAGTCTTTGGCAGCTTCTCTTCAGATCTTCTCTCCTCCAGCTTCAATACAAGAAGACCTTGATATAGCAGAAAAACAGCTTCAAGAAGATATGTCCAGGGCTATTGTCCCCTTCCAGAAGGTCTTGACTTCTGATTTAGCAGTGGTAGCAGTGGCTCCTGTTAGTGTTGGATTTGGTGTGGTAGTCTCTGCTGAGACTTCAGGTGAAGTGACTGAGACACCTGATGCTGCAGAGGCCAATATCTCCCAAGCTCTTCAGGAACCAGTCTCCTCAGCCTCTATGGTTTTTGAGGCTGTGCCCTCTCCTGCAGTGGTTGCTTCCTCCTTCCCACTGACAGCAGAGCCTCCTTTAGTCTCTTCCTCAGCAGCTCCAGCCTCCATCAGCTTTCCCCTCTCCAAAAGAAAATATATAGATCCATATGAAGAATCACAAAGTTCTGAAGATGAGTTTGCCACAGATTCTGATGACTCCTCTGCAACTATTGCAAGGAAGAGGAAAGCCAGATCAAAAGCCTTGAAAAGAGTACCTTCTGCCAGAGCTACAGATCATGACATTCCCTATTACATCAAATATAATTGTGAAATCACAGAGCCTTGGATGCAGTACTCTCAGAATCAGAGAAAGGCAATGAAGAAGAAGAGAAAATTCAATGAAGGTCCATCTAAACCAGTCCATCAGCCTCCACCTCCACCTCCTCCTGATGCAGGTGCAGGTGCTAGTCTTTCTTCAAAACCAGCCCCTTCAGCTCTTCATGGAAAAACTTATCAAGCCAGAAGATATCAAGGAAGTAGCCAGCAAAGGGGAGGTCAACAAAGAGGAAATTATAAAGGCAGGCAGTCCAGGGGAAGAACCTTTGATCCAACCTCTGGTCCCTATCCCTATAGGCCTAGAGTTGACCTCACTCCAAGAACTTCTCAAGAATCATCCTCTAACAAATTTGAACCAGCTGTCCCCTTTGAAGATCCTACCAAGACTCCTGCTTACTGGAAAGCAAGGATGACAGAAATGGCTGCCTTAAATGAGATCAGCAAAGCCAGAGAAAGAGGACTGGATACATCTCATATCAGTACTATGTCAGAACAAAGAAGAGAAGAATTGGAAAAGTATGGCTCAAAGAAATTTTTTGATTCAGACAGATACATGGAACTCCACCCTGCAGCTGTACCACCCAGTGCTAGAGATCAAAAATCTTTAGGTGCAGCTGATGACTTCAGATCTAAAAAGGAAGCTTCCAATCCAAACAGAGAAATCATCTTCAAAAAGAGTGATCAAGACAAAGCATCAAAGGACAAGTAAAGTAAGGTATTCTGACACTTTCTATATTCTGGACTCAGGACATTTAAACAATTCTGCTGCTATATAGTGCTTCATATATGCTGCATATTATTCTGTTATGTCTGGTTGTATTATATTGTGTTGTATCTGCTTTATTTCTTTTCTTTGATTCCCTAAAATTCATGTAAATAGTAATCCTAATCCAAATAGGGGGAGATTGTTGGAACACCCTATTACTATTTGGACCAGGATGACTATATTTCTATAGGGATTGTATGCTGTGACCTCCATGTTGTTATATAGGTCACATAGGCTAGTTAGAGTAGTCTTCAGCTCGACGCATAGTCGACTTCAGCTCGACGCAGAGTCGATCTCAGCTCGACGCAGAGTCGACCTCTGCTCGACGCAGAGTCGATCTCAGCTCGACGCAGAGTCGACCTCAGCTCGACGTGGAGTCGACCTCAGCTCGACGTTCCGTCGATCCCAGCTCTGCTTACAGAAAACACTCTCTGACCAACGTGTGTCGTGCTCAGATCGACGTTTTTCTGTGAGCTCGACGCCTTCCAGACTTCCGTCGATTTTGGATAGGAATTCAAATTCCTTCTGACAGGCAATTAATGCTGAAGAATTTATTGGCCGTTACAGCATATCTGGTGCATGGCTCAAGGAATTTTCTAAGGAATGTCTGCCTGTCATTTCCTTTGAGGCATGGACAGTTAAGGAAAGCAATCAATGCTGACTTCCAACGGCTATCAAAGTAAAGGAAGAAGAAGACTCAAATATATTTTCTCTCTTGGACAATAATAAGAATATACAGAGAATACACAGAACAAGAAGAGAACAACAATACAAGACTTCTCATCTTTCTCTCAGTGAAAAATTATTTCTGAAAGACTCTCTTACAGAAAATCTGATTGCTTCAGACACCTCCATCCAACTCACTTGGATCATTCTTTGCTGGAGCAAATCAGACCTTTGAAGACCTGTCACCCTTGTGCAGAGCTCTCCTTCCTGAACCTCATCTTGATCTCAGGGGGAGCTTTGACAACAACTTCAGATCCACTTCTGCTTCTCTTTGCTTGTTGAAAAGAGAAGACAACTTCATTCTTTTTCTTTTTCTTTCTGTACAGGGTTCTAACTCCCTTCAAAAGTTACTTTTGGTTTTGCTGAAACCTGGTCAAAATCAGCTTCTGTTGGTTTGTGAGAACCTGATCAAAAACTCTCTGGTGCTCAAGACACCTGATCAACTCATCTTGAAGTGGATTCCTATCAAGGGTGATAGAAGAGTGGATGTACCCAGATTTGGGGAACCACTATAGCTCCTTGTGTCATCTGGATTGCTTGCCCCTTTCTGTGTTTTGCTTTGTGCTGTGAATTTATTTTTTACTCTGATTACTTGCTATAGCACCATACACTAAGTAAAGTAAAAAATTTCTCTGCAAGTTTTTATTTGGAAAATTATTTTAAATAACTCTATTCACCCCCCTCTAGAGTTAGGAGTGATCTTATCCTGCACTTTCAATAGTACTGTCACGCCCCCTGACACGCCCCCCCTAGGGCGTGTCGGAGGGCGTGACCAACCCGAGAAAATTTTCTATAAATTGAGCCCCCCCTCTCCATTTCAGCAAGCTTTGGTTGAGTGGGGGAGGTGCTGCCCCTTTGTTTCTTGATCCTTTTTCATGCTTTCTCTCTCTCTCTCTCTCCCTCTCTTTGTACTTTTTGTTTAACCCTAGCTTAATTGTAGTTTGTCTTAGCTTTTATTGTAATTTTGCTCTTGCTTAGTGCTAATTGTAGGGCTAGAATAGGATTTACTTTTCATGCACTTGTAATTTCAATTTCATTAGTGTAACTTGCCCCTTTTCATTAATAGAATTGTTCTTTGTTTAGCTTGTGTTCTTTTCATGCTTTACTACTCATCCCCCCCATCCTCCACTCCATTATGATTAACTAATCCTCCTTGTACTCGATCTTGATGATCCGAGGTTAGAGCGATTATGTTATGATGTTTTAATTAATCTTTTCTTTTTAGGTTAGGGCCTTGAATTACTCTTGATTAATCATGGGTTGGAGGTATATTTTCGATATATACTCTCCGCCTTTGCTTTCATTCTGGGCTAGCCGAGAGGCCGAAAGAATGAAGTGAGCATTCAAGAGTAAAGGGAGTTGTACGCACCCCTCGAGAGAGGCAGACGTCCAAATCTCCCGGATTGGAGTAAAATCCAATAGTGGGGTTCACCGCGTAAAGCGAGTTTTAGGCCTCCGATTTAGACGAGAGTCGGTCGGACTGTAACATCCCATTTCCGGCTAGACCCCTAGGAGTCGTTTGGTCGCGACGGAACCCTAGGAAGCCCAAAAATTGAAATAAAGCGATAAATATTTCGGGTCACGGGTTGGTCACGCCCGTGACCGACTCGTCACGCCCGTGACTAGGGCGTGACTACTTCGACGATCGTCGATCTCCATGAGACGATCATCGAACGTGCTGCCTGGGCATGTCATGCCCGTGACCAAGGTGTCACGCCCGTGACTAAGGGCGTGACTCCTCCCACGATCGTCGATCGTCGTGAGACGATCGTCGACCTTGCAGCCCGGGCATGTCACGCCCGTGACATAAGTGTCACGCCCGTGACCTAGGGCGTGACCAGCCTTCGGCGACCGTCGAGTTCAGTTCGACGCTCGTCGACCTCAGAATTAACCGTTCGGGCCTATCACGCCCGTGACCTAGGGGTCACGCCCGTGACCTAGGGCGTGACCACCATTCGATGACCGTCGATCTCAAATCGACGATCGTCGGCCCAGTATTAACCACACGGGCCTGTCACGCCCGTGACCCAAGGTGTCACGCCCGTGACCATCCATCGACGATCGCCGATCTCTGTTCGACGATCGTCGAACCCAGAATTGGCTATCCAGGCCTGTCATGCCCGTGACCTATGTGTCACGCTCGTGACATTGGCCGAAACGACGGTTCAGGGCCGAAATTATTCTAACACGCGTGGAAATAAATGCGGGTGTGGGAAGTTACACCAGGAGTATTTATGGGCCGTTTCCTTCCTTAATTATTTAAATAAATAAGGAAAATGTTGGTCCAATAGGAAATCACCACCTGGCGAACACCTCTTCGTTTTCCAGCGTTGCCCTGCATCATAACCGAAGCGTTAAGGGGAGGAGCCTTCATGGCCATTAAGGCTTTACCCATTCATCTTCCCACCTTCTGACTTATAAAAGCCCACCTGGGGCAAGAGGAGAAGGTTACACGCTCAAGTAATTGGATCAGATCCTTGTTCTTGCTGTAGGAGAAGTTCAGCAACGCCACCTCCGCGCCATGGCACCCCGTCGTTCTTCTCGCCTTCAAACCGCGAACAAGGTCCTCCTCTGCTCCTTCTCTTTCATCGGTAGATCTTAGGATTCTTAGAAAAGAAGTTCGCGCTCAACGGAGCTGGATCCGTCTCTCGTTTTCATGGGAAAACCATGAAAATGGTATTTTTGAGTTCGCCGGAAACCGCCACCTCCGGCGGCCAAACCACCGCCGACCGCTAGCCATCGCCTCAACGGAGGTGGTGGTGGTGGTGGCTGGCCAGGGAAGTGACCGGACGGTCGGCGACGGATCACGGAAATGTTACAGGAAAAATGGATTCCTGTGTTCTGTTTTCGAGTTCATGAAGAAGATGAACAGTAGAATCAATATTATCATTCATAGATTATTATATATTGCATAATGGAAAAATAGGTTATTTGAATATATTTTGAGGCAGCAAAACGAGGCACTTAGAGGCCGAATTAGGAAAAATGACCAGTCACAAAAGTTGTAGCCCTCTGGGTCTACTTTAATTTAAAATTAATTTTATTCAATTTGGGTGAGTGGTTTGACCACAGCACTCATTTTGGTGGGATCAAGACCTAGGCTAACCAGAAATTGAAATGGTTGCCCATGGTTCATAACACGTCCAAATGACTTGAAATTTGGGCTGGAGGTCTATAATATGTATGTCGAGAGGCTATCCAAAAATGAGAATTTTTGGAGAACTTTTGCCTAAAGTTTTTGTAAAATTTTAATAACCATTATAAAATTAATTAGGAGATGAAATTAAGTCCAAACTCCCCCAAATTTTTGGGTGGTGGTCCCTGGCATCAATGTTAAGATCTGTACAAAATTTCAACTCAATTGGTCGAGTTTTGAATAGGGAAGTATCAAGTCCTAGATAGGTCTTGGTGAGGGGTACTTTGGGGAAAAGTACAGTTGGAAATGGAGTGGACAAATCTCCTCAAAGGAGGCTGAAGTTGTGGCCACTGATTTGTTAAGTCTATGTCTACCCTCTTGGGTAACATGGTGTGGATTAGGGTGGATTTTACCCTAAGAGATCGGCTCAAACCCAGTGTGTGGTAGTTTGAGGTTTGTGAAGGACATAGGAGCAAAAGATCTTGTATGCCCTTGAAATTTGGAGGAGAGTGACATGATATGCTGAAAACTCTCTGGTTGAAATGGTGAAGGCATTGAAGATAATTAGGTACCTCGGAAGTTGAGATTTTGATTTAGGATTAATATGTTTTTTAGATATTTTAAGCACTAAATCTAAATCAAAAATTATGAAACTCGGGAGGAGGGAGTTTTATGATGTTTTAGACTTATGATAATTTTCCTGGAATTTTATGATTGATAATTATTATACTTCATGTGTTAAAGGATTATTTGCCAGACTTGTTATTTCAATTATTTGGAGGCTTTAAATTAATTATAATCAGTTAAAATTCTGGATTTAGATCTTGACTAGTAGAACATTGATCTCTGGATTTTCATAGAATTTTATGTTGAGTAAATCTAGTACTTTATTTACAAATGATAGAAAGGGCTCTTATGTTTAAAAATTAATTATGGATAAAATACTTGATGGAAAATTATGAGACTTGGCCAGTGCTAATTTTAGGCCTTTATCTGCATGGAATAAATTTTTTATAATTTTTGGAAGAATATGTTCTGTACTTGATTCATAAACAACAGAAGTTAGAGATTATTTCTAAAATAGTTTTCATGCCCTTTAATGATAGAAAAATTATGATACTGAGGATTTAACCTATTGAGATAATCTAGTATTTATCATAAATTTGCTGGACATCTTGCATGAGAACTTAGGGTAGTTCATGTTCAAACCGGTAGCCCTTGGGATTTTCGAGGAATTTAATTAAATGCCAATTAGATTAGGAAAATTTCCATTTCCTGGATTTAGGTCATTTATATCATGGTGAGTCTCCAGTAAATAATTTAGGGCATTTGGATGAGTAATGGATCGTTGCATAACCGGTTTGACATGTAGCCTAGGTCGGTCTGCATATAGCAATTTGTGAAATACAATAGGACATGATCTGAGGAAGTCATTGGAGTTAAACATTTTGTCTGGGTGGAAATGTGGAGGGAAACGCAATAGGAAGATATAAAGAGTAGCGAGAAGTGGTGATAGCTAGAGTTAAGAGGTGCTCGGGTTCGGCGAAAGATCGCTTTTCCCGAAGAGAGGAAGGTTAAAAATTACCCTAGGATAGTCTATCGTAATATGAGAAGGGAATCGGGCTAAGGGAGATAAACCAATAATAATAAGTGCCTTGCGAAAGGGAACTTCGGGCCGTAATGCCGCCGTCTTGGTTCCTAGTGCCCCTTGAGAGCCCTTCACGGGGAATACCGGGGGCAGTCCTGGGCTAACGTAAACTGTAATAACAAAACCGACAAGAGTAACTTAGTAATTAGGGCTGCACCTTTCACAAACACCGTTGGCACAGGAAGATTAATGGGAGCTTCGGCTCGGGTGATTTGGAAATGGACGTTTTGGTCCGGGGAGCTTCGGCTCGGTTTTGTGTGTTACGGATAACTTGCATGTGCATAAGATAGGAAAAGTTAAGGTGGTGGGTTTTACGATATTGGGGAGTTCGATTGCACCGACACCGATATCATTGACTCGGCGGGGTGATTAGCACTTCGCCAACAGAAGTCCGGTGCGCCAGCCGGCAAGAGTATGCAGGCGTCCGCTTAGTGCACCAAGCGTTGAGGCGTACGATAGGTCAGACCAGTGGTGCTTTTACTGGTTTTGAGGTGGGCGAGGCCCAACCCACCGCTTCCGTCTGCCACTACGGAGGTATCCTGGGAGGTAACGGCTCCGAAAGGGGGAACTAAAGGTCTGTGTGCACAGAGTCGGGTGTGTGAGTTGCACTTGCATGTTTCATCATACCCACTAGCATGTCATAGCATAATCGATTCATTTAACCCTGTCACCTAAAGTATAAGTGGTATGGGACGCTTATACATTAGGACCTGCAAAACGACCCCTTGGTCTATAAGCTTGTGTGGGCAAGTTTATAAATCAAAGGTTAATTTCAATATATAACAACCATTGCTGTTTGATAACCGACACCCCAAGGTATAAGTGGTATGAGACACTTATACGATGGGAGCCTTGCTAAAGATCCCTTTTGCTTATGTGTTCTCGCATAAGTGAAGGTTAAATTCATATATTTGCTTTTTCTTACTGCTAGACCTATTATAACATTCATATTAACTGCTCACTGAATACAACTTGCTAGATTAAGTCCATTGTCACCTGTTTACTTTTTACTCTCCACAAATATGTCCTCCCCTTTCTTCCTCTCCGCTCGGTACCTAGGAGTCATGGGGGAAGGGGTGGGGGATGATAGGGCTTAGTCTTTATGACTAACGGTTTTCGAACCGCATTATTTAGGGGATCGTGGAGCCCAGCATGGAGGAGCAGCCCCAGAGATCGGTGCGCCTGGAGATGGGGCAGTCTAGCTCCGGAGTTCATAGAACCGAGACCGTGAGTCTCGACTCTGAATAGATTCTGTTTTCGCTTCCGCATGAGAGACTTGTAGTGAGGACATTTTGTACCGGGCATAAGCCCTCATTTATAGTACTCTGATTATTTCTGTGGACACTCCCTTCGTGGAGATTTTATCTTATTTACATGTGATTTATCATTGTGGACTGCATTATTCTTACTTCAATTATTGTGCTACTTTTCTGTGATCGAATTGGCCGGCAGAATCAGCGCCTTGTGGTGATGACTCTTCAGGACGTGAAGGCGTCACCGCAAAGCGGCGGTTCTGGGCCTAAGACCCCGGTGGTTGAAAAAGAAAAAAAAAGGTGGTCTTACAAGTGGTATCAGAGGCAAAACATCGATCAGAATGAAGTAGCAGTCCACAAACCCTGGGTCACCCCCGCTCGAGTTTAGTTTGGGGACAAACTAAGCAGCGGAAGCAGTGGTGTGCCCATATAGGGATCACATATAAATTGTCCACCTTTATGTAATATTTGAACGTTTTCTCAGCGTGTGTTTTTATTACGCAGCCTCCAGCACGGGCTACGCCACAAGGTGGAGTTCAACAGGCTCAGGATGTTGTGCCACCCCCACCGGCCCCCACTCCTTTCCTTCAGTCAGACATGGGACAGACCCTGACTGCCATCCTGGAGGCCTTCAGGGCCCAGCAGATTCCGGCCCCGCAGCCAAATCCGGGGGCCAACTGGCTAAGCATCTTCCGAGGACTGGCTCCCCCGTCCTACTTGGGGACAGAGTCGGCTGTTCGGACGGAAGAGTGGCTAGATATCATGTACGAGATGCTGACCGGGATACGGTGTCCCTGGGAGGAGAGGGTGGCTCTGGTTGTCTCCTGCCTGGAGTCCCATGCAAAGAGGTGGTGAAAGACGCTGTTGGACACGACATTTGCCGACAGGGAGGTTGCAGAGGTTACCTGGGAGGAGTTCAGGGCCGCTCTGCTGGAGCATTTCGTTCCCCAGTCGGCTAGGGATGATTTGGAGGAGCGGTTCTTACAGTTGAAGCAGGGTACCCGGACCGTGGTGGAGTACCATCGAGAGTTTGACCATCTGGCTCGATACGCAGATTCCTACCAGCTGGACGAGGCAGGGTATATCAGGAGGTTTTATAAGGGCCTGCGGGAGGACTTGAGGGAGGCTCTGTTGTTTGTATCTGACGGGCCCATCTCCCGGATCTTGGAGATGGCCAAAAGAATTGAGGCAGATTGGCACGCCACCCGGGGCCGGAAACGACCAGCAGAGGATCAGGGACGGAGAGGTAGAAATGACCAGCGGTGAGGTGCTGTACCAGAGGGGAGGAGGACGGAGGACCAGCCTCGTCAGGACGTGAGGCAGGAGCCGAGGGAACAAGTGGTATTAGCCCCTCCCCCTCTTCGGATGCAGGAGATGCCGAGACCCGGCGGAATGGCGTATCCCCCACCAGAGTGTTTTCTTTGTCATCAGTTTGGGCACATTCGGAGGAACTTCCCCATGAGGGGGGCACCACCTCCAGCACATCAGGGCGGCCCACCAGCTCAGTATTACGGAGGCCGAGGACGCAACCGCGGTCGAGGATACAAGGGGGGAGATCGTAGACAAGGAAGAGAGCAGGTATATGCTTTGGACCTTGCGCAGCCTCGGAATCCGGAGCAGGTCATCGCAGGTACGCTGCTATGCTTCTTCATTTTCATAGAATTTCCCTTTAAGTTGTTAAAACTCAGGACTGCACTAGATAAATTAACAAGGAAAGAAAATTCTTTATAGAACCCTAAGATATTTAATCACCCCAGGTATAGTCTTCATCAGCGGCAAGCCTGCCCGCACACTTTTTGATACTGGAGCTACCCACTCCTTCGTGTCGGAGACGTTCGTAGAAGGACTAGAAGGTGTGGAGCGGTTCACAGGTTCGAGGATGAGGGTGCGACTACCGGATGGATCTGAGCTCCTTACCACGGATCACTGTAATATGGAGGCGGAAATTGGTGGAAAGGCATTCGAGGCTCTAGCGACGATTTTGAAGCTGACGGACTACGACCTGATCCTGGGCATGGTATGGCTGCACTGGAACCATGCTTAGATTGACTGCCAGGCGAAGAGGATCACCGTGAGACACGGGGACTCTTTCATTACCATCGAAGGTATAAGACCTGTCTCTCGTATACTCTTATCTTCGGTACAGGCCGTTAAGGCCCATCTGCAGGGAGAGGAGGTCTATCAGATTCTGTTTGAGATGGCAGAAGTTAAGGAGTCGGTGACAGACATCCCGGTGGTGCGAGATTTTGCTGACGTCTTTCCAGAGAAACTGCCAGGACTACCTCCACACCGAGAGCAGGACTTTCGGATACAGCTTGTGTCGGGGGCCAAGCCGGCGTCTAGGGCCCCTTATCGAATGGCCCCAAAGGAGTTGGCAGAGTTTCGGACTCAGTTGCAGGAATTGGTTGAGGCAGGATTTGTTAGACCGAGTTCTTCGCCATGGGGAGCACCGGTCCTATTCGTGAAGAAGAAGGATGGGACACTCCGCCTGTGCATCGATTATCGAGCACTAAACAGGCTGACCATCCGGAATACCTATCCGCTCCCACGGATAGACGAAATGTTTGACCAACTGGAGGGAGCCCATTATTTCTCGAAGCTGGACTTGAGGTCAGGATACTACCAGCTACGGATCCAGGAGGAGGATATCCCGAAGACGGCCTTCAGTAGCAGATATGGCCTGTATGAGTTCACCGTGATGCCCTTCGGGCTCACGAATGCTCCGTCGGCGTTCATGAGTCTCATGAACCGGGTTTTCGAGGCCTACTTGGATGTGTTCGTCATAGTATTCATAGACGACATCCTGATCTACTCTAGGACGGAGGAGGAGCACACTCGGCATCTGGCACTGACCTTGGAGAGGTTGCGGGAGCATCACCTTTACGCAAAATTCAGCAAGTGTCAGTTTTGGTTGAAGGAGGTGGCTTTTCTGGGCCACATTATCAGCGGAGCCGGGTTGGCAGTGGATCCGGCAAAGATTCAGGCAGTTCGAGATTGGCCGCAGTTGAAGACAGCCACCGATGTACGCAGTTTCTTGGGACTTGCCGGTTACTACCGGAAGTTCGTGGAGGGGTTCTCTCAGATTGCCCTCCCCCTCACATCTTTGACAAAGAAGGAGGCACCTTTCGTTTGGACCCCGCAGTGCCAGGCGGCTTTCCAGGAGCTGAAGGACCGACTCATCTCAGCCCCTATTCTGGCCCTTCCATCTGGAAAGGAAGGATTCCAGGTGTATACCGACGCATCATACCAAGGGATGGGAGCGGTGCTGATGCAGAACGGACATGTCATAGCATATGCCTCCCGCCAGCTGAAGACCCATGAGAGGAACTACCCGGTGCACGACCTCGAGATGGGAGCGGTCGTTTTTGCTCTGAAGGTCTGGCGTCATTATCTTTATGGAGTCCACTGCGATATCTTCTTCGATCACAAGAACTTGAAATACGTGGACACGCAGAAGGAGCTGAATATCAGGCAGAGGAGCTGGGTGGAGTTCTTAGCAGATTATTAGTATGAGATGCACTACCACCCAGGGAAGGCAAACGTGGTGGCCGACGCGTTGAGTCGGAGAGCGGCCACTTACGAAGCTGGGCCCCAAGTTATGTCCATGGAGCTAGTCCGGTCATTCAGGGATATGCAGATATCCCTAGTGTCCGAGGATGATCCAGAGCTATATAGGGAGTATCTGACGTCGATGGTGGCCATAGACGATATCCGGGATCGCATTCGGGACGGACAGAGGACAGATGCGTGGGCAG
Source organism: Platanthera zijinensis (assembly GCA_039513925.1). Taxonomy (NCBI): domain Eukaryota; kingdom Viridiplantae; phylum Streptophyta; class Magnoliopsida; order Asparagales; family Orchidaceae; genus Platanthera; species Platanthera zijinensis. Next base: position 108,234,993 of record CM077089.1, read on the forward strand.
AGCCGATGTTCCAAGCCTTGGAGGATGGTTCGACAGGAGATTATTCCCTGAGAGATGGTCTGCTACATTTCAGAGGCAGAGTATATATACCCGCAGGAGGTCAGATCCGAGAGGATATTATGACGGAGGCGCATTGCAGCCGGTACTCTGTGCACCCGGGGATCACAAAGATGACCGCTGATCTGAAGAAAATGGTGTTTTGGCCGGGCATGAAGAAGGACATAACGTACTTCGTGACCCATTGCGAGACGTGTTAGTTGGTGAAGGCGGAGTGCAGGAACCCCGCAGGATTGTTGCAGCCACTCCCGGTGCCGGAGTGGAAGTTTGACGATATAGCGATGGATTTTATACATGGTCTTCCCCGGTCTCGGACGGGGAACGACTCGATTTGGGTGATTGTCGATCGGCTGACGAAGGTGGCCCGCTTTGTACCGATCAGGAAGGATGACTCGGTGGGAGTGCTGGTACGAAAGTTTGTGGAGCAGTATGTCCGATATCATAGCGTGCCCCGGACGATAGTGTCGGACCGCAATGGACGGTTTACATCCAGGGAGTGGCGGTCAGTGCAGGCATATTTGGGCACCCGGTTGACTTTTAGCACGGCCTTCCACCCTCAGACGGACGGGCAGACCGAGCGCACCAACCGGACCTTGGAGGATTTACTACGGCTGTGTATACTGGACTGAGGGGAGCCGTGGGAGAAGATGTTACCGTTGGTCGAGTTCTCCTATAATAATAGCTACCAGTCCAGCATCAGGATGGCACCTTATGAAGCCTTGTATGGAAGAAAATGTAGAACCCCGCTTTCTTGGGTTCAAGACGAGGATCCGAAGGTGTTGGGATCGGATTTTGTTGAAGACACCGAGGCTCAGGTGAGACTGATCAGAGATAGGATGTTGGAGGCGCAGAGCAGACAGGCTAAATACTATGACGCCCGGCATCGTCAGGTGGAGTTTCGGGTAGGAGATCAAGTGTTCTTGAAGATTCGGCCCATGCACGGAGTCTCACGGGTGCGCAGACGGAGGAAAAAGCTCAGCCCTAGGTATATGGGCCCTTACCGGATCCTAGAGCGGATCGGACCCCTAGCCTACAGGCTAGAGTTGCCACCAGAGCTGGCAGCTTTACATGACGTCTTCCACATTTCTTCGCTGAGAAGGGCTCTACTACGCCCGGAACAGCAGATTTTGACCACAGAAGGGCCGGTAGCTTCAGACCGATCTGTTCACTTGTAGCTGGTTCGGATCGACGACAAAGGAGTACGGATCTTGCGCCGCAAGAAGATCCCCTTAGTCAAGGTTATGTGGAGAAACCACAGTCAGGAGGAGCACACCTGGGAACCGCAGGATCTGATTAGGCAAAGATACCCGGAGTTGTTCAGTTAGGTACATCTCACCGCCTCTCGGTATACTATAGATTGCCTTCTTGTTTTGGACTGTTAAGACTAGATAAGGAAAATCCAGGACCTAGGCATGCACACTTAATCAGAAAGGTAGGGGCTAATCTTTTGTTTATTGGGGAGATTGTCTTAGTATTCAAACGAATAGTCGCCTAAAACCAATAGAGAGATCGTAAGGGATGTTACAAGTTTAACTTATTCCGATAGAAATCCCCGTAGGCTCAACCTCAATTTCGGGGACGAAATTTTTGTTTTGTTTATTGGGAATTGTAACATCCCATTTCTGGCTAGACCCCTAGGAGTCGTTTGGTCGCGACGGAACCCTAGGAAGCCCAAAAATTGAAATAAAGCGATAAATATTTCGGGTCACGGGTTGGTCACGCCCGTGACCGACTCGTCACGCCCGTGACTAGGGCGTGACTACTTCGACGATCGTCGATCTCCATGAGACGATCGTCGAACGTGCTGCCTGGGCATGTCACGCCCGTGACCAAGGTGTCACGCCCGTGACTAAGGGCGTGACTCCTCCCACGATCGTCGATCGTGGTGAGACGATCGTCGACCTTGCAGCCCGGGCATGTCACGCCCGTGACATAAGTGTCACGCCCGTGACCTAGGGCGTGACCAGCCTTCGGCGACCGTCGAGTTCAGTTCGACGCTCGTCGACCTCAGAATTAACCGTTCGGGCCTGTCACGCCCGTGACCTAGGGGTCACGCCCGTGACCTAGGGCGTGACCACCATTCGATGACCGTCGATCTCAAATCGACGATTGTCGGCCTAGTATTAACCACACGGGCCTGTCACGCCCGTGGCCAAAGGTGTCACGCCCGTGACCATCCATCGACGATCGTCGATCTCAGTTCGACGATCGTCGAACCCAGAATTGGCTATCCGGGCCTGTCATGCCCGTGACCTATGTGTCACGCCCGTGACATTGGCCGAAACGACGGTTCAGGGCCGAAATTATTCTAACACGCGTGGAAATAAATGTGGGTGTGGGAAGTTACACCAGGAGTATTTATGGGCCGTTTCCTTCCTTAATTATTTAAATAAATAAGGAAAATGTTGGTCCAATAGGAAATCACCACCTGGCGAACACCTCTTCGTTTTCCAGCGTTGCCCTGCATCATAACCGAAGCGTTAAGGGGAGGAGCCTTCATGGCCATTAAGGCTTTACCCATTCATCTTCCCACCTTCTGACTTATAAAAGCCCACCTAGGGCAAGAGGAGAAGGTTACACACTCAAGTAATCGGATCAAATCCTTGTTCTTGCTGTAGGAGAAGTTCAGCAACGCCACCTCCGCGCCATGGCACCCCGTCGTTCTTCTCGCCTTCAAACCGCGAACAAGGTCCTCCTCTGCTCCTTCTCTTTCATGGGTAGATCTTAGGATTCTTAGAAAAGAAGTTCGCGCTCAACGGAGCCGGACCCGTCTCTCGTTTTCATGGGAAAACCATGAAAATGGTATTTTTGAGTTCGCCGGAAACCGCCACCTCCGGCGGCCAAACCACCGCCGACCGCTAGCCATCGCCTCAACGGAGGTGGTGGTGGTGGTGGCTGGCCAGGGAAGTGACCGGACGGTCGGCGACAGATCACGGAAATGTTACAGGAAAAATGGATTCCTGTGTTATGTTTTCGGGTTCATGAAGAAGATGAACAGTAGAATCAATATTATCATCCATAGATTATTATATATTGCATAATGGAAAAATAGGTTATTTGAATATATTTTGAGGCTGCAAAACGAGGCACTTAGAGGCCGAATTAGGAAAAATGACCAGTCACAAAAGTTGTAGCCCTCTGGGTCTACTTTAATTTAAAATTGATTTTATTCAATTTGGGTGAGTGGTTTGACCACAGCACTCATTTTGGTGGGATCAAGACCTAGGCTAACCAGAAATTGAAATGGTTGCCCACGGTTTATAACACGTCCAAATGACTTGAAATTTGGGCTGGAGGTCTATAATATGTATGTCGAGAGGCTATCCAAAAATGAGAATTTTTGGAGAACTTTTGCCTAAAGTTTTTGTAAAATTTTAATAACCATTATAAAATTAATTAGGAGATGAAATTAAGTCCAAACTCCCCCAAATTTTTGGGTGGTGGTCCCTGGCATCAATGTTAAGATCTGTACAAAATTTCAACTCAATTGGTCGAGTTTTGAATAGGGAAGTATCAAGTCCTAGATAGGTCTTGGTGAGGGGTACTTTGGGGAAAAGTACAGTTGGAAATGGAGTGGACAAATCTCCTCAAAGGATGGTGAAGTTGTGGCCACTGATTTGTTAAGTCTATGTCTACCCTCTTGGGTAACATGGTGTGGATTAGGGTAGATTTTACCCTAAGTGATCGGCTCAAACCCAGTGTGTGGTAGTTTGAGGTTTGTGAAGGACATAGGAGCAAAAGCTCTTGTATGCCCTTGAAATTTGGAGGAGAGTGACATGATATGCTGAAAACTCTCTGGTTGAAATGGTGAAGGCATTGAAGGTAATTAGGTACCTCGGAAGTTGAGATTTTGGTTTAGGATTAATATATATTTTAGATATTTTAAGCACTAAATCTAATCCAAAAATTATGAAACTCGGGAGGAGGGAGTTTTAGGATGTTTTCGATTTATGATAATTTTCCTGGAATTTTATGATTGATAATTATTATACTTCATGTGTTAAAGGATTATTTGCCCGACTTGTTATTTAAATTATTTGGAGGCTTTAAATTAATTATAATCAGTTAAAATTCTGGATTTAGATCTTGACTAGTAGAACATTGATCTCTGGATTTTCATAGAATTTTATGTGGAGTAAATCTAGTACTTTATTCACAGATGATAGAAAGGGCTCTTATGTTTAAAAATTAATTATGGATAAAATACTTGCTGGAAAATTATGAGACTTGGCCAGTGCTAATTTTAGGCCTTTATCTGCATGGAATAAATTATTTATAATTTTTGGAAGAATATTTTCTGTACTTGATTCATAAACAACAGAAGTTAGAGATTATTTCTAAAATAGTTTTCATGCCCTTTTAATGATAGAAAAATTATGATACTGAGGATTTAACCTATTAAGATAATCTAGTATTTATCATAAATTTGCTGGACATCTTGCATGAGAACTTAGGGTAGTTCATGTTCAAACCGGTAGCCCTTGGGATTTTCGAGGAATTTAATTAAATGCCAATTAGATTAGGAAAATTTCCATTTCCTGGATTTAGGTCATTTATATCATGGTGAGTCTCCAGTAAATAATTTAGGGCATTTGGATGAGTAATGGATCGTTGCATAACCGGTTCGACATGTAGCCTAGGTCGGTCTGCATATAGCAATTTGTGAAATACAATAGGACATGATCTGAGGAAGTCATTGGAGTTAAACATTTTGTCTGGGTGGAAATGTGGAGGGAAACGCAATAGGAAGATATAAAGAGTAGCAAGAAGTGGTGATAGCTAGAGTTAAGAGGTGCTCGGGTTCGGCGAAAGATCGCTTTTCCCGAAGAGAGGAAGGTTAAAAATTACCCTAGGATAGTCTATCGTAATATGAGAAGGGAATCGGGCTAAGGGAGATAAACCAATAATAATAAGTGCCTTGCGAAAGGGAACTTCGGGCCGTAATGCCGCCGTCTTGGTTCCTAGTGCCCCTTGAGAGCCCTTCACGGGGAATACCGGGGGCAGTCCTGGGCTAACGTAAACTGTAATAACAAAACCGACAAGAGTAACTTAGTAATTAGGGCTGCACCTTTCACAAACACCGTTGGCACAGGAAGATTAATGGGAGCTTCGGCTCGGGTGATTTGGAAACGGACGTTTTGGTCCGGGGAGCTTCGGCTCGGTTTTGTGTGTTACGGATAACTTGCATGTGCATAAGATAGGAAAAGTTAAGGTGGTGGGTTTTACGATATCGGGGAGTTCGATTGCACCGACACCGATATCGTTGACTCGGCGGGGTGATTAGCACTTCGCCAACAGAAGTCCGGTGCGCCTGCCGGCAAGAGTACGCAGGCGTATGCTTAGTGCACCAAGCGTTGAGGCGTACGATAGGTCAGACCAGTGGTGCTTTTACTGGTTTTGAGGTGGGCGAGGCCCAACCCACCGCTTCCGTCTGCCATTACGGAGGTATCCTGGGAGGTAACGGCTCCGAAAGGGGGAACTAAAGGTCTGTGTGCACAGAGTCGGGTGTGTGAGTTGCACTAGCATGTCATAGCATAATCGATTCATTTAACCCTGTCACCTAAAGTATAAGTGGTATGGGACGCTTATACATTAGGACCTGCAAAACGACCCCTTGGCCTATAAGCTTGTGTGGGCAAGTTTATAAATCAAAGGTTAATTTGAATATATAACAACCATTGCTGTTTGATAACCGACACCCCAAGGTATAAGTGGTATGTGACACTTATACGATGGGAGCCTTGCTAAAGATCCCTTTTGCTTATGTGTTCTCGCATAAGTGAAGGTTAAATTCATATATTTGCTTTTTCTTACTGCTAGACCTATTATAACATTCATATTAACTGCTCACTCAATACAACTTGCTAGATTAAGTCCATTGTCACCTGTTTACTTTTTACTCTCCACAAATATGTCCTCCCCTTTCTTCCTCTCTGCTCGGTACCTAGGAGCCATGGGGGAAGGGGTGGGGGATGATAGGGCTTAGTCTTTATGACTAACGGTTTTTGAACCGCATCATTTAGGGGATCGTGGAGCCCAGCATGGAGGAGTAGTCCCAGAGATCGGTGCGCCTGGAGATGGGGCAGTATAGCTCCGGAGTTCATACAGCCGGGACCGTGAGTCTCGACTCTGAATAGATTCTGTTTTCGCTTCCGTATGAGAGAATTGTAGTGAGGACATTTTGTACCGGGCATAAGCCCGCATTTATAGTACTCTGATGATTTCTGTGGACACTCCCTTCGTGGAGATTTTATCTTATTTACATGTGATTTATCATTGTGGACTGCATTATTCTTACTTCAATTATTGTGCTACTTTTCTGTGATCGAATTGGCCGGCAGAATCGGCGCCTTGTGGTGATGACTCTTCAGGACGTGAAGGCGTCACCGCAAAGCGGCGGTTCTGGGCCTAAGACCCCGGTGGTTGAAAAAGAAAAAAAAAAGGGGTCTTACACGGACCTTCCTAAACTCAGTTGGGCACGACTTCAAGAGAAGCGTGTTCAAGCTTTAGGAACCTCCACGGTCAAGGACCCTTATCCTATTAAGTTTAGATTTTTATCGCATTTTCTTAACCGTCTTTAGCCGAGGTGAATCTTGGTTGGGTGCATTTCCATTTCATATTTTCTACCTTTCGTAGTAATCTCCTATCTTGTGCCCTTTAATTAACTGCAGTAGTTTCCTTTCTAGCTTAGTTGTTTACTTAATAGCCTTCTTAATTGCAGTATTTCTCTTTCTAGTATAGCTTTACTTTCTCCCCTGCACTTAGATTTTCTAAAACCCTAGTTTTTTCCGTCGATAAGATAATAGCGTTCGTGTGAGTAAGCATAGCCAACAGTTCCCGAATTTCAATACGACACTTGTGTCCCCTTGCTACAATTCGATAGGTATACTTGCCTCATTGGGTTGCTAGTTCGGTTGCGTTTATTTTCTTTGAACCCTAGCGCGCAACAAGTTTTTGGCGCCGTTGCCGGGGACCCAACTTCCGTTGATATTTTGAAAACACGAACATATTAATTTTATCTTCTCTTTCTCATCCTCCTTCTTTAAATTTTAAAAATCAAAAATTTTTTTTATCACCGCTCTTAATAGAAACCAACCTCACAATTTTTCTACGCCACCTAATTCTCTCGAAAAGGGCAAAGGGCTTTATGCGCCACTGTCTTGTCTAGTACCTTGTGAACCCTTCACGGGGTAGTCCTCGGGAAGTTCGGGAGTTAATCTATATAAAAAAATCTCTATTTAAAAAAGAAAAAAAAAATTCTAATCTTTTTTTCCAGTTTATCCTTTTTCTCTTCCTCCTCTTCTTTTCTGTTCTTTTAGTGCATGACCCGCGGGAGTCCGTCGGTTATTTTGGACTTGGACCACGAAATTGAGCGTACTCTTCGGAGAAGATTGCGATTTCAAGGTCCTACTATCCAAGTGCCAGTTGAGGACTCCGAGTCATTTGCTACTTTAAGAATGGAAGAACCCAACGTAGATGAGGCCGTGCAAAGGACTATGTCCTATTATGCACGACCGAACCTCGAGGGAACAGAATCAAGTATAGTCCGCCCTGCTATAACAAATAATAACTTCGAATTAAAGCCTAGCATAATTCAAATGGTGCAGCAATATGTGCAATTTGACGGACTTCAAGATGAAGATCCGAACGCACATATAGCTAGCTTTCTTGAAATTTGTGACACCTTCAAGATAAATGGTGTCACAAATGATGCGATCAGGCTGAGACTCTTCCCCTTCTCTCTAAGAACTAAAGCTAAGCAGTGGCTTAACACACTTCCGAAAAATAGCATAACCACTTGGAATGAATTAACTGAAAAATTTTTGGCGAAGTATTTTCCGCCAACTAAAACCGCAAAACTTAGGAACGACATCTCTGCCTTCGGACAAATAGACTCTGAAACCCTTTATGAAACCTGGGAGAGATTTAAAGAATTATTAAGACGATGCCCACATCACGCGCTGCCTGTATGGTTACAAGTGCAGACGTTTTATAACGGGCTAAATCAAAGCACGAAGCAAATGATAGACGCAGCTTCTGGCGGTACTTTAAATCATAAGACCCCGGAAGCCGCTCTTGAGCTTTTTAAGGACATGGCCATGAACACTTATCAGTGGAATGTGCCTAGGTCCCGCCCGAACAAGCCTGCAGGTATCTATGAAGTGGACAACGTCTCCCAGCTCGCTCTGCAAGTAGAAATCCTAAGCAAAAAGATAACGGAGATGACTGCTGCCTCCGCCCCTCAGGTATGGGAATCTGCAACCCCTACTCCAGAACATTTAGATTATGTTAATAATATACTTAGAACTGCTTTTAATAATTTTTCTGCTGCGAATTTTCCTCCGCCTGGTTTTAATTTTCCGAATAGTTATAACCCCGCTTTAAGAAATCACCCGAACTTTTCATGGAGTATTCCATCGAATGCGATGCGCCCACCCCTGCAAAATGATTTTTTTGCACCACCACCTCTTCAAAATTACCCAAAACCTCCAAGCTTGGAGGAATTACTTTCTAAATATATCACCACAAATGACGCCACTATAAGAACGTTAACCGGAAGCGTAAAAAGTCTAGAAAATCAAGTAGGACAGCTCGCGAAAATAATTTCTGAGCGACCCGCAGGGTCTCTTCCTTCTAATACCGAACCCAACCCGAGAGAGCAAGCAAAAGCTATAACTCTTCGGAGTGGGAATCAAGTCTCCGGTATGGTAAGTGAAGAGCCCGAGGCAAGCTCCGCTCCCGTTTTTAAAAATCAAAGCTCCGCTCCCGTTTTTAAAAATCAAAGCTCCGCTCCCGTTTTTAAAAATCAAAGCCCCGCTCCTGCTTTTAAAAATCAAAGCTCCGCTCCGCTTACACCCTCTGCTGAAGAAGTAATCACCCCCGCTTTAGAAAATAATCTCACTCCACCACCCATCTTCAAAAATAATTCAACTCCTCCATACCCCTCTGAACTTAATAGACAACGTCAAGATGATCAGTACTCCCGCTTCTTAGAAATCTTCAAACAAATCCACATTAATCTTCCCTTCCACGAGGCTATTTCGCAGATGCCGAAATACGCCAAATATCTTAAAGACCTCCTCACAAACAAGAAGAAGTTAGAGAATCTTTCGCACGTCACGCTAAACGCCGAGTGCTCCGCCGTTTTAACAAACGGTTTGCCGAAGAAAATCAGTGACCCGGGTAGTTTCTCTATCCCGTGTGTCTTCGGTGATCTCTTTGTTAAACACGCGTTAGCCGACTTAGGCGCAAGTATAAACCTGATGCCCTTTTCGTTGTTCAAAAAGTTAGGGATTGGTAGCCTTAACCCCACGCGTATGAGTATCCAGCTAGCCGATAGATCCGTCAAGTACCCGTTAGGAATAGTGGAGGACGTTCTAGTGAAAGTCGAAAAGTTCATCTTCCCGGTGGACTTTGTCATTTTGGACATCGAAGAAGACGTCGAGGTTCCCCTGATCCTTGGCCGACCCTTCCTTGCCACCTCCCGAGCCATCATTGACGTAAGCAATGGTAAGCTCTTTCTTCGAGTAGGCGATGACGAAGTCACATTTTCTATCACCCCTTCGATGAAGAACACCTTAGCAAACGATGACTCATGTTTTTTCATAGACGCCATGAGTGATGATTCTTCCAACTGCCTCTCCGACTTTGAAAAAGAATTTTCTACTTTTTGCTCCTCTTCTCTTACAACGGAATCACTGCAAGGAAGTGATGAATCTTCTTATTGTCTTTCTGAGTTTGAAAAAGAATTTTCTGATTTTTGTTCTTCCTCTGTTCTTCCCACTGAATCGCTACAAGAAGCCGTCTTGGCTGCTAACCCCACCCCTTATTATGTTCCTTATAAAAAAGTTTATGAAGATATTATTTTTGAAAAAGAAAGAATCTCAAAATCCTCTTATGAAGAACCCCCTACCTTAGAACTTAAAGAACTTCCCGAACACCTTAAGTATGCTTTCTTAGAAAAAGATTCCAAGTTACCAGTTATCGTTTCGGCTTACCTCACGGATATGCAAAATGATAAACTTCTGCTAGTTCTACGTAAGCATCGCCGGGCTATTGCTTGGCAAATTTCTGATATCAAGGGCATAAGCCCATCTTTCTGTACCCATAAAATTTTAATGGAAGATAATTCGCGTAACTCTATCCAACCTCAGCGCCGTATAAACCCAAATATGAAAGAAGTAGTTAAGGGCGAGGTTATGAAACTATTAGACGCAGGAATTATCTACCCTATATCGGACAGTAAGTGGGTTAGCCCCGTTCAGGTAGTTCCAAAAAAGGGAGGGATAACCGTAGTTAGTAATGAGAATAATGAATTAATCCTGACACGGACGGTGACGGGTTGGCGTATGTGCATAGATTACCGTAAGTTAAATGACGCCACCCGCAAGGACCACTTTCCTTTACCATTTATCGACCAGATTTTAGAACGTCTCTCCGGCCATAGCTTTTAATGTTTTCTCGATGTACTCTCGGGGTACTTTCAAATACCCATCTCTCCCGAGGACCAAGAGAAAACTACGTTTACTTGTCCCTTCGGCACCTTCGCGTACCGAAGAATGCCGTTTGGATTATGCAATGCGCCGGCTACATTCCAACGATGTATGCTCGCAATATTTGACAAGTACGTAGAAAGCATTATGGAGGTATTCATGGACGATTTCTCCGTGTTCGGCGATTCCTTCGATAGATGTTTAGAAAACCTCGAAAAAGTCTTAGAACGATGCGAAGAAACTAACCTTGCCCTAAATTGGGAAAAATGCCATTTTATGGTGAGGGAAGGGTTAGTTTTGGGTCATAAAATTTCTGCTAAAGGTATTGAGGTAGACGTTGCCAAGATAGAAGTTATTGAGAAGTTGCCGCCGCCTACAAACATAAAAGCTATAAGAAGTTTTCTGGGCCACGCTGGTTTTTATCGTCGTTTTATAAAGGACTTCTCCAAGATCACAAAGCCCCTCACCCATCTCTTAGAGAAAGTCGCTCCCTTCATTTTTGATGACTCTTGTATTTCTGCCTTTGAATCAATTAAAGAAAAGTTAATTAACGCACCAATTATGATAGCTCCGGTGTGGGACCTTCCCTTCGAGATTATGTGCGATGCGAGTAGTTTTGCGGTGGGGGCCGTATTAGGTCAACGCATATCTAAGAACTTCCACCCCATCTATTACGCTAGTAAAACCCTCACATCTGCACAAGAAAATTACACCACAACCGAGAAGGAGCTCTTAGCTGTAGTATTTGCGTTTGATAAATTCCGCCCTTACATTACACTTTCAAAAATCATTGTTTTTACGGACCACTCGGCCCTCAAGTACCTTCTTGCCAAAACGGATGCCAAGCCTCGCTTGATTCGCTGGGTCTTACTCCTCCAGGAGTTTGACTTAGAGATCCGTGATAAGCGAGGAGCCGAGAACTTGGGTGCCGACCATCTATCTAGATTAGATAACCCCTTTATAGAAAAATTAAATGAAAAATCTTTTAATGACTATTTTCCTGATGAGAAGCTGCTTTTAGTTAATACATCTACTTCTCCTTGGTTCGCGCACATCGCCAACTATCTGGTGGCCCGGGTGCTCCCAAGAGAGTTCTCCTCTCAGCAAAAGAAGAAATTCTTTTCTGAGCTGAAGAACTACTTTTGGGAAGACCCGCATCTTTTCAAAATTTGTGCGGATCAGGTGATAAGGAGATGTGTTTCTTTTGATGAAGGAATTGATATTCTTAAACATTTGCATGAAGGTCCGACAGGTGGGCACTATCAAGCTGCTCGCACCGCTCATAAGGTGCTTTGCGCGGGTTTTTACTGGCCTAGCCTGTTTAAAGATGCGCAAGCCTTTGTGAGCAGGTGTGATAGTTGCCAACGGTCGGGCAATATTTCTAATAAAAATGAAATGCCGCAAAATTATTTCTTAGATTGCGAAATTTTCAACCTCTGGGGAATTGATTTTGTTGGCCCCCTTCCTTCTAGCTTCGGAAACAAATATATTTTAGTTGCTGTTGATTATGTTTCACGATGGGCTGAGGCCCAAGCTCTTCCTACGAACGACTCCCGAGTTGTAGTCACGTTTCTAAAAAGATTATTTTCTAGATTCGGTACGCCACGCGCAATCGTTAGCGATAGGGGTTCCCATTTCTGTAACGCGCAATTTTCAAAAATCCTTACCAAATACGGCGTTACGCATAAGCTTTCCACTGCCTACCACCCCCAAACTAACGGTCAAGTTGAAGTAGTTAATAGAGAAATAAAAAGAATATTAGAAAAGACTGTTTCAACTTCTAGAAAAGACTGGTCAGCCAAACTTGACGATGCCTTATGGGCCTACCGAACAGCGTACAAAACCGCCCTCGGATGTACACCGTATCGGCTGGTCTATGGAAAATCGTGCCATCTGCCCGTAGAGTTAGAACACCGCGCCTTTTTGGCCTTAAAATTTTTAAACTTCGATTCCCACTCAGTCGGTGACTTTCGAAAATTTCAACTAAATGAACTCGATGAGTGGCGCTCTTATGCTTATGAAAATAATAAACTTTATAAAGAGCGGACGAAGCGTTTACACGATAAACACTTAAGGCACCCTAAAAACTTTAAGCCGGGCGACCAAGTCCTGTTATATAATTCTCGTTTACGTTTATTTCCGGGCAAATTAAAATCTCGCTGGTCTGGCCCGTTTTCTGTTTTAGAAGTATTTCCTTATGGAACTGTTTTAATTTCTCACCCTGATAAGGGTAATTTCAAAGTGAATGGTCAGCGTCTTAAACTGTATTTCTCTGGTGATGATGATGTCAGTCCAAACACTATTAAGTTTCTGCTTCACGAACTCTAATCTTGAACTTTTAATTTTTTGCTAAAAACAATTTTATTTCGGGACAACAACATTTTTGGACAATATTATTTTTTTTGATGCGTCGAGCTCAACGACGCTTTAACCAAAGGGCGCTCTTGGGAGGCAACCCAAGTTATCTTTTTCTGTTTTCTTTATTTTACAATTTTTGCCTCGGACGGCTCCGACAAGCTGAAGCTTCTGCGATCGCCTGCTCCAACATTGCTGAATCCATCACGAAGTCCAAAGAAGACATTCGGAGTAGCGGTATCACTCAGCTTTCGCAGCAAATAAATCCGGGGAAGTACCTGTATTTCAATTCTGTCTTTCAATTCTGCACTTTATTTTTCTCTCCTTCTCCAATCCCCTTCTTTAGCCATTGAGGACAATGTCTGTTTTAAGCTTGGGGGAGGATTTCCTCCTTCATTTTTGCTTAGTGTAAATAATTTCCTTTTTGTATATATTGTAAATATTTCCAAAAAAAAATGAATATCTTAAAATTCCAAAAAAAAGAGAAAAAATTATCCAAAATCCAAAAAAAAAGGGAATATTTCGCAAAATAAAAAAAATAATATATGTGTTTTTTGAATAGTTTAGACAATTTGGTATTTCAATAGTACCCCCAGTTCTTAGTTTTGTTTTACTCAAAATCTCCTATAAATAACTTAGTTAACTATAATATTTCTAATCGTTCTTTTTAATTATGTTTCACAAGTAAAATGTTGGCCATGCTGTGTTTCTAATTCACGGTAGCATGTTAAGGTGAAATATTTTTCTAAAACTCGCATTTCTATTATGGTTTTTTGTTTTTTATTTCCTTTACTTTCTCAAAAATTCATCATCCACTATTTTCTTTTTCGTTTTTGAATAATTTTTGTAAAGTCAACTTTTGAATAACGTAGTAGATGTGAACGATCCAAGTCACCTATTATTTCTATTTTCGAGTTAATTTCATCAATCTTCTTTTATTATCTAGGACTCGCTTTTTGAAATTTTTCAAACCTTTGTTTTAAAATAAATTCAAAAGCGTGAAAATGATTTAGGCCGTTTTTGTTTTCGTTTGAGCTTTCCTGCCAACCTAAAAACTTTTACCACTAGTTAGCCGTTTTTGAGCCTTTTTCCGATTTCATTTGATAGCTCCTCTCTTCATTTCAGTTTCACCAAAGCCAAAAATTTCCAACCTATCGAATCGCACTAGCCTTTTTGAGTTTCATAAATTATTTTGACGATTTTGATAGGGTATTTTGTGATTTTTGTGGAGAAAGGTTTTCGAAAAAAAAATGGAAGTATGTTCAAAAGTGATGTTTATTTTTGTTCGGCCAACTCAAAAAGGAAAATAAAAATATTTATGGCCTTTGTTTTGAAAAAAGAAAAAAAAATGAAAAAGAAAAAGAAAAAGAAAAAAAATGTGTATATATTTTTATGAAAGTTTTTGAAACTCTTTGCTTTGGTTTAGTGTGATTTTAAACCTTCACGTTTATCTTTGAATTCCCATCCTAATCATTTTCCTAAACCAAACGTTTCTGTCCTATTTAAGTTCTTTTGATTCACGCTTTTTGATTTTTATTTAACAACTAAGAAAAGAAAAGCAGTAAATCAGTTTTAGTTTTAGATTTAAACCTAGATTTTTGTTAATTAAATTGATATAATTATAATGCGTTTCTTGGATCCAGTAACAACTCAATGAGTATTTTTCATTTTCGTTGCTTTGCTTAAGTCCATTTAAAAAATCTCGTTAAAATTTTGGATGATTTGTTTTTATTAAGTAAAGTTTATAAAAGTTTTACCATACCTAAATAATTGTTTTAGACTTACATTTCACCTTTTCCCTACTAAGAATTTCGCATAGTACTTGTGTAGGCATAATTAGAACTTTTTGATTAGTCCTGTTATAAATATCTAGTTTTTATATTTTTGCTTGGGGACAAGCATAGCTTAAGCTTGGGGGAATTTGATAATACGTTTTGTAGCCTAAACTATTATCGTATTTTCTATTTTATATTATATAAATTATGTCTATTATTAGTTTATTTTTATCCTTTTTATGTAAATTTTATTGCCACTAACGTTTTCCTGTCTTTTTGCAGGTTTTCAGAAAAATTGCCAAAATGGCCTGTCACGCCCTCCCTAGGCGTGACCTAGGGCGTGGCACCCGATCTCCAGGACTCCTGCTGAAGGGGACAAAAAATGGTCAAAAACCGCTGTCACGCCCCCCTGACACGCCCTCCCCGGGCGTGTCACCAGGCGTGACCATGGGCGTGTCGCCCTCTGCCACAAAGCTGCCGCCGCATTAAATGCCGTTCCGCCTCAGCACGCAAATAGTACTGTCACGCCCCATGTCACGCCCGTGACATGGGCGTGACACCCTCCTTTTTCGACGACTGACGGATTTCCGACCAATGATTTGGACATGACGTGCCTGTCACGCCCCCCTGTCACGGGCGTGACCTAGGGCGTGACCACCGACATACCGAAGCAATCATCCCTCCCGCCAGAATCCAGAGCTCGAGGTCAACATAATACTGTCACGCCCCCTGACACGCCCCCCCTAGGGCGTGTCGGAGGGCGTGACCAACCCGAGAAAATTTTCTATAAATTGAGCCCCCCCCTCTCCATTTCAGCAAGCTTTGGTTGAGTGGGGGAGGTGCTGCTCCTTTGTTTCTTGATCCTTTTTCATGCTTTCTCTCTCTCTCTCTCTCTCCCTCTCTTTGTACTTTTTGTTTTACCCTAGCTTAATTGTAGTTTGTCTTAGCTTTTATTGTAATTTTGCTCTTGCTTAGTGCTAATTGTAGGGCTAGAATAGGATTTACTTTTCATGCACTTGTAATTTCAATTTCATTAGTGTAACTTGCCCCTTTTCATTAATAGAATTGTTCTTTGTTTAGCTTGTGTTCTTTTCATGCTTTACTACTCATCCCCCCATCCTCCACTCCATTATGATTAACTAATCCTCCTTGTACTCGATCTTGATGATCCGAGGTTAGAGCGATTATGTTATGATGTTTTAATTAATCTTTTCTTTTTAGGTTAGGGCCTTGAATTACTCATGATTAATCACGGGTTGGAGGTATATTTTCGATATATACTCTCCGCCTTTGCTTTCATTCTGGGCTAGCCGAGAGGCCGAAAGAATGAAGTGAGCATTCAAGAGTAAAGGGAGTTGTACGCACCCGTCGAGAGAGGCAGACGTCCAAATCTCCCGGATTGGAGCAAAATCCAATAGTGGGGTTCACCGCGTAAAGCGAGTTTTAGGCCTCCGATTTAGATGAGAGTCGGTCGGACCTTCCTAACCTCAGTTGGGCACGACTTCGAGAGAAGCGTTTTCAAGCTTTAGGAACCTCCACGGTCAAGGACCCTTATCCTATTAAGTTTAGATTTTTATCGCATTTTCTTAACCGTCTTTAGCCGAGGTGAATCTTGGTCGGGTGCATTTCCATTTCATATTTTCTACCTTTCGTAGTAATCTCCTATCTTGTGCCCTTTATTTAACTGCAGTAGTTTCCTTTCTAGCTTAGTTGTTTACTTAATAGCCTTCTTAATTACAGTGTTTCTCTTTCTAGTATAGCTTTACTTTCTCCCCTGCACTTAGATTTTCTAAAACCCTAGTTTTTTCCGTCGATAAGATAATAGCGTTCGTGTGAGTAAGCATAGCCAACAGTTCCCGGATTTCAATACGACACTTGTGTCCCCTTGCTACAATTCGATAGGTATACTTGCCTCATTGGGTTGCTAGTTCGGTTGCGTTTATTTTCTTTGAACCCTAGCGCGCAACAATATTCTCAAACATAGGGAATGTGAAACATCGGTTCCAACAAACTCCCCCTTTTGATAATATCAAATCCTGGTCATGAGAAATTATAATGAGATAGAGTGCATATATAGAATAAGAGTTTTAAGCTAGCATCAGGTTGCAGGTTCTCTATATAGCTCCCCTACGCACACGCTCCCCCTATCTACTTGTTCAACATGCTCCCCCTATCTTTATGCACACATTGTTAACATGCTCCCCCTATATGTGAACTCTCCTAACCCGTGACTCACACTCATGGCATACTCATGAACAATTTATTCTCCCCCTTTGATAATATCAAAAGGGTGGGCAAGGCCAACTAGACATATAGGATGAAAAATAGTAGATATAATGAGCGTTTAGATAAATAGTAGATAGTGCACACACAAAGTAAAGTTAGAGACGATAATCATAGATGTGACTCAAAATGGAATACATATCAGAGAATTGTAAGCACATGGGTCATAAAATGGAGCAAGGTACACAGACAGATAAAATCTATTTTCAGAGTTCATATGAATTGGACAGCACAGACTAAACTAAGCACACAACGAGTACGTCTACAATACTATAAGAGTAAGGAAGTAATCAAGTGAGACAAACATTGAAAATGTCATGAGTGTAAATCGTGTGCTACTATGTATTGTGTTAAAAAGAGATAGTGTAGTTGCAGTCCAATTCTTTTGTGCGGAAGTCTTAGACAAGGCAATGACATGTGTACATGTAGCATCGAAAGTGAGATAACACCAAGGGAAAAAAATAACATATTATCCATGTGAATCTCGATCGTCTAGGAACCTAATACAAGAGAAATATGGTGAATAATCAATTCACATGTCATTCAATGTCGTACATAGGCAAAAACTTGGGGCACTAAGCTAAAGATAGAGTCAACGCACAAGATCAAAGTGACTCTTTAATCAAGGTGCTAATCCTCACAATGCTCATGAAGACTTATCAGGAGGAATGAGTTGTGCTTTGGGGACCGTGACAATAGATGTGATAGCTTCCATAGTTTTATTTCGTTAGCGTAGAACTATCACTTTAATCATTTTTTTAAAAGTTCACGGAGCCCTGAGTCAATAAAAATCTATCCACCTAGATAGATACACTTTAACTTGTATGCATGCGACTTTTGTACTAGAGTTTTGGCCCAAAGATTCACACCTAGTGTAAGCACAAGTGTATCATGACATTGATTATTCAATGTATTTCTAGCGTGTTAGAAAATAATGTCACGAGCTATAGTATGTACGCATAGCATTTTTCGTCTTAAGTGCACCGGCTAGATATTTGTGTATCATATGAAGTCATTACCCTATCTAAGTCCTCACATATACCTAGAGGCATAGACAATGGACATGACCCTGTCTTGTCGCACTCAATAGCTAAGCACTTATGGATTCAACCCACTATGACCGGAGGACAATGTTTGCATAGATTAAAAGTCTGAACTCAAACATTGTACATACGCATTGTGGTCTAAGTCGTAGTTATGTGAGCCCTAATGAAACAAGATGAAGCAGTTTTATATATATATATTTTTTATTTTGGGTTTTCTAATTTTTTTAAAAAGGAAATATCAAGGATCCTCAAGTGAACAACTCATATGCAAATACTCGAAGAAAGTGAAACATGGACAAAGAGAACTAACCACAAATAAAAACAGGCACACCCAAAATAGTATGATAGAACATTGTGCATGAATATAACGTACATGTTAAGTGACATAATGTTCATGCAGTCGATATGTGAATCCTTAGTATGCAAAATACTCCAATATCTAAGCTATATGTCTACACCTAAGCCCTGTACTAAGTGACGGATGGGCATGAAGAGCTGCATAAATGCCATAGGGTGGGGTGGTAATCCCATGTGCACACTAAAGAACCCGCTCAACCTAACATTCTTTCCCCCCAGTGCCACACAAGGTCCTACTAGAACCCTCCCCGGTTAAGGACAAGACGTGGTTTACAGGTTAACGATCCTAGTGATGACACACCTACGCCCCCACTAGTCTGTGACACATTATAATGAGTCGTACTGATGTTTCTATTAGAACCATGATGAAATTACTTGGGCAGATAAGCAATAATACGAAAAGAAGCATTACCTACAACAATAATGTTATCGCTCCGCGGTTGATGCATCGACAAGTGCACCGGTCGCTGTTAAGTAATAATTTTGGGAATAGCTTCCCCGAATGTCGATCTCAAGGGAATGCTGGTTGGGTATCATGATAGCATCGTAGAAAGATCGTTACTAAGAGTTAAATGAAATAACGGAGGTTGGATTTTGATTCCTAATACAAAAAAAACAAAAAGAAAACTAATGCGAGTCGTAAGCACCGCTTCGCTTGGTGGATGGAACTAGTGATGGCCGCTATGTCGTGCTTCGTGAGGCGAATGGATGGAAAGCAAGCAAATGGAATGAACACATGTGCGGAGAGTGAGGGTCGTAATCACCTATTCAACCACCAACACAAGCCTTTGCTAGAGTGGTTCTAGTGCGCGAGTGGAGTGGATGTGAATGGAGGAGAGTGCATCACAGCTAACCAAAGAGGATGTAAATAACCCAAGTAAACTTCATTCATAGACAAATAAAAGCAAGTTCAGGTTCATTACAAGCTTTAGAGTACAATCTACTATGGAGAAAAGGTAGAATAAACCGAGAGGGGGAAAGCCTAGCTGTGGTTCTTGGCCGGAGTGGTGGGTTGTCAGTCCACTTCTCGACTCTGACCGTGGTTGCTTCCGGAGGTAAATGGGTTGTCAGTCCACTTATCTTCCTCCATCTTCTTCCCTTCCTTCAATCTTTTCTCCCTTTTTGCCCAAATGAGCAGTACCGAAAGATCTCTGTTGCTTACTACTGGTGGTTGGGAACTCTCCGAAGGGTTGAAGATGACTTCGGATCGCCGGAGAATGCTTCTCGGAGAGTGGAGATGAGTGGAGGACCTGTCGGGGAGAGAAACGTCACTTCACGCACAGCAGCGGGCCGGAAAATGAGATTGCGTGCCATAATTCAGAGGAGCACGAGCTTAAATACGGTCAGCAGACAATCAGAGCGCATGATCAGATGTGTACGACCAATGGTCGTATGCACTGGCGGTTGATGATCGTGCGCTCTGCTCTAGAGAAACCTGCAGTTGGATAAAAAAAACTACTATATATGCACACGATCAGTGGCGCACGATCAGAGGTCGTGCGCACTGGATCCCATGATTGTGCGATTAGCAATGGCAGAACTACAGAAAAATAGGATAAATGCGCACGAGCAGTGGCACACGACCAGAGGTCGTACGCACTATGTCCAATGGTCGTGCGATTGCCCCAGACAAAACTTTGAAAAATGGAGAATAGTACGCACAATCAGTGGCTCATAAGTAGTGGTCGTGCGCAATAGATCCAATGATCGTGTACAGTGTTCCTGTACCATTTCGGGTTCGATGAACTGACCGCGCATGACCAGCGGTCGTACGCTAAGGAGTCCACTAATTGTGTGCGTGTAAAAACACACGATCAGTGGCCCTTAGGCGAAAAACATTCCCAAACAATCTCGAAACACTCACACGACCTTTGTACCTGTAGTAAAAATAGAAGAGCCACCGAAATGGGCATTCCACATTCTCCAAACACAGAAAAACACCAAGTAAAGGGAAAAACTACAATAACTACAAAATCACACTGAAAACGGGCCTAAAGTGCACTTAACATGGAATAGACATAGTAACAAATATGCATAATGTTGGATCCCTAGTTTGGATTTGGGCTAGGTTCACTACTTAGGATGTTTGACCTACCTTATATAGTCAGGGTCAAGTCTGTTAGTCCTAGAGTTTAGGCTAGTCATTAGAATCAATCTTCATGGACCAGCCTTTAGAGTACTTTAGTAGACTCAAGACTTACAAGAATTCAGAGTTCAGTTTATTAGTTCGAAGTTCTTTAAACTCAGCTCGACGATCGTCGATATCAGATCGACGAACTAAGAGTTCTTTCTCTTAGTTGATCTAAACGATATTTGAGCTCAAGTCGACGATTTCTTCCTCTAGACAGATTTTTTGATCGATGATCTTGGACCGCAGATTTATTAAGATATTTCCAGATAATTGTTTGCTGAGCTAAGGTCGACGAACAGGGTTTCTTAGCTCGACGAACTTGGAACTCCAGTCGATGAAATCTTCCCAAAGGTCAACGAACTCTATCCCAAGTCAGAATGATTAGTTTTCCCTCTTCTATCCCTAATTCATTCTATTATTTGGTAATAATTCTGAGTAATTAATGCTCATATTCTCAAAAATATAGCCGTTCATGGCAGCATTAATTATGGATTTCATCAGAGTTAATTACTTGCTTATTTTACTAGGACAGTTGGGGAAACTCAATAAAGACGATATTCCAGCCATTTCATTCTCCAGAATCCAATAAGCAATTAATGCTTAGAATTCAAAATTCAAAGCAGAATTAGAGAGTAGGATACAAAAGAGATTTGTTAGACGTCTTTCAACGACATACACACATATACAGAGAAAAAGAGATACAGACATACAGAACAAAATATAGAACAACATCATCTCTTTCTGTGTGCAGAAAAACAATCTGTTTTTCCCTTGATCATACCGAAGACTGAAGAAGAACATCAATCAAATATCATTTGTCTTCTTCAACTTCAACTTCAGGAATCATCAAAGACAATAACTCTTGATCTGTCTACAAGTTCCTAGATTTCAACAAGTCAAGGCTGAAGACCTACACACCGAGCAAAGCTCCAAGTCTTCCTGAACATTTCAACATCTCAGGGGGAGCTTTGATAATAACAATCCACTAAGTCTTCTCTATTATTTAGAGAAAAGAGAAGACAACATCACCTTCTTACCTCACTGTAAAAAGGGTTTATTAACTCCCTTTAAAAGTTCTTGTGTTGGTTTTTGGGCACCTGATCAAAAGCCTAAATGGTTGTGAGAACTCCTTGCAAATAGATCTTGTGGTGACAGAGCACATGAGCAAAAACCTGAGGTGGCAGTCACCTGATCAAAAAAACTATTAGTGGATTCCTACCAGGGTGGTAGAAGAGTGGATGTATCCAGATTTGGGGAACCACTATAAAATTCGTGTGTTGTCTGTGTGATCATTCTTTCTTTATTTTGTTGTGCTGTGATAATGTATCTTAGCCTAGTTTTTATTTCATCTCTATTATACTACTACTATTATCACTAATTTCTCTGATATAATTTAAAAATAGCCAAAAGTTTTAAGTTACTCTATTCACCCCCCGCCCCTCTAGAGTAAATTAGGTCTATCCCCTATCTTTCAATTGGTATCAAAGGGGTGTTCCTTTAGTTTCACAAGCTAACACTTGAACCAAAAGATCCTAGATAGATCTGATTTTCTGTTCCTAGTTATTTTGTTTATTTTATATCAAGGCACAGAATAAGGATTATGCAAGCACCAGACCTCCAGGTTGCAATCTAAATAAGTTTGTAATCTAGAAGGCAAGAATTAGGCTTTATATGAACTCTATTGATGAAGATATATATAATTCTATTTTGATAGGACTACCAGCTCCTGATGCTACCACTACTGCAACTTACAGAACACATGTTGTTCCACCACTTGAGTGGACAGATGCACAGAAGAAGGCCAAGATAGCAGATGCCAAGTCCATGAACATCTTAGCACAGACTATGCCAGATGACTTATTCCAGAAGATGGCTGAATACACCTCTACTAAAGCCATCTGGGATTCTCTCAATCAGATGGTTGCTGGATCTGCTGACGAAAGAAAAGAAAGAAGGTCTAATCTCATCTCCCAGTATGAGAACTTCAAGAAGGAAGAATCTGAGTCAGTGGGTGATATGTATAATAGACTCAGCTCAATCATCAATGAGTTAAAAACTCTGGATAAGGACATAACACTCACCAAGGTCAATGATATAATTCTCACGTGCTTCCCCAGCTCATGGGATTCAAGAATCTGGCCAATAAAAGAGGCCAGAAGTCTGAATGAGATTTCCACTGAATATTTACTAGGAAAGCTCAAATCCTATAAGCAGTTAATGAAGACTAGAGAAGCTGTTGAGCAGAAGACCTCCACACTAGGAATAAAAGAGCCAAGCATTGCCTTCAAAGAAGTTGAAGGATCAGAAGCTCCATTAGCTAATGATGAACTTCTAATTCTCCTAGCCAAAAGATTCTATAAAATGGGCAAGAAGGATTTCAGAATGAAGTCATCTAGACAGGATGACAAACCAAGGTATGACAAAACACCTACTAAAGAGATTGTGTGTTTTGGATGCAGGAAACCTAGACATATTATTTCAGATTTTCTAGAGAATAAGAATAAGGATAAAAGAAGAAAAAAGGAATCCAGAAGACATCACAACAATCCCTCCTCCAGCAAGTACAAAAGAAAGGATAAGGGTTTTGTTGTTGAAACCTAGAGTGATTCAGAAGAAGAATCCTCAACTTCCAGCTCAAGTGAAGATTAAGAGGAAGCAAAAGTAAGAGAAGTGTGCTTGATGGCTATCAATGAATCAGGCAGCCTTTCTGAAGATGAACAATCTTAAAAGGAATAAGAATTTGAAGAGGATCAGGTAATCTCTTCATTTGATTTTAATTCAGATAGTTTTAACACTGAATTCAACTTTTTGTGTAATGACTTGATAAATTATAAAAAGGAAATCAAACTACTTAGAGATAGGATAACTGATCAAGATAATCTTCTATTAAAAAACATCAAACTAAAGGATGAACTAACTATTGCTAATGAACAAATCATTTTACTAAAAACTGAATTATGTGAGGCAATGCAACTTGAGGAATCTCTCAATGGGAGAAGCCTTAAGCTGATGGACATCACAAGCACTGTAAATGTCAGATTAAATGACAAGCTTGGCTTAGATGCTTCATCAAGCTTACCCCCCATATTAAAGAAAAATATACTTTCTACATCTATCAAATTTATCTCTGAAAAAGGCAAAGAGAAATTACATTAGAACATACCAATTGAAATAACCAAGAAATCTAAGAAAAAGAAAAAGAATAAGAAGACTGTAAATAATAACAATGTTAAGAAGATTTCGTCGAACTCAGATCGACGAAATGTCTACAGTTCGTCAAAATCAAGTCGATAAACTCTGAACGCAAACTTTTATTATGATTATTCTCTGAACTGTGATCGATGAAATCAGTATGGTTCTTCGAGCCGAGATTGATGATATTGGGGCACAGAGAATGAATACATTCATTCTTTTAGCGAAGTTTGATGAACTCATCCCTATTTGTCGACCTCAGATCGATGAACTCACCAGACTTCGTCGACCCCAGTTCAGAATATCATAAATTTTAATTCTTACAGATCATTTAATCAACCAAGAGAATATATTAATCCATTCACCCCGTGGATAATTCCACCAAGAAGATATCACCCCCTAGGGTATAAAAATCAACCTGAATATTCTTATATTTCCAGTTTTAACTATGAAAAGAAACAAGGACCCAAGGTAACCTGGGTCAAGAATATCTAATTTGTTTAACTACAGGTGAAAGACTATCCCACCATAGAGGAATAGTGATACCTGGATAGTGGTTGTTCAAAGCACATGACTGGTAGCAAGGACAATCTAATTAACTACAAGTCTAAGCTAGGTCCAAAAGTAATATTTGGTGACTCCAACTGTGGCCAAACTGAAGGCTATGGGAAGGTTAAAATTGAAGCTATCATCTTCAGGAAGGTAGCATATGTAAGTGGAATAAAGCACAACCTAATATCCATAAGTCAATTATGTGATGAAAGGTTTCAGGTATCATTTAATAAATCTTCCTATATTATTACTTCAGTAGATAACAAAGTTATTTTAAATGGAACTAGAGTAGGAAATATTTATGTAGTAAACTTTAAGTCTTCTAAGTCAGAAATATGTCTGTTTAATCAAGGAAGCAATAATAATGAACTATGACATAAGAGATTAGGACATTTTAATTTGAAAAACATTGCTAAACTCTCTAGGGACAACCTTGTTAGAGGATTGCCTTCCTGCCCCTACAAGAAGAAAAACCTTTGCAGGGCTTATCAATTAGGCAAGCAAACCAAAAATAGTTTTAAGTCACTTAATAAGAGTGATTCACCTAGGATTCTGTACTTGCTCCATATGGATCTTTTTGGACCCATTACTATAAAGAGCCTGGGAGGGAAATCTTATACCTTAGTGATTATAGATGACTTCTAAAGGTTCACTTGGGTGTTCTTCTTTAGAAACAAGTCTGCTAACTTTAAGATTCTTACATATTTTCTTAAGAGCATAAGGATTGAGCATTCTACTCCAGTTGCATTGATAAGAAGTGATCATGGAACTGAGTTTGAGTCTCTTCCCATGTAAGAATTCTGTGAGAAGGAAGGTATTAAGCATTGCTTCTCTGATCCTAGAACTCCTCAACAAAATGGGGTAGCTGAAAGGAAAAACAGGACCCTAATTGAAGCTGCAGGCACATTACTTACAGATGCTTACTTACCCCTATCCTTTTGGGTAGAGGATGTAAGCACATCAAATTATGTACTGAATAAGAGTCTGATACATAAGCTTAAGGGCAAGACTCCCTATGAACTACTCAAAGGAAAGCAACCTAAAGTAGATTATTTTAGAATTTTTGTTTGTACTTGTTACATTCACAATAACAATAAGAAACACCTTAGAAAGTTTGAAGCCAAGGCTAAAATAGGAATTTTTCTTTAATATTCCCAAATCAGGAAGGCCTATAGGGTTTATAATAAATCAACTATGAAAATAGAAGAAACTGTACATATATCATTTGATGAAACTAACATGTTTTACAAGGAGAAGAATTCTTCTACCAGTGAAACCTTGTAGGTACCAAACTTGTGCGAGAAGTTGGATGAGTTAACCCTCACTAATGAGGTTATTGCACATCCTTCTCCACACGATGTTGAAGACAGTGAAGATGAATCCACTGAAGTGGATGTTGAACCAATAACAACTCCCATAATTCCACAAGAGGAATTAATTCCCCAAGCTGTTGCTGAACCAACTCCACCTACTGAGTTTGTCACACTTAGAGATATCTTGTATCTCAGGTGATTGTAGATATGTCAATAAGTGTGCAGACAAGGCATCAAATCCACCAAGGCATAATGCATGCCTGCTTCATATCTCAAACTGAGCCCCAATCCATAAAAGATGTTGAGCAAGATCCACACTTGATTATTGCAATGCAAGAGGAGCTCAACCAGTTTGAGAAATGTAGAGTTTGGGATTTAGTTCCAAGACCCAAATACTACCCAGTCATTAGAAATAAATGGGTATTCAGAAATAAACTAGATGCCCAAGGTATTATCATTAGGAACAAGGCAAGGCTAGTTGCTCAAGGTTATAGACAAGAGGAAGGCATTGACTATGACTAGACATTTGCACCTGTTGCAAGGCTGGAAGCAATCAGAATTTTCCTTGCTTATATTGCCTACAAGAAGTTCAAAGTATATCAAATGGATGTCAAAAGTTCATTCTTAAATGGTGAACTTAAAGAAGAGGTTTATGTGGAGCAACCACCAGGTTTTATTTCTCCAATCCATCCTTCTTATGTCTTTAAATTATATAAGGCTCTCTATGGTACAAAGCAAGCACCAAGTGCTTGGTATGAAATCTTAGCTAGCTTTCTTCTAGAACATAAATTCTCTAGGGGCATAGTAGATAGGACATTGTTCACTAGACATCATAAGGATCAAATCTTATTAGTACAAATTTATGTGGATGACATTATTTTTTGTTCTACTGATTCCAAACTATGCAAGAGGTTCTCTGAACTAAAGCATTTAAAGTTTTAAATGAGTAGCATGGGTGAGCTCTCTTACATCCTTGGCCTCCAAGTGAAGTAACTGCCTGATAACATCTTCATATCCCAGTCCAAGTATGCTAAGGAGCTAATCAAAATGTTTGGGATGTAAGATGCCTCAGCAAAGAAAACACCCATGGCTTCTAATGCTATGATTGACTCTAATGAACATGGAAAGCCTGTTGATTAGAAATTATATAGGGGCATTGTTGGGTCCCTGTTATATCTCACAGCATGTAGGCCAGACATAGTGTTTGCTACATGACTTTGTGCTAGGTTCCAGGTGAACCCTAAAGAATCTCACCTTACTTTTCTAAAAAGGATTTTAAGATATATAAAGGGTTGTCCATGTCTAGGACTCTGGTATCCAACTGAGTCAGAGTTTGAGTTGACTGGATACTCAGATGCTGACTTTGCTAGATGTAGAGTGGATAGAAAAAGCACCACAGGGACATGCCAGTTTCTTGGTGCTAGACTTGTGTCCTTGTTTTGCAAAAAGCAGACATCTGTGCCTACCTCAACTGTAGAAGCTGAATACATAGCAGCTGGCAGTTATTGTTCTAAGATACTGTGGATTTAGAACCAACTCCTAGATTATGGTTTCAACTTAAATAATTCAACTCTACTATGTGATAATACAAGTGCAATTTCCATTGCACAGAATCTAGTGCATCATAGTAGAACTAGGCATATAGAAATAAGACATCATTTCATTAGAGATTGTGTGGACAAAAATAAAATTAAGCTTGTCTACATCTACACTGATTTGCAAAGAGCAGAGCCTTTGGATGAGAGGAACCATCTGTTCTTTCTGAATCAGCTAGGTATTATCAATGGAGAAGCATTAATTTAATCTCTGTCTGCGATTGAAGAATTTGTCACTATTTTTCGAAGGAGATCGATGATCTGAGGACAGTTCTTTAGAAATTCGTCGACCTAAGATCGATGAACTCTCTGTGAGAAGTCTTTTTCGTCGAATGGAGATCGACGATATTGCTTCAGAAAAGTTTTCGTCGACCTGAGAACGACGAAAAGTTTTCCCCTCTTCAAACTGAGATCGACGAACTCTTTTGTTAATTAAATATTTCGTCGAACTCAGATCGAAGAATTTTGTTTATTTTCACAGGACGGAGTCTATCGCTTCATATTCTGAAAACCTTATAACTAGATTTTCTTCGAGCTCCATCCCACGCTTTCAGTTCTCTCGCACTTAATCTTTGTTTTTATTTACAGGAAGACAATGTTGATTCCAGTAAGTTCCCTACCAGCATGAAATTCGACACCGGTTTTGATATTGATTTTGAATCTTTCCAACATTTTGATCAGATATTCTTAGATATATTGAAGTTGTTCGAATATCAATAGTTGAAGAATTTCATGACTACCATGATCAAGATAGCTGTGAATGAGATTAGAGAATGGGTATATACATCAACTACTCCAGACGCCGACTCCATGACCGGCACTATCTCTGGAAATCAGGTTACTCTGACTCCCACAGTCTTAACTGAAATTTTTGGTTTAGTAAATGGATAAGAAGATATTGAGATAGAATGTTCTGATTTTGATGATATGTAAATTAAAATGGGACATACTGGTGAGAACCATAACAAGCTCCTCAAAAAGAACTTGTCCACTGAATACAAGTTTCTTACTGATGTTGTGAGAAAAGTCTTGCTAGGCAAGCATACTTATACATTACCAGGCACCAATATTTGGTAATGTGTGTTGTGGTGATTAAGAAAGTAGTGAATTGGGCAAGGATTTTATTTGATTTAATTAAAAAGAAAAATACAAAGAAGGAAGTTTGTTTTAAAAGAATTCTTGGGATTTTCCTTCAGGAAAAGACATCTTAATCATTGATCTCCCAGACCATATTCATAAATGCTTCCAAAAGGCTGACTTGTGCCTTGTTTGGAAGATGGGAGAGGACAATCATTATGCCATCCAAGTCTTCATCCTCTTCCAGAACTACTGAGGACACCAGGTCAGTGACAACCACTCCACCCCCTCCAAAAGATATGCCCTCCATTCAGATTCCATTACCTCCCTCTCAACAACAACCTACTCCTCCACAAGATTTAATTCCTTCATCAACTCCCCTCCAACAACCCTCCACATCACAAATTCATACTCCAACACTACCTGTCTCTCCAGTGCATGAACCAACTTTCATTGCATCTCTAGAGCACATCACACCCCCTTTATCTCCACTACTACATCATCTTGATGACATACCTCTCTCGAACCTCATGTCAATTTAATCTTTTGACCTACTAGCATCATCTCCCATCCACACACCATCATCCATAGATGAACCAATGACTAACACCACACCTTTCCCTTCATCATCCATCATTTATCATTCTGTATCTACACAGACACCTTCTGAGTTTATATAATTGGATTCTCCTTCCATTTCCTCAATCCTATAGCTCATCACTCCTATCCCCAAAAATCTTATAGCAGAGGCAATTCAACCTCTTGTTGATTCTATTTCCTCTCTTTCTGCTCTCTTTGTTGCTTCTCCCACTGTCCCTTCTTATTCTGGGGGCCTGGCTTCAAGACCCTCTGAAACCAGGCAGGGGGAGTTGTACAGTGAAGAAGTTCCAGTGCTCTATTCTCCAGCAGTAGCAGCAATAGCAACAGCAAATGCAGATGTATATATTGATACATCAGTTGAGATTGACATGATTTGTATAGATGAACAAGAAAATCTACTAGAGATCTTAACTTTTGGTGATTGCTTTGTCAATCATATAGTGGATTTATTCAGTTTATTGAATTCTTTTGGTTCTGCTAATTTAAATCGTTTACCAGAAGTTTTTCAAGAGCAATCTGTGGCTATAGTCTGCTATACTTCCCCAGTAAGTCATGAGGTTGTAAAGCAACTAAGGGCAAGTTTTGCAGTTCCTCTGATTTCTAATACTCCAGCTATTGAGAATATTTTGTACCAACTTCTATTCCTGATCAAAAGGCTATATCTCCTCCAACCGATAAAATGGATGAAAGTCCTATACCATCCTTGGATGATATTATGATTGCATATATAATAGAAGAAGAAAATGAAAATCAGAGTGTTGCTAAAAATCATATCTCTAAGGAAGCCTTGAAAGAGATTGATGATATGTATGATAATCCTCCTTAATCTTCTGAAGACAATAATGATGATGAGGACACTGAAGACTCTGATGATCCAAAAGCTAAGAAGAAGATATCTAAGATGAGGAAAGTTGTTCCTAAGGCTGTTCCCAAGCCTAATCCAACTCATGACACACCATAATACATTCTGAACAAGATTAATCCTTACCCTGATATGCCTCAATGGATGTGGCTATCTATGAATGAACAGAAAGAAAGAAAGAAGAGCAAAAGGTACTCTCCTCCTCCTCTAGTAGCAGGTGCTTCAGGAAATATATCACAAAGATCTACCTCATACACCCAAACATACCAAAGGCAAGACAGATCTTCAAGATCTTATTTTTAAGGAAGATGTCAGCAACAACATCAACATCATAAATCTTCAAGAAGCAGTTCTTATCTTCCTCTTAGACCAACAAGTCCTCCAAAATATCCAGTTGAACTTGAAAAAGAGAATAGTCCAAAAAGGCCAGAATCTCGTCCAATTCCCTTTGTGGATCCAGAACAAGAGACCATTGCCAAAATGGCAAGATTTCAAGAGTTGATTGGACTATCATTGATTAACAAAGCAAAAGCAGAAGGAAAGGATCCATCTAAGTACTCCACTATTTCATTCTACAGAAAAGAAGAGCTAAAAAGGTATGATAAAGCAAACAAATTATTCAATGTAGATGGTTACATAAGGCTCCATCCTGAAGCTGTTGTACCAAGAGCTACCTCTTGCAATATTATTGGAGCTGTTGATATAACAATGTCCAAGAAAGAAGCTACCAATCCTAACAGAGAAATCATATTCAGACAGCCTTCTGAGAAAGCTAAGAAAGAAAAGTCCAAGAAAAACAAATAAATTTTTGATATGTTAATTTTCTAAACTATTTATGTCAATTCATCATGAAGCACTTGTTGTACATATCTGCTAGATTTTATTCTCTACCAGGATCCATGTTTTTGTTTAGTGACCTCACCCAAATAGGGGGATATTGTTGGATCCCTAGTTTGGATTTAGGCTAGGTTCACTACTTAGGATGTTTGACCCACCTTGTATAGCAAGGGTCAAGCCTGTTAGTCCTAGAGTTTAGGCTAGTCATTAAAATAATTCTTCATGGACCAGCCCGCAGAGGACTTCAGTAGACTCAAGACATAGAAGAATTCAGAGTTCAGTTTATTAGTTCGAAGTTCTTCAAACTCATCTCGACGATCGTCGATCTCAGATCGACGAACTCAGAGTTCTTTCTCTGAGTTGAGCTCGACGATATTCGAGCTCAGGTCGACGATTTCTTCCTCTAGACAGATTCTCTGATCGACGATCTTGGAGCGCAGATTTATTAAGATATTTACAGATTGAGGTTTGCTGAGCTCAGGTCGACAAACAGGATTTCTCAGCTCGACAAACTTGGAAATCCGGTTGATGAAATCTACCTAGAGGTCGACGAACTCTATCCCGAGTCAGAATGATAAGTTTTCCCACTTCTGTCCCTAATTCATTCTATTATTTGGCAATAATTCTCTGAGTAATTAATGCTCATATTCTCAAGAATATAGTCGTTCATGGTAGCATTAATTATGGATTTCATCAGAGTTAATTACTTGCTTATTTTACTGGGATAGCTGGGGAAACTCAATAAAGATGATATTCCAGCCATTTCATTCTCCAGAATCCAATCAATAATTAATGCTTAGAATTCAAAATTCAAAGCAGAATTAAAGAGCAGGATACAAAAGAGATTTGTTAGACGGCTTTCAATGACATACACACATACACAGAGAAAAAGAGATACAGACATACAGAACAACATCATCTCTTTCTGTGTGCAGAAAAACAATCTGTTTTTCCCTTGATCTTACAGAAGACTGAAGAAGAACATCAATCAGATATCATTTGTCTTCTTTAACTTTTACTCTAGGAATCATCAAAGACAATAACTCTAGATCTGTCTACAAGTTCCTGGATTTCAACAAGTCAAGGCTAAAGACCTACACCCTGAGCAAAGCTCTAAGTCTTCCTGAATATTTCAACATCTCAGGGGGAGCTTTGAAAATAGCAATCCACTAAGTCTTCTCTATTGTTTAGAGAAAATAGAAGACAACATCACCTTCCTACCTTACTGTAAAAAGGGTTTATTAACTCCCATCAAAAGTTCTTATGTTGGTTTTTAGGCACCTGATCAAAGCCTAAAGGGTCATGAGATCTCCCTGAAAATAGATCTTGTGGTGATAGGGCACCTGAGCAAAAACCTGAGGTGGCAGTCACCTGATCAAAAAAACTGTTAGTGGATTCCTACCAGGGTGATAGAAGGGTTGATGTACCCAGATTTGGGGAACCACTATAAAATTCTTGTGTTGTCTGTGTGATTATTTTTTCTTTGTTTTGCTGTGCTGTGATAATATAGCTTAGCCTAGTTTTTTTTTCAACTCTATACTACTACTATTATCACTAATTTCTCTGATATAATTAAAAAACAGCCAAAAGTTTTAAGTTACTCTATTCACCCCCCCTCTAGAGTAAATCAGGTCTATCCCCTATTTTTCAAATAATTATGGCTCTCAAGTGTAGTGCATCATCGAGAAAACTGGCGCAGATGAGTCCAAAAATATGTATATAACTTTGACTAATTACACCCCCAGACTAAAACATTTGCTTGTCCCGAGCAAATCATCACTCCGTTGACTTGAAAATAGTTAGCTAGCTTAGTAATTTCCAAATAAAGTATTAAGAGAAATGAAATATATCATGGGCATAGAAAATATAATAGACAAACTTTTTAATTATGTTATAGAATTTATACTTTTTGACAGGCGTAAATAAATATTGTATCTACTCAAAATTTAGAATTCTTGAGAATCGTTCGGTCATACGTAGGAAGAAAGTAGGCAGACCACTCATGTGAGCATTGCCAATTACCGAGGCTTAGGATCACCTCCAAAGAAATCCATCAATGTCGGGGACCATACGCTTGCTCGTTCACACTCTCTCCACGGTACTAGTTCGACTCAAGCGTGAATCCATAGGACTAGAAAGTTCGAATGGGGCTTAGGCTAAGGTTTGGTTGTCAAAGATAAAAATGGAGGCTACACGCAACCCAAGCGAGCAAAAAACAAGCTAAACAAATACAACCCCTCAGAATTGCACGTGTGATACACCCCTAAACTTAGCATGAAAACCGGGGGTGTACACGACCTAACCCGACCAATATCATGTTAAACTTGATTGGGATTCTATTTCTCATTGTAATTCTTTTTAGATTTTCTTTTTAAATTCTCTCCTTTTTCTTTGTTCTTTTACAATCCCCAATTTTTACCAAGTAGAATTTCTTGTATTCATCCACCACATCACTTGAATTCCACACATCACACCTCGTCAAAATATTAAATTCGAAGGAGCTCATGGATTTGGATGCGATAGGAGGATTGACTTAGGTCTTTGGTGAATGAAGGTTTAGCAGAATCAAAGGAGGGTTAGGCTCAAACTTGGCTTGTAACGGTTAGCAGCTAGGATAAGTAAACAAGGCTCAAACTAGCCAAATTGATGGCCTACGTCACGCTCATGCTTGAAGAACCATGCACCAATGCTTCGAGAGTAGCTTGGGGCAAGTTCTTAGCCATCGAGAAAGATGATCCTTCCTCCCGACTCGAGCAAAATGAGTCTAGTGATGGCTACACATATCCCTACACTACCGTTTGATTTCACCAGATTCAACATTTTTGAGTAGTACAAACAATATTTACATCTGTATAAAAAGTATAATTCTATGAGCATAAATAAAAATTAAATCTATACTATTTCTACACAGAACATGAGTACTTGATTAGGAGCACTGCACGAGTTTCATACTACTATATCCTAAAATCCTAAGCCAGCACTACTATTTTAAAGTTTACACACAAGCAATGCATTTGACTTGAGCCGCGCGCGTGGATAAGATTGCGCTCAAGTGGGTGATTTAGTGTGTGCTATAGTGATATTGAAATAAATTAATAACAAACTGGTATGCTATAAAATGTGTGCTCGTGTAGTGACTACAAGCATGTTCTCCCCCAAGACTTGAATGCGACAACTCGTAAAACTAAACATTCCAAATAATATAAAGAGCTATGGGTAAGAAGTACCTATGCTAAAAATGGAGCATACCAGTCGTGCCGCGAGGTTGTCCGTTAGCGGCTGGTTTGCCGTGCTTCAAAAATTTTCAGCACCTGCGAATTAGAGATCCCACGCAAAACAAAAAATAGAAATACATATATAAAAATAAATATAACACATAAAACAGGACCAAGTTGTCTTACTTGGGTTTTCTCCCAAGAGCCCTTTTGTTTACCGTGCTTAAGGTGGACTGAATACCTGTATTAAGCATGATATAGAGTCTTATGTCCACAACAAACTAAATAAAAGAGCTACGCAAGTCCACCAAGCAGTTACTAGCATAAACTATCAAACAAACCATCAACTAATCGTTGATTTATGATATAGCTCCCCACAAGAGTGAGAAAGGCAAGGGTTTAAAGCTTTAGGTTTCAAGTTAGTTTTACCCAACTGGCCCCATTCCCCTTGCTTCTCTCCCTGGAGAGCAACAAAACGAGCGGATCACAAAAACGTTCATTTTTCTTTTTCACCACTGTGGGGGAAAGCCACCTAGCATTATCAACTGACTCTCCATCCAAGGTTTTAGGTTTCATAGTCTCCGATGCCATATTGGCAACCGGATCTTCCCACAAAACCTTACAATTAACCTTTTTATCCATATATTCAGCATGAGGAGGTGGAGAATCATGCTCCCATATAGATATAAACTCTGGAATTTCATCAGCAACCTCCTCACGAACCAACAACTCCTTCTTCTCTTCCTCATCACCACGCTCTTCTTCAGAGGTACTTCTTCTCTCCTTCTGCTTCTACGTCTCCAGTTTATCTCTGTGATCCACATTACTAAATAATTCGTCAGTGATAAAAATAGGAGGGGGTACATTATATAGGGTGCGTCCCGAGTTGGAGATCTCCACGAAATTAACGCTTTCCAATGCACTACACATCGTAGATCTATCGCACATACACAGCACCTATCGCCCACAATAGTTCTCGTCGCAAGAATGCAGCGCAAATAACAAAGGAGGAATGGTCGACTCGAAAACAATGATCGTAAATTTGAGTCGGAATATTCCCCAAGAAAACACAAAGGTTGCCACTCCTTTTAGAGAGCAAGACCAAGGCTATAGGCCAAGATCCGCTCAAGCAAATAGGATCCACCCGATCCGGAATTAAAAAGCCTAGCAACGGCGAATTCGATTCAAAACTTGCAGCGATTAAATTAACTTTGCGGAGAAAATGATTGCGAAACCACCACAACTACTTAGAGAATCACACAAGGAAGAGGAAAGAGTTTACCCAACCGGGATGAAGTTTTCACACAAGATAATGGTGGGAGAATCACTCTCTCCATGGATCCACCGGCGTCACACCAAAGGGATTGCAACCTTCTTCCCGGAGTCGCACCGAAGGAAGCCGCGCCACAGTCGCTCTGAACGGATGGAGGGAGCAAGAGGGGGCCGGCGGCTTCACACCACAAGCAAGGGGAAGAGGGGGGGGGGGCGGCTAGGTGTAGCCTCCTCACTTTGGCCGAAATTTTCAAGGCAAAATTTAGGGTTCTTCTTTTCTAATTATCTCATAACAAAGCCTCCTTATATAGGATTTACAAACAAGCCTTAACCATTCATGATGGAGATGTAATCTCATCCATCCGAATGGCTAAATGCACACCAACATTAAAATTGTTTAAAATAAAAAATAACAAAACATGCAATGAATATAAAATTATCACTAAACATGGGATAATTTTATATTCTAAATATGAAATAGAGTTTTACCAAATGAAATAAATAAGGTTAATTCTTTGTAGTGGATGTAGCACGCCACGGGCGGAAGTTATAGCGTAGCCTTCCGTTAGCGTCCTTGTGCCGCCTCACGTCCTTGAGTTGTATTGCCTTATCAATTGGATCATCATCAGCATCGTCTTCAAATGGTGGAGGAGGGGCCACGCAATCAATCCTCCCCCGCTCAAATCCACGCATCTCCGTTGCGTGGTCCAAGCGATAGCGGTGAAGGAGAGCGGCATCCAAACTTGCAGCTCCATCTCGAGTACCCAAGAGTAATCCGAAGGGGGTCAATCTCGCCAACGGATGAGAAAGCGGTGGGTGTCGCCATCAGCAGTGGTAACAGGCTAAGCATCAAGTATCATCTCTGGAGTGGAAAACGTCCGTGGAAACTTGGGGAACATATTAGCAGTAGGCAGGAAAGAAGGCAACTTACCATCCGATGATATACCTGTGGGGACCGAAGGAGAGAGATCATCCGTACTACCACTCCCCAACCCATGAGAATTTAGAGTGGGATAAGAAGACGACAAAAAAGTCAACTCTTGTGGTGGTGACACAAACATCGTTAAATCCGAAATATTAAAAATGGGGGAGATACCCCAATCAGCAGGCAAGTCCAAAACGAAAGCGTTGTCATATAACTTTTTAACAATCCGAAAAGGACCGGCGCGCTTTGGTGCTAACTTTTTAACGGTGTCAGTTGGCAAGCGTTCGGGAACCAAACGGACTAAAACTAGATCGCCAATTTTAAAGTTTGATACTCTCCTATGTAAATTAGCGTGCGCTTGATAAGAGTCGTATTGTGTAGTCAATGTGGCCTGTATACGTGCATGTAAATCATGGATGTGCTGGGTGAAGGATTGTGCAAACTGGCTTGCCTTGTACGTTGGGGGCAACGGCACCAAGTCAAGCGGCACAGGAGCCTTATATCCGTGGACAATCTCATTCGGCGACAGACCCGTAGACCTATTCTTGGAATTATTGTAGGCTAATTGGGCATGGGGAAGGAGAAGATCCCAAGTGCTCTTGTGATCACTCACAAGGCATCGTTACAAATTTCCTAAGCTCCGATTAACCACTTCCGTCTGCCCATCAGTTTGGGGATGATAGGCGGAGGAAAACAATAATTTTGTTCCCATTAATATCCAAAGAGTTTTCCAAAAATAACTAGTGAATTTTATGTCCCTATCCGAGACTATGGTCTTTGACACTCCACGGTGACTAACGACCTCTTTAAAATATAATTTAGCGACGTGAGACACATCATTTGTCCTACTGTACGGGATGAAATAAGCCATCTTTGAAAGTCTATCCACAACTACAAAAACTTAGTCGTGACGGCGTAGGGTAATGGGGAGGCCTAATACGAAATCCATGCTAACGCCTACCCAAGGCATGGAGGGAATAGGCAAGGGTGTATATAATCCTACGTTGGTTTTACTACCCTTAGACACTGACACGTGCGAAAACTTCTTACTACCTGACCCACCATAACCTTAAGTTTTGGCCAATAAAATTTGTCCTCGACTAACGTAATGGTTTTATCTCTACCGAAGTGGCCACTCAACCCTCCGTTATGCAACTCCCATATGATATGTAGTCGTAATGATGACCGCGGAATACATAGCTTCCCGTTCCTAAACAGGTAACCGTCCTTGATGACGTACGTAGATATCGTCGTGGGGGTGCTATCCTGGGCAGATAAATAGGCGTCCTGGAAGTCAGGACACGTGGCGTACTCATCCTTAACCCGCTCAAATCCTACAACATGTACTTCCATAGAGGTGAGTAAAATAGTAAGACGACTAAGGGCATCCGCGACTCGGTTATCAGCTCCCTTAAGGTGCTTGAGATTAAACGTGTAGCCTTGTAAGAAAGCTACCACTTAGCGTGTCGTGGGCTGATCTTATGCTGGCCGTTGATGAAACGTAAAGCCTCATGATCGGAGAGGATCACAAACTCCTTGGAGAGGAGATTGTGCCTCCAATGGTGTAGACATCGGACTACAGCATAAAATTCCCTATCGTAATTTGAATAGTTCAGCTTGGGACAGGACAACTTCTCGCTAAAATAACTAACGGGATGGCCCTCCTGGCTCAAGACTCCTCCAATCCCTACCCCAGACTCATCACATATGAGCTCAAAGACTTTAGTAAAGTCAGGTAGACGTAAGAAGGGTGCCTCAGTCATAAGCTCTTTTATTCGCTCAAAAGCATGGGTGGCGGACTTCGTCCACGTAAACTCTCCCTTCTTCATACAGTTTGTTATAGGCGCCATAATACCACTAAAGTCTCGTATGAAACGACGATAAAACGTGGCTAACCCATGGAAGCTACGCACCTCACGTAGGGTGGTTGGAACGGGCCAGTCTTTAATGACCTGAACCTTGCCCGGGTCAACTTGAATACCCTTAGAGCCGACTATATAGCCTAAAAACTCAACCTCCGAGGCATAGAAAGTGAATTTCTTAATATTGAGAAATAAAATCTCCTTCCGCAGGGTGGAAAGGATCACTCTCATGTGGGAAATGTGCTCGGTAGTAGAGGTGCTATAAATCAGAATATCATCAAAGTAGATGACAACGAACTTCCCCATGAATGGCTGAAAGACATGTGTCATCATCCGAGAGAAGGTACTAGGGGAATTGGATAACCCAAAGGGCATCACAAGCCATTCATACAGACCATCCTTCGACTTAAATGCCGTCTTCCACTCGTTGCCCTCTCGTATCCTAATCTGGTGATAGACACTCCGAAGATCTAATTTGGAGAATACGGTGGCTCCAAACAAGACATCCAACAAATCATCTAGGCGGGGAATGGGGAACCTATACTTAATGGTGATTTTGTTGATAGCCCGGCTATCAATGCACATCCTCCACGTGCCATCCTTCTTGGGGGCAAGAAGGGCTGGTACCGCACATGGGCTCATACTAGTCCTAATAAAACCTTTCTCCAGCAAACCCACTATCTGGGACTGCAACTCAAGGTGAGCTGCGGGGTGGAGTCAATAATGGGGCTGATTTGGCAAGGAAGACCCCGGGATGAGATCTATCGCATGCTGGATATTCCTAAGCGGGGGTAACGTGGGCGGCAACTCATCCAGGTACACATCCCTGTACTCCTCCAGCAGTACCCGTAACTCACTAGGTAGCTCATCCAAAATACTAGAATCAGGCTTCGCACTTAATAGGACTAGCGCATACATAATTCCATAAAAGAACGGATCTCTCTCAAACTCTTTCCTACCAACTAGATTCAACGTTTTTCATTCTACCGGAATAGTGGTGTCCTTAGCAAAGACTACGGGCTCCTTTGGGATGGTTGGCCTTAAAGTGATGGTTTTGCCATTGAATTTGAATTCATAAGTGTTGGCCCTGCCAAAATGTGTAACATCACGGTCGTATAGCCAAGGGCGGCCTAACAACACATGACAAGCATCCATCGAAAGGACATCACACCACACCTTATCAATGTAAGATTTGAATGAGAGTGGGACCAGGCATCGCTTGGTAACGGGTACGGAGATCTTGTTGATCCAAGCGACCTTATATGGGGTCGGGTGTGGTTCCATGGTCAAGGACATACGTGCAACGACATTCTCAGATACGACATTCACACAGCTACCACTATCAATAATCAGCTTGCAAAGCTTCTCGCCACTCTTAAAAATCAGAGAAAATATGCTCGTCCTCTTCCAATCATCTAATGGATGAGGAGTGGCCAAGATACAGCGCATCACCATAAGGGGGTGATCGTCCTCTAAGTCACTTGGGACCCCTTCCGGGTTGCTCTCCTCAGCAGCCTCATAAACATAATCCGCAAGATCGGTCGTCGACTCTAACAAGGCTATGGCTTTAGTTTTCGTTGGGCATTCGAAGGCGTAGTGACCTTGAATGCCGCAAGAGTAACATGTGGTGTTAGTCTTGCTAACCTTTCCGATAGGAATACGTTCGCTCGTAGGGTTCTTAGTGTTCTTAGCAGTGATCACGACAGACTTTTACTCGGCGGACCAGAACTTCCCTTTGTCCTGATATGTGGAGGAAGAAGCTCCGGTAGTGGATTTTCCCTTCGTGTGGGAATAACGAGAGTGAGCCTTAGATGGTAAGTGTTTGTAAATGTCGAGGGCGGCATTGAATGTCGTGTTTAGATCCGTGTGGCCATATCGTAAGAGCTTCCGCTGAATATCGGGTTGAAGCCCCTTACGGAACCTAGAAAGGGTGACCTCGGGGATTTCCTTCAGATCACAACGTACCATTCGGTCCTTCAGTTCTCCCATATACTCTGCTACTGAACTTGAACCCTGCCGCAGGGTGGCAAGCTCGTCAAACATCTGTGTCCGATGGTACGCGGGGACGTACTGATCGGTCAACAAATTCTTCATTATGGTCCACCCAATAATTGGGTCTCCGTCCCCAACTCCTAGCCTACGCTCTTCGTTCAGCCAATAAGTTTTGGCACGGTCTTTCAGCTTCATCCTGGCAACTTGGACCTTTTGGGGGTCCGTGAGACGGTGCCAGTCATAGTAACATTCCATGTCCACTATCCACGTAAGGAAGTTCTGTAGATCTCCCATGCCGTCGAAAGTGGGGGCATCAATCTTGATGACCCTAGTAATGTCAAACTCTCGCTCGTGGCGACAGCCTCGAGGGGGCACTCGTGGGGAGTCCCCATCAGAATCCGAATCGGAGATGTGTTGGCGCCGGCGGGGCAACTCAACATTAGCGGGTGGTGGGGGTGGCCTAGCTTGATTTTGTAAAATCTGTGCTAATGTAGCCCTAAGCTCCATCATATCATTACGTAGACCTGCGATCGCTTCAGCATTATGAAGCTCATGCCCGTTCTCAGCCATCCTAGACGTAGACGGCGCCGTATACTCCGTGCCTAGCCTAGTGCTCATGCAAGACCCAGAAAATTATGAAAGACGATTTTCCCTAGGGCTGTAGCTAGACTGAAAATAAAATATTTTTATAAAAGTTTGATGTGAATAGCACGTAGATCGTTAATTTTTTTTTTTTGAAATTTTGCTGAAAAATAAAGATTTAAGCCCGCTATTTGCAGACCAACTAGACAGAATTACGAAGTTCCAATTTGCAGGCTGACCTAACGAGGCCGAATCGAAAAATTTTCTTTTTTAATGTTGCTGGAAATAAGCGAAGGAAGCTACAGAATTTTTTTCAGATTTTTTTGACAAGTTTGAAATTCCAAGGGATTTACTAAACGCAGACCAATCCGAAAATTTCAGATCTTTGAAAGTTCAGATCAACCAACGAAGAACGCAGAGAGGATGTTTGCAACATGGAAGTTGAAACGACTGCCTCTGATACCAAATTGATGTAGGGTGCGTCCCAAGTCGGAGATCTCCACAAAATTAATGTTTTCCTACGCACTACACGTCGTAGATCTACCGCACCTACACAGCACCTATCGCCCACAATAGTTCTCGTCGCAAGAACGCAACGCAAATAACAAAGGAGGAATGGTCGACTCGAAAACAACAATCGGAAATTTGAGTCGGAATATTCCCCAAGAAAACACAAAGGTTGCCACTCTTTTTAGAGAGCAAGACAAAGACTATAGGCCAAGATTCGCTCAAGCAAATAGGATCCACCCGATCCGGAATTAAAAATGCCTAGCAACGGCGAATTTGATTCAAAACTTACAGCGATTAAATTAACTTTACGGAGAAAATGATTGCGAAACCACCACAACTACTTAGAGAATCACACAAGGAAGAGGAAAGAGTTTACCCAACCGTGATGAAGTTTTCACACAAGATAATGGTGGGAGAATCACTCTCTCCACGGATCCACCAGCGTCACACCGAAGGGATTGTAACCTTCTTCCCGGAGTCGCACCGAAGGAAGCCGCGCCGGAGTCGTTCCGAACGGATGGAGGGAGCAAGAGGGGGTCGGCGGCTTCACACCACAACCAAGGGGAAGAGGGGGGGCGGCGGCTAGGTGTAGCATCCTCTCTTTGGCCGAAATTTGCAAGGCAAAATTTAGGGTTCTTCTTTTCTAATTATCTCATAACAAAGCCTCCTTATATAGGAGTTACAAACAAGCCTGAACCATTCATGATGGAGATGTAATCTCATCCATCCGAATGGCTAAATGCACACCAACATTAAAATTGTTCAAAATTAAAAATAACAAAACATGCAATGAATATTAAATTATCACTTAACATGGAATAATTTTATATTCTAAATATGAAATAGAGTTTTCCCAAATGAAATAAATAAGGCTAATTCTTTGCAGTGGATGTAGCACGCCGCGGGCGGAAGTTATAGCGTAGCCTTCCGTTAGCGTCCTTGTGCCGCCTCACGTCCTTGAGTTGTATTGCCTTATCAACCGGATCATCATCAGCATCATCTTCAAATGGTGGAGGAGGGGCTACGCCTTCAGTATAGAGGTTCAGTCACGGTGGTAGGAAACCACACCGGTTTCACCACATTTGGTACAACCACCTGCCCCTTAGAAAAGTACAAGGTGGCGCTGCTTTCCCTCAAAAATTGGACTCCCAAGATTAAGATCAAAGTATTTTCGATAGGCCCCAATACTTGGAAATATGCTACAAGCATGGTTCCGTACACCGTAACATCAACCTCTTTCACCTCTCCTTCAGTCTCCACCAAAAGTCTGTTAGCTAAAACAAGAGAGGTATGATCATCCAGATTTAATTTTAAATTAAACTTCTAGACGTCTTGCAATGCGAGAACATTTCTAGAAGATCCGGAATAAGAAAGGGAGGAGATCTCGATGTTTTTGATCGTACAAGAGATCAGTAGATCCCTACACCCCCCTCTTCCTTCTCAATAAGACTCCTCCCCATATCTACGAGGTTCTTTTCTATGTTGCTTGGAAGAGTCCCTTAGGGACGCTCAGCTAGCACCTGGGCCAATTGTCCCAGTTACACTTCCATATTCCGCATAGATGCGGTCTGATTAGCCATATTCGATTGAGCGACTTCAACGAACTTCTCCATCATTTCTTCCAAGTTACTCTTCCTAGGTGCCAAAGGGGTCTTATTATAACCCGGATAAGGTGGCCTCGGTTGGTTCCCAGAGGATGAAGCATCGAATTGATGCTGCCCTGGTTGCCATCATTTGTCACCGATATTTTGGTTCCACAAAAAGTTAGGGTGATTTCTCACCGCTGGGTTATACGCATTCCCATACGCTACACCCCTATTTTGACTAGTAATGAAATTCACAGATTCGTTCATATTTAGATTATATAGCTCACCAGACAGTTTGTCTCCCGGGCATTCATATGTGTGATGGCCGTCCCCGCCGCATCCTTG
Source organism: Platanthera zijinensis (assembly GCA_039513925.1). Classification (NCBI taxonomy): domain Eukaryota; kingdom Viridiplantae; phylum Streptophyta; class Magnoliopsida; order Asparagales; family Orchidaceae; genus Platanthera; species Platanthera zijinensis. Next base: position 108,277,807 of record CM077089.1, read on the forward strand.
GCAAGAGATTGCCATGACAGGTGTTGCAATGGGTACATCTGATCCAAGAGCGAATATTCCACGGGTGGTCCTTTAGGTATTTCTCCCAGCAGTCCAATATATGATGTGTGAGGCTGTATCTTGCAAAAGACTCAGGGCTACCTCAGGTGTAAGGTTCATTAATGAACCTCCTGCAACAGCGTTAATCATAGCCCTATAATTGGGCTCGATGGCAAAGTAGAACTAGACCACCACATTCCAAGGCTAGAACTCATGGTTTGGGCATTTACGCAGCAAGTCATTAAAGCATTCCCACACCTCCGCCAGGCTCTCCTGATCGAACTGGAGGAAGTTACCTATCTCCCGGTGCAGGTTCACAATCTTGTATACAGGATTGAACTTCTCCAGGAATCGCGTGGTTAAGGCATCCCACGTTGTGGCAATTCCCGGAGGTAAGCTGTGCAACCATGCCTTGGATTTATCACGCAGTGAAAATGGGAATAACTTCATCTTCACCATTTCATCGGGTATTCCGCCATAACAGAAGGTCCCACATATCTCAGAAAAATCCGAGAGATGTATGTGTGGGTCCTCGCTCGGCAACCCGGAGATCTGAGTGTTGTTGCGTATCATGTTCAAAATGGTCGGTTTAATTTCAAACTGCAGGTTAGGCATGGGCAGACCAAAAACTTGATACACACTCCCAATAGTTAGGGTAGTGTAGTCTCTCATCGTGCGAGGACTCGGCCTATTTACCTCATTCTCATCAACATGCTGCCATCCAGCAGCAGCTCCATTCCCTCTCGGACCAGCCCTATCCATTGGCTGTGACTGCCAGTTTCCAATGTTCTCATCAGCGTTTGGCCCTAAGATGGGCTCTTCCCCTCTTCCATTGCCTCCAACCTAAATTAGATTATGATCAATCTCTAGCCGAGCATTTCCGGTACGCCTCCGTGCTCGAGCGGTCCTCTATATTTCAGGATCGTAGGCAAGAAACTCTCCCGATCCTTGCATCTACATACACCAAATATGAAAACAAAACAAATGATCAAAAACAACAACTCTTGAGTAACTACGTTCGATAACCCAGATCACTTACGCCTGCATTCCCCGACAACGGTGCCAAAAACTTGATGCGTCGGCAAGTGCACCGGTCGCTGTCAAGTAAAAATTTTGGGAATAGATTCCTCGAATGTTGATCTCGAGGGAATGCAGGTTGGGTATTGTGATAGCTTTTTAGAAAGATCGTTACAAAAAGTTAAACGTAACAACGGAGGTTGGATTTTGATTCCTAATGCAAAAAAATAAAAAGAAAACTAAGGCGAGTCGTAAGCACCGCTTCGCTTGGTGGATGGAACTAGTGCTTGCCGCTATGCCGTGCTTTGTGACACGAATGGATAGAGAGCAAGCGGATGGAATGAACACATGTGCGGAGAGTGAGGGTCGTAATCACCTCTTCAACCACCAACACTAGACTTTGTCAGAGTGGTTCTAGTGCGTGAGTGGAGTGGATGTGAATGGAGGCGAGTGCATTACAGCTAACTAAAGAGGATGTAAATAACCAAAGCAAACTTCATTCATAGATAAATAAAAGCAAGTTCTGGTTCATTACAAGCTTTAGAGTACAACCTACTATGGAGAAGAGGTATAATAAACCGAGAGGGGGAAGCCTAGTCGTGGTTCATGGCCGGAGTGCTGGGTTGTCAGTCCACTTCTCGACTCTAACCGTGGTTGCTTCCAGAGGTCAATGGGTTGTCAAGCCACTTGTCTTCCTCCATCTTCTTCCCTTCCTTCAATCTCTTCTCCCCTTTTTCCTAAATGAGTAGTACCGAAAGATCTCTGTTGCTCACTGGTGGTGGAAGGGAACTCTCCGAAGGGTTGAATATTACTTGGGATCTCTGAAGAAAGCTTCCCAGAGGGTGGAGATGAGTGGAGGACCTGTGTGGGAGAGAAACGGCGCTTCACACGCAGCAGCGGGCCCGAAAATGAGATTGCGTGCCCTAATTCGCGGGAGCACGGGCTTAAATACGATCAGCAGACAATTAGAGCGCACTTTCTGTGGCGCACGACCGGTGGTCATGCTCACTGGCGGTTGATGATCGTGCGCTCTGCTCTATAGAAACCTACAGCTGGACAGAAAAAATTAATATATATGCGCACAATCAGTGGCGCATGACAAGAGGTCGTGCACACTGGATTTCATGTTTGTGCGATTAGCAATGGCAGAACTCCAGAAAAATGGGAGAAATGCGCATGAGCAGTGGAGCACGACCAGAGGTCGTACTGATGTAGCGTTACACGCGCGACACGAATATTAGACGCCGTTACGGATCTCTCTCGGTATTCCACTAAATTCGCGACTTGCACAGAAAAATTATTCCCAACCACACGTTTGCAATTTTCGTCCAATGCTATCATACGGGTAGCAAATCCGTTAGAGACCGAACAACGGTTATAGACCGAGATCCGATCAAGCTAAAGGGACGAATATTCCGTCCGAACAAGCGGAGTTGAACACAAAGAGATCTACCCAAAAAAAATACGATTCGCAAGAAAAGGTAGATCTCTCCCAATAAAAAGAAACGAGGCCCGCCAAGCCTACTCGAATTTAAATAGATCAAGATAGACGCAAAAATTATTTCAAGAAATCCACGATTAATTCAAAGCTATCAAGATTGCACACCAATGTTTTTTCCACCACAAGAAATTATCAAGAGGGAAATAATCTCAAGACAAGTAGAAGGTTTCGTTACCCCACTCGGAGATAGATCTAGATATTGATCTATGCCAAAGGTTGATCGCCCTTCAACGTGTTGGGTACATTGGAAAATGTGTACCTGATTTGAAGAAGCCCAACCTAGCTCAATGATATACATCATGTTGTATTTGATGTTGTTTTGAGTTGACATGTGCAGGTAAAGAATTGTTAAAGTTTACAGAAAAAATTCTAAGTCCAAGTGTCGACACAAAGGAACATGTGTCGTCACATAGAAGAAAGTTGTCGACACAACACTGGGAAAGTGTGTCGACACAGAAGGTGTAAGTCGACACTACTCTGGGAAAAAGTGTCGACACATAACATAGTCTACAACAACACTGGGAAAAAGTGTCGACACAGTAGAAGTAAGTCGACACAACACTGGGAAATTGTGTCGACACAGAAGAAGTAAGTCGACACAACACTGGGAAATTGTGTCGACACAGAAGAAAAACGTCGACCTCAACATTGGGAGAATGCGTCGACACTGAAGAGTATAGTCGATCTCAAGTTTGTCGACATCATCTGAATATGTCGACACAGAAGAAAATAGTCGACCACAAGTTTGTCGTCACCAGCAGAATGTGTCGACACATAGTGAGTAAGTCGACACATTATAGCAAAGCTAAAAAATGAATGTGTCGACACCTGAAGGCTAAGTCAACACTTACTAAAGTTATGATTCTACAACAACTGTGTCGACACACAGGACTTGTGTCGACACACTGCAGAGTCAAAGACCAAGTTATTTTCAGAAGAAGATGTGTCGACACAAAGGCAATTTAGTCGACATCACTGAAGGCAGTGTCGACACCAAAGTCAATTGTGTCGACACAAATAGACAGATGGTCTCGACACTTCCTGACAGACTGTTTCAACACTAAGGCACAGGACTTGTTTGAAGACTTGACAGCTGTGGGTTATCACCAGTTAACTGAAGTTGTCAGACTTGTCAGAAAACGGTTAGAAACCGGATCAGCCGGTTACCATGAAGAATGTCTATAAATAGACAGATTCAGAAGGAGAAAAGTAACAATGAACAACATATAGAACTGACCCTTTGAAATACATTGGATCAGAAAGTGGAGAAGGATTACATTCTACTCATTTCAAGAAAGTGCTAGGCACTTAAGAAGATCTTCTCCGGGAGATCTAAGAAGACTATCTAAGGGTAGATCTAAGAAGAGTTCTAATCAGAATTCAGAAGAATCATTCAAAGTTCTGAATAGAGAGAGATCAAGTCAGAATTTGAAGAAGAAGAAAGAATCCACCAGTGGATTCTCAAGAAGCTGTTTGGAATCAACTCAGCTAAGTACATTTTCAAGAAGCTTTGAAGAAGGCTAAGAAATAGTTGATTGCATCAGCTGATTAAGAATTGTCATTGTCTTTTCTCTCTCAACTTGGCAAGACAATTTAAACAATCTTTTCTATATTTCTGTAGGTTCTGTTTATACAGATCTGAGTTGTAAGCCTATGTTATAAAGGCTGAGTGTAGGAGTGTTGAACTCTGAGTGGTAGGGCTGATTGCCTGAGTGTAGGAGAAGGAAATTCTCTGAGTTGTAGGCCTTGGGGCAAGGCTGAGGTAGGGCAGTTGTGCCTGAGTTGTAGGAACCAGTTGGATTCTGAGTTGTAAGATCTATTGATCTGAGATAAGTGGAAGTTTGGCCGAATCTAGCATACAGCTAGATAGGTGAAGGGGGAAAGTGGATGTACCCAGACCTTGGGGAACCACTATAAATCATAGTGCAATCTGTGATGTTTTGTTTTCTGTGATTGCTGTGTTTTCATATTAGTTAATAAATTGAATTCTGTCTAGAAGTTTTAGAAAGAGAAGCAGAACCTATTCACCCCCCCCTCTAGGTGTTTAGGCTGCCTTGAAAGTTAAACTATCAAGTGGTATCAGAGGGAGGTTCCTCAAAAAGGACTTAACAGTCTGAGGTAGATCTGATAGGCAGATTCAAGAATCAAGAAGATGGGTTCTGGAGAGAATCATAAGGAGCTAGGGTCAATGAAATTACCCATATGCAAGAAGGAAATCTTTGGGATCTGGAAAGAAAGAGTCAGATTGTTTATGGAAGCATCTGACCCAAGGATTTACATCACAGTACAGGAAGGCCCCTTCATACCAATGAAGATATCTGTTCTTGATGCAAATATCCAAACACCAAAGACTTATTCTGAAATGACCAAGGATGAAATCATCTTGGCAACCATGGACAAAAGGGCACAGAACATCATTGTCAGTGCCATAGATGATTCAACATTTCAGAATCTGATTCACTGCAAGACCTCCAAGGAGATGTGGGACACATTGATTGTCTACATGGAGGGATCAGAAGAAGTAAGGCTGGACAGAAAATCTATGCTAAATCAGGAGTATGAAAGTTTTAGACAAGGAAAATCTGATAGCATAACTGAGTGCTATAAGAAATTCTATAGAATTGTGAATGAGCTAATTTCCTATGGAAGAGTCTTCAGTACCTATGAACTGAATGACAAATTCTTAAGATCCTTATCAAAGGATTGGGATACAAAGATCTGTGCCATAAGAGAAGTGGCAAAATTGGCAGAGATATCTCCTCCAACTCTGTTTGGAAAGTTGCTATCCTATGAAATGCAACTTATGGTAAGGAAGGAGGAGGAAAGAAACTCAAGAGGAGAGCATAGAGAAAAGACTGTGGCATTTAATGCTGAAGCCACCAGAAAGAATAGGAGGAAATCACCATCTCCTCCTAAGGAAGTTGAAGAAGGTAGTTCTGAAAATTCAGATAAGGGTTCAGTCAGCAGTGATTCAGATGCAGACTTTGCTGCATTCACTAGGCAATTTCAAAGGTTCTTGAAAAAGAAGCAATGGAAGTCTAGGCCTTCCTCATCACAGCAAGTAGATGACTATTATCAGAAAAGAAGGTCATCTAGGAAATAGAAAAGCAGGTCAAAGCCCAGCAAAGCCACTACTTCAAAGATTGTCTGCTATTGTTGCAATAGGCCTGGACATGTAGTGGCTGAGTGTCCTGACAAAAGGAAGGAATCTTCAGAAAAGAAGAAGACTTATCAGAAAGGCAAGAAGGAGAAATCCTTTGTAGCAAAGAAAGATAAAAGTCTGTCAGACCAGTCAACTTCAGAATCAGGATCTGAAGCTGAAGCATATATTGGATTATATGCTGCATCTGAGGAAGAGGAGTTTATGCAGTTGCTAGACTCCATCAATGAACATCAATGCATGGGGTTGATGACTAGATCAGAAGAGGACCTATGCCAGAATCAGTCTGGTCCTAATGAGGTAAACTGTCCTTCCAGTACATATGTTTGTAGTACAAGTGAAGAATCAGCTACATCTGCATCAAGTGATGAAGATGCATCTGGATCTGAAGGAGATGTCTATCAATTGATAGACAAGTATGGGGACTTATTGCAGGCCCTTAAGAAAAGCAAGAACCTGGTTAAATCACAGACTCAGGAAATTGCTGATCTAAGGGTTGCAACAACTGAGTTAGAAAAAGTCCTTGATCAAAAGTTAGCTGAAATTGCCAAGCTGAAGAATATAACTATTATTCAGATGGGCACAATTAATTATACTAATGATCAAGTAAAGAGTCTGGAGGACAGACTTAGAATTGAAAGGGATTTAGTGGCTAGTTACTCTAAGCCAAAATCTGTCTTACCCTTGATAGATGAATTTGTCACTCAGAAGGGTAAGGCTGGATTAGGATTTAAGGGTAACTCCAGGGCTGGCAGATTCAAGAGGAAAGGCAAAGCCCCTATTCAGCCACTAAACCTTTCAGTCCCCATAAGGTTTGGTAAGGAGAAAGTGTCTTCTAACATATATGATCATGAAGACATTCAGGATCATATCAAGACAAATGTTCTGAAGAACAAGGGTGTTAAGGCAAGCAGGCCTACCTATGGTCATAAGCCCTATGGTTTTAAGAAACCAGTAGGAGAAGTTGCAACAGCACCAGCAATGAACAGAAATGCTTCTGACAAGGATGTATCTAGATCTAGATACAATAAGTTTGAATGTTGGTGCTGTGGCAAGAGGGGTCATTTTGCATTGGACTGCTGGTATAACACAAGTGTTATAAAGAATAAGAGTCTACCTGTTAGAAGAGGTTATGATAACTTTATTAAGGCTAACCTGAACCAAGGACCCAAGACTTACTTGGGTTCTAAGGGTAAGTAATTCTGTATTGCAGGTGAATCCAAGTTACCATGCCCCTATATGGTACTTGGATAGTGGTTGTTCCAGGCACATGACTGGAACAAAGGGGCTGCTGAAGGAGTATTCATCTGTCAAAGATGGACATAAAGTGATCTTTGGTGGATCTGAAAAAGGAGTCATCAAAGGATTTGGTAACATCTCTTCAAACCTAATTACTATCACCCAAGTGGCCTATGTAAAAGGTTTGAAACATAATCTAATAAGCATAAGCCAGCTGAGTGATCTAGGATATGACATTTCATTTGGTAAGGATGGATGTCATATCAAAAGGTCAAGTGATCAAGAGATCATATTGACTGGGTATAGGAAGAGAAATGTGTATTGCCTTAATTTTGAATGTGAGAATAAGGCATCCCCCATTTGTCTTGTAGCTGATGACAATGCTTCTCATTGTGTTAAGTGGCACAAGAGATTGGCTCATCTAAACTACAAGACAATTGGCCAACTCTTTAGTAAAGAACTAGTGAGGAATGGGCCTCAAGTTAAGTGTATAAAGGAAGGGTATGCTCAGCTTGTCAAAAGGGCAAGCAGACAAAAACCTCATTTCAAAGCCTTGAAAACAAGGATTCTGTGAGGTGCTTATACCTCTTGCATATGGATCTTTTTGGTCCTATGCCAGTTCACAGTCTAGGTAGGAAGGTCTACACACTAGTGGTTGTAGATGACTATTCTAGATTTACATGGGTGTTCTTTCTGAGACAAAAATCTGAAACCCCAAGTGTATTATTTAAGTTTGTAAAGCAAATTCAGAATGAACTGAACAGTACAGTGGTCAAAATCAGAAGTGACCATGGTACTGAGTTTCAATCTGAAAGCATAACAAACTTGTGTATAGACTTTGGGATTTTCCAAGAGTTCTCCTCACCTAGAACACCTCAGCAAAATGGAATTGCTGAAAGAAAGAATAGATCATTAATTGAAGCTGGTAGAACTCTATTGAGTGACACCTCTCTCCCAGAATATTTTTGGGCTGAGGCAGTTAACACTGCTTGTCATGTCATCAATAGGGCTTCTATCACCAAAAGCCACAGGAAGACTCCCTATGAGATTGTGAAAGGCAGAAAACCAAATCTATCCTATTTTAGGATCTTTGGCTGCAAGTGCTATATACTTAACAATGGTAAGTTTTATTTGACTAAGTTTGCTGCCAAATCCCAGGATGGGATATTTGTTGGGTACAGCACAAATAGTAAGGCCTATAGAGTCTTCAACTTAACTACTCAAGTTGTTGAAGAATCTGTGCATATTGTATTTGATGAAACAAGATTAATCAATTGTGAATTGTCTTGTAGATCAAATGACTTAACAGGTATAAGCAAGAAGATGGACAAGCTCTCCATTGCTGAAGCTTCAAAGGAAGAGGGAGCATTGGAAAATGAAGGCTGCTGTCCAGGGGGAGTACAAGAGATAATGGAAGCTGATGAAAACCAAGAGGAACAGCAGAATGAAGAAGCTGGAGATGCTCAACCTGAAGGGAATCTACCTCCAGCTATAAGATATCTAAGAGATCATCCTACTGATCAGATAATTGGTGATCCAAGATAAGGAGTGCAAACTAGAAGCAGAAATCAAAGCACAGTTTTGCATTCTAGCTTCTTGTCTCAAATGGAACCTAAGAAGTTTGAAGAAGCTATCCAAGACCAGCACTGGATTGATGCTATGCAAGAGGAGCTGAATCAGTTCAGAAGGTGCAAGGTCTGGGAGCTTGTTCCTAAACCAAGAGGCCACAACATAATTGGGACTAAGTGGATCTATAGGAACAAGCTAGATGAAAGTGGAATAATAATAAAGAATAAAGCAAGATTGGTTGCAAAAGGATACAGGCAGGAAGAAGGGATTGACTTTGATCAAACCTTTGCTCCAGTAGCAAGGCTGGAGGCAATCAGAATGTTCCTTGCCTATGCAGCCTACCAAGACTTCAAAGTATACCAGATGGATGTAAAGTCAGCATTTCTGAATGGTGATCTTAAGGAAGAAGTATATGTAGAGCAGCCATCAGGTTTTGTAGATCCTCTTAAACCTGATTCTGTGTACAAGCTTAGGAAAGCTTTGTATGGGTTAAAACAAGCTCCAAGGGCTTGGTATGAAACCCTGTCTACCTTCCTCATTGAGAATAAATTCTCAAGAGGAAAGATAGACAAAACTCTATTCCTTAGGGAATCCAAAGGAAAGATCATCTTAGTCCAGATCTATGTTGATGACATAATCTTTGGATCTACTGAAAACAACCTTTGTAAAAAGTTTGCCAAACTTATGCAAGGGAAGTTTGAGATGAGCAGTATGGGAGAACTTAAGTTCTTCTTGGGACTCCAAGTAAGACAGACTGATGATGGATTGTCCATATCCCAGTCTAAGTTCACCAAGGAATTAATTAAAAAATATGGTATGGAGTCATCCTCCTCCATGAGAACTCCTATGGGCACAAGTATGCCAATATGCAAAGATGAGGCAGGTAAACCTGTTGATGAATCATTGTATAGAGGAATAGTTGGGTCACTACTATATCTCACTGCTAGTAGACCTGACATTATGTATGCAACATGTGTCTGTGCTAGGTACCAAGCCTGCCCTAAAGAATCTCATTATACTGCAGTAAAAAGGATTCTGAGATATCTAAAGGGCACTCCTACTCTAGGTCTTTGGTACCCTAGGAATAGAGATTTTCAACTAACAGGCTATTCAGATGCAGATTTTGCAGGATGTAGAGAGGATAGAAAGAGTACTACAGGTACTTGTCAATTCCTGGGAGGAAGACTAATATCTTGGAGTAGTAAAAAACAGACTAGTGTGGCAATTTCCACAGCTGAGTCAGAGTATATTGCTGCAGGAAGCTGCTGTGCACAGCTATTATGGATGCAGCATCAGCTTAAAGATTATGGTATTCAGGTAAGTAGAACACCCCTTTTATGTGATTCTAAGAGTGCTATTTCTATTGCTAATAATCCAGTTTCTCATAGTAGAACTAAGCATATAGAAATCAAATATCATTTTCTTAGAGAACATGTAGAAAAAGGTGACATCTCATTGGAATTTGTAAAAACAGATTATCAAATAGCAGATGTATTTACTAAGCCTTTAGATGAAACCAAATTCAATAAATTCAAAATTGAATTAGGTATGTTAACCATTGATTAATGTATTAAACAAAATCATTAACAATGCTATTGAAATGGTTTATAAGTAAGTAAAAGTAGTAACAACATAATCAAGTGTTAAAAAGGACACATTGAAGTTACAGAAATTGGCTAAGTAAGAATGTGTCGACTCAGAGAAATTATGTCGACAAGTCAGAAATATTGTGTCGACACAGAGAATATGTGTCGACACTTAAGAGTTTTATTGTCGACTTAACCAGAAATGTAATGTCGACTCAACCAGAATTATGGTGTCGACACTTACAAAATATGTGTCGACACTTGTCCTTAGTGTCGACACAGAATTTCTGTCTTTCTACTATGTATCCAAGGTGTCGACATAACCACAAATTGGTGTCGACACATAGTAGGCTGAAGAAATGTCGAGTTAATAGAAGCTTGTGTCGACACATTCCGTCTGTGTCGACACATTTAGACTGTTTTTGGCGCCTTTTGAACTTCTTTCAACAGAAGCTATAAATAGGTCAAAAGCTCTTATTGTCGACACGCTTTCAAGGTTTTCGAGACTCAAACCCTGTGTCGACAGTCTTTCTTTCTCTCCTCTCTCAAGCCTTCTCGACGACTCGATGGCGCCAAGGATTGAAGACAATGTTAATGAAGGGTATGAGTTGGTGCGCCAGGCGTTTGCAGATGCGCAGCCCGATGTTCAAGGGGTTATAACCCTCCTCTCCGACTCAGGGTTAGAATTTCTTGTCTCAGAACCATCCAAGATCTGGAAGAAGGAGGTGCACGAGTTCTTTATCTCAGCATCAGTCCATTCTACTGAACTCAAGATCAAGTCCATTGTTCACGGGACTAAGATTAAGATTACCCAAAGAGGTTTGAGAAAGTTTTTGCAATTACAAGTAGTTGAAAATGAAGAAGAAGTTCCTAGTTCTAAGACAAGGGAAGCCCTTCAATGGTGTGGTTTGGATTCAAACATGAAGATTGGAGCTGCATTCAATAGGAAGGGTATGAATCAGCAAGGAAAGTTCTTGTCTGAAATAGTTGGGAAAGTAATTCTCTGCAAGACAGGTGGACATGATAGGATTTCTGCCTATATGTTCAACCTTATGACCAGGATTGCCTTTACAATTCCTACTGATTGGTCAGTAATCCTATTTGACAAGATTAAAGAAGGGATCAAGAAGCCTAACATGGCTAGGATCATAAGTCTATATCTCAATGGAGCAATTCCTGAAGTGATGCAGCAACTGCCAGGATCTAAAATCAATCATATGAGAAGGATGGACATGAGACTATTCTCCAGGTGGGAAAGGGTGCTGTCTAAGGATGTGCCTGAAGAGAGCAGGCCAGACACCCCTGTGAAATCCCCTTCTCCAGCTCACGAGACTGAGCAACAACAAGAGGACCCACTTAGGATACAGAGTGAAGAACAACCTGCCTCCACTATAGTTCATCAAGTAGATACATCTGCACAGATGCAGGGGGAGCCAGTTCAATCTCCTGCTCAAAATGTATCTACCCCTGCTCAGGTACAAGTGGTACAGGTGTAGGGGGAGCAAATATATTTTACTATAAAAGACTTTCTAAAAGTTTTTTTTCTCTGCACAGGTTCAGGGGGAGCATGTGTCTTCTCCTACTCCAGATATGCAGCTGCCTGAGAATATGCACAAGGATGGACCTAATGACTTATCTTCAGGTGCTCCAGTTCAAAAAGAATACACTCTGGATGAGTTATTTCCTAATGATGACATAGCTACTGATAGAATAGAAGAGGACCAAGATGTTGAGCAGCCTCTTGACATAGAGCTAGAACAAGGAGTGGAGAAAGTTCAAGAGATTGAAAAAGTACAAGAAGTAGAGGAGGAGCAAAGAATTGAGGGGGAGCCAGTACATGTTGAAACTGAGCAACATGGCACTGAAGCAGATAGAGTTCACATTGAGAGTACTTCTGAATCTGAAACTGAAGAAGCCAGGTTGGCTAAGAAAAGAAAACTGGTTGTATTTAAAAGAAGAAGCAAGACTTATAAGCAGGCTTTACAGACAACACCTCCACCACCACCTCCTGAAGTTGATTATAACAAGTTCTTGGTGGATTTACAGGTGAAATTGGATGACCACAGGGTGGCCATTGAGAAATATGTTGATGAAAGCAACAAAACTCTGCAGTTTGACTTAGCCCAAGATATCAAATCTATCCAATTTCAAGTCAACTTGAATAAAACTGAAATGACAGATTGCTTCCACAAGGGTGGCAATGCTGTAGTTTATCTGGCTAAACAACAGCAGGCTATCTCTACAAAGGTGGATGATATTGCTTTGAAGCAAGGTTATGTTCTGGAAAATCAAATAAGAATGAATGACAATTTAACTGAATCTCATAATGAGATCATTCAAGAGGTGAAGAAGATTGTTCCAGGGATGCCTGCAAATAGAGCCAAAGAAATGGAAGAATTTGATAAGAATTTTCAGGCTGCTATTGCATCTGTTAAGACTGCCATCACAACCTCTCAACCGGAAATATCTGAAAAGCTTCAAAAGTTAAGACCATTTTTCAAGGAGGGAGTGAATTATTTGGATGGCCAAATTCGATTTCAGAAAGAAGATCTTAGAGATCATGTATCAAGAGAAGCCATAAAGGGGGAGAGGATGCTAATTCATGCAGGCTCTGAGCATGCCAAATGGGTGACCAATAGTATAAGAGCCACTTTGGGATATCCACCATTGTGTGATGATAACATGGTGGCTGAGTCAGGTCTACAAACAGGACTACTTGAAGGTGACCAACCTGAGGTTGCCCAAGTCATATACCCCCCTCCAGATTTTGATATATTGGATCAGCAAGTGCAATATATGTATAGTCCTTCAAAGGAGGTTGTAAATGTTATCTTTGGAAAGGTTGATAAGCCTGAGGTAAATTTGCAAGAACAGCAAGATGCTCTACTGTCAAAGAAAAGATTTAGAGAGCAGGCTGAGCTGAAGCCAGATTTTGAGCAGTGGAGTCCTACTTCCAGAAATATAATACTCACTGCATGGAAAGCTGTCAAAGATCAAGTTCATGAAAGGGGCAAGTGGTACAATGAGCAGGAATGGCAGAAGTATGAGGCAAGACAAGAAGCCATTGTACAATTCAGAAGGAAAGCTAAGCTGGGAAGACTTCCACCTGATGCTATGGAGCCAAGCAAATACTTCCCAAAGCCTTTTCACTATTTTGAAAGGCAAAGGCTCAAGGAAGAAGCTAAGAAGAAAGCTGATCTTAAAGGAAAAAAGATGGCTGAAGAATCAGAAGCTCCTGTGACAGCTAAAATTAAATCTGGCCAAGGGATTGTTATTAGAGAGCCTGATCAATCCTGATAATGTTTTAGTTCTTTCATAATGTTTTGTAATGATGTAATGTGATCAGTCAAAGAAAAACCATGTAATCAAACATTGCCCATTAATAAACAAAATATTGTTAAATCTGTGATAGATTGTTTTATCCATGATGTTCTTATTATTTTGTTTATAATTAAGTATCCCTGTGTATTGTCATATATCATCATTTTATACTATTTATAAATGGTGTATATCATTGGCTATAAGGGTTATGACTTCTCCAAATAGGGGGAGATTGTTGGGTACATTGGAAAATGTGTACCTGATTTGAAGAAGCCCAACCTAGCTCAATGATATACATCATGTTGTATTTGATGTTGTTTTGAGTTGACATGTGCAGGTAAAGAATTGTTAAAGTTTACAGAAAAAATTCTAAGTCCAAGTGTCGACACAAAGGAACATGTGTCGTCACATAGAAGAAAGTTGTCGACACAACACTGGGAAAGTGTGTCGACACAGAAGGTGTAAGTCGACACTACTCTGGGAAAAAGTGTCGACACATAACATAGTCTACAACAACACTGGGAAAAAGTGTCGACACAGTAGAAGTAAGTCGACACAACACTGGGAAATTGTGTCGACACAGAAGAAGTAAGTCGACACAACACTGGGAAATTGTGTCGACACAGAAGAAAAACGTCGACCTCAACATTGGGAGAATGCGTCGACACTGAAGAGTATAGTCGATCTCAAGTTTGTCGACATCATCTGAATATGTCGACACAGAAGAAAATAGTCGACCACAAGTTTGTCGTCACCAGCAGAATGTGTCGACACATAGTGAGTAAGTCGACACATTATAGCAAAGCTAAAAAATGAATGTGTCGACACCTGAAGGCTAAGTCAACACTTACTAAAGTTATGATTCTACAACAACTGTGTCGACACACAGGACTTGTGTCGACACACTGCAGAGTCAAAGACCAAGTTATTTTCAGAAGAAGATGTGTCGACACAAAGGCAATTTAGTCGACATCACTGAAGGCAGTGTCGACACCAAAGTCAATTGTGTCGACACAAATAGACAGATGGTCTCGACACTTCCTGACAGACTGTTTCAACACTAAGGCACAGGACTTGTTTGAAGACTTGACAGCTGTGGGTTATCACCAGTTAACTGAAGTTGTCAGACTTGTCAGAAAACGGTTAGAAACCGGATCAGCCGGTTACCATGAAGAATGTCTATAAATAGACAGATTTAGAAGGAGAAAAGTAACAATGAACAACATATAGAACTGACCCTTTGAAATACATTGGATCAGAAAGTGGAGAAGGATTACATTCTACTCATTTCAAGAAAGTGCTAGGCACTTAAGAAGATCTTCTCCGGGAGATCTAAGAAGACTATCTAAGGGTAGATCTAAGAAGAGTTCTAATCAGAATTCAGAAGAATCATTCAAAGTTCTGAATAGAGAGAGATCAAGTCAGAATTTGAAGAAGAAGAAAGAATCCACCAGTGGATTCTCAAGAAGCTGTTTGGAATCAACTCAGCTAAGTACATTTTCAAGAAGCTTTGAAGAAGGCTAAGAAATAGTTGATTGCATCAGCTGATTAAGAATTGTCATTGCCTTTTCTCTCTCAACTTGGCAAGACAATTTAAACAATCTTTTCTATATTTCTGTAGGTTCTGTTTATACAGATATGAGTTGTAAGCCTATGTTATAAAGGCTGAGTGTAGGAGTGTTGAACTCTGAGTGGTAGGGCTGATTGCCTGAGTGTAGGAGAAGGAAATTCTCTGAGTTGTAGGCCTTGGGGCAAGGCTGAGGTAGGGCAGTTGTGCCTGAGTTGTAGGAACCAGTTGGGTTCTGAGTTGTAAGATCTATTGATCTGAGATAAGTGGAAGTTTGGCCGAATCTAGCATACAGCTAGATAGGTGAAGGGGGAAAGTGGATGTACCCAGACCTTGGGGAACCACTATAAATCATAGTGCAATCTGTGATGTTTTGTTTTCTGTGATTGCTGTGTTTTCATATTAGTTAATAAATTGAATTCTGTCTAGAAGTTTTAGAAAGAGAAGCAGAACCTATTCACCCCCCCCTCTAGGTGTTTAGGCTGCCTTGAAAGTTAAACTATCACAACGGTTCCACCGATAGTATGCCGGATGGAGAGAAAACTTTTCGTCTTCCTCGCGTCACGCCGGAACGAAGATCTTTGAAGCCCAATCTTCTTGTAGAGGCCGGTCACAAGTTGGAGAGAGAAAAGGTGGTGGGGTGGGGAGGCCGATTATTATGAGAGGGAGTTGATCTTGCTCGAGAGGGGCGGCTATTGTTGAGGGTGGTGGTGGAGAGATGGGCGGCCGAAGTGTGAGGAGAGGAGGAGGGAAGGTAGGCCGGCGGCCAAGAGGAGGAGAGGTGGAGGAGGGGCGGCGGTTCCTAGGTTGGCCGAACTTAAGGAGGAGGAGAAGGCCTATTTCGGCAAGAATAGGAGAAGGAGAGTGAGAGGAAGGAGGAGATTCCAAATCAAGGGGATTTTGAAATTTCAATAGCTTATCATCAATCTTCAATAATAAATCCCACAATATCATGCCTATTTATAGGCTTACAACAACTCAAGGCTATATGCAGCCCAACTCATAGAAATAATAATAAAGTCCAAACAAAACAAAAATAATTAAAACAATAACATAATTTTTAATTAATACTTATAATAGAATTATTATATGTATTAATTAATTATTAGGATGTCGCGGGCGAAGATTGTAATGGCGATGGCGCTTATCAAACTTTTTGTCACGGCGACGCGCGTCTTTGATTGGAGGGGCACATTCATCCGTAAGCGTAGCGGTACCATCGTCATGTTGAGGGCCGTCGTCGCCATCAATCCTCCCCCGCTCGAAAGTACTCATCCCCGATGAGTTGCCTGAAATGTACTGACGGAGAAGATTTTCATCCAAAAGGGCAACCTCTGCTTCCGGGAGCCATGAATCATCAGAAGCTGGACGATCACGCCAACAAATCAAGTAGCGGTGAATGTCACCACTTGGCGAGGAGAGCACGTCATCTCGAAGAATCCTGTCAGGCAAAAAGGTGGTCCTGTGGAACCTTGGAAAAACGTTAATCAAAGAAGATGAAAAATTTTCTGCATCAACATCCAACGTACCTCCAGTGGAGACCGATGTAGAGAGCGATCCAGGAACCAACTCACCCCCAAACCCATTAGAAATTTCAGTGGACCCAAACGGGCAGACAGACAATTCAAGTGGTGGAGAAACATAAGGCGTTAAATCCGAAACATTGAAAATAGGGGAAATTCCCCAATCAGTGGGTAACTCTAATAAAAATGCGTTTTCTCCTAACTTCTTTAAGATTCGAAATGGGCCGGCTCGCCGATTCGCTAACTTTTTTATGGTGCCCGAAGGCAACCGTTCAGGGATGAGACGCACCATAACCAAATCGCCAACTTTTAAGGGAGACATTCTCTTATGTATGTTAGCATTAGATAGATAAATCGCATATTGTCTGGCTAGCGTGTCTTTAATGTGCTTATGCAAAAGGAGATCATAATGAGCATAATCCGGGGTGAGTTTCGGCGACAAACTAGAGGGAAAATAAAGAGACGCAACAAGAGTGATTAATTCTTGTAAAGTGCGCCTAAGAATCATACTATCGTGGGGAGTGAAACCATGGGCTACGTGACTCAACCCGAATACGGAGGATATAAGGGTTAAGTCAGGGGGGACGGGAGCCTTCACATCAAAGATGACTTCAAATGGCTCCAAAGTCGCAGTTCTAATTCGAAAATTATTATGACCACACTTGGCATGCAGATATGCCATGGGAATCTGCGCATCATAAATACTAAGAGAGTTGGACGCTCTCAGGTGTGACAAGAGGTGCGAGCGGGATGACTCATGGGGCCATACCGTGGTCACTATCAGAAATAAATAGGGTGACACCAGCGGAACTACATCAGGTGGCACCAATATGATAACATCAGGTGGCGCTAACGGGACTTCATCAGGGGGTAGAAAAACATGTGCAAATAGACCGATAGAGTAAGCACATCGAGACACAACTAGGATAATAGGTCTAATGGCCACAGAATCAGAATCAAAAACAGTCGTGGACATAACCATAGATGGATACGTAGCGTAACGAACCGTCAAAGGTGATATGCCCAACGGAGGGGCCCGCAAGGTTGGCCAAGTACAATGATCCAGATCAGAAATACAAAACTTGTGTTCAAATGGGTCCGCTAGTCGGATCAACCGATCAGGAGGGTGAGTCGGTAAAATTAAAACTGGGAGAGAGTCGAGATCAAATTTAATTTCATGCGACGGAGTTAGCGTCAGGGGACGCTCATCCGGGTAGACATCAATAACGTCTTCCAAAAATAGCACTCTCTCACTAGGACAAACTTCCAACACATCAGTCACGACATCAGTAGCAGTACAAATCTCACAAATGGGAGCATCGATAGATTCCGGAGGAGGGGCTAAGTCACTCCCCATGCCAAAATACGGATTTATCTTCCAAGTAACATACTCCGGGTGCAAGCACTCAAAGTCAACCGAGAAATCAAACAGAGGATTGTCCTTTAAAGAAAATTCAACTGGCTCGTCATCACCTAACTCGCTATCAGAGAGACAATCGCCACTAGATGACTCTATCAACTCACTGGAAACTTCACCCAAATCATACTCAAAAATGGTTTCAGAAACATTGACGAGGGGAAGAGGAGATAATTCCTCAAAGGAGAAATCCTCATCCAGGTCACTAGGGTAACCAATCTCCTCATCGTCAATACAATCGTCAGTAATATCGGCCTCGTCCTCAGTGACGGGCACAGTCCTAGACACGGTCTTGGACTCATCAGGGGAGTCATCAACTAAATCAGGCAGCTGAGGGGATAAGTCATTATTATACTCAGGTAGGGGTCTAGTGCCCTGGCAGGGAGGAGTAATAACATGAGACGTCCTAGTACGGAAGCACGGGGGGACGTACTGATTCGACGTAGGCAAAGTCTTAGGCGGTAACTCACTCAAATAATCAGACGACGGAGAGCGGCAGTATGGTGGGTAATACTCATCCGTTAATAAACTCTTCATAATCTGCCAACTGACATGTGAGTCGACGGAGGGCATTCCCAAACGTTTCTCCTCGTTGAGCCAGAAGGTATAGGCTCGACCCAAAAGTTGAAATCTCGCAATGGGAAGCCTATGGGCATCCACAATGTGATTTTGCTCAAAATAACACTCCATGTCTTCCACCCAACGTAATAACACTCGCGGTCCACCTAGCCCATCATAGGTCGGGGCAGGAATCCTAACATGCCTAGAGGTGCGCGGTGGCGGTGCTACTTGACTAGCCTTTAGTTGGCCAACCAACGCCTTAATATCATCCACTACCGGGCAGTGGAATTGCTTTCTACCGTTCCTAAAGGAACCTAAATATTTTTCTCTGGAAGCATTGACGTCATAGGCCATATTGTGAAAACTGGAGAGAAAACTCGATCCGGAATTTGTGCACATACAAGGAGAAATGCTTCTGGCTTAGTTAAAATAGGTTTGTCGGAATTGTTCCCGCTTAACCACTAGGGTAATAATAATATAAAATAGATTTTCTTGCTGAATAAAATATGAAGATTATTAATAATTTTTTTTTTTGATGTTTTTGCTGAAAATAAGAAATTTAGGCCGCTATTGGCAGACCAACTATTAAATTTTAAAATAACTTAATAAAAATAATGACTTAATGATAAATAATATTTTTTTTAGATTTCTAATTAAAAATAAGACAGAGAATTTCCAGAATTTTTTTTTTGATTTTGAGAAAATTTGAAATTTAGAATTTGAAATTGGAAATTTGAAATTTTGAATTTTGAAATTTTAAATTTAGAAATTTGAAATTTGAAATTTGAAATCTTAAAATGTGAAATTTGAAATTTGAAATTTGAAATTTGAAATTTGAAATTTCGAAATTTGAAATTTGAAATTTTGAAATTTGAAATTTGAAATTTGAAATTTGAAATCTGAAATTTGAAATTTAAAATTTGAAATTTGAAATTTGAAATTCGAATTTTGAATTTTAAATTTTGAAATTTGAAATTTGAAAATTTGAAATTTAAAATTTAAAATTTGAAATTTATATTTTCTTTAGCCTACCTAAAAATAGAAGGATGGTGCCGATTAGGAAATCGACAATAACCTCCCTCTGATACCAAATTGATGTAGCGTTACACGCGCGACACGAATATTAGACGCCGTTACGGATCTCTCTCGGTATTCCACTAAATTCGCGACTTGCACAAAAAAATTATTCCCAACCACACGTTTGCATTTTTCGTCCAATGCTATCATACGGGTAGCAAATCCGTTAGAGACCGAACAACGGTTATAGACCGAGATCCGATCAAGCTAAAGGGACGAATATTCCGTCCGAACAAGCGGAGTTGAACCCAAAGAGATCTACCCAAAAAAAATACGATTCGCAAGAAAAGGTAGATCTCTCCCAATAAAAAGAAACGAGGTCCGCCAAGCCTACTCGAATTTAAATAGATCAAGATAGACGCAAAAATTATTTCAAGAAATCCACGATTAATTCAAAGCTATCAAGATTGCACACCAATGTTTTTTCCACCACAAGAAATTATCAAGAGGGAAATAATCTCAAGACAAGTAGAAGGTTTCGTTACCCCACTCGGAGATAGATCTAGATATTGATCTATGCCAAAGGTTGATCGCCCTTCAACGGTTCCACCGGTAGTATGCCGGATGGAGAGAAAACTTTTCGTCTTCCTCGCGTCACGCCGGAACCAAGATCTTTGAAGCCCAATCTTCTTGTAGAGGCCGGTCACAAGTTGGAGAGAGAAAAGGTGGTGGGGTGGGGAGGCCGATTATTATGAGAGGGAGTTGATCTTGCTCGAGAGGGGCGGCTATTGTTGAGGGTGGTGGTGGAGAGATGGGCGGCCGAAGTGTGAGGAGAGGAGGAGGGAAGGTAGGCCGGCGGCCAAGAGGAGGAGAGGTGGAGGAGGGGCGGCGGTTCCTAGGTTGGCCGAACCTAAGGAGGAGGAGAAGGCCTATTTCGGCAAGAATAGGAGAAGGAGAGTGAGAGGAAGGAGGAGATTCCAAATCAAGGGGATTTTGAAATTTCAATAGCTTATCATCAATCTTCAATAATAAATCCCACAATATCATGCCTATTTATAAGCTTACAACAACTCAAGGCTATATGCAGCCCAACTCATAGAAATAATAATAAAGTCCAAACAAAACAAAAATAATTAAAACAATAACATAATTTTTAATTAATACTTATAATAGAATTATTATATGTATTAATTAATTATTAGGATGTCGCGGGCGAAGATTGTAACGGCGCTGGCGCTTATCAAACTTTTTGTCACGACGACGCGCGTCTTTGATTGGAGGGGCACATTCATCCGTAAGCGTACCGGTACCATCGTCATGTTGAGGGCCGTCGTCGCCATCACGTACGCAGTATGTCTAATGGTCGTACGATTGCCCCAGACAGGACTTTGAAAAATGGAGAATAGTGTGCACGATCAGTGGCTCATAACCAGTGGTCGTGCGCAATAAATCCAATGATCGTGCGCAGTGTTCCTGTACCGTTTGAAGTTCGATGAACTGACTGCGCATGACCAATGGTCGTGCGCTAAGGAGTCCACTGACCGTGCGCGTGTAAAAATGCACGATCAGTGGCCCTTAGGCGAAAAATATTCCCAAACAATCCCGAAAAACTCACACAACCTTTGTACCTACAGTAAAAAAAGAAGAGCCACCAAAATGGGCATTCCACATTCTCCAAACACAAAAAAACACCAAGTAAAGTGCAAAAGTACAATAACTACAAAATCACACTGAAAACGGGCCTAAAGTGCACTTAACATGGAATGGACATAATAACAAATATGAATAATTATGGCTCTCAAGTGTAGTGCATCATCGAGAAAACTGGCCTAGATGAGTCCAAAAATATGTATATAACTTGGACTCACCAGCGGTAGCTTTGGATTATATAGGCCTTGGTTCAGATCTAGATCTGCACACCTGCTCACTTATACTCATTGTTGTTGACCTTCTCCTTCCATGGAGCTCTTCTTCTTTTCCTTAAGGTACTCCCTTTCTCTCTCTCTAATTTCTAGTATTTTAGATTTTAGATCTATTACTTTTGATTTCACGTGTTTTTGAGCACGATCCGCGATGATTTGTGGGCAGAACATGCATTTGTTTTCTAGTTTTCTTACAGATCATCGTTGTTTTCCATGGATCTGGTTTTTGTTGGCTTGAATTTCGTGCCTTTGGTATTTTCGAACGATTGATTTACTCTAAAATTCCATTTTTGTAAGATCTGGAGCCGGAATTTCATCCGCGTAGCTTTCCACGAATTTCCCTGTTGGATGAGTTTTTGCTTTTCGGATCTTGGCTACAAACTCTGATCTACTCTCCATAAGTATGGATCTATGGTTTCTACCGTGATTGAGAGAGGGTTTAAGCCAAAAATGGGGTTTTGGAGCATATCCGGCGAAAGAGGAAGAAGATAGTTCGTCACTCTACCGCTAGGTGATAACACATTATCGCCTCGCGGTAGGTTCCAGTATACGACCTCGAATAAAAAATGTTGATTTTCCCATTTTTGTTTACTTTCAGGAGAAGGCTTCATCGATCTCCCAGTCTGCTCACCCCAGCTTTTCAAAGAGGTCCAGAGTACCGGTCTCCACCTACCCAACAATATATGACGCAACGATGAGCGTCGCGATGAACGTTGACATTGACTTCAAAATCTTATGTTAACGTCGAATTATATCGACTTCAATCTCACTATGTTGGTTATGCCACTTTCCCTAAAATAGGTTCAAGGGAACCCAAGCCAATACTAATTTGCCCAATAAACAAAAGTTTAGCCCCCAATAAACAAAAGATGAGCCCCTACCTACCTTGGGCTAAGTATCTTTGATATTACCCTGTTACATCTGTCCTAGCTGGGTGCACAATCCCTAGGGCGTCAATCTTCGACTTAGGGTTCCACCCTGAAACTCGTTAATATACTCCATACTTTAAACTCTCTGAGTCACATTTACGACAACCTTATTCGGGGTCAAAATGTTCCCAATCCCAAATGGGTATCTTCCAAACTTGAATTCCTATCCAACCCTCAGTGTTTGTCTCGGTGGTTGCCTTCAGGTAATTTTATTACCGGTATTGAGGGTTAAGACTACTTTTCTTTTACCATTCTGCTAATGTATTATTGGTCTCAATTCTCTTTAAAGTAGTCTACCGCTTTAAATAATCCTTGATTGGGAAAGCAGGGAGACCTGAGTTTACGTCTTAGGTAGTCATTCTCGTGTTAAACTCCTCCTTTATTCTCTTTGGGTATCTCCTTACCTTAACCAAATTCATACCCAAGGTCTATTTTGAACTAGGGCATACTATAAATTGTCATGGTTAGTCACGAGTCCTAGTTGGTTGAGTCTAACTCGGTGGTTAGAGGATTATAAGATGAGATCTTCGCAGCCGGAGGTGTTCCCTGCTGGGGGCAGGGTTTGCCGCAGGCTACAAAGAGGAATTCCATTTAATGATGAAGTGGACTTTCAAATGTGATTTCCCTTATTGGCACACCACTGCTTCCGCTACTTAGTTTGTCCCCAAACTAAACTCGAGCGGGGGTGACCCAGGGTTAATGGACTGCTACTTTTCCGACCGAGGTTTCCTCTGATACCACTTTTAAGACCCCATTTTTTCTCTCTTTTTAAACACCAGGGTCTTAGCCCAGAATTGCCGCTTTGCGGTGGCACCGACTCACGGGAAGGTCGTCACTACAAAGCGCCAATTCTGCCGGCCCTTTTCGATCACAGAACAGTAGTATAAGTAAATATAAATCTAGTCCACCATAACTATATGTATATAAATAAATCTCCACGAAGGGAGAGTCCACAATAATAATAATCAGAGTACAAAAGGAGGGCTTGTGCCCAATACATGTAATCCTCACTACAAGTCACTCGCGGAAGCAAAACTAAAACTAAGCGTCACCGTAACTGTCACTGAACCGAGATCACCCAAGCTAGACTGGCCCATCTCCACCGACTCCGTACTCTGCTGGTGCTGCATCTCTGGGTGCTTCTTCCTTTTCGGCCTGCAGTCGCCTCCTCACAATCCATGTCTTCGTCTACGTCTTCGGCCTCCTGGCTGCTGAGATGGTGGGATCCCACCCATCATGGGGCATTTGACCCGTATATATCCCGGCTTGTGATAATGGTAACACAGTCGCGGGGTCAACTCTGTCAGAAACTGCAAAACCCGTGACCCTTCCATATGGTACACCTAAAATGTTATGGTTCAAAAACCGTTAGTCTAAAAGACTAAGCCCTATCATCCCCTACCCCTTAACCCATGGCTCCTAGGTACCGAGCGGAGAGGAAGAAAGGGAAGGACATGAAGGTGGAGAATAAGTCAAAAGCAGGTGACAGCGGACCTATGGTAGCAATTCCATAGTAAATATGACAGAAGAAGAAAATAGGAAATGTAACCTTAACTTATGTGCGGAAGCACATAAGCCAAGGGATCTTTTGTAGGGCTCCCATCGTATAAAGTGTCCCATACCACTTATACGTTGGGGTGTCGGTTATCAAATAGCAAGGAGTCGCAAGTAAGTAAAAGCACAAGAAATATAACCATTGATTTATAGGGATTACCCCTATAGACCAAGGGGTCATTTTGCAGGGCCTATCATATAAAACGTCCCATACCATCTTATATGATAGGTGGCAATGTTTATGCTATGACACACAAATATGCTATGGAATGCACAAGCAAGTGCAACACACCCACACGACTCCATGCGCACAGACCTTTAGTTCCCCCTGTTCGGGCTGCGAGCTTCACCCCAGGGAACCTCCATAGTGGCAAACGGAGACAGTGGGTCGGGCCCCCCACTCCTAGGCGGGTAACCACACTACTAGGCCTAGCCCTTCCATACGCCCCTAGAAGAACACAACCTAGAGTATCCGCGTATTAGTGCTGGCTATATCCACAAGGCTTTCTTTTGCTAAGTGTGTCACAACCCACATTTTCTCCGAATATAAGAATTATCAGAGTAAGAGAAAACACGCGTCATGATGCCACGTCAAGCAGGGGATAACTGCTGACGCTCAGGCAAAACCAACCACAAACTTTATGCAAGAAAATCCTGTGTTTTATGAATAGAAAATCAGTTATATTTAGAGACCGTATCACTCGGCTCAGTGGACCACCTAGTCCACAAAAGAAAAACTATATTTATACGCTGCGGAAAAATACTTTATTTAGGTTTGACATCCTAAAGAGCACATAAGGGTCCTAAGAGAACCACTTATGCTATGCAAGACCCTACATTTAATTTATTTAATATATAAGAAAACGGTCTTCATATGTGATTTGGAAAATAGTGATTAAGTTTTATAAAACATGCTGATCTTGAACTTTATATATAATAATAGTTATAGTTTAAAAATAACTAGCAACCTAGCATAAATCCTTCTCAGAGCAAGTAGACTATCTCCAGAAAATGGTAGCAGCATAAGTAATATATCTAGTACAAGGTAACAACTACCAGTGGGCGCCAACAACCTGACACGAACCCACTGGCATACATGCTTGTCTGTAAGAAAGTACTGAAAAACTACCTCACTAACAAGATAAACGGAACTCCAAAGTCCGGGAGTCCACCAGTAACACCACTGCCTCAACTAGCCACCAGACCGGCTACAGCTCAGAACCTGAGGTATTCCAAAGAAAAACAGAATACCTCAGCAAGCAAATCAAGGTAAAAACAACTGCATGTAGGAGTCAACCAAAAGGAAGAAGTAACTGAAAAACATGCAGTAGAAAGAGTAACAACTGTCCGAAAACAGGACAACAGGGAAAAAAAAATGCACCACGTGCAAGAAAATAACAACAACCCAATCCAGGAATAACATCCTGCAGGGCCTACTAGGCTACCAAGAGCCAAAAGTGCTGCAAACCACCAAGGAAGAAACTTCTAACACCCTAAACTATGGGAAGTGGTAGTAGCAAAAACAAACAACGAGGAACCGGATCGGAGGCAACCGCAGTCCCCCAATCCACCATGTCCGAGTCAAAAAGCTCGAGGGTCAACACGTGAAAGCATAAGGGACCTTCCACCCACACATGCCCAGCCCGTACCTGGAGCAAGAAAAACAAGAGTGGCCTTGGCTAAATCACTCAACTCCACCCCCACAAAGAGCTATAAACCACCACTACTAACCACAACCCACGATTTGGCCTCCAAGAATGTAAAGAAACGGCCGACAAGATAACCCAGCAACCAACAAGGAAAAAAAAACCACTCGGGAACAAAATCAAGGTAAAGAAGAGGGTTGAAAAGAATCAACACGACAAGGCGTTGAGTGAGACCCACTCAGTGCCTACCTAAACCTTGACGTTGAGTGAGCTAGCCTCACTCAATGCCAAAACCAAACTCTAACCACAATCTCACTAGGGTAAAACGGAGCTTGACGATCGTCAGTCGGAGATCGACGATCGTCGATCGGCTGAAGGCCAAAAGAAGCCCGACGATCATCATCCTGGAGGTCGACGATCGTCGAAGGCTACAGGCGAGCGAAGCTCGACGAACTTCCTCTAGGAAATCGTCGAGCGCTGATCGGCTATCAGACAAGAGCTGAGCTCGACGTTTTCCTTCCGGAAAAACGTCGAGCGCCGAATGGCTCAAGACTAACCCTGAGCTCGACTTTCTCCTCCCAGAAAACGTCGAGCGTCGAACGGCGCTAAGACAGAAAGAGCTGAGCTCGACGCTCATCGAGCATCGAATGGAGATCGACGATAGTCGAACGACATAAGGCAGAAGTAGCGATCGACGATCTCCATCCAGAGATCGACGATAGTCGAACGACTCCAGACAGCAGAAAATTCAGTACTCGAGTAGTTGCTTCCTACTCGTGTATCTTAAATCCCTTCACTCGAGTAGTTACCTACTACTCGAGTAAACCAACACCAGCACTCGAGTATCTCGAATCCACTACTCGAGTAATTCACGCCCCCTACTCGAGTAGTTACCTTCTACTCGAGTACTCCAAGGCTAATACTCGAGTTAATGCCTTCTACTCGAGTATCCTAAACTACTACTCGAGTACCCATTACCACTACTCGAGTATCTCATAGCCACTACTCGAGTATCTCAAAGCCACTACTCGAGTATCTCATAGCCACTACTCGAGTATCTCAAATCCACTACTCGAGTATCCTAAACCACTACTCGAGTAATACACTAAACAAATTTGGGAAAATCACCCCCTCTCCTAACACTCCCTCTCGGCTACACCCAACCCAGAGCAAATATCTGAGCAAAGATAAACGGCATCACGCCGGCAAAGTTGGGTTCCAACAGCATAAGTAGGGGGGTTCAATAGGAAGAACTAATTCCTATAGTTTGCAAGAAAAATGAGAACAACAAGGCCTCTAACCTGGGCTAACAAGGATTTCAATTTCAACAAGAAAAATCAAAAAGAAACTTGGCAAGAGCAAGAATACCACTTGCCTCAACTTTAAGCGAAGCTTGGACGGCTTTCCTCCTCTTTACACAGAACGAACAACCGCAGCACCTAGAATAAATCTCACGGCCATTAATGGCAGAAAACTCCAAAACCGAAACCCACATCTCATCAAAACTCCACGAAAATCGAATACCTTACCGTCGAAACGAAGATCTCGGAGAGAGCAAGACAATGCTGCTTTCGGAATCAAATTCCGTCCACGAACAAGCCCGGAATCGCCGACCAAAGGAGGTACAGGACGGGCGGTTTTCTCCTCTGTTTTCCACGAACAAGGCAGCGACGGTTTCTCTCTCAAGAAAAAGAAGAAGAAGTGGACCGCCACTTCTTAAGAAAAGCTTTTATAAGGAAAGCTAAACACCGGTTCAGCCTAAAAACCGAACCCTAACGCCTAATCACTTAATTACAATTAAGAAAATTCCATAAAGGAATAGCCAAAATATGGTTGTCACCAAGGCAAGGCAATAACTGCCCAAATAAATTCTCCCGCAGAATTTATTAATCGGCCAAAACTGAAGGGCTACAGGACAAGCCAAATCAATTTAATTAATTGATCACAAATACTATTAACACACCAAACGACACGAAAACCGAATCACCTCGGAATTCGACGAAATTCGCACCGTAGCTAAATACCCATGCTACGAACACAACGTCGAAGTCGAAATTAACTTTCGATGAACAGAACTCGAGTTATACCCAAACAAAGCCAAACACAAACATCCCCCCGAGAGGCCACACCGGGTCACCCAAAACGACTCGGCTTGCTAGGGAGATCTTGCCAACAGGCTACAAAACGGGGCACTGAGTTCAAAGGAGCTAAACCATACTCCACACATGGCACAAACCACGGAAACGCGTCATCGTAACGCCAACGAGAATAAAAATAATCGCAGGAAAAAATCGGGGGCGTTACAGTCACTCCCCCTAAAAGAAAGTTTCGTCCCGAAACTTTGCGCACGACACTCCTACTAAAGAAGTAAAAGCAACACATAGGAGTTACAAGAAGGAAAACATACCGATCAAATCAACGAAACAGGTGAGGGTAAGTCCTCCTCATAGCCGACTCTAACTCCCAAGTCGCGCTTTCCAAATCCTGATTTTTCCATAGAACCTTAACCATCGGTATGGACTTCTTTCGCAGCACACGCTCCTGAGTATCCAAAATACGAACCGGTACCTCAACAAAAGAGAGGTTGGGCTCCAACTGGGGCATAACGTCTAAGAGCTGCCCACTGCTGCGAACACACTTCCGCAATTGGCTAACATGAAAAACATTATGCACACTTGGGAAGTTCGCTGACAAAACCAATCTATAAGCTGACACACCAATCCGTTCCAAAATCTCAAACGGGCCCACATACCTTGGATCCAACTTCCGATTTTTACCAAATCTCTTAACACCCACCATCGGGGAAACTTTGAGGAATACAAGGTCCCCGACGGAAAACTCCAAAGCAGATCTATGCCGATTGGCGTTCTTTTCATATCTCTCCTGGGCTAAACGAAGCTTCTCCCGAATAAGCTTCACAACGACTTCCATATCCTCAAGCGCATCAGGACCCAACAACGGCCTCTCACCAGCCTCAGCCCAAAACAACGGAGTCCTACAACGCCTCCCATACAAGGCTTCGAACGGAGCCATCTGCAAACTCTCCTGATAACTATTGTTGTAGGCAAATTCCATAAGTCGCAGCCGCTCATCCCACGCCCCACCGTGGTCTAAAATATAGCACCAGATCATATCCTCAACAATTTGGTTCACCCTCTCCGTCTGCCCATTGGTCTGTGGGTGGTACGCAGTAGAATACCTCAGATCCGTACCCAAACCCTCCTGCAGACTCTGCCAAAAACGGGAAGTAAACCGGGAGTCTCGATCAGAAATGATGCTAACCGGCACACTGTGGAGTCAGATGACTTCATTCAAGTACAACTCTGCTATCTTCTTCATCGGGTAATCAATATTATAAGGCACGAAGTGAGCGCACTTCGTCAATCTATCCACTATAAGCCAAACAGAATCAAATCCTCTCGGGGATTTTGATAAACCCGTAATGAAATCCATAGATATACTTTCCCACTTCCAAGTCGGGATCTCTAGCGGAGTCAACTTACCACAAGACCTTCCATGATCGTCCTTCACACGCTTGCAAGTGTGATACTCAGCAACAAATCGGGCTATATCTCCTTTCATACCATACCACCAGGCAATTTGCCTTAAGTCACCGTACATCTTCGTAGATCCTGGATGGTAGGCAACGCTTGAACCATGAGCCTCACTGCAAATCATCCTCCTAATATCCCCAACCGCGGGAACAAAATCTGCCGTGGTACTTCAATGTACCCGCATCATCGATAGCAAAATCGGGCATCTCTCCCTTCTCAGTCCTGGTGAAAAGGTGCATAAGATCAGGATCGTCCTTCTAGTGTAGCCTAGTCAAAGAAATCCAGGACGGCTCTGCCACTGACAAACTACTCTGCAAACTACAGCATCCCACTGATATATCCATAAGGAGGAACTCCTCCACTAAACGATCGGCGGAGAGGTTAAATATCTTTCCCGTCTTTCAGCTCAGGGCGTCAGCCACCACATTGGCCTTGCCCGGATGATACTGGATCTCCACATCATAATCAGCCACATATTCCAACCATCGCCGCTGACGCAGGTTCAACTCCTTCTGCGTGAACACGTACTTCAGGCTCTTATGGTTAGTGAAGATCTTGCATTGAGCCCCATAAAGTAGGTGCCTCCACAACTTCAACGCATAAATAACCGCTGCAAACTCAAGGTCATGCGTAGGATAATTATTCTCATGAGTCTTCAGTTGCCTTGACCCATAGGGAATTACCTTTCCATCTTGCATCAATACGCATCCCAGACCTACATGCGAAGCATCCACGTAGACATCATAATCTACTCCCTCAGTAGGCAGGGTCAGAACGGGAGCAGTGCACAATCTCTTCTTTAGCTCTAGAAAAGCCTCCTCGCACTTTTCGCTCCAAACAAAAGTCACATTCTTCTGTGTCAGC
Source organism: Platanthera zijinensis (assembly GCA_039513925.1). NCBI lineage: Eukaryota > Viridiplantae > Streptophyta > Magnoliopsida > Asparagales > Orchidaceae > Platanthera > Platanthera zijinensis. The sequence goes on from CM077089.1 coordinate 108,307,793, forward strand.
TTGGTCAAAGGTGCGGCTAGGGAAGAGAAACCCTCCACAAATCTCCTGTAATAACCAGCCAACCCTAAGAAACTCCTAATTTCCTTAGGCATACTCGGTCTACTCTACTCCATCACTGCCGCAATCTTTTTTGGATCGACCGAGATCCCATCCTTATTCACCACGTGGCCTAGAAAAGAAACCTGAGGCAACCAAAATTCGCACTTGCTCAACTTGGCGAACAACTTTAGGTTCCTCAACTCCGATAGGACCAAACGCAAATACTGCTCATGCTCCTCAGCACTGCGAGAATAAACTAACACGTCATCAATGAAGACCACCACGAACTTATCGAGGAAATCCTTGAACACCCGGTTCATCATATCCATGAAGGCTGAAGGTGCGTTGGTCAGACCAAACGACATCACCAAAAAATCAAAGTGTCCATGCCTCGACCTAAACGCAGTCCGTGGAATATCCGCCTCACGGATCCTGAGCTGATGATATCCAGAACGAAGATCGATCTTGGAGAACACCGTGCTACCACGCAACTGGTCAAACAAATCATCGATCCTCGGTAGAGGGTACCTGTTCTTGATAGTGACCTTGTTCAACTCTCTATAGTCGATGCAAAGCCGCATCGACCCATCTTTCTTCTTTACAAACAAAACAGGAGCACCCCAAGGCGACGAACTCTGCCTAATAAAACCTTTAGCTAACAGCTCATCCAACTGAACTCGTAACTCCTCTAACTCACGAGGGGCCATCCGGTATGGCGCCTTCGCAATAGGACGCGTACCCGGCTCTAAATCAATAATAAACTCAACATCCCGATCAGGAGGAAGACCAGGAAGATCATCAGGAAAAACATCGGCGAAACCACGAACAATAGGAATATCTTCCAAGCGTGGCACGCTAACAGCGTCTCCAACCGCCGAGACTAAACAAACACAACAATCAGAAAGAAACAATCTCTGAGCACATACCGCAGAGATGACAGGAAAATCCTGACACAGATCAACATACACGCTGCCGGGCTGACCGTCGTCTCTGATGAATTCCAAGCGCTTTCCTTTGCACTGAATGACCGCATCATACCGAGAAAGCCAGTTCATGCCCAAAATGACATCGAAGTCCTCTAGATCAATCATTTTCAGGTCCGTCTTCGCAAGAAAGTCCCCCAACAACACCGGGCAATCCAAAATGCCCAAATATGACAACACAGATTCACCAGAGGGAAACTTGACACAGAAAGAATCCCGAACACGATCCAGAGTCAACTGATGTCACTCTACAAAGGCTCTAGCCACGAACGAGTGGGTAGCGCCGGAGTCAAACAGAACACGCACCCAGCGGTTCTTCACCTTAAACTTCCCTATAGAAACACAAACTAAGGAACTACCACAGCAATACCGCAACACTCTAGCAAATAAAACTACCAGGCTAGAAAAACAACAATCAACTAACCTGAAATAACCTGGGTCAAAGTCTGAGCCTCCTCGGAAGAAATCACGCTCAGCTTCCCTTTTCCCTTGTCCACACGCGGAGGTGGAGGTAAAGCCTGTAACGGAACTACAGGAAGAACTGACTGAACCTGAGGGCACCTCGACTTGATATGACCCTTCTGCCCACACTGATAGCAGACCCTATCCTTGGACCAACACTGGGCCGCATCATGCCCGGACCGCTTGCAAACTGAACAGGAGACATCTCTCCTAGGAGCACCCTGTATCACATGGATCTGCTCCTTCTTCTGAGCTGCTGACCTCTTAAAACATTTCTCAACAGGGTGGCCTGACCGGCCACAAAAACTGCACACTACTCTGCTCCTCTTTCCTGGAATAGCATCGGGTACCAGGGGCTTCTTCCCCTCGACAGACTTTGTCTTGTCCTTTCTCATCTGCTGGCCTCTGCTCTTTGCCGTCTCAATAGCCTCCATCTTCAGAGCAGCCTCTACAACTCCAGCATAAGTCACTGACCCATAAGCATTGGTCATCTGCTGCACCTCGCTCCTCAAACCACCAAGAAATCTCTTAACCTGATCAGCCTCAACGCTGACCAATCCAGGGGCAAAACGGCTCAACTTACTGAACTTTATCTCATACTCACCCACCGTGAGTTGCCTTTGCTTAAAATAAAGGAAGTCATTCATAAGGCGGTCACGCTCGACCGAAGGCAAGAACTTACTCAACAGCATCTCTTTAAACATTTCCCAAGAGCATTCAACTACTAGGCTCTCCTTTTCTCTCAGCCACCAACTCTTCGCCAAACCTTTGAGCTGATAGGTGGCTAACCTCACTCTCTGGTCACCAGCAATCCCTGAATATGAAAACATCTCTTCTATGGAGATCAGCCAATCATCTATAACCATGAAATCTGCCTTCCCGTCATAAGTGGGAGGGCTCAGTCTCTGAAATTGCGAGATGAAGGCCATCTCCACTAGCACCACCACTAGAGGTCTCACGGATGCAGGGGGAGGAGGAACAGCTATCCCCCCAGCAGGAACTTGCACCCCCTGAGCCTGCTCTGCCACTACTGCCACCAAGGACTGAATCTGGGCTCACACCTCTTCCAACTGCTTGCCCATAGAACCGCTACTCTGACGCAGACTCTCGATCACCGCATCATGCTGAGCTCCAGACGACTCACCTTCAGACAGGGGAGTCGATCGAGTCGTAGGTCGCCTAGCTATACTAATATCAACATATCCCAATCAGATCCCCAATCAACGACTAGAACCAAACACAAGTACAAATAGTACATATATAGATATAGACTTAAAGCTGCTAAACTTGCTCTGAGAGTTTATCTTTTAACAAAAAAATTTGATGATATGCCCTAACCTAGGATGGTTAACCACCACCATACTAACTCTTGTGCCTAGATCGAATGCATGACTTTAAATTAATTTGAAAACTTATGTGTGTAAATATGTCATCCTGCAAATCTTTAGCTTGGCACGTTGTGCTTATGCAATGATATGCTATGCATGATTGTGCTATGCGTTCTAAAAAAAGACCCTAATGCATGTTATGAGGGCGTATGCATGAAAATGTTATGCATCCCATACTACATAACATTCCCATGCAATGAAAAAGAAACGTGCTAGTCGCAGTCATGTGGTGAGGTTATGCATCCCATACTACATAACCCTCACATATAGCCCCTATGGTGGATCCATATACGAACACATATTATGCATCCCATACTACATAATATGCCCCGTATACTTCATGTTATGCCATGAGTGAAGTGTTCGTGCTTTCGCCAAGACGTGCTGATGATATATCGGTGTGTGAATGACATGATGCAGAACTACCAAAAGCAAACAAAGGAAGGTTGTTCAACTAACTTGTCAAGCAACCTCCCTCTGATACCAACTGTCATAACCCACATTTTCTCCGAATATAAGAATTATCAGAGTAAGAGAAAACACGCGTCATGATGCCACGTCAAGCAGGGGATAACTGCTGACGCTCAGGCAAAACCAACCACAAACTTTATGCAAGAAAATCCTGTGTTTTATGAATAGAAAATCAGTTATATTTAGAGACCGTATCCCTCGGCTCAGTGGACCACCTAGTCCACAAAAGAAAAACTATATTTATACGCTGCGGAAAAATACTTTATTTAGGTTTGACATCCTAAAGAGCACATAAGGGTCCTAAGAGAACCACTTACGCTATGCAAGACCCTACATTTAATTTATATAATATATAAGAAAATGGTCTTTACACGTGATTTGGAAAATAGTGATTAAGTTTTTTAAAACATGCTGATCTTGAACTTTATATATAATAATAGTTATAGTTTAAAAATAACTAGCAACCTAGCATAAATCCTTCTCAGAGCAAGTAGACTATCTACAAAAAATGGTAGCAGCATAAGTAATATATCTAGTACAAGGTAACAACTACCAGTGGGCGCCAACAACCTGACACGAACCCACTGGCATACATGCCTGTCTGTAAGAAAGTACTGAAAAACTACCTCACTAACAAGGTAAACGGAACTCCAAAGTCCGGGAGTCCACCAGCAACACCACTGCCTCAACTAGCCACCTGACCGGCTACAGCTCAGAACCTGAGGCATTCCAAAGAAAAATAGAATACCTCAGCAAGCAAATCAAGGTAAAAACAACTGCATATAGGAGTCAACCAAAAGGAAGAAGTAACTGAAAAACTTGCAGTAGAAAGAGTCACAACTGTCCGAAAACAGGACAACAGGAAAAAAAATGCACCACGTGCAAGAAAACAGCAACAACCCAACCCAGGAACAACATCCTGTAGGGCCTACTAGGCTACCAAGAGCCAAAAGTGCTGCAAACCACCAAGGAAGAAACTTCTAACACCCTAAACTGTGGGAAGTGGTAGTAGCAAAAACAAACAACGAGGAACCGGATCGGAGGCAACCACAGTCCCCCAATCCACCATATCCGAGTCAAAAAGCTCGAGGGTCAACGCGTGAAAGCACAAGGGACCTTCCACCCACACATGCCCAACCCATACCTGGAGCAAGAAAAACAAGAGTGGCCTTGGCTAAATCACTCAACTTCACCCCCACAAAGAGCTATAAACCACCACTACTAACCACGACCCACGATTCAGCCTCCAAGAATGTAAAGAAATGGCCGACAAGATAACCCAGCAACACAATAAGGAAAAAAAAATAATAAAACCACTCGGGAACAAAATCAAGGTAAAGAAGATGGTTGAAAAGAGTCAACACGATAAGGCGTTGAGTGAGACCCACTCAGTGCCTACCTAAACCTTGACGTTGAGTGAGCTAGCCTCACTCAATGCCAAAACCAAACTCTAACCACAATCCCACTAGGGTAAAACGGAGCTCGAAGATCGTCAGTCGGAGGTCGACGATCGTCGATCGGCTGAAGGCCAAAAGAAGCCCGACGATCATCATCCTGGAGGTCGACGATCGTCGAAGGCTACAGGCGAGCGAAGCTCGACGATCTTCCTCTAGGAAATCGTCGAGCGCTGATCGGCTATCAGACAAGAGCTGAGCTCGACGTTCTCCTTCCGGAAAAACATCGAGCGCCGAACGGCTCAAGACTAACCCTGAGCTCGACGTTCTCCTCCCAGAAAATGTCAAGTGTCGAACGGCGCTAAGACAGAAAGAGCTGAGCTCGACGCTCATCGAGCATCGAACGGAGATCGACGATAATCGAACGAAATAAGGCAGAAGCAGCGATTGACGATCTCCATCTAGAGATCGACGATAGTCGAACGACTCCAGACAGCAGAAAATTCAGTACTCGAGTAGTTGCTTCCTACTCGTGTATCTTAAATCCCTTCACTCGAGTAGTTACCTACTACTCGAGTAAACCAACACCAACACTCGAGTATCTCGAATCCACTACTCGAGTAATTCACGCCCCCTACTCGAGTAGTTACCTACTACTCGAGTACTCCAAGGCTAATACTCGAGTTAATGCCTTCTACTCGAGTATCCTAAACCATTACTCGAGTACCCATTACCACTACTCGAGTATCTCATAGCCACTACTCGAGTATCTCAAAGCCACTACTCGAGTATCTCATAGCCACTACTCGAGTATCTCAAAGCCACTACTCGAGTATCCTAAACCACTACTCGAGTAATACACTAAACAAATTCAGGAAAATCACCCCCCTCTCCTAACACTCCCTCTCGGCTACACCCAACCCAGAGCAAATATCTGAGCAAAGATAAACGGCATCACGCCGGCAAAGTTGGGTTCCAACAGCATAAGTAGGGGGGGTTCAATAGGAAGAACTAATTCCTATAGTTAGCAAGAAAAATGAGAACAACAAGGCCTCTAACCTGGGCTAACAGGGATTTCAATTTCAACAAGAAAAATCAAAAAGAAACTTGGCAAGAGCAAGAATACCACTTGCCTCAATTTTAAGCGAAGCTTGGACGGCTTTCCTCCTCTTTACACAGAACGAACAGCCGCAGCACCTAGAATAAATCTCACGGCCATTAACGGCAGAAAACTCCAAAACTGAAACCCACATCTCATCAAAACTCCACAAAAATTGAATACCTTACCGTCGAAACGAAGATCTCGGAGAGAGCAAGACAACGCCGCTTTCGGAATCGAATTCCGTCCACGAACAAGCCCGAAATCGCCGACCAAAGGAGGTACAGGACGGGCGGTTTTCTCCTCTGTTTTCCGCGAACAAGGCAGCGAAGGTTTCTCTCTCAGGAAAAAGAAGAAGAAGTGGGCCGCCACTTCTTAAGAAAAGCTTTTATAAGAAAAGCTAAACACCGGTTCAGCCTAAAAACTGAACCCTAACGCCTAATCACTTAATTACAATTAAGAAAATTCCATAAAGGAATAGCCAAAATATGGCTGTCACCAAGGCAAGGCAATAACAGCCCAAATAAATTCTCCCGCAGAATTTATTAATCGGCCAAAACCGAAGGGCTACAGGACAAGCCAAATCAATTTAATTAATTGATCACAAATACTATTAACACACCAAACGACACGAAAACCGAATCACCTCGGAATTCGACGAAATTCGCACCGTAGCTAAATACCCACGCTACGAACACAACGGCGAAGTCAAAATTAACTTTCGATGAACAGAACTCGAGTTATACCCAAACAAAGCCAAACACAAACATCCCCCCGAGAGGCCACACCGGGTCACCCAAAACGACTCGGCTTGCTAGGGAGATCATGCCAACAGGCTACAAAACGGGGCACTGAGTTCAAAGGAGCTAAACCATACTCCACACATGGCACAAACCACGGAAACGCGTCATCGTAACGCCAACGAGAATAAAAATAATTGCAGGAAAAAATCGGGGGCATTACAAAGTGTCCCACACCGCCGAGTCAACGTACCGACGTCGGTGTGATCGATCGTTCAGTACCGATGACCCATCACTTTTATGCACATGCAATCATGACAGTTATATTTGTACAAGTTCTCATGTTACCGAGCTTCCAGATCTCTAGGCTTCCAAGCATATACCAAGTCCCCGAGCATCCCGCTCCCTGGACTTCCAAATTTATACCAAGTCCCCGAGCATCAAGCTCCCCGGACTTCCCAATCACAAACCAAACCATTGACATTACTAGTAGGCCCTTAGACCACGAACCTACTCTATACATTCCATGCCAATTCTTCTTCCTAAGTGTACAAGTGTAGGTGTGAGGTGCAACTATTATTAGGGTTACTCTTGATCATTTTATTCCTAAGATTTAAGGTTAACCTTGGACTTCCCGAGGTTTACCCGGTGAAGGGCTCGCAGCGGTACTAGGAGCTATGATGGGGTGAATCCCAAAGCTCCCTTTTCAAGGCACTTTTTGTAATTGATTGGTTCCCTTAACCCATTCCCTTCTCATATTACAGTGGGATAATCCTAGGGTGACTTTGACTTTTCCTCTTCTCGGGGAGGACGATCTTCCGTCGAACCCGAACACCACTTAACACTAGTCAATCTCACACCCTACCCGTCCTTACTTCCAATAATGAACTTGATTTAAACCACCCTATCCAAGCCAGCAAACTACCAAAATTCCATCTCCCAGGTTCATTACCCACTCTAGTTCAGCTTCTGCAGTTTTACTAAACGCAGACCATCCTAAGCTTTATGAGGTATGCAAGGGGTGGTACTCCAAATTGTCTTCCGAATCTCTTATAATATTTATTGGAGGTCTACCATGACATAATTAGTCTAAATCTAAAAAATAATAATTTTCCTATTTCATTTGGCATTTAATTTATTTATTCTCAGCCTCCCAATGCCTTAGTATGAACATGAAGTGCTAATGAGCCAACAATAAATCACCATAAAATCAGTAAAAATCTTATGAGGCATTTAAGCAGTAATTCCTAATTTTGAGAAATTTCAGAGGAGTTTAGGCCTACATTTTCTAATTTACCATTTTAGGCCACTTTTACTATATTATGAAGCCAGTACTGTAAATATATATCCAAAAATCACAATAAAATTATAGAAGCTTTATGGTGACCTAAAATCATCAGAAACCAAGTCCCATAATTTTTCTCCAATATTTGGGCTCTGAATTTATTTTAATGTAAAACACTAATTTTCCTAGCTTAGAGAAGGAGGTACTATTTTTAATCATCTAAAAATCCATCTAAATTTACAGGATGACTATCATTGTCTGAAACACCCACTGACTAAATTTCATAATTTTACAAATAGTAATTGGGCATTATTTATATTTTTGCCTACATATCACAATTAGTACGTTGAAGAATAAAGTACCCAAAATAATCAGATAAAACTCTTAAGAAAAATACATAAGGTATAACATGCTATAAGATGCCCTAATCCAAGATTTTATAACATTCCAGTGCATATAAATTCCAAAATCATCAAGATAAATATCTAGGGCGCAATTAGAGTTGTAAATGAAGTACTGTATAAATTAACCCAAAAGCCTCAACAAAATTATATTATGGCCATTTGGACCAGAAAATCACTTTGCCCAAACTTTACTTGATTTGAAGTTCAGTTGATAGCTTAATAATTCAAATTAAGGTTGGTGACCTAAACTAGGGTTAGGGTTTTAGGTGGTCTAAAGTCTATAAATACCCTAAAATTTTGACCAGAAGACTTTAGTACCCTTATGGTCCTCTTCACCAAATTTCAAGTCAATCAAAGGTCATTTGACCCCATGACCTTCACAACCCTAAAAATCCCCATTAAGGGACCTACCCTAGGGTTCTAGGGCTACCCTATCCCAAACGACCCCAAATTACATTGGAGGGTGTGTCATTTCCCAAATAGCCAGTGGACAAAATATCAGCCTCTGTTGAGGTTGTTTGACCACTCAAATCCCAAAAGGAATGAATTGACATAATTAACCCTATAAGGGCCAACCTAGGGTCGAGCTAAAACTCAATCAAAACACTTCAAAAAGAGGTGGAATTTTTACCAGAGTTCTAACATTCCACATAAGACCTCCCACCCAAATTTGGGGGGATTTTGAGGTGTTTAGGACACCTAATTAAATTATACATGAATTATTAAATTTTTACAAATACTATAGAAAAATATTCTCCAAAAATTCTCATTTTTGGATAGGCCTTAGGTATAGTTAGGATAGACTCCTTGCCCAAATTTCAGAACATTTGGGCAAAGGATGAAAGGTGGGCACACTTTTTTGTCTCTGCCTTGCTCTAGGTCTAGATCCCACCAAAAGAGGTGCCCTGGTCAAACCAGTTGACCAAATTGACACAAATCAATTTTGAAATGTAGTAGACCCATAGGGCTACAGATTTCATGTTGGTCACTTCTACATAAAAAGCCTCTAAGTACCTCATTAAATAGCATAAAAGAGAGCTTGATAAATCACTACATTTATATATAAATATAATAATTTAGTATTATAGGTTACTGTTCATCTTCTCAAAAAGCCCGAACCAGCACCTAAAATGCTTAAAACCTATAGTTTTTCTAAAGCTATTTCCCGGCCACCCAGCCATCTCCCTGGCTGGCCACCACCACCACCACCACCTCTGTTGAGGTGAGGGCTACCGTCGGGCGGCGGCACGGCCTCCGGAGAAACGGTTTCCGGCGAAACCGACCACCATTTATTTTTGAAAAACCATGGAAAAGCTTACTCAATCTTGATCCTTTGAGCTCGACATCTCCCCTAAGTAATTTCTAAGATCAACCCATAGTAGAAGGAGTAGAGGAGGACCTTATTTGCGGTTTGGAGTCGAGCCGATCGTCGGGATGCCCTTGGCTCGGTGGTGGCGTCGCCGGAATTCTTCTACAGCACAGTAGGAGGCTCGAAACTTTAGGTAAGGGCTGGGAAACTTCATCCTTGAGCCTAAAGGGCCTTTTTAAAGGGAAGAAATGGGGAGTGGGCGGTTATAGGCTATCCAGCCATTTTTGCCTCTTCAAGAGCAAGCTCGACCATGGTGGAGGGGAGCTGAAACGGCTTTATAAAATCTGGAGGAGGGCTGGAAACTCCTCCTCTCCTTGAGAGGAGTTGAATCGAGCCATTTCAAGGGGAAGAGGGAAGGCCATGACATCGAATTCCATTGATGGACATGAAGCCTAGCTCTCGGCCATGGCTGAAAGGAGAGGAGTCGGCTGCCACGTGGCACAGCAGGTCAAACTTCATAAAATAAGACTTAACTAAGTCTTAATAAGAGAAAACGGCCCAATAATGTATTCTGGCCCACTTCCTAGACCGACCCAGTTCAGCTGAACCAGCACCCAGCCAAAAAAAAATGCCAGAAAAATTCTATGTACAATGGCATTAAGTGAGCTCAGCTCACTCAACGCCATCCAAGCTACGATGTTGAGTGAGCTCTGCTCACTCAACGCCATCCCATATACGGCGTTGAGTGAGCTCTGCTCACTCAACGCCATCATAATGACCTCCAAAATTTTGGCGTTGAGTGAGCTCACCTCACTCAACGCCATCCGGATTATGGCTTTGAGTGAGCTTAGCTCACTCAACTCCGTCCAGGTTATGGCATTGAGTGAGCTTAGCTCACTCAACGCTGTCCAGATTATGGCTTTGAGTGAGCCTAGCTCACTCAACGCCGTCCAGGTTATGGCATTGAGTGAGCTTAGCTCACTCAATGCCGTCCAGATTATGGCTTTGAGTGAGCTAAGCTCACTCAATGCCATAACAATCAAGTCTCTTAGACAACTAGGATGAAGGAGCTAGCTACTTTAGATCAGATGAGGAAAGCCAGAGAGCAAGGGAAAGACACCTCCAATATCTCAACACTTTCTGAGAAAAGAAAGAAAGAACTTGAAAGGTATTCATCCAGGAAATTCTTTGACTTAGAAAGGTATATAGAATTGCACCCAGAGGCAGTTGTTCCTAGAGCTAAATCTCAAACTACTCTTGGTGCTGCTGAAGATAGAAGATCAAAGAAAGAAGCAGAAAACCCCAATAGAGAAATTCTTTTCAAGGAAGGCAAGGAAAAGGACTGCTAGTATAAGCTGAACTATATATCTCACTCTGAACAATTTGTTGTGTGTTATATATATATGCTTCTGCAATGCTGTTGTCTATAATTCTGCAATATTTTTTTTAATTTCTGCTTATTTGTATTTAAATTCCTATAAATCATGTAAATAGTAATCCTAACCCAAATAGGGGGAGATTGTTGGAACACCCTATTACTTATTTGGGTAAGGATCACTATGTCCATATGATGGTGTCTTGACCTCATTGTATAGATTTAAAGGTCAACTAGAATAGGTCTAAGGCTTAGAACTTAGGTTTGAAAGCTGCCCCCAAGACCTCCTAGTTCAGATTACAAGTGCAAAAGACCAAAGGCAATTTTATTCGAGCTCAGATCGATGAGGCGTCGAACTCAGTTCGACTATCTCTGAGCTCAGATCGACGATTTTTTGAGAGATCGACGATTTCAAGATTTCAAATCAGACTTTTATGGAATTCAAATATCTTCAATATCCAGCATTTAATGCAGAAGATTTTATAGTTGTTTCATCAATCTGGAGCAAGTTTCAAGGAGACTGAAAGGGAATGTTTCTTAGGACTTTCCTCCAAAGACAGCTACCAATTAAGGAAGTCATTTATGACTGGCTAACGTCTATCTTGGATATTGGATTTCATAATATCATTACAGACAATAGAGACAAAAAACAAGGAGAATATCTCTCAAGAATTCTACAGGATTATACAGTTAAAGTTTTACAGAACACAAGGAATAGAACAAAGAAGGAGATCAACACACATAGAAGAATCTCTTCTATTCTTTCAGATCTCTTCTCTGATTCAAGTTTTACAGGCTTCATCAATCAAAAACTCCAGACACAACACATTTCATCCTTTGCTGAAATTATCAATTGCTGGAGATCTCAACTTACTGAAGGCCTATCACCCTGTGCAAAGCTTCTTCTCCTGACCTACTGCTAATCTCAGGGGGATCTTTGACATCAACAAATCCACTAGTCTTCTCTTTGATTGTTGACAGAGAAGAACACCTTCACTCTTTTTATTTTCTTTTGCTGTAAAAGGGATATTCAAAACTCCCATCAAAAGTTTTGCTTTGGTTTCTGAGACCTGATCAAAACTCAGTGGTGGCAAGACACCTGATCAAAAAATTTGGTTTGGTTTTTGAGCACCTTATCAAAAGCTCATTGGTGCCCAGGACACCTGATCAACTCATCCTGCAGTGGATTCCTACCTAGGGTGGTAGAAGAGTGGATGTACCTGGGTTGATTGGGGAACCACTATAGCTCCTTATGTCATCTGGTTTGCTTGTGTATTGGTTGTTATGTGCTGTGTTTTTATATCTTGCTTTACTTTGTTTTATTTACTGCAAGCACAATACACTATAAATAAATTAAGTCTTCCACTGCCAATTAGTTTTTAATTTGCAAAATTATTTTAAAATACTCTATTCACCCCCCCCTCTAGAGTAAAAGTAGATCTTACCCTCACTTTCAAGAGTGTTTAGCCACTTCTTAGCCTTATTTCAAAGAGAAAAAGGAAATAATCTTAGCCTAATAGCATCATTTTTAACACCGTTTATTTTGAAGGTGTCACAAATTTCAAGAAAGCTTGTTATATGTGCGTTCGGATCTTCATCTTGAAGTCTGTCATATTGCACATACTGCTGCACCATTTGAATTATGCTAGACTTAAGTTCAAAATTATAATTAGCTATCGCAGGGCGCACTATACTAAGTTCTATTCCCTCTAGTTTCGGTCATGCATAATAGGACATAGGCCTTTGCACGACCTCCTCCACGTGGGGTTCTTCCATTCTTAAAGAAGAGAATGACTCGGAGTCCTAAACCGGTACTTGGAGAGTAGGGCCTTGAAATCGCGATTTTCTCCGAAGAGTACGCTCAATTTCGTGGTCCAAGTCCAAAATAATCGACGAACTCCCGCGGGTCATGCACTAAAAGAAGAGAAGAGAAAAAAGAGAAATAAAGGAACTAGAAAAAGAGAAATAAAAAAAAAATTTTGAAATAGATTTTTTTAATAGCTTAACTCCCAAACTTCCCAAGGGCTACCCAATGAAGGGTTCGCAAGGTACTAGACAAGATAGTGGCACTTAAAGCTCTTTTCCCTTTTCGAGAGAATTAGGTGGCGTAGAAAAATTGTGAAGTGGGTTTCTATTAAGAGCGATAATAAATAAATTTTTTTTTGATTTTAAAATCTTTTAGAAGGAGGATGAGAAAGAGAAATGATAAAATTAATAGGTTCGTGTTTTCGATATATCAACGAAAATTAGTCCCCGGCAACGGCGCCAAAAACTTGGTGGTCGCTAAGCTTCGAAGAAAATAAAGCAACCAAACTAGCAATCCAATTAGGCAAGTATACCTATCGAACTATAGCTAGGGAACACAAGTGTCGTATTAAAATCCGGGAACTGTTGAGTACACTTAATCACACGAAGACTATTATTTTATCGACGAAAAATCTAGGGCTTAAAGAAACTAATTGCAATTAAGGAAATAAAACTATGCTAGAAAGAGAACTACTGCAGTTAATTAAATAGCTATTAGAAGCGATTATAACGAAGGGCTGAAACTATGAAATGGAAATGCACTCGATCAAGAATCACCTCGGCTAAAGACGACTAAGAAATGCGATAAAAAACAAAAACTTAATAGGGTAAAGGTCCTTGACCGTGGAGGTTCCTAAAGCTTGAACATGCTTCTCTCGAAGTCGTGCCCAACTGAGTTTAGGAAGGTCCGACCGACTCTCGTCTAAATCGGAGGCGTAAAGCTCTCTTTACACAGTGAACCCAACTATTGGATTTTACTCCAATCCAGGAGATTTGGATGTTTGCCTCTCTCGAGGGGTAAGTATAACTCCCTTTACTCTTGAATGCTCACTTCAAATTATCGACCTCTCGGCTAGCCCAGAATGAAAGCAAAGTTGGAGAATATATATCGATGATATACCTCCAACTCATGAAAAATAAGGAGTAAATCGTAGGCATAAAACCTAAAAAGAAAAGGTAAATTAACACATCATAACTCAATCACTCGAACCTCGGATCATTAAGATCGAGTACAAGGAGGATTAGTTACTCATGGTGTAATGAAGGAAGGGGGATGAGTACTAAAGCATAGTAAGAACACAAGTAAGAAAAGAGCACTTTTATTAATACGTAAAGAGAGCTACACTTGCATGAAAATGAAAAGTACAATTGCAATGAAATGGAAATCCTATTCTAGCCCTACAATTAAGCTACTAAAATAAATACAAGAGCTAGTACAAAAGCTTAAACTAAACTAGAATTAAGGGAAAACACAAAATGAGAAAGAGAGAGAGAGAGAGAGGGAAGAACATGAAAAAGACAAGAAACCAAAGGGTTAGCACCTCCCCCTTTTAACCCAAGCTTCTTCTGAAATGTAGGGGGATCATCTGAATTTATAGAATTTTCACGGGTTGGTCACGCCCTGCAACACGCCCTCGGGGGGGGGGGGGGGGGCGTGTTAGGGGGTGTGACCGGAACAGGGTTGACCTAAGTCTCTGGATTCTGGCGGGAAGGAGGATCGCTTCTATACGTCGGTGGACAGAACCTGGGTCACGCCCGTGTAGGGGGGCATGACACGCACGTCACGTCGAAATCATTGGTTGGAAATCCGTAAGTCATCAGGAAAGGAGGGGTCACGCCCTGTGTCACGCCCGTGATGGGGGGGGGGGCATGACAGTACTGTTAGCGTGCTGAGGCGAAATGGCATTTAATGCGGCGGCAGGCTTCGGGCAGTGGGAGACACACCCCATTTCACGCCCGGGGACACGCCTGGGGAAGGCGTGTCTGGAGGGCGTGACAGCCATTTTTCCTGGTATTTTTCTCTGTCAGCAAGCTTCCTCGGGATCGGGTGACACACCCTGTGACACGCCCTTGGAGGGCGTAAGAGGGGGCATTCCAAGTCATTTTTGGGCAAACTTCTTGAAACCTGTAAAAAGACAAGAAAATGTTAGTAACAATAATATTTACATAAAGAAAGATAAAAAATAAACTAGTAAGACATGATTTGTACATTATAAACTATAAAATACGATAATAGTTAAGACTACAAAACGTACTATCACAAAACCCAGCCACACACAGAAAAACCTAAGAGCAAAAACCACGCTCTAATAATGGCGCATGCCAAAAAGGCGTCAACGTAACGCCCTGACGTCATAAACACGCTAGATAACGAATTAAACCAAATATTGAAAAATCGGGGCCGTTATAGGAGTTTGAATATGGCTAATGAGCGTGAAATTCTATTCTAAACATGATCACCTATTTATAGAAATAAAAAGTTGGAAGTTCAAGAGACACTTAACCGTGTGATTGATTTTATTTCAATTAAGGCTGAGATTTACTTTAATTAGTGTTATTTCTATTAAGTCAATTAAACCTTTTGTTATGAATTGAACATTTTTACTGTAAATAAGTTATCTCTATAGCTTATCTGCAATATAAAGTTAGTACAGAACACACACAAAAATGACCAGCAATATCACTCAAAATTTAACATTCCTAGTAAAAAATTTGAAGAATTTAAAATTGGCTTCATCAAGAGGCTTGGTAAAAAATATCAGCTACTTGTTTGTCTGTTGGGACAAACTCAAGACTAATATTTTCTTTTTCAACATTCTCTCTTAAGAAGTGATATCTGATTTTAATATGTTTAGTCCTGCTATGTGACACATGATTCTTAGCAATTGAAATTGCACTAGATGAGTCACAAAATAAAGGGGTTCTACTTATTTTGATATTTGATGGAGAAGGTGACCCCCGACATGTTGATGATGGTGTCAGCGTGCTTACGGAAGATCCCTCGCCCCCTCCAATCAAAGACTTGCAGCACCGCGAAAACATTGTTGATCGATGCTACAACCTCCTCCCTTAGCGCAAGACTTTCTCTTGATGCTTTTATTGCTTATATTAATTTTATTATTTATTTGCTTTAAAATCTGAAATCTATTTATGTCACAACCCGCATTTTCTCTGAATTAAGAATTATCAGAGTAAGAGAAAACACGCGTCATGATGCCACGTCAAGCAGGGGATAACTGCTGACGCTCAGGCAAAACCAACTACAATCTTTATGCAAGAAAATCATTTGCTTAATGAATAGAGAATCAGTTATATTTTAGAGACCGTATCCCTCGGCTCAGTGGATCACCTAGTCGACAAAAGAAAACTATATTTATACGCTGCGGAAAAATACTTTATTTAGGTTTAACCTCCTAAGGAGCGCATAAGGGTTCCAAGAGAACCACTCATGCTATGCAAGACCCTACATTTAATTTATATAATATATAAGAAAATGGTCTTTATACGTGATTTGGAAAAATAGTGATTTCGCTTATAAAACATGCTGATCATGAGCTTTATTTATAATAACAATTATAGTTTAAAAATAACTAGCAACCTAGCATAAAACCTTCTCAGAGCAAGTAGACTATCTCCAGAAAATGGTAGCAGCAATAGTATATATATCTAGTACAAGGTAAAAACTACCAGTGGGCGCCAACAACCTGACACGAACCCACTAGCACAAATATATGTCTGTAAGAAAGTACTGAAAACAACCTCACTAACAAGGTAAACAGAACTCCAAGGACCGGGAGTCCACCAACAACACCACCTCCAACTAGCCACCAGACTGGCTACAGCTCAGAACCTGGGCTATTCCAAAAGAAAACAGAATACCTCAGCAAGCTAAACAAAGAAAAACTGCATGAAAGAGTCAACCAAAGGACAAAGTAACAGAAAAACATGCAGTAGAAAGAGTCACAACTGCCCAAAATAGGACAACAAGAAATGCACAACGTGCAAAGCAACAGCAACGACCCAGCCCAGGAACCACATCCTGCAGGGCCTACTAGGCTGCCAAGAGCCAGAATGCTGCAAACTACCAAAGAAGAAACTTCTAACACCCTAAACTATGGGAAGTGATAGTAGCAAAAACAACAACGAGGAACCGGATCGAAGGCAAACGCAGTCCCCCAATCCACCATGTCCAAGTCAAAAGCTCGAGGGTCAACACGTGAAAACACAAGGGACCTTCCACCCGACATGCCCAGCCCGTACCTGGAGCAAGAAAAAACATGGGTGGCCTTGGTTATATCACACAACTCCACCCCCATAAAGAGCTATAACCACCACTACTAACCACGACCCACGATTCGGCCTTTAGGAAAATAAAGAAAACGGCCGATAAGGAAAACCCAGAAATACAACTGGAAATCCACTCGGAAACGAAATACAAGGTAAAGGAAGAGTGTTGAAATAAACCAACACGACTAGGCGTTGAGTGAAACCCACTCAGTGCCTACCTAAACTTTGGCATTGAGTGAGCTAGCCTTACTCGCCGCCAAAATAATACCACTACCCACAAGCCCACTAAAGAATACGGAGCTCGACGACAGTCGAACGACCAAGGCAGAAGATCCAGAACTCGAGTAGTTGCCTGCCACTTGAGTATCTAAACTCCCGCACTCGAAACCCGCTAAATTCGCCTAGCAAAAGAAAATATACAAAGCGCACGATCAGTGACGCACGATCAGTGGTCGTGCGCACTCATCGGCTGATGATCGTGCGAAGCGAACCTGGAAAACCTGACAGAAAACCTAGCAACTGCGCACGATCAGTGTCGCACGACCACTGGTCGTGCGCACTGTTGCCAGCGCTCGTGCGATTTTCCGAGACAGAACTTTGGAAACTGAAAGACAGCCGCGCATGAGAAGAGGCACACGACCAGTGGTCGTGCGCCCTAACGGTTGATGACCGTGCGCGGCTAACCTGTACCATTTGGAATTTCCCGAACGACACCGGAACGCGCACATGACTCACGCCACTGCAGTAGCAGCAGACAACTATCAACGTCGCGCACCACTACCATACGAACTATGCCTAATCATTCAAGTAATACCTTAACGAAAAATCGGCAACCACACCCCCCTCCTAACTCTCCCTCTCGGCTACACCCGAACCAGAGCAACAATCAAAATAAAGGAAAACAACGGCTCCACGCCGACAATTTGGATTCTAATCATCACAAAATAGGGGGGGGGTTTCAGTAGGAAGAACTAAGCCCTATAGTTAGCAAGAAAATGAGAACAACAAGGCCTCTAACCTGGGCTAACCGGGATTTCAATTTCAGCAAGAAAATTCAAAAAAAGAAAACTTGGCAAGGGCAAGAATACCACTTGCCTCAATCACAGCGAAGCTTTGGACTGCTTTCCTCCTCTTCGCACGGATCAAAACGGCCGCAACACCTAAAACAAACACTCGGCCATTAATGGCGGAAAACTTCCAAAACCGAAAATTCCAATCCTCCCAAAACTCCACGAAAATCGAATTTCTTACCGTAGGAATGAAGGTCTTGACGAGAGCAATCCGAATCCACTCTCGAAATCGAATTCCGTCCACAAACGCTCCGGGAATCGGCGTCCGAAAGGAAGGGTAGCCCGGCGGTTTTCTTTCTCTCGTACAGGCGGCGGTTTCCAAACGGGGAAGAAGATGAGCGGCTCTTTTCCTTCTATATCTATACTATTCTATAAAAGAAAAACACCCTTTGGTGCAACATTCATAATGCCTATAATACCCTCATTCTTTTAAATTAAAGACTAGCAAGCATTCAAAGAATTTCAAATCTTTTTAAAAAGTAAGGACCCGGCAGTAAATTCAACCCTCCCGTTAAATCACATCACACCTTTTGACAGAAAATCTCATCATATCCAGCACATCCAGCTTTAACTTTAAGTCCATCACAGTTGTATCTCTACGCCCTCCCTACCTCTTTGCAAGAATCGCAACCCTCTCCTCCCCGAGCAGCTCCTCTGCGCCCGCCCTAGCAAGCGCACTTCCACTTCCACAGCAGCCATCGACTCCCTCGCTGCGCATCCCGCACTCCACTCTCTTCCCGTCAATCACAAGAGAAGCTAGCGACATTGAAGGTATTTCTTCTATTCTATTTTCTTCTCATTATCTCCCTTTCCCTGCACGTCCCTGCCATGGTTGCACTTTCTTACAGCTCACCGGTGAAGGTCAACACCCTTTCCCTGCACGTCCCTGCCATGGTTGCACTTTCTTACAGCTCACCGGTGAAGCTCTGTTGACCTCCACCAAAAGGAGCATACCTAATGTTCCTAAGCTCTGTTGACCTCCATGAAGCTCTGTTCGCATCTGTGGGTGAATGCTTTCTTCTTCATCCATTTGGAGCTTCTTCATCCATTTGGAGTATGGCTCTATTGGCTGAGGTGAACATTAGGTATACTCCTACTATTGGTGTTTTTAATTTCCTGAAAGTTTTTTTACAGGAGAATTTTAAAATATTTTGACACTACATACTTGAACTCTTCACTCAGAATTTTAAAATAATTTAATTTATCATTTCTTTATAAATTTTCTAACTTCAACTGGGCCTGAGGTAATTTGATTTACTTCAAAAACTCATTATAAAGTCTTTTAGTTTATTTAACTGCACTCTTCTTTAATTTATACAGCACCGTTGATTAAAAAAATGTTGCTGAGGTAAATTGTTTCCGATCCAAGTCTTCTGCTACTATCTGGCAGTTGGGAAAAAATCTCAAGTGAATTTGGCTTTAGGTTTGCAACATTCTTTTTCCTGGAATTAATTCTCTCATGTGCATTTCCTTCTTTCTCCTTTGGCTGAAAGTTTAAAAAATTGTTGCTCTTCATATTGTTACTGATCCAGGGCATCTGATATTACCTACCACTTTCTCATAGTTTTTTTATGTTCTTTTTTCTCCTACTTCATTTAAGACTTTGCAGGCTAGATAAACCTACCATCTATGTTCGGACAAGGAGAAATGAGATGCAAATAGGGTCAGAACTAGGATTTACTTCATGCAGCCGCCCACAGAAAAATGTCGCAACCAATGTCCCATGCACGACCAATGTTCCGCCCATGACCAATGTGACTCCCACGACCAATGTCTCGCCCACGACCGCACTCCCGCCCACGACCATTGTCCCGCCCACGACCAATGTCGCCGCCCTGACCAATATTGCCTCTACACATCAAATGTTGCCACCAGCGACAAATGTTGCCGCCCACGAGAAATGTCGGTGCCACGACAAATGTCGCCCCTGCGACAAATGTCGCCGCCCACAACAAATGTCGTCCCCACGACAAATGTCGCACCACCGGCGAATGTCGCACCCCGCCGAATGTCGCACTCCGCCGATTGTCGCACCCCCGCCGAATGCCCCCAGGGCCGAAGGCCCGTGCCTGTCACTTGTATATATATATATATAATTATATAATTATATAATTAATTACAAAATTACATAAAGCACCTAAACGACGCGAAAACCGAACTACCTCGGAATTCGACGAAATTCGCACCGTAGCTAAATACCCACGCTACGAACACAACGGCGAAGTCGAAATTAATTTTCGACGAACAGAACTCGAGTTATACCCAAATAAAGCCAAACACCAACATCCCCCCGAGAGGCCACACCGGGTCACCCAAAACGACTCGGCTTGCTAGGGAGATCTTGCCAACAGGCTACAGAATAGGGCACTCAGTTCTAAGGAGCTAAACCACACTCCACAAATGGCACAAGCCACGGACACGCGTCATCGTAACGCCAAACGAGAATAAAAATAATCGCTGAAAAAACGGGGCGTTACAATTTATCGTGATTCTCATTTTCAATTTGGCATGCGCTTAGCCATTTTATGTTTTTAATTGGGTTGCGTATAGCCCGGACTTTTATTAGCCTTATATGAGGCTATGTGTTCTTGGAATTTTTAATGATGAATGAAAAGAAGCTAACCCTAATTTGAGATTTCCCCCTCATTCTCCTCCTCCTTGGTCGCCGGCCTCCCCCCTCTCTTCCTCCTTGTGTTCGGCCATCTTCTCGTCCCCTTCTTCCCTCCTCTATTCTCCACCATAACCACCTCACCCTCTCCCACTCCTTACAACCCGATGGCTTTCCCTCTCTTGGAGTTCAGCCACTTCTAAGCTCTCCAAAATAGGGTTCGGCCAACCTAAATCTACTGCCTTTTGGTGGATCTCACCCAAGATCATTCCTTCTTGCAACGACGAATCTTCTCTTGTTTGAATCGAGGAATGCAGACGTGTTTCTCTCCATTCGGCGTGACTCCGCCGGAACCGTAGAAGAGCGAATCTTTCATCGGAAACTTCTTCTGATTGGGGTAATGAAATTTCTAGTTTTGAGTGTTTCCATCTTAGATAAATCTTGTGGTGGCTTGCTTTGGTGTTGTTTGCGAAATTTTGATTTCAACGTGGTTTTTTGATCCAAATGATTTTTGTTATTTCTCTTTATCTATTTAAATTTGCGAGGATTGGCGGACCTCATTTTCTTTTGTTGGGAGAGATCTACCTTTTCCGAATCGTTATTTTTGGTGGATCACTTTTGTTTAAACACACGCTCGACCAGATCAAGTAGATCCTTTTCTCTTGAGAGAATATTGGCTTATAGCTTCTATTTGATCTCTAGGGGTGTGGCAAACCCGTACGTTAGCATTGAAATAATAATATCGCAAATCGGGTGTATTACATTTTATTTGCGCGAGCGTAGAATTGGAACGTTAGAGAGAGTCCATCAGTATCGTTTGTCCGTGTCGGTTCGTCGGGTGATGTAGCCTACATCAATTTGGTATCAGAGGGTGGTTCGTGCCAATTTCTTCATTGACGCCATCTTATTATTCTTATAATGATGAGACACACTTGTCAAGCTTGTTTCGTTGATCAAAATTTTTAAAATTTTTTTTCTTATGCCTCTTTAAAAACCATGCTCTAATAAAAAGCTGGCTAAGGTCTCATACCAAGCTCTTGGAGCTTGCTTTAAACCATAGAGAGCCATGTGTACCTTAAACACAAAAGAGGGATGAGTTGGAGAAATAAAGCCTGGAGGCTGTTCAACATAAACCTCTTCTTTAAGTTCCCCATTCAAGAAGGCACTCTTCACATCCATTTGATAGACTTTGAACTTTTTGAATGAGGCATATGCCAGAAATATCCATATTGCTTCTAGCCTGGCAATTGGAGCAAAGGTTTGATCATAGTCAATCCCTTTCTCTTGTCTATACCCTTGAGCAACAAGCCTAGCCTTATTCCTAACAATCACACCTTGGGCATCAAGCTTATTTCTGAATACCCATTTGGTTCCAATGACTGGGTGTTCTTTTGGTCTTGGAACCAAATCCCAAACCCTGCATCTCTCAAACTGATTGAGCACTTCTTGCACTGCAATGATCCAGTGGTGATCTTGCTCTGCATCAGATATGGACTGAGGCTCAATTTGAGAGAGGAAACAAGCATGCATCAAGTCCTGGTTAAGTTGATGCCTTGTCTGTACACCTACTATTATGTCTCCAATCACTTAGGATCTGGGATGATCCCTCAGTGTGACAAGATCAGTTGGTGGAGTTGGTTCAGCAACAACATTTTGGAAGAATTCCTCTTGTGGAATTACTTTTGCTGTTGTGGAGGGTTCAACTGCATCCAGATTTTCTTCATCACTTTCTTCATTGGCTTGTTGAGGAGACTGGGATGTAAATTTCAATTCATCCAATTTTTCACACAAGTTGTTTACCTGCAAGAGGTTTCTGGTAGAAATTTCTTTCTCCTTGTAAAACATGTTAGTCTCATCAAATATAACATGCATGGATTATTCAATTTTCAACGTGGATTTATTAAAAACCTTATAAGCTTTGCTGACTTGGGAATATCCTAGAAAATTCCCACTGCAGCCTTTGCTTCAAACTTTCTAATGTGCTTTTTGTCATTATTATGAATATAGCATACACAAACAAAAACTTCAAAATAGTTAATTATTGGTTTCTTCCCTTTGAGCAATTCATAGGGTGTCTTATGTTTCAGTTTGTGTATCAAGCTTCTGTTCAGGACATAGTTTGCTGTGTTCACTACCTCTGCCCAGTAGGATAGGGGCATGTAAGCATCTGCAAGTAATGTGTCCGCAGCTTCAATGAGTGTTCTATTTTTCCTTTCAGCTACCCCATTTTGTTGAGGAGTTCTAGGAGCTGAGAAGCAGTGTCTTATACCTTCTTTCTTACAGAACTCTAGCATAAGAAGAGACTCAAACTCAGTGCCATGATCACTTCTGATCAATGCAACTTGAGTAGAATACTCAATCTGTATGTTCTTGAGAAAATCTATAAGAACTTGAAAAGTATCTGACTTTAATCTCAAAAAGAAAACCCAAATGAATCTGGAGAAGTCATCTAGAACCACTAAGGTATAAGACTTCCCTCCTAGGATTTGTATAATAATAGGTCCAAAAAGGTCCATATGTAGTAAGTACAAACTCCTAGGTGAATCACTCTTATTAATGGATTTAAAACTAGATTTAGTTTGCTTGCCTAGTTGACAAGCCCTGCAGAGACCTTCCTTCTTGTAGGGGCCAGAAGGTAAGCCTCTCATAAGGTTATCCTTAGATAACCTAATAATGTTTTTCAGATTTACATGCCCTAATCTCTTATGTCATAAGTCATTCTGACTACTAACTAAGTTAAGCAGACATATATCTGAAGTAATGGACTAGAAATTAACTAAATATATGTTTTCTTGTCTACTACCAATCAAAACTGGTTTGTTTTTCTCTTAAGATAATAGTATAGGATTCAGAGTTGAATGATACCTGATAACCTTCATCACATAGTTGGCTAATGGAGATGAGATTGTGCTTCAGTCCACTCACATATGCAACTTTCTTGAAAGTTACAGCTCCAATCTTGATTTTGCCATAGCCCTCTGTTTGGCCATAATTTTAATCACCAAAGATGACCTTTGGTCCCAGCTTGGACTTATAGTCAATTAAGTTGTCTTTGCTACCTGTCATGTGCTTGGAGTAGCCACTATCCCGATACCAGTGTTGATTATATGCTGGATAGGTCTTCATCTGCAAGTATAACACTTAGTTGTTCTTGACCCAGGTTACCTTGGGTCCTTATTGATTTACATAGGAATAACATGAAATATATGAGCATTTAGGTTGATCTTTATAGCCTAAAGGATGATACCTTCTAGGAGGTATGACCCACTGACTAAAGGGATTAAAGGATTTATTAGTTTTTAGATTACTCTTGTTATGTACTAAATTTGACAAATCTTGGTATGTTCGTCGACCTGAGCTCGACGATCGGGATTGAGTTCTTCAATCTCTGCTCGAAGAATGAAAGTATCCATTCTAAAAGCCCCAAAAACGTCGATCTCTGGTCGACGATCCATACTAGTTTCGTCAATCCCAGTTCGAATAATAGATTACATTATTATTTGCGTTCAGAGTTCGTCGTTCTAAGTTCGACAAACTATACCCATTTCGTCATTATGAGTTCGACGAAATTTGCTGAACATAGTTATGTTGTTTATTTTTACTTTTTTGATTGGTTTTCTTAAGTTCTAACTGTTTAAGAACTTCATTAACCTTCTCTACCTGTTCAGTATTTTTCTTACCATATTCAGAAATAAAACTTATGGGTTTTGATAGTTGATTTTTCTGAATAAGGATTGGTTCACTAGATGAGGCTCCTAATCCTAGTTTGTTATTACTGGATCTTGTATTGACTGTACTAGTTATCTCTATCAGTTGTAAACTTCTACCATTTAAGATTTCTTCTAGTTCCTTAGCCTTACTTAATTCAGATTTTAGGAACATTATTTGTTGATTAGCTAGGTCTAATTCTTCAGTTAATTTTTCATTATCAGCAATGACTCTTTCTTATTCTAATAGTTTTTCTGTGAGAAGATTGATTTCCTTCTATGATCCTATTAGGTCTAAACATAATAGTTTAAATTTAGATTTGAATTCCTCTGATTCAAAATCATAAGAGGCTAATACCTGATCCTCAGCTGATAAGAGCTCTTCATCTTCAGACTCATCAGCATCTGATCTGCTACAGCCTGCCTCAATAGCCATGAGGCAAACTTCTTTGGCCTTCTGCTCTTCTTCATCCTCACTAGAGATGGAGGAGGTTGACTCTTCTTCAGTGTCACTCCATGACTCAGCAACAAAGCCCTTGTCCTTCCTCTTGTGCTTGCTTGAGGAAGGCTTGTTATAGTGACCCTTCCTTGAGTCACCCTCCTTTCTTCTATCCATCTTCTTAACTTCTGGGCACTTAGAGATGAAATGCCTAGGTTTCCTGCAGCAGAAACACACTACTTCTTTAGATGGTGTTTTATCATACCTTGGCTTGTCTTCAAACTTGGATGGTTTCCTTCTGAAATCTTTTCTAGCCATCTTAAAGAATCTCTTTGCAAAGAGACTCATCAATTCTTCATTCACAGGAATGACTTCAGAGTCTTCTACAGCTTTGAAAGCTATGTTGTGCTCTTTCCTAGTTGGTGTAGGAGTCTTGACTTCAGCTGCTGCTTCCCTTGATTTTATCAGCTGCTCATAGGACTTTAGCTTTCCAAGTAGTGCTTCAGTTAAGATCTCTATTGTGCTTCTTGCTTCTCTGATGGGCCAGATTCTTGAGTCCCATGTGCTAGGGAAGCACATGAGGATCTTGTCATTCACTTCAGTCAAAGTGATTTCCTTATCTAGAGTCCTCAGCTCACTGATAATGGAGCTGAGTCTGTTATACATCACTTCAACTATTTCAGCTTCATCCTTTTTGAAGTTTTCATATTGAGTGATGAGGTTGGATCTTCTATCCTTCCTCTCATCTGCTGATCTAGCCACCATCTGGTTCAGGGAGTCCCAAATGGCCTTGGCTGATGAGCAATCAGCAACCTTTTGAAATATCTCATCTGACATTGTTTGAGCCAATATGTTCATGGCTCTGGCATCAGCTATCTTTGCCTTTTTTTGTGCATCTGTCAATCCAGGGGGTGGAACTGCACTCATGTCTATTGAAGTTGATGGGGTTGAAGCCACTGGAGCTAGTGGTCCTGTTAAGATGGAATTAAATATATCCTCATCAATAAAATTCATGTAGAGTCCAATTCTTGCCTTCTAGAGTGTGAACTTGGACAAGTTACACACTGGAGGTCTGGTGCTTGCATATTCTTTGTTCTGTGCCATACTGTATAGATCTAGAAGATGTAATAGAACAGATCTAACTTAGGATCTTTGGTTCAAGGGTTAGCTTGTACAACCAAAAGAACCTCCTCTGATACCAATTGAAAGTTAGGGTTAGATCTAATATACTCTAGAGGGGGGGGGGGGGGGTGAATAGGGTATGTCTGTGTGTTTTTAAAATTTTCTTCTCTAACAGTATACTATCTTTACCTTTAATAATTATATCTAACTATCATAGATTAAAGTAAATCAAAGATCACAGAATATCTAACTAACACAGCCACAGCAAGAACAGAAAAGAAAGAGCAACCAGACAACACAAGAAATTTATAGTGGTTCCCCAAATTGGGTACATCCACTCTTCTACCATCCTTGGTTGGAATCCATTGCAGGTTTTGATCAGGTGACTGTCACCAATGAGCTTTTGATCAGGTGCTCAAAAACCAAACCTCAAGTCTTTTGGAAGGATACTTGCAACCAGAATAATTTTGAAGGGAATTAAAACCATGTACTGAGGTGGGAATGAGAGAGTGATGTAAGTCTTCTTTTCTCAAATCAAAATAAGAAGACTGTGTGGATTCTTATTTGTTGTCAAAGCTCCCCCTGAGATCGATCTTGAATGGTTCAGGAGTGGAAGCTTTGTTCAAGGGTGTAGGCCTTCAGCTTTTCAGAGATCCTTGACTGATTAGAATGTTTCTGTCACTGAGATCCCTGAAAATAAAGAGGGAGAGAAAGAAAGAAAGACTTTTGATGGTGATGATTATTCTTTCTTCTTCTCTTAAGAGCATCCAATTTTTGAGAGATCTTTTTCACTGCACTTTTCAAGAACTTTTCTTTGTTGTGTCTCTGGTTGATAATCAATCTCAGCTCTCATATATTCCCAGTTTTATTGGCAGGGAGATGTGTATTAGATCACTACAACTTGGTCGAATTCAAAAGAAATTATGCAATAAATGTTCAGCCGAAATCATGGGAACGAGAAGCGGCAAGAATGCTGTCAATTATTCTATTCTATGTCTGTCCCGAGATATAAGCAATTGATTCCATGGAGGATGTTAGCAATCAATGCTTCTAGTAACGACTCTATTTAGAGAATATAAGTGCATTAATTTACAAGGGAATTAGTAGCCTATAATAGTTAAAATTATGAGATAGAAAGAGAAAGAATAAATAACAAAATGTCTTATAATTTTCGTCGACCTGAGAGCAGCTTTTGTCGACCTCTAATCAGCTTTTGTCGACCTGAGATTTCGTCAACCTTTGATCAGCTTCTGTCGAACTGAGATCAGCTTTCGTCAACCTGAGCTCTGTGAATCAACTGCTATGCATAAACTGACTAATTATGCGCTCTATGTTCGTCGACCTTAGACTGTGAAGTTTGTCAACCTAAGAACTTGGTCAATCTATTGGTGTTGAGTGAATAACACATCTGGCGTCGAGTGTTCTTTGTCTCTGAGTCAGCCTTGGCTTTGAGTGAATTATGGCGCCAAGTGTTGAAGAGTTAGTCGATCTGAGTATGGAGTTCGTCGAGCTCAGCTCAGAGATTTTGGCTTTGAGTTAGTTGATCTGAGCATGACTATCATCGACCTGAGATCGACGAACGTAGATCTCTTTCTCAAAACCTTGATTTCTCTAAGTCTTGAGTCTCTTGTAGTGATGGAGGCTGGTCCTTTGTACTGTTGACTCGAAGGACTTGCCCTAGACTCTAAGACACACCTATGACCCTGATCTATACATATTGGGTCATATCCTAACTCAGTGAATCTAGCCCAAATTCAACTAGTGGTTCCAACAACCAATTTTTGGGACTTAGGATTTTTGGGGTGTTACATAAGGTAGTGGGATGTCATAATTTTTCCTAAAGTTATATTATCACTATGTGCGAGTGGAACACTACTGAAACTCATAACTACTTACATGGTATCTCCGCAAGCATATGATTCTGATCTAGTGGTTATATATTTGTTCCATCAATTATAACTAAACATCTTATATTATACTATGGATCAGACATCTTTCACGATCAATAATCCTTTTACATATGAAATTAGCTCTCAAGAACGCATCCAACATTTAGACCCCTCTTCTAGGTGTATATTATGATTTTACCTTATGAAATAGTGATTCTCCTAATTCAAGACATCATCGTGCAAATGACATTATCATAGCCACATCAACATGCCTCGGATAAATACAACTTTTCCTCTAAGATGAAGACCCTCGTTACATATGCAATAACAACTTGTAAATTTCTCAAGAAGACCAAATTCTTTATATCCTTTGAGTACGCATAAGTGGTCAATCAACACAATCATTATGATTTATCCAATATTTAATGTTTAATGAGACTGGTCACAAAGTTAGGCGACCCATCAACATTAAAAATTTAGGAAGTCATATCTATGAACCTTCCAATTATATATCAAACAACCATTATTAATATCGATGTTCATAAAATGACTTCCAATCATTCTCCACATGGAGTCTGATTTACAAGATGCAAAGGTAAAATCTTTCCCAAATCGCAAGACTAGTCATGAGTGGATCTCGTCATAAGCTGGTCTTAACACTTATCATGTAATTTCATAGTATACACATTTGATAATCAAAATTTAGTTCCCAAAATCGTGAATCTTCCTTGAGGTGATCATAATGTTTTCAAACATATGGTTTCTGATTTTCAATATTATCAAACTCATAATTAAAGGATCATACCGGTAGTATAAATCTTCTAAACTTAGCATGTGATCCGCTAACTTTCAAATTTCTCGAGGTCATTATACTTCCAATGTCATTGTTGGGAATATTGCCCTAAGTGTTATCTAGACTTTATTTGAAGAGGCATCACCATCAACATTAAGAGCATAGTTGTATTTGATGTTGGTTAAGCTCATCATGTCCAGGATGTTCCAGGGAATAAGTTTTGATAGGTTGTCTAAGTGGTTGTGATAGGTTGTCACAAGGTGGAGAAGTGGAGAGACAGAAATCTGTCTAAGTCCACAGGCATTGAGTGAAGCCAGTTCACTCAACGCCAGATGCAAAAGAAGAATGATTGAAAGGCTGAAAATTGCCCAAGTCCACATACGTTGAGTGAACCCAGTTCACTCAATGCCAGATGCCAAAAAGCGCTGAGTAAGGTGTGGATAGTCAAAGCCAAGCAGTCTGCAAAGCAATTCTGCGGATAAGTCCACAGGCATTGAGTGAAGGCAGTTCACTCAACGCCATATACCAAAAGGCATCGAGTATAGTTTAGTCTGTCAAAGCCTCATCATTGGCAAGCTGAAAAAGTGGCTAGGTCCACAGGCATTAAGTGAAGCAAGTTAACTCAATGCAAGACAAAAAATGCATCGAGTAAAGACAAGATAGTCAAAGCCCAGCAAGTTAAAGCGATAATATTGCTGCTAATTCCACAAGCGTTGAGTTAAGCCAGTTCACTCAATGCCAGACAACAAAAGCATTGAGTTATGCTGCTGTAGTCAAAGCATTGAGTGATGAAGCTTTACTCAACTCTCTCAATGCCTTGCAAATAAAGAAAGTTGAACCTAAGTCCAGGGGCATTGAGTGATGAAGATTCACTCAACGCACTCAACACCTGGATGTGCAGAAGAATTTGACTAAGTCAAGAGGCATTGAGTGAAGCCAGTTCACACAACGCACTCAAAGCCTGGCAGTGCAGGGAATTTGACTAAGTCTAGATTTGTTGAGTGAAGACCATTCAATCAACGCACTCAATGCCTGGTGTTGAATTTGAGAATTTGGCTAAGTCCACAAATGCTGAGGTCACGCAAAGTCAACAAAGTTCAAATTATTTGCGTGAAAGCTACATAACACAATAATTAGCATTGGAGGCCTACTGTATGTCTTCTTACATTAAAGCAAGGTGCATCTGTCAACCCCAGATGGTCCCCACTGGTTCTTGGATCCGTTAATCAGCGGAAGATAAAAGGGAAATGATGGACTGAAGGAACTTTAACTTTTAGGGTTTTCTAATTTTTAAAAGTTGCGGCTGAACTTCTTCTTCCTCTCAATTGTTGCCTAGCTTGAAGCTTGAACTAAAATCAGCTGAGCTAAAAGTTCTCTCAAGTGGTTGTAGCTAATTTATTCTATTACCAAAAGTTTAGATAAGGATCTGATTAAGGAGGAGAAGAGCTTTTAAGTTCCTGCTGGTCCAGGTTAGCTGATTGAAGAAAACAAGAACTGTCTAATCCTCAGTCTTCTTCAGCAAGTTATGAAACAAGTTTCTGAGTTTCTTCAGCAAAGACAGCTTCTTAATGAAAATACTATTTCTGTTGCTCTAAATAAAGTTAGGGCTGTTAACTCAGCTCAGGAGGCAGACATAGAGAAATTTCTCTATTATCATATCAACCACACCAACTACTCATCCTATAGGATCCTTTTCGATCTGAGTTGTAAGACTAATTTATAAAGGCTGAGGTAGGATCCCGGTGTGGATCTGAGTTTAGGGTTGGTTAGCCTGAGTTTGTAGGATCCCTGTGTAGATCTGAGTATAGGGCTATTTAGCCTGAGTTGAAAGATCCTTGTATGGATCTGAGTGTTGGTCATGTCTGCCTGAGGTAGGGCCTTTGTCCTGAGTTAGGATCTTAATAGATCTGAGGTAAGAAAGTGTGACTCTCTTAGTTGTAGGGCTAACCTCCATAGCCTGAGCTGTAGGACTTGTGCTCAAGTCTGAGGTAGGTTGTCTTTTGGCCACTAAGTTATAGGAGAAAGCTTGCTATAAGGTAGGGATTTGTTCCCGAGCTATAGGTCTTGGAGGAGACTGAGAGATCATGAGGGATCAGTGTTATAAGCTCTAAGGAGTCAAGTTTAGAGAAGAGTCATTATCTAACAAGCTGTTAAAAAGTGAGGGAAAGTGGATGTACCCATAATCTAGGGAACTAATATAAATCTTGTGTGTGCTTTGTGTGATTGTCTTGGAAGCATTATTTAACTCACCCACAACATAGTAAGTAGAGGGAAAATTATAAAAGACCAAAAACCTATTCACCCCCTCTAGGTGATTAGCTACCTTGGAATTAAAGAATTTTAAGTGGTATCAGAGGGAGGTTGCTCAAGAAGGACATAACATTCAGAGTAGATCTCCAAGGGTAGCTAAAACAAGTATACTTAT
The DNA here is from genome assembly GCA_039513925.1 of Platanthera zijinensis. Lineage (NCBI taxonomy): Eukaryota > Viridiplantae > Streptophyta > Magnoliopsida > Asparagales > Orchidaceae > Platanthera > Platanthera zijinensis. The sequence continues at coordinate 108,338,888 of CM077089.1, forward strand.
TGGTTCAGAAGAGAACCATAAGGAGATAGGTTCCAAGAATCTCCCAATCTGCAAGAAGGAGAGTTTTGGAATCTTGAAAGAGAGGGTTGGGCTCTTTATAGAAGCCTCTAACCCAAAGATCTTTTTGACTGTCAAAGAGGGGCATTTCATCCCTATCAAGGTCTCAGTTCTAGATGTAACAGTCCAGAGACCAAATTAATACTAAGAGATGACTAAGGATGTGGTCATACTTGCTATATTGGACAAGAGGGCATAGAACATTATTGTTAGTTCCATAGATGATTCAACCTTTCAGAATCTGGTTCACTGCCAGACCTCCAAGGAAATGTGGGACACTTGGTGGTCTACATGGAGGGAACTGAAGAGGTCAGATATGATAGGAAGTCCATGCTCAACCAAGAGTATGAGGCTTTCAGGCAGTCCTAGAAAGAGAACATAGCTACTTACTATGAAAGATTTTTTAGGACAGTTAAATAGCTGGGGACATATGAGAGGTTCAGCAGATATTATGAGCTTAATGACAAGTTCTTTAGGTTTCACACCAGAGAATAGGACACCAAGATATGTGCCATTAGAGAGGTGGTCAAGCTAGCTGAACTCCTCCCCATACTCTATTTGGATAGATGCTCTTTTATGAGATGCAGGTAGGTGCAAGGAAAGAGAGGGAGTCCATCAATAAATCCCAGGCCAAGGAAATGTCTTTTGCCTTCAGAGTAAAGAGCACCAAAAGGGCAAGTAGAGGATTCCCTCTCCTCCAAGGAGGCCTGCTAACTCAATTATCATTAGGCCAAGTTCATCTGACAGCATCTTGTTAGATGAAGACTTTGCTGCCTTCTCAAGGTAGCTTCAGAAATTGATGAGGAGGAAGCAATGGAGGTGCAGACCTTCCTCCTCCTCTCATCACAAGAAGGACTACTACAAGGCAGAGAAGAAGCACTCCAAGGGAGGAAGGTATTACTCTAAGCCTAGTAAACTCATTTCCTTTAAAGTTATTTGCTACTATTGCAGTAAACCTGGGCATGTTATTGCTGATTGCCAGTGAAGAGAAAAGAAGCCGGTGAGAAAAAGGCTCACCAACATAAGGGCAAGAAGGATAAGTCCTTCATTACAAAGAAGGAGAAAAGCTGGACTGACTCATCTTCATCTGAGTCTAGAGAAGAAGAAGCCTATATTGGGCTGGTTGCTGTTGCTATTGAAGAAGGAGTAGTAGTAGAAGTTGAAGACTATTTTGCTGCTAGGATAGGGATCATGCCCCCTCTATCACATTCAGATAATGATTCAGAGGTGGATGATAAAGATGAAGAAGATGACATCAACTATTATGGGCTTATAGTAAGGTCTGATGATGAATCCAGCCAGGGACAGCCTGGTCAAGTCAAGATACATTCCTTATCCATCTCATCTTCTGACTTAGATTATCAAACTAGTCTAGACTCTGATGCTTCTTCTTCTAGCAGTGAAGAGGGCTAAATTCCTGAGGAAGATGTCAATCAATTGATTGACAGGTATAGTGAACTTCTGGATTCCTTTAAGAAGTGCAAGAAGTTGTCTAAAAAGCAAGATATGGAGATTGCCTCACTTCAGCAAGCTACTGCCCAGCATGCTGAGACAACATCTTTGCTGGATCAGAAGGATAGGGAAATTAGCCAACTTAAGGTCTTGACTCTCATCCAGATTAACACCATAAAGTTCAAGAATAGTCTCATAAGGGACCTTGAAGAGAAGCTCTAGAGGGAGAAGAGAATTATGGCTAGTTTTAATAAGCCCAATATAGTGTTGCCCTTGATAGACTCCTTCTCCTCTCAGAAGGGTAAGAAAGGGTAGGGGTTTAAGGGAAACACTAGAGTTTCCCCTTCTAAAGGGAAGGGCAAAGTTCCAGCTCAGACTCTGGCTTCCATGCCTCCCATTTCTTTTTGGAAAGTTCGGTTAACTTCAAACTGGTATGACCAAGAGAGCATCTATAGTCACTGGATTATTAATAGTAGATCCACTAGTGTGAATAAAGAGGTTCACAGCTATGGTGGAAGGTATAATAGGGGAGTGAGTGCCTTTAAAGCTCCCCATGAGGAAATCCAAATGGCCCATACTGGACCATTTGTTTTTGGTACCCCAGCCCCAACTCCCAAGAACAAGACAGCAGGATTCACTCATGCCCATCCAAAAAAAATTCAGACCAAGGGTAAATCTGTTAGCAGGCCAAATCTAGCTATCTCTTATGCTATAAACATCATGTCATCTATAAAGAAGACTACTACCAATGGAAGTCAGACCCAGCCAAGGAAGCCTGCTGGAAGACTAACCATCAGTTAGATCCTTGCTGAAAGGAATTTGAAGAAGGTTGTTTCACCTCTTCCTTTTGTAGAGTCAGCAGTTAACCCAACTGTAGGACCTTCTCAGAAGAGAAGGTATAATATTCATGAGTGCTGGTGCTTTGGGAAAGTAGGGCATTTTGCCTTAGATTGCTAGCACAATCCTAATGTGCTTAGAGCTAGTGTTAGTCCACCAGTCAGATAAGCTGCTGGTAGACAAGTCCATTTTAAGACTAACATGCACTTAGGTCCCAATAGATTTTGGGATCCTAAGGTAAAATAGATTATGTGTTGTAGGTTAGTCCAAGTGTTCATACACCTATATGGTACTTGGACAGTGGTTGTTCCGGGCAAATAATTGGGACAAGGAGAAACTTAAAAGAGTACACTCCAGTAAAGGATGGACCCAAGGTTATCTTTGGTGGTTCTTATAGAGGTGTGACAAGAGGCTATGGTAAGATTACTAATGGCATAGTCACCATCTCAAAAGTAGCTTATGTTGAAGAGTTGCAACATAACCTTATAAGCATAAGCCAACTCTCTGATCTTGGCTATGTCATTGTCTCCCATAAGGATGAGTGTCATATTAAGAGGTCAAGTGACCAATGGGTCATCTTGAATAGCACTAGGAGTGGAAATGTTTATTTCTTGAACTTTTTGTGTCTAGATACAGACTCGCCTATATATCTAGTAGCAAATGAGAAAGTTTCTTATTGTGAGGAATGGCACAAGAGACTAGCTCATTTGAATTAAAAGACTATTGGCAGGCTCTTTATTGAAGAGTTATTAGGAATGGTCCCAAGATGAAATGCACCAAGGAAAGCATTTGTTCTGCATGCCAAAATGGCAAGCAGACCAAAGCTTCCTTCAAGGGCATTGTCACCAAATACTCTGTGAGGTATTTGTACCTCTTGCATATGGACTTGTTTGGTCCTATGTCAGTTCATAGTGTTGGTAGGAAAGTCTATACCCTTGTGGTGGTTGATGACTATTCCCGGTTTACTTAGGTGTTCTTCCTTAAGAAAAAGAATGAAACTCTTGATATCTTCATGAAGTTTGTCAAGCAAATTTAAAATGAGTTTGATATTACTGTGGTTAAAATCAAAAGTGACCCTTGGACTGAATTCCAGTCTGATAGCATGAAAAATTTCTATGAAGAGCTAGGGATTACTCAAGAATTTTCTTCTCCAAGAACACCCCATTAAAATGGGATTGTTGAGAGGAAAATTTGAACTCTCATAGAGGCTGGAAGGACCCTATTGAGCGACACATCTCTCCCAGAATATTTCTGGGCTGAGGTAGTGAATACTGTATGTCATGTCCTTAATAGAGCCTCTATCACCAAGATCCACAAAAAGCCCCCCTATGAGATCTTGAAGGGTAGAAAACCAAACCTTGGCTATCTTAGGATCTTTGGTAGCAAGTGCTATGTGCTTCATAATGATAAGTCCTATATGACAAAGTTTGCCTCCAAGTCCTTTGATGGGATTTTAGTTGGTTACATCAATCATAGTAAAGCCTATAAGATCTACAACTTGAAAAGCCAAGTTGTATAAAAGTCTGTACATATAGTCTTTGATGAGTCTACCATGATTAACCGTGAGCTGCCAAGTTCCTCTTCTAGTACTACAGGTACAAAATTGGTGATTGACAAGCAAACCATCAAGGAAGCTGCTCTAGTAATCCAAGATGGAGTGGATATTCTAAAAGGAGTGCAAGGCACACTTGAAGTGTTTGAAGATCAGAAAGAAGATGCTACTGAAGCTGATGCTGAAAGAAGATTTCCTCCAGCTGTCAGGCATCTAAGAGATCATCTAATATACAATATAATTGGTGATGCAAACCAAGGAGTGGCGACAAGAAGCAAGAGCCTTAATACAATAATATATGCAAGTTTCCTATCACAGGTTTAGCCCAAGAGATTTTAAGAGGCCAACATAGACCAGTTCTAGATTGTAGCTATGCAAGAGGAATTGAACCAATTTAAGAGATACAAGGTGTGGAATTTGGTTCCCATACCACAAGTATATAATGTCATTAGAGTCAAGTGGATCTACAGGAATAAACTTGATGAAAATTTCATTATAATCAAGAATAAGGCTAGGCTAGTAGCTAAGGGGTACTTACAAGAAGAAGATAGTGATTTTGATCAAACCTTTGCCCCTATAGCAAAATTAGAAGCCATCAGACTCTTTCTTGCATATGCTGCATTCAAGGGATTTAAAGTTTACCAGATGGATGTGAAGTTATCCTTCCTGAATGGTGACTTAAAGGAAGAAGTCTATATTGCGCAACATCCATGTTTTGTTGATTCTAACTCACCTGAATTTTTTTATAGACTTAGGAAAGCTCTATATGGGCTGAAGCAAGCCCCTAGAGCATGTATGAGAAATTGTCTAGATTCCTCATTGAGAACAAATTCTCAAGGGTGAAGATAGACAAGACCCTATTCCTAAGGGAATCTAAGGTAAAGATCTTCCTAGTACAGATATATGTGGATGACAATCTTTGGATCTACTAATGATAACCTTTGTAGGAAGTTTGCAAAACTTATGCAAGGGAAGTTTGAGATGAGAAGTATAGGCGAACTCAAGTTCTTCTCGGGAATCCAAGTAAGACAAACTAATGATGGATTATCCAAATCCCAGTCTAAGTCCACCAGGGAGTTGATCAAAAAGTTTGGTATGGAGAATGCCTCCACCATAAAAACTCCTATTGGGTCAAGTATGCTTATAGGTAAAGATGAGTCAGGGAAACCTGTTGATGAAACTTTTTATAGAGGGATAATTGGCTTCCTTCTATATCTTACTGCAAGTAGACTAAACATCATGTATTCTACATGTGTTTGTGCTAGGTATTAGGCTAGCCCTAAAGAATCTCATTACTCTACTGCTAAGAGGATTTTGAGGTATCTTAAGGGCACACCAGATCTTTGCCTTTGGTACCTTAGAAATAGCGATTTTGAAATAACAGGCTATTCAGATGCAGATTTTGTAGGCTGTAAAGAGGATAGGAAGAGCATTTCAGGCACCTGTCAATTCTTGGGAGAAAGACTAGTGTCTTAGAGCAACAAGAAGCAGACTAGTGTTTCGATCTCCACAACTGAGTCAGAATACATCTCAGCAGGTAGTTATTGTGTATAGTTGTTATGGATACAACATCAACTCCAGGACTACAACTTCCAGATAAGTAGAACTCCTTTGTATTATGATTCTACTTGTGCATTCTCAATTTCTAGGAATCCTGTCTCTCATAGCAGGACTAAGCACATTGAGATTAGGTATCATTTCATTAGGGAGCAAGTGGAGTAATGTGAAGATATCAGTATTGGGTTTGTCCCTACGAACAAGAAAGTGGCTGACATCTTCACAAAGCCACAAGATGAAGCAAAGTTTAACACCATCATGTTTGAGTTTGGTATGTTAAACTTAGTATAGCATCAGTTTCTCCTTGTGTTGTTATTGTCGCAGGTTGCACTACTTCTTATAGGTGGAAAAGACCTTCAATGATGTGAAGATTTTTCAAGGGGTATACCTTCATTGGTATCAAGTTGTTTAGGTGTTATCCAACCTAGAATAGACCAAAGTGTCTACTAGGAAGGATGATATAAGATGCTCCTGTTGAGGGGTAGCAAGTCAAGATGCTCTTATTAAGTGGGAGTAATTCTAGCAGTTGCTATAGTGGATCAAAGATCATCACTGCTGCTATTGTGTAGTCACTGCTGTTGCTGAAAGGACAATGCTTCTATAGGAGAAGAGGAACAACCAGCTTCTCCTTGACTATAACTGCATCTATAAAAGTCATAAAAAGGGGGAGGAGTGGCATTAGCTCATGTAGATCAATGATAGTAGCTAGCTCATGTGGATCAATGGACCACTCAAGTGTCAAGTGGCTACAGTGATGTGTTGTATCAGTGGTATCAACACAAGAGGTATGTTCTCCAGTCAACTAGTTTACTCACTAGTATAGTATAAGTAGGCTAGGAACAAAAGATAAATTCTCCCATGATCCTATCACCTACCTCAATAGATATATGCCTATTAAAGAAGCCAGAAAGGGGAGATGTGTGGCAATACTTGGAAAGGGGGAGAAGTAGGAGAGATGTTAAAGTAATACTTGACATGACTAGGTCATGTTGAGTCAGTGCATATTACTTGGAAAGATTATAGTAATATGAGAAATGCAATGACTACATGTTGAGCCATGTTGAGTTAGTGCATACTATGAGGTAAGTGCTTCTAGTGGTGCTCAATTTAAGTATTAAGTGGTATAAGGAGAGTGCATATTACTTGAGCAATTGTTTAAGTGGTATGAGAATGCATTGACCTTACATGTTAAGTCAATGCAGTTAAATGGATTATATTGAATTGATATGCTGGAAATTCAAGTAGCATAAGATAGTAGATGTAGTAAATATAGCTTACAGCTGCATTAAATTTATATGCCTTATGTGTAAATGCTTCTTAGTATTGTTGGGTGTTTTGCCTTCTTGAAATAGGGGGATATTGTTGGGAATATTACTTTCAATGTTTCCTAAACTTGATTTGAAGAGGCATCACCATCAACACTAAGAGCATAGTTGTATTTAATGTTGGTTAAGCTCATCATGCGCAAGATGTTCCATGGAATAAGTTTAGACAAGTTGTCTAAGTGGTTGTGACAGGTGGTCACAAGGTGGAGAAGTGGAGAGATAGAAATCTGTCTAAGTCCACAGGAGTTGATTGAAGCAAGTTCACTCAACACCAGATGCCAAATAAGAATGATTAAAAGTCTGTAAATCACCTAAGTACACATGCGTTGAGTGAAGCAAGTTCACTCAATGACAGATGCCAAAAAGCAATGAGTAAGGTGTGGATAGTCAAAGTCAAGCAGTCTGCAAAGCAATTCTGCGGCTAAGTCCACATGCATTGAGTGAAGGCAGTTCACTCAACACCATATATCAAAAGGCATCGAGTATAGCCGAGTCTGTCAAAGCCTTAGCATTGGCAAGATAAAAAAGTGGCTAAGTCCACAGGCATTGAGTGAAGGCAGTTCACTCAATGCCAGATAGAAAAAGCGTTGAGTAAAGATAGGACAATCAAAGCTTAGCAGGTTGTAGAGACAATATTACGGCTAAGTCCATAGGCATTGAGTGAAGCCAGTTCACTCAAATCCAGACAGCAAAAGTAATGAGTCATGCTACTGCAGTCAAAGCCTAAGAAGAAAGAAGACAGAAAGTGGCTAAGTATAAAATAATTGAGTGATGAAGCTTCACTCAATGCTCTCAATGCCTAGAAAATAAAGAAAGTTGCAGCTAAGTCCAGGGGCATTTAGTGATAAAGATTCACTCAATGAAATCAATGCCTGGCAGTGCAGAAGAATTTTACTAAGTCTAGAGGCATTGAGTGAAGCCAGTTCACTCAACACACTCAATGCCTGACAGTGCAAAGAATTTGACTAAGTCGAGATTCGTTGAGTGAAAGCCATTCACTCAGTGTACTCTTTGCCTCGTGTTGAATCTAAGAATTTTGCTAAGTCCACAAATGCTAACCTTAGATAAAGTCAAAAACGTTCAAATTAGTTGCGTAAAGCTATATAACATGACAATTAGCACCAGAGGCCTACTGTACGTCTTCTTCTGTTAAAGCAAGGTGCAGCTGTCAACCCCAGGTGGTCCCCACTGGTTCTTGGAGCCGTTAATCAGCAGTAGATAAAAGGGACAATATGGACTGAAAGAACTTTAACAGCTTTCTCAATTCGAAAAGTTGCGGCTGAACTTCTTCTTCCTTGCCATTGTTGCCGTGTTTGAAGCTTGAAGTAAAATCAATTGAGCTAAAAGTTCTCTAAAGTGGCTGTAGCTAATTTCTTCTGCTACAACAAGTTCAGATAAGGATCTAATTAAGAAGGAGGAGCATATCTTTCAAGTTCTTACTAGTCCAGGTTAGCTGCTTAAAGGAAACAAGATCTGTCTAATCCTCAGTCTTCTTCAGCAAGCTCAAAAACAAGTTTATAAGTTTCTTCAGCACAGACAACTTCTTACTTAAAATACTATTTATGGTGCAGCGAAGAAAGTTAGGGCTGTTAACTCAACTCAGGAGGTATACCTAGAGAAATTTCTCTAGTGTCATATCAACCACACTAACTACTCATCCTATAGGATCCTTTTGTATTTGAGTTGTAAGCCTAATTTATAAAGGCTAAGGTAGGATCCTTGTGTGGATCTGAGTGCATGGCTATTAAGCCTGAGTTTGTAGGATCCCTGTGTAGATCTAAGTGTAGGGTTGTTTAGCCTGAGTTGTAAGATCCTTGTGTGGATCTGAGTGTAGGGCTTGTGTGCCTGAGGTAAGATCTCAACAGATATGAGGTAGGAGTATGTGACTCTCTAAGTTGTAGGGCTAACCTCCATAGCCTGAGCTGTAAGACTTGTGCTCAAGTCTAAGGTAGGTGGTCTTTTGCCCGCTAAGTTTTAGGAGCAAGCTTGCTCATAGGTAGGGATTTGTGCTTGAGCTGTAGGTCTTGGAGGAGACTGAGAGATCTTGACGGATCTGTGTTGTAAACTCTAAGGAGCCGATTTTTGAGAAGAGGCCTTGTCTAACAAGCTATTAGAAAGGTGAGGGAAAGTGGGCGTACCCATAATCTGGTGAACAACTATAAATCTTGTGTGTGCTTTGTGTGATTGTCTTTGAAGCATTATTTAACTCACCAACAACACAATAAGTAGTGGGAAAATTATAAAAGGACAAAAACCCATTCACCCCCCTCTAGGTGATTAGCTACCTTAAAATTAAAGACTTTCAGTCATGTCATGGAAAAATAATCATTTTTGCTCAAACATCATGAATTTCACTATCGTCCTCTTGTTCACAAAATAATCAAGCTCCATAATCACTCTATTTCACTTGTCATGAAGTTACTATATTTTAATCCACAAATTTCAAAACATGATTTTATTGCCCCGAGGGATTAAGCTTAGAAAGCTTATGTTTCCCACGGTTCCAAAATTCATTTTTGTTCATCCGGTGATGCTTAACAATTGGTCCTGGTGATATTACCAATCTTCGTTGTAGGCTTAAGGGAAGGTGAATTTAGGACTCCACACCTAGCATAGGTTATAATCACGTCATTCCCTTCTAAGAACATAAGAACTTGAGTTTAGTATCATTTTTATGTAACTCAGATCCTACTTAAACTTGCAATGAACTTAGAGTTAATGCAAATTTTCTCTTATGATCTAGATAAGAGCTGTTTAACTGTTAACATAGACCTTATCCAATAGTTGGATTGTGATACAGAGCCTCTAGAAATATACTTTACGAGGTATTAATGTTACACATATTCCTACTTGTGTGTATATTCTTCCCAAGCTCCATGTTGATAAAAATTTTGATCCTTTGAAGGCAATTTGCTCACTCTCTTGGTGCATTTACAACTGCACTTTATATAAGGATGGTCATCGTGCATTAAGATATCATGACTTCTCATCCACTGGGGTGTTAAGTAATTACCTTCTTCTTTTAACTCAAACATCTGAGATAACACACCTACTGTCTCTTTTTGAAAAGTACATCTTCAATGCACATGCTTCTTCCTTGTTCCAATACTATCCTCCATGTGGATAATAAGTGGCGTGTTTGTATAAAATCCGGTTATCATCAATAATCTTCATAATTGCAATGCCAGGGAAAAGTGAACTGCAAAGTCAGAGATCAAATGCTCAACTTTTACGTAGATGATCAAGTTGCATCCTACCATCATGAGAGAATGTAAAAATAAAATCAAATTAACATGTACCCATTATATATGTTTTGAACTTAACATGAATCAATGTGGCAATTTTCGAGATGAATCCCCTTCAAAACAATTATATAGAATACCAAAGGTTTGAGCATGATTCACAACAAGATAACTAAATCAAAACAATTCCAAACACCCAAAAATTTCTGCATATGATCATTCATGACATATTTATTCTATAATAAACATTTGTAATTTAATCACAAAACAAGCCAAACAAATCTAGTTTTCTTCACCACGTAATAATTATTAATTAAACTCGTAAACTTAAGGAAGTCATGCTCTTCCAGCAATTCTACCAATTTGGAACTTTTCCTAAGGTGGGTATGATGATATGTATCAAGTCTCAAGTCCTTGAATAATTATCCAAAGAGGAGTTCAAGATGTAAATTTCTGCTATCCGCACCCCAGGCATGTATGACCTCTCTCTAGGTCAAAACCACAACGATGAATATTGTTTCATATCCCTAGCCCTATATAACCAAATCCTTATCAACAATTAAGTTTAATCATCATCATACCAATCACACAAATACAAAATTTCTTTATATCATCATGTATATACAAAATTTCATCAAGTCTCCAATCATAATGTTATCAAAAGTTCTTATACTTAACCAGAAAACCATACATATATATCCCAAGGAGGTATTCAACTACTCTCCTCATGTACTTATCTACGTAGTCTTAAAATAATATAAATAGAAAATAATTATCCTTGAAGTGATATCTTATCTTATTCCGCTAGTGAATTTTTATCGATCAAAACATGGCATCAGTAGTCTACCGTTCTTAAGATTAGCTACTTATTCAAGGATCATAAACGTCTAATGTTTAAAATTTCGAAGATTTTCAATTCCCAGAAGGAACCACAGTCGGTGCATCACTTGGCCAATAAATAAAGAGATAAGCTACTATAAATCCTGGGCTGAGTCTCTTCGACCACCAATATGGTGCATTCATCCATATATGCATACAATCCTTAGGGTTCAAGACTCTAGTGTTCCCACAATAGGGGGAAAAATTATTTTGGATTTTGGGGCTATTCCTGGCCATAGTGATATCACCAGGAGATAGTGTGCCACATGGCAGACAACCACGTGTCAGTTAGTCATACAACGGCTATTGTGTAACATCCCAGGTTTCCCATGTTCGAAAACAATAGTTTTCTGGTTACTAGAAGCTATCACTCGATAATAGCGAGATAATGCTGGCGATAGTGGGTGTCGAGAATAAGTTGTGGCATCGAGAACAAGTAGTGGCGTCGAGAATAAGTTGTACCGTCAAGAAAAACCAGCGGCGTCGAGATGCTACCGCCAGACACGTGATGGTCAAGGGTGTGACATGGGGGTCATGGGCGTGTAGGTGGGGCGTGACTGGGCACCTGACAGACATTGATGTCGGCAACAACTATTTGAATAGGGTCGAAAACTACAGGACCGACACGGGCGTGTTGGAAAGTTCACGGGTGTGTCGCTCGCGTTGAGTGTCGACTGGAAGCGTCGAGTGTCGAGTCTACTAGCGTGACACAGGAGTGACATACAGGTCATGAGTGTGTACTTTGATTTTTCGACTTTTTTCCTACAAATTTCAGAAAAAAAAAGATATGTTAGAAGAGTATATACAAAAAAGGAACATTTTATTGAACAAAAGTAACTAAAAGTAATGAAAATAGACTAAAATGACCTAAATAAAGTACTGAAAAATACGAATATTTACAACTCATCTGGTAGTGATACTGCTGGCGATTACATGCCACGTGTAGAGTGATGCTGAGGCAGTCATTAAGTAGCAAAGCGACGTTGAATTGGTCAAGAGGCCACCGTTGAGACTATTACGCCGCGATAGCAAGATATTGCCCAACGATAGAAATTTTTAAATGAATGCTCGGTTTAATCATGGCCATCCGTGTGTTTTGTCCAGAGGACTCTGTGGCTGAGGTTAAACCCAGGGTTGATAAGTAGCTCAAGATCTTTCATTCATTTCATTTTTCTTTTTACATTTCTCTCTTCAAACTTAAGAGGGAAGAGGAGGATAAAGGAAGGAGGAGGAGGAAGAAGTCCATTTTCAGCACTTTTGAGAGCTGTTGAAGGAGTTCTTGTGGTCAGAATCGTTGGTCGAGGCTTGAACCGTCGTGAGGAAGGTGTTGCAAATACTTCCATCTAGAGCACTTGAAATCTCAAGAATTTTAAGTGATCTATAAGGGTAACAATTCTCCTCTTGGACAAGTGAAGTCTTTTTTTGGCATGTTTACGTGGAAACACTCACCAATTGGTGAAGAACGAGAAGTTTCCTTTAGGTTGATATGATGTATCCCCGGTAGAAATTGCATATACAGTTTGGAATCGAACTACAAAAATAGGCATGTTGTGTGAAGCTCATCTAGATAAGTTGCTCTAGATTGGTGATGACTGATTTGCATACCGGAGAAGACTCCATGGATAAACATGTATTTTTATGGAGTTTGGGGTATGCAGCTTGCTATAGTGAGTACTAGAGGTATTTTTCAGGAAAAACCCAAGATTGTAGTAGAATTGATGTTCTGTTTGTTATCTCCCTACGACAATGTTACCGCGATAGCTCCTAGTGAGCTTTTTGTGGTTGCAAAGCCCGTGTCCATTATAAAAGGTGGCTAACATGTTGAGCGATGAGCCTGGAGTGCCCTTCTTTTGTGGTCGTGAGTGCAAACAATGAAACATAACGTAGCTATATATATTATGAATGGTTAAGGGGAGGCTGACCTGCGTTGTGGCTTGTTGCACTTGGTAATTTGAGCAATGGGATGTGGCTGAACTGAACCCACCTTATAATATTCTACTTTGAGTGATTCACTGGCTTAAATCTCAATGTCGGAGAGCTTCTTTGGCTTTGTTGTAGCATATGAGAGAGTCTCAGGATACGGGCTGGAAAGACTAGTATTGCTTAAATGTTGACCATCACTGAGTATGGTGGTGGAACTGGGAATTTAGTACACCGATAATGTGCCCTGAGTGCATAGGACATGTGGTCATGCACACTAACATCAATGATGAATGATGCTTAAATTGCATGTTCTTATGTCAATATATATATACATGTTGCGTACTTAAAGGAAAGGAGCACCGAAGCCCCGAGTGAGGGATGGGGTCATTATAAATTGTATAACTAAAGCTGTCTGTTGCCTTATTTGCCATGTCTGGGTGGATTGCCCTTATGCAGGTGTAGGAGAGTGATGGAGACGACGGCCCGCAACATATTAAAGACGGAGACGACGTGCTTACGGATGACCATGTGGAGCGTCGCCATAATATCCGTCCTGAACGTAAACCAATATATTAATAATTAATAATAATTTATTAATTATTATTATTAATTATTAAGTCATTTTCATGATTTATTTTATTTTAGCATTATTTATTTTTATTGAATTTAAATAATTCATGTAATGATGAGTGCTTATAATATTCATAGGTTGTTTTAATTATTTCATTTCTTGTATTATGATTGGTGCATATAACCATCATAACTTTCATTTTGAATTTTGAATTTTTAATATTGAATGGAGGGAGATTGAGTGGTGTAGGCTATATATAGCCATGTTATGAAGAAATAATTAGAGAATGAAATAGAAGAAAAAAATCCCCCCAAAATCTTGTGAAGATTTCCTTCCTCCTCTCCTTTCTCTTTCTCCAAATTTCGGCCCCCCTTATCTCCCTTCTCTATCTCGGCTTCTCCTCCTCCTCCTCCTCCCTCTTCAAAAGAGCACCACTCGAGCCCCTCCTTCTCCAAACCGAGTCCACTTTCATCCTTACCCCCCATAACCGACCACCCTCCTCCTTGAGTAAATCGGCCAACACAAAGGTTGCCTCCATGTGGACTCCAACTCCGGCTTGAAGCGACGAAGGAGGTCAAGTTTCTCTCCTTTTGGCATGACTCCGGCAGAGCCATTGAAGAAGCGATCCAAGTAGAGAGAAATCAGAATCACCCATTCTGATTGGGTAACGAATCCTTTCTATATTTTTTGTGTTTGTCTTCCTAGATTAATTTGTGTGGTGGATTTTCTTAGTGTTAATTTGGATATCATTGAAAAAATCATGGTTATCTTTCATTGTTTGTAGCTTCTTCTTTATTTCATTTTCATTCGAAAAGGTTTGGCGAACCTTCATTTTCTTTTGTTGGGAGAGTTCTACCCTTTCCGAATCGTATTTTATTCGATAGATCTCTTTTGGTACAACACCGCTCGTTCGGACCGTGTAGGTCCCTTTAGCCGGAAAGAACATTGGCTTATAGCCCTTGTTCGATCCTAATCGGTTTGGCTACCCGTACGCCAGTATAAAATTGATAACATTAATTACGTGGTGCTGCGTAGATCAAGTGTGTGAGTGTAGAATTTGGTTCGTAGAGAGATTCGTGTGCGTCCGTAGATATATTTTGGTGTCAACGTGCAAGCCTGCATCAATTTGGTATCTGAGGGAGGTTCACGTCAATTTCCTAATTGGCAACCTCCCCCTCTTAATTATCATGTTAACACGCACTTTGTATGTACGTCTTTTGCCAAAATTAACAAAAAAAAATTATTTTCAAGGTCTGCCAATAGCGGCCTAACTTTTTATTTTTCAGCAAAATTCAAAATTTTTTTTAATCTCTTTGTTATTTCTTGCAAGAAAACAAATTTTTTTCCTAGTATTAGGCAGGAACAATTCGTTCTTTCAAACATCTTAGTGGGCCGGAAGCGTTTCTCCTTGCTTGTGCACAAAAAAATCCGGACCGAGTTTTCTCTCTGGTTCTCATTGAAATGGCGTTCGAAGTTAATGTTTCCAATCAGCCCTAGGATTATATACACACTAAGATTTTCACCTACAATGGTTATGGGGATCCAAAGTATCTTAGAGACTGGTTTAAGTTGGTAGAAACCTATTTTTATTATAAAAAATGGGCGACTACCAAAAGGTTAATGTAGTCCGAGAACAGTTAAGAGGTCGAGCCCGTGTGTTTTGGCTGAACGAAGAGCGTGGAGCTGGTAGCTATCCATATGCTTGGCCCCACATGCGAAGAATACTCTCAGAGAAGTTTGATTCCCCCTACCGCCTTACTACTAGCCCGACATTCGCTAGCCAGTATAGTTATGGCACCATATCCAGACCTGGCCTTTGGATTGACCTATTCCCTTAGGAAAGATCCTTTCCCCAGGCTGGTAGAGTTACCCATAGCACACCTGCACCCACATATAGAGGAAAGGAAATAGTGAGGTCCCTTATCTCGAGTTCGGTACATGTGACTGTTAGGGCTGTCATGAGCCTGCGGGGTGAGAGTAGTCCTATCTGTGGGGAAAGACAGGCGATTATGAAATTTGAGTCTAGTGGCGTATCTGATAATGGATCTATTGAGCATCCTACCTCGATTACGTCCATAGACCCTTTTGAGTCTCCCTCTGTGTTTCCTGATCTAGTCGTTGACTCCCCCGATGAGTCTGAGCTAGTGTTTAGGACTGAGCCCGTCACTAAGGATGAGGCTTATTTCACTGACGCTTTTAATGACGTTGAGGAGATTTGTTATCCTAGTGACCTTGATGAGGATTTATCCCCTAAGGAATCATCTCCACTCCCTTTTGACTATATTTCTGAGGCGACTACCGTTATTATCATGGAGCCTTTTGTGGACCCGGTGTTGGTAGATGTTTTATCGGTGTTGGAAGAGTCACCTTGGGACGGATGTTTATCTTGGGATGATCTTAGTGATGCACCTCCGGGAGATAGTTCGTTGATATTATCTTCGTTGCTTGAGGTTCAAGCTAATTCAGATTCTCCCCGGGATTCAATTTGCCCAATCCTCCATCCTGATTTTGACGATGTACATCATGGGAAGATTTTGCTAGCAAGGGAAGTGTTGTATTGGAAGATTTGCCTTGTGTGGGAAAGTTATTTTTTGATGACGTTACCGCTGAGGACCTGAAAGGCATTTACTTGACATTATCTCCTTTGTCTGAAGCCCAATATGGATTAGAAATTTTGTCGGGTTCAATTTACCTACTTTTGAGACCGTTACTGATTCTGATTTGGATGAAGTATCTAGTGGGTTGGAAGACATTTTGGCAGAGTTGGTAGAGTCATCCTATGATGAATATTCATCTGAGAGTGAGTTAGGTGATGAAGATCCGGTTGAGTTTTCTGTGTGGACGAATCTACTGTTTGATCTTCATTTTGATTTTGATGACTAGCACCCTGAGGAATTTTCTTGGACGTTAAATCTGTGTTTTGACGGTGAGTATGACTTAGCTCCTCCTCTAGAATCGACCATGCTGACTCTCCCTCCGGTTCACTTGACTCGATTAGATGACTTGCTAGGACTCGAGATGGTTCTTTTTAGTCCGAGACATATTGATGTGCCCATTTTGGAGACCGTTACTGTTTTTAAATTGGATGACGTTAATTATAAAATTAGAACAATGACTTTGAGGCCTACGAAAATCATCTTTGATTTTAAGGCTTCCGTACCCCCAGATTTAACCCCGTTACCCTCCGTTTTCGGGTTCAGTCACATAGCGCATGGGTTCACTCCACACGGTAGCGAGATATTTAGGCTCACTTGTAAATTACTCTACATAGTTGCATCTTATGATTATCTATATGCTTGTTGCTCGCCGAATGCGATCGTGCACAGATTTAAAGCACAAGTGCCTTTTGACGTGATTTTGTTTCCACTGCCTGATAATCCAAGTCAACTCGCACTAGTTTATGCCTCTCATGTTCCAAAGTTATATAAGCACAGTAGTGAAGCGCTAGCCATACAAATTATATTTTATCAATTTCATGCTAGTTTACATAGAAGAGCGTCTCACTATATAATTTGCGATTTAGTTTTGTTGCGTCTCGTCCCTGAGCGGTTGCCTTCGGGCACTATAGAAAGTTGGCGAGTTTGTGAGTTGGACCTTTTTCGGATAGTAATGAAATTACGAGAATACACATATCATTTGAAGCTTTCCACTAATTGGGGTATTACCCCTATTTTTAATGTTTCTAATTTAACGCTATATGTTTCTCCACCACTTGAATTATCTGCCTGTCTGTTTGGGTCCACTTTGTTTTCTTATGGTTTGGGTAGTGAGCTTGTGCCTGGGTCGTTCTCTTCATTGGTCTTCATTGGAGGTATGTTGGTTGTTGATGTAGAAATTTGTTTTTTATTTATTGCCTAATGCTTTTCCAAGGTTCCCTAGGACCATCGTTTTGCATGACAGGATACTCCAGGGTGAAGTGCTCTCCCAGATATGTGGTGATGTTTGCCACTACTTGATTCGATGGTATGATCGACCGGCCCCCGATGACTATTGGATTCATGGATCGGAGGTGGCTCTGTTGGATGTCGCTCTCCTGCGCTGGTGCATTCAGACCAACACATCGGTGATGAGTACTTTTGAGCGAGGGAGGATTGATGGAGATGACGACCCGCAACATTTTAAAGACGGCGACAGCATGCTTACAGATGACCACGTGGAGCGTCGCCATAATATCCGTCCTGAACGCAAAACAATATATTAATAATTATAAATAATTTATTAATTATTATTATTAATTATTAAGTCATTTTCATGTTTTATTTTATTTTAGCATTTTTTATTTTTATTGCATTTAAATAATTCATGTAATGATAGGTGCTTATAACCATCATAGGTTCTTTTAATTATTTCATTTCTTGTATTATGATGAGTGCATATAACCATCATAACTTTCATTTTGAATTTTGAATTTTGAATGGAGGGAGATTGATTGGTGTAGGTTATATATAGCCATGTTATGAAGGAATAATTAGAGAATGAAATAGAAGAAAAAAATCCCCCTCAAAATCTTGTGAAGATTTCCTTCCTCCTCTCCTCCTCTCCTTTCTCCTTCTCCAAATTTCAGCCCCTTATCTAATTTCTCAATCTCGGCTTCTCCTCCTTCTCCTCCTCCCTCTTCCAAAGAGCACCACCCGAGACCCTCCTCCAAACTAAGCCCACTCTCATCCTTGCCCCCCACAACTGACCACCCTCCTCCTTGAGTAAATCAGCCAAGGCAAAGGTTGCCTCCTTGTGGACTCCAACTTCGGCGTGAAGCTACGAAGGCGGTAAAGTTTATCTCCTTCTGCTGTGACTCCGGCGGAGCCATTGAAGAAGCGATCCAAGTAGAGAGAAATCAAAATCACACATTCCGATTGGGTAACGAATCCTTTCAACATTTTGTGTGTTTCTCTTTCTAGATTATTTTGTGTGGTGGATTTTCTTAGCATTAATTTGGATAGCATTGAAAAATCACGGTTTTCTTTCATTGTTTGTAGCTTCTTCTTTATTTCATTTTCATTCGAAAAGGTTTGACGAACCTTCGTTTTATTTTGTTGGGAGAGATCTACCCTTTCCGAATTGTATTTTATTCGGTAGATCTCTTTTGGTACAACACCACTCGTTCGGACCGTTTAGGTCCCTTTAGCTGGAAAAAACATTGGCCTACAGCCCTTGTTCGATCCTAATTAGTTTGTCTACCCGCACGCTAGTATAAAATTGATATCATTAATTACGTTGTGTTGCGTAGATCGAGTGTGTGAGTGTAGAATTTGGTTCGTAGAGAGATATTCGTGTGCGTCCGTAGATATATTTCGGTGTCAACGTGCAAGCTTGCATCGGAGAGCCAAGTTAGAAGAAGCGGGCTGAGGCCCCTTTGGGCTATACTGGCCCTTGAAGGCCAAACAAAGTGTTTAATTACTTTTCATGTGTTTTCGGCCTGCATGTCGATGCATAGAAAACACCTGTTTATGTAAATAGTTGTAAGGCCTTAAGGAAAAAAGAATTTGTGTATATGTCATTCCTGTGGTTTCGTTAGTGGACATTCCTAGTTGTGGGTTCTTATTACATAAAAGCTTTCGCAAGAATGTTACTCTGTGTTAGGATACGTGAATATTTTCGTTTTAATGTGTTACTCCACTAAATGTTTATGGAATATAGAATGGTGCCCCGACAAGACTATAGCGATATCTCCTGGTGCTAGCATTTTAAATAGATCTCTCCACAAAAATTGGGCCATACATTCCTATTGAAAGGGAGATCTTATGACAGAGGTTTGTCTCGAGCAAACTATAACAAAAGAGAGTAAACTCTCTTGTCATTCTCACATTCTCGCTCAGTCTCTCTTCAATTTAAGAAAATAAGATAAAGGAAAGGATATGAATAAGAGGAGGGTCGTTCTTGACCATTGGAGTAGTGTTTGATCTTGGATTCACGAGCTTAAGGAATATCCGTGGACTGGAAAGCACTGTGAGTGTGTCTATTCAGATCAACCACGAGTTTATGGCTCTGAAATGATCTACAAGGGTAACAATCCTCCTTTTAAATACTAGGACATGCTAAGTCCTTTTATTTTGCATATTCGCATGGAGGTTCCCACCAATTGGTGGAGTAAGAGACTTCCTACTAGTTAATAGGATTTATCCCAAGTAGAAATTGCATATAGAGTCCGGATCGAAGTACGTACATAGGTATGTTGTGGAAGCACACCTGTGACAAGTTCATCAAGATTGGTGATGAATGATTTGCATGGAGGAGAAGACTACATGAAAAAATGTATAGTTTTAAGAGGTTTTGGGGTGCTGTAGATTATTGCAGAAAGTACTGGAGGTCTACTTCAGGAAAGACCCAAAATAGCAACATAATCCAAGCTCTATTGTTATCGCCTATGATAGTGTTCTCGTTGGCAATAGCTCTTCCGGTTGAGACCAGTTAGCAGTTGTATGTGTCGTGGATGTAGTACCCAAGACTGTTAGATTTGAGGTTCTGTCAATATCGCCCAGCTACAGTGAGTATCGCTGGAGATAACTCCCAATGAGCAAATTTGGTTGTAAAGTATATGTCCTGGAGACTAGGTGTGAAATATGCTAAGTTGAGGGCATGTTGTGCCTAGCTTGGTGGCCTTGTGTGCTGACCGTGTAAGATAAAGTTGGCTATCATTTTAAATAGGTCAAGGTAAAGTCGTACCTGTGTCTTTATAGTGCGATTAAGACGATTTGAGCACGAATAAAGCCGATCTGAACCCGTCCAATGCTTGTAGGTGAAGAGGTAGCTCCTCGGTGCATCTTCTGATCTTGGGAGAGTCTTTAAGGCAAGGTGGTCTTAACGGTAAAAGCTCAATGACCATCTAAGTGGTTGATACTTAGGATGGTGGTGGGACTTGAAATTTATTTCACCGAAAATGTGCCCTGAGTGCACAAAGCATGTGACCATGCGTACCAATATTTGTGATGAATGTAAAAATATTTATACTTCCATAATGCTTGTTTGCAGGGAAGGAGTACCACCGCCCCGAGAATGGGGTGGGGTCATTGTAAATGTGGTTTGCTAAAGCTAAACAATGTTTTTTTGCCATGTCTTCATGTAATGTACTTGTGTAGGTGCTGACAAGCCTAGCGGGAAATAGCGAGCTGATGCATTGATTTTGTATTGGCCCTCGAAGGCCCAAGTGCTTGTTTACTATTTTTTATATGTTGCCGGTCTATGTGCTGATGTATGGAAATCCCAATATGGTGTAAACATTAATGAAGTTTGTAAGGCCATAAGGCCAAACTTGAGTGTAATCTCATTCCTTGATATTTATATATAGTGGACATTCCCAATGGTTGGTTATTATAATATAAATGAGGTCAGGTAGATTGTAACTCTGTGTTGCATGCAACTGACTGAGATCTCGAGGGAGGAGTTCTCGAGGCTATATTTGGCCAGGTATCTCCCTTCCGTGCAATGGATTGCATTGGAGAATCAGTTCCAGAACTTGACCAAGGGTTAATGTTTGGTAGATTAATATTTGCACGAGTTTACTATACTTGGGCGTTATGTAGGCACCACATTTGCTAACGAGGAGCCAAAGACAAATAGGTTTTATGAAGGTCAGCAGGATGATCTAAGGCTACTTCTATTAGGTCCGATGATGCAGGGATTTCCGAAATTGGTGAACACAGCCCGATCTCTGGAGCCGAGTATGAATCAGGTCCAACATAAGAAGGACTTGGCGGTGAAAAAGACAGCGTTCAAGGTGTAACCCTTGTTCATCAAAAGCGTTGAGACAAAAGAAATAAGTCAGCCATGCTGACCTCGTTCACGTCCTCCCCCATGAGGAGCTGGAACTCGTTCACTGGACAATCATGAGTGAGCGAGTAGGGTTGCTTGCAACGGAAGCCAAGACCCTTGCTCCGTAAGTCATTATATTCTTGGTTTGATAGGCGGTGAGTTGGGACAGGACAGTTTTTGTTGGGGCCCATAATGGGTGGGCGGGGTAGAGGAGGTGGCAGTGGTGGATGTTTAGGCGGGGGAGGAAAATATGGTTGGTAGGGAGGTTTGGAGAGATGCGATTGGGAAGTAGGATCCCCAGACGTCGCCAGAAATTCAGCCTCCATTAGTGGGGAGAGGTCCATGGCTTGGTGATAATAATCGGTTGAAGGGTGCTGAGGCAGGTACGGATATGGGGTGTAAGTTCGTCATGAAGTAGCCCAAGTAATGGTCGGAAGAAAGACCTGGAACATGGGTGACCAATTCGTTGAATGCATCCACGTACAATTCAATGGAGCCGGTCTGATGGACTCCGCAAAGGAGTTCGATCATGGAGTCGGAGTAGAGGTGATTATATCGCTGAATGAGGGCCTCCGTGAGAGCTATCCAAGTAGGCCAGTGAGAGCAACTACATGGCAGTAGTTAGATTCTGCCCGACAGTAGCCCTTGTTCATCAAAAGCGTTGAGACAAAAGAAATAAGTACCTACCGCGCGACGATAGTGCTACTGCTGGCAGTAGAGTGGTTGTCTGCGGGGGCTAGCGGGTCTGTGAGCTACCACGACGCGATAGGTAGTTACTGCTCGACGGTAGCAGGCGAAACACATTTTGTAAATGGTGATTTTTGGTGGTCTGATCTTCCTAAAAGTTGATCGTATGGACCAGAATCCTCCGTTCTTGAACACTAAGAAGGGCTGAGGGGTTCAATCTGTAACACCCCCATCCATCACATAGAATATAACAGAAGGTCTGGGCGGGTCCCTACGCCATATTCCATGGATAGTTAGTGGAGTTACGTATTGAAACCATAATCCATGAGCGCATCCTAACTCAGAGTGTATTCTAGCGAAAGATGAGATTAATATGTTTAGAACCCAACCATATGAATGTCAACTAAACCAAACAAGAATGATAAGATAAAGACACAAATTGTTATGGCCTTAAGGCCTTATAACTGTTTCCTTAAATAATAGTATTTCACAAACTTCGGCATGCATGCCGACCACACATGAAACAGTAAAGCAACTTCGCTTTGGCCTTCAAGGGCCGACATAGCAACCATGGGCTTTAGCCCGCTATTTACCTCTCAGTTCTCCAGTTGCACCTGCACAAAAGCATTCCACCCCGAAGGTAGAAAACACAGTAATGGTCAACATTTGCTGACCAAATTATAATGACCTAACCCCTCACTAAGGGTGGTGGTGCTCTTTCCCTGCATGAACTTAGCATAGATATATACTGGCAACCAAAATGTGCAACTTAAGCACTATTCACCATAGACGTTGGCACTGCTGGCCACACGTCCCGTGCATGCAGTGCACATTATCAGTGTGCTGAGATTCATGCCCCACCACCATTCACTAGGACGGTTCACAAATGAGCATGCTCTTTTGGCGTGCTGAGATTCATGCCCCACCTTCTTGAGCATTACAGTCTTTCCTACAAAAATCCTAAGACTCTCCCTATGCTACGATAAAGTCATGCAGAAATTCAAGCCACTGACTCACTCTAAGACGATCGCCAAAAGGTGGGTATAGGTAAGCCACAGCCCATTACTCATACCTTCAGTATTGCAAGACACGACGCGGGTTAGCCTTCCTTACCATTTCACGATACATAACTATGTTATGTTCCATTGATGGCACTATCGGCTACCTAGGTTGGGCCCCTCAAACTCTCAGCTCATCATAATGGACCCCAGGTCTCCATGAGATAGGCCTAAATCACAATGGCCTCCAAGTATCCAAGAGACATGCCTCAATAATATTGTTCATTGGGAGCTACTGCCGGTAGTAGTGCTACTATCATATGGTAAGGGATAGACTATCGATTCTTCCCCTCCAAACTGGTGTTTTTCTAGAGTCCTTCTCCAGAACTCTCTCAACAGTAACCTGTAAACCCCGCAAATATGAAAACCGCATGTTTAAAATGGAATCTTCTCCATTATACATACAATCATCACCAATCCAGACCAACATGTCCGGATGGGATTCACATATCATGCCTATTTCGTACTTCGATTCTAGATTCAAAATGTAAAGATAGAGGGGATACAACTGATCTAACCATCGAGAGAACCGTGTCCACGTGCTCATGGAGCATCTACCCTTACATGCCAAAAAAGTACTTCACATGTCCAAGAAGAAGGATCGTTACCCTTGATGTTCGTTTCGGTGCCATGGGAGAGAATCTATCTGGATGCAAATGATCGCAACAGACTTGCCTCCGTAGATCTGAACTCTGCTCGCGTACCAGAACTCTGAAACCACAATTGAGAAGAGATCTTCTTCCTTTCCCTCTCCTTCACTCTCCACTCACTTGGCTGATCAGAAGGAGGAAGCCAGAAAGAATGAAATGAAACTCAACTTCCCATACTATAAGCTTTGCTACCATAGAGCAGTAACTAGCTACCGTTGTACGGTACTACAGACGTCCAATCCTCAATCACACTACCCAAGACATCCAATCCTGGGCTGATGTGTGGCCATGCCATTGCTACCGCTGCGCTTTTCATATTACCTCCGCATGGTAGACCATGCTTCACATCAATCCTCCGAACTTGATGAAAAGTCATTACTGCCCTGCGGTAACACTACCGCGACGCGGTACCTACTCGAGAGGTATTCCAAATTAATCAGGAATGCTACCGCTGCGTGATAACAACCTACCGCCGGATGAACAATGCGTCGTGTCACCACGCCGCTCTCGATGACTGACGCTACCTCTATGCGGTATCGCTACCGCCACGTGGTATTGCTACCGCCACGCGGTACCTACATGACAGCTCTGACAAATAAATTTGCCATGCTACCGCCAGCGATAACCCTATAGCGGGGTAGTATGTCACATAAATCATATCCTGCTTCAGGAAATATGGGGTGTTACAAATCTCCCCCACTTTAAGAATTTTGTCCCGAAATTACGCCGTGTAGGAAATAATAAAAGTAACAATATCAGAATGCATACCTCAAAAAAATAACTCGGGGAACTCTGCCTTCATGGTTTTCTCCCGCTCCCATGATAGTTCCTCTCGGACACAGTTGTCCCAACGAACCTTTACCATCATGATAAACTTATTCTGAAGTAGCTTGACTTCTATGTCTTCGATACGAATGGGCTTCACCTTTGTTGTCAACCCACCATCAATCAGCACCTAATCCACAACAACCACCTGCGTAGTATCCAACACTGCCTTCTGCAATAACGATATGTAGAATACATCGTTCATAACACTTAGTCCTGTTGAAAGCTTCAATCGATATGTGGCTTCATCAATGCGCTCCAGAACCTCAAACGGCCCAAGGTACCTCGGACTTAGCTTTTTCAAGCGTCGAATCCTTGATATGCCCTTGAACGGTTTGATCTTCAGGTAAACCCAATCACCCACGGCGAACTCGGCATTTCTGTTCTTGGCGTTATAATACATAGCTGCATATTTTGAGCGATTAGCAATCGCACACGGATTGTAAGAATGATCAAAGTTGTATACCTGACTTCCTTCCGCTTGAATAGCTTTGTTTTGCCCGTCTCAAACCTTGCCAAGGGAGTACGACACTTTCTACCATTGAGGCCTCCAATGGTGCCATCTAAATACTTTCCTGGTAGCTATTGTTGTAAGCGAACTCAATCATAAAAGGTGGTCCTCCCACCTCTTCTTGAAATCTATGGCGCACATGCGAAGCATGTCCTCCATCATCCTGTTTAACCTTTCGGTCTGACCATCCGTCTACGGATGAAAATCTATACCTAAATTCAGTTTGGTACCCAACAATTGATGAATAAGCCTCCAATCATTAGATGTGAAGAGCCCATCTCAGTCATTGATAATGTTATAGGGCACACCTTGCAATCGTACGATATTTTCAATGTAAAGCTTTGCCAGCTTTTCTACTGAATCTTCCTTCCAATTCAGAATGAAGTGTGACACTTTTGTTAAACGATCAATGATCACCCAGATGGCATCATTCCCCTTCTGCAATCTCGGCAATCCGTGCACAAAATCCATTGATATGTCGTTAAACTTCCATTCTGGTATATCAAAAGACTTCAGAAATCTACATGGCTTATGATATTCGGCCTTCAATAAGGCACATGTCTGACACTTCGCCACATACAAAGCTATGTCTTTCTTCAATCCTGGCCACCAGAATAACTTTTTCATGTCCTTGAACATCTTTGTGCTCCAAGGGTGGATTGAGTTCTTCATGAAATGTGTCTCGTACATCAACTCCTCCCACAGTTTATCCACATTTGGGACGCATAATCGACTGTTCTTCCACAAAGGGCCCTCATTGAGAGTAAACTTAGAATTTGACCCATCCAAAGACTCTGCCAAGTAGTGCTTCATGCTGGTATCCAAATCCTGCACTTGTCAAATCTGATCAGTAATGTCATACTGCACCTCTGTATAGTTCAAACATGCTTCGACACTAGACCTCTTATCCACAAGAGAGATCTCCAAGGCCTCCAAATCTTGAATAAGATGCCCATCTTGCATCGGTATCTAGTTGGTCTCTGCAAGAATCTTGCGATTTAACGGTTTTGCAATAGCATTTCCCTTGCAAGGAACGTAATGATTCTTGAAGGTATAATCCCCAAGGAACTCCATCCACCTTCGCTGGCGCATATTCAAGTCCTTCTAATCTAACAGATATTTCAGGAACTTATGGTTTGTAAAGATATTGATGTTTATGCCATACAAGTAGTGCCTCCAAAGCTTCAGAGCGAATATCACGTCTGCTAACTCCAAATCATGGACCGAATAATTCCTCTCTTGCACTTTTAATTAGCGTGCCATTTTCTATCACCTTCCCATGTTGAAGAAAAACGCAGCCTAAACCGCTCTCTAAGGCATTGCTGTAGATCTCCTAGCCTTTTGATCCACATGGCGTGCATAGAATAGGCATTGTTGTCAGATGACCTTTCAAATCTTCAAAAGCTTGCGCACACGCTGGATACCAAACAAACTTTTGATCCTTACTTATTATAGTAGTGAGGGGTAAGGCTATCCATGAGTTCTCCACGAACGTTTGTAGTAGCCGGCAAGCCCTATAAAACTCCAAACTTCAGCCACAGAAGACAACACAAGACACTCCCATATCGCAACAATCTTCGTCGGATCCACCGCAATTCCCTCTCCATGAACAATATGATCAAGGAATGCTACCGAAGAAAACCAAAAATTGGACTTAGAGAACTTGGCGTATAGTTGACTACACCTCAGGGTCTCCATCACTATGCGTAAATGATCTGTATGACCATCCTCAGGCTGGGAGTATACCAGGATATCATGAATAAAGACTATCACGAACTGGTCCAAATATTCCCTTAAAATCCAGTTCATCAAGTCAATAAACACTGACAGTGAATTCGTCAGCCCAAACGGCATGACAGTGAAGTCAGAATGCCCATAGCGTGTACTAAAGGGCATCTTGGGGATGTCACTCTCCCTGGTCCTCAACTGATAATAACTATATTTTAGATCCAGCTTCGAGTACACCGTCGATCCAACTAGCTGGTCAAACAGATCATCGATTCTCGAAATCGGGTACTTATTCTTCTTATTCAGCCTATTCAGCTCCCGATAATCAATGCACAACCGTAGACTTCCGTCCTTCTTTTTCACAAAGAGGACTGGAGCTCTCCAAGGTGACGAACTTGGATGCACATAACCTTGCTCCTGCAGCTCTTGAATCTGCACTTTCAACTCTTCCATCTCTCTTGGCACTAGATGATACAGAGAGCATGACATAGGCTTGGCACCTGGAACCAGCTCAATGGTAAAATCGATCACTCTCTGAGGTGGAGCACCAGGGAGATCTTTGGGGAAAACGTTGGCAAACTCTGATGCCACGGAAACACTAATCAAACCATGCTTGTGTTTTTAGCCTCCAATAGGGCGAAGAATAACTCTGTACCCTCCTGACAGCTTTGACTACTTGGAGAGCAGACATCAACGTCTTTCTTGATCCCTTCATATCAGATAAGGCAGTTTCACAACCCGTATTCAGCCCCAGTTTGACCATCTTGAGGCTGCAATCGATGTACATATGTTTCTCCAAGAGCAAATCCATGCCAAAGATTACATCGAACTCTACTATCAATAGTAGTGACGCTTCCAAGTCAAACTCTTGACTTCTAATCTGTACCTTAACGCAACAAACCATGTCCGCACATATTGAACATCTGTTAGACAGCAACACATCCAGCCTATCCCTAGCCACAAAAGAAGGCACTCCAATAAGCGATACGAAGTCCTCACACAGAAAGGAATGCAATGCTCCTGTATTAAAAAGTTCTCTCGTCGGATGGTCCAAGATTAGGACAAAGCCTGTTACGATGTCACTTGTTTTATGGACTCCTGTTGGCCAAGATTATAGACTCGGGGGTTCACTTGGGATGCAGTTAACTGCACCACTACATTTCCCTTTTCCGCATAAGTCGCACCTGTCTTTTTCTCCATCCTCGGAAGGCCATTATGACATTCTCGCACTATATGACCCAGCTTTCAATAAGTATAACAGTAGATGTGGCCACTTTGCCCAGATGTTGCCCCAGAGGGAGCAGATGATGAAGTAAGTATAGTAGATCCGGGCTTCTTGTTCCACTTCCGGTACCCAAACTTTGATGAATTCGGTACCTTAAACTTTGTGCTCTTTAGAGCCGAGTTATTTTTATTCTGTACGCGCTTCATGTCTTGCTTCACCATCCAAAAGGAATGTGGCTATAGTAACCTTCTGCCACTCCTCGGTCTCCATTGCAGAAATGACTCTCTTAACCCGAGAGAGCCAATCCTCAACTTGCGTTGGGGTCCCAATCACCATAAACACTGGAGGGTTAAAGCTCATCACATGCTTGAGCTGCTTTTTAGTTGCTCTTCTTTGTACTATGGGCTCTACTTCTACCTGATCTACAACTATAATTTCGGGTACGCCAAGCGGTACCTGGCCTACTTCTGGTGTAGGAGCCTACACTCGCCTCCCAGGTTGGGCATTTATCATGGCGAACACTGCTTTGGCTACCAGTCATATAGTTTCAGTAGAAGGAGGGGTCGTAGGCACATCATTAGGCACAGTACTCTCCACGGAGTGCTGATGTTGGGACTGCTCTGCACCACTCCTAGTCACCTAAAATTGTAAACACCCAATTAGGAGACCAAACATATTGTCAAAAAGCAATTATAGGAACATGTAGGTTCCTTAAACATGTGTATTTTCATTCCTAAGTGAACATTAATGGGTTCTTTCATGTTATAATGGTGACACACAAATAGCTGCTCACCACCCCTTAAAAAGAAATCGACCACGAATTCGAATAAGGATGACCGATACTAGAGTCAGATACCTAATTATAACACCCCATCCATCACATAGAATATAACGTAAGGTCTGGTCATGGCCCTATGCCATATTCCATGGACAGTTAGTGGATATCCGTATTGAAACCATAATCCATAAGCGCATCCTAACTCAGAGTGTGTTCTATGGAAGATGAAATTAATAAGTTTAGAACCCAACCATATGAATGTCCACTAAACCAAACAGTAATGATAAGATAAATACACAAACAGTTATGGCCTTAAGTCCTTACAACTTTTTCCTTAAATAATATTGTTTTACAAACTTTGGCACACAGGCCGGCCACACATGAAACAGTAAAACAACTTCACTTTGGTCTTTGAGGGCTGGTATAACAACCATAGGTTCTAGCCCTTTATTTCCTGCTAGGCTCTCCAGCTGCACTTGCACAAATGCATTCCACCCCGAAGGTGGGAATCAAAGCAACAATCAACATTAGCTAACCAAATTATAACGACCCGACCCCTCACTCGAGGTGACGGTGCTCCTTCCCTGTATACACTTAGCATAAATATATAGTGGCAACCAAAACGTGCAACTTAAACACTATTCACCACAGACATTGGCACTGCCGGCAATACGCCTCATGCACTCAGGGAACATTATCGATGTGCTGAGAGTCAAGCCCCGCCACCGTTCACTAGGATGATTCACACATGAGAATTCTCTTTCGGTGTGCTGAGATTCAAGCCCCACCTTCTTGAGCATTACAGTCTTTCCGGCCTGAAGCGTAAGAATCTCCTTATGCTACGACAAAGTCATGCTGAGATTTAAGCCACTGAATCACTCCAAGCCGACCGCCATAAGGTGGGTACAGGTCAGCCACAGCCCGTTGCTCAAACTGTCAAGCTCGCAAGCCACGACGCGGGTCAGCCTTCCCTTGCCCTTTCAAAATACATAACCACATTATGTTCCAAGGATCGGAATAACGTCCACCTAAGATGGTCCCCTCGGACTCTCAGCTCATCACAATGGCCCCCAAGCCTCAATAATATTGCTTGCTGGGAGCTACTGCCGGCGGTAGCGCAACCGCCACGCGTTAGGGGATAGTTGATGAGTCCTATTTATATACTGATTTTCAGACTCATCTTGGCTAGTTTTCTTTCGCAAGGACTTCACTTTTAGTTCGTTATTGTATAAATTTCATCTAATCTTTATTTCCATAGTAGGTGTACTTTCGGCCCATTTTCTGTGTGATTTCGTTGTTCTTGTTCTTTTTCCCTACTTGGTGTGTTTTTCTGTATGGAGTTTGTGGTATGCCGTCTCGGCGGCTCTGCTGTTTTTGCTGCAGGTACAAGGGTCGCGTGCTTGATCCAGGATTGTCTGGGATCGCTTTCTGCCTAAGTGCCACTGATCGTGCATTTTGACTCGTACACGGTCAGTGGACTCCTTAATGCACAACCGCTGGTCGTGCACAGCCTGTTCGTCGAACCCAAACAATACAAGATCTATATCGCACGATCATTGGACCTATAACGCATGACCACTGGTCGTGAGACACTGATCATGCACACTACTCTCCATTTTTTCAAGTTCTATATAGGGCATTCGCACGAGCATTTGACATAGTGCGCATGACCACTAATCGTGTGCCATTGCTCGTGCGCATTTATTCCTTTTTTCCTGGAGTTCTGTCTGGGATAATCGCACGACCATTAGACATAGTGCACATGACCACCGGTAGTGCGTAACTGCTCATGCGCTTTATTCCAGTTCTTCTTGATTTCTGTCACTGCTCATCGCACGATTACAGGACTCAGTGCGTACGACCACTGGTTGTGCGCCACTAATCGTGTGCATTGTTATTTCTGCTGTCTATAAAATTGCAGGTTCTTCCCTAATTCTGCACCCCCCCCCCGACATTTTTCTGCCGTTTTCGTCTTCGAAGAGGGATTCCGCCGCTCTCCTTCATATTCCATAGTAGGGAGGTTCTTCAGGCAAGCTCTGACCACCAAATCTAAGCCGGAGCTTCCTCTCGGCCTCCTCCTTCATCCGTGAGATTCAAGAAGGGTTTGACCTAGTTTTCACCATCATACTTTGAGAAGTTTGTGTCATCCTCCACCAGATCAAAACACGAAGAATACGGGTCCATTAGGAGTTAGTGACAGCATCCTCTACCCCAGATGCAATTTAGGACCGAGCTTGGATGCGGACTGACAACCTGGTGATTCCTTCTGTGAACCCTCAGCAAGACTTCTGATCCGATCGATTTCACACTCTCTTCTTCTCTTATTGTTGATAGTGTAGATCATCTCTTTGTATTTGATGAAGTTGTGCTTAATTTGATATACGTTTGTATACAATCATGTCTATGCTATTTTATATTTTCGTTATTTGCTTGAGGTGTGCCATTTTCCATCCCCCACCACATTGTGCTGCACTAGGAATTGCTAGTGGCATGCGTAGCGAAGAGGTACTCACGACCCACATTCTGCCATTCACACCACCTCATCTACACGCCTACTCGTCCATCCGCCCAGCGATTCAGTGCATAGCGGCTCGTGTAGTTTTCCATCCTCCTGGCGGAGCATTGCATAATGGCATTGTATAGGAGTAGTTGATAGTGTTTTACTTTCTTTTTCCACAACAATCAAAACCCCCTTCATAAACTCCGCCTAAGGAATTCAATCTCAAGTCCTCCTCAAAATTAACTCCACCTT
This sequence comes from Platanthera zijinensis, assembly GCA_039513925.1. Classification (NCBI taxonomy): domain Eukaryota; kingdom Viridiplantae; phylum Streptophyta; class Magnoliopsida; order Asparagales; family Orchidaceae; genus Platanthera; species Platanthera zijinensis. The sequence continues at coordinate 108,370,246 of CM077089.1, forward strand.
ACTGTGTTCCTTGAGAGATCGATACTTGGGAAAATTCGCCCATTTTATATTGCTTGTGCGACCGGTACACATGTCGTAAACCGTATCAAGTTTTTGGAGTCGTTACCGGGGAACACAGTCGTGTGAGTTTTTGGAGAGGGATATAGGAGATAGAAGCCCTTTTCCATTTGTTCATATCATGTTTCTTCTTTGTTTTAGTTTTTAGAATTTGTTGCTTAATTTTCTTTGTTTCTTTTATAGTTTTAATTTTTCTGCAGCAGACATTTTTTTTCTTTTATCTGCAAGTGTGTAGTTAATTTTTGCTTAGAATATTTCTGTTGGTGAATTCTTTCTTGTGCACCATGTTTTATTATATGAATATACATTGTAGATGGTGCGGGGATTATAGGAATGGTATTAATGAGTGCCCCACTTAAGATAATGAACATAATTCTCGTGGTTCAGTGTATGGAGCACCGTCCTCTTATGGTACTTCATAAACCATACCTGAGTCTTATGGTCACTTCTTTTCTACGCCTTCACCTTTTTCTTATTCCTCTCTGATACCACCAGGACCAAGGAGTAATGGAAAACGGTGTTTGTGTTGTCGTAGCACCGAGCACGTGTTGAAAGATTGCGCAGAATTTCAGTGCCAGTTGGAGGAGGAGGATGAACCGGGTATCCAATTGGTTCCATAACACTCTCAATTAGCTGCCCCTTCTGACTCTGATGATATATTTGCAGTACCACCTTGTCTATGGGGATTGCTGTGGATATACCCATCAGACTTTCTGCTGATCGGTGTGACGACATTGTGGTGCCATCTCTCCTTATGCATTCTTCCCCTCTTTTGGATTCACCCACGGAGGAACCTGCACATATTTTCTCTGATGTTATCGTTCCCCCTCTTTCTTTGCAAGAATTATCTATCCCAATTTTTAGTGAGTCGGTTGATGATACTGACGATGATCTATGCTTGGATCCTGTTTGGAGTGAGACCGGGACCACTCCCCCTATTTTCGATTATTTTAGTTCTTCATCTCCTTTATTTCTTGATCCCCTTTCTATATCTGAGCTTGTGCGGGTTGAGTCTTTGGAGGTGCTTCAGGAGGAATTGGAGCTTTCTGCTCGAGTAATGGATGATAACATCCTCTTTCGTGAGGAGGGTGATGCCTACTCTATTGAGTAAGCTCCATTTATTGCTTTCTCCTCCTTCCATCTCCCTGTAAACGATATATTGTTGGGCAAGGATTTATTTTCTGGTAAGATGAGTGAGGACCAGCGCTCCTCCTCTTCTTACTTCCTATTTCCTCTACCTGTGTTGGGCATGTATTATTATTTAGGTAGAGGGGTAACTGCTCTATCTCTATATCGGTACTCGCTACTGCAACGGATAATGGAATAGTTACTTGTGCACTTTTCTTTTCATAGGCCCATTAGATAGAAATGTATAGAATTTAATAAGTCGTGCTGGGAGGATAATAACCCAAGTAGTTATATTTGATTTCCTGCATTTTTATTTTTCATGTCTATCTTAGTTTTAGTATTTCTTTGTATTTTGTCTATTTTTCTTTTGTTTTTGTAGAGCTCACCCCTACAGGTATTCATGACAACTTTGTATTGGCGGGGTTATGATCCTTCATTTGGCGGACCTGCCTTTGTTTTTCACACGTCTTCTGGTATGCTCACTAGCTGAGCATTGGGTAATCTCTCCCCTTTTCTCTATCTTATTTTAATATCTATATCATATGCTATGTAGCTTAGTTTAAGTCTGGGAGAGAGCTAGTATTTGTTACCTTTTGCATGCGTACATTTCATTTGCATACTAGATGCTTTTATTGTTTTATTTTGATTAGTTCATTGCATCGCACACCACTACACCCACTTGAGCGCGTGCTTAGCTGTTAGTGTGCTGCGAGTTAAACTCGTTTTTTTTGTATGATTTGGGAAAATTATTGTGTTGGCATAGGATTGTGAGACAGAGTAAAATGTTGACTCCTGTAGTGCTCCTAGTCGAGTGCTCTTGTCTCGTGTAGAAATTGGAGTAGATTTAATTTTTCTGTATGCTTATAGTTTTATATTTTTCTATTTGCGTAAAGACTTTTTATTCTACTCAAAAATTGGTGAATCCGGTGTGAATCGAACGGTAGTGTAGGGATGTGTGTAGCCGTCACTAGACTCATTTTTCTCGAGTTGGGAGGAAGGATCGTCTTTCTCGGTGGCTAAGAACTTCCCCAAGCTACTCTCGAAGCATTGATGCATGGTTAGTCCAGCGTGAGCGTTATGTAGGCCATCATTTATGCCCGGTTGAGCTTTGTATTATTCCTAACGTCTTATCCTCCCTTGCCCCGTTGTGCCTACCCCTTCTTATGATTCAGCTCCACCATTATTTCACCAAAGCCTCATAACCGATCCTAGTCACACACCTAAGTCGAGCTTTAGTGTTTTACATTTTCATGTTGGGGTGTTGATGTGGTGATATTCTGTGTGAATATATGGATGTGCTCTAAAGTTTTTATTTGCTGAAATTGTTAAAAATAAAAAGATAATTTTGAAAAAAATATATGAAAATGAATTGTAAAAAAAAGTGAAAAGAAAAAATATAATTGAAAATTCTATTTGAGATGAGATTGTATTTGGAGTAGCCGGTGCACACACCCATATTTTAAAAATTAAGTCTGGGGGTGTGGTGTACTTGCATATATTGTGGTTAGCGGATAGATTCTTTTTTTTGCTAGCTCATTTGGGTTAGGTGGGTAGCCTTTTTATTTATCTTTGTTTACCTCACTGAAACACAAGCCCCATCTCTTCACTTAAAGTCCTACGGATTCATGCTTGAGTCGAACTAGTACCATGGAGAGAGTATGAACGGGCAAGCATATGGTCCCCGACATTGATGGAATTCTTTGGTGGTGATCCTGAGCCCCGGTCTTTGCAAAGATCACCTTAGTGGCCTGCCTACTTTCTCCCTGCGCATGACCGGAAGATTCACCGTGATTCCATTTTTGAGTAGTAATAAAATTTTGATACACATTGTGAAAAGTATAAACTATTTTGTATACTTAGAAATTTCCTCTATTATATTTTTATGCGCGCGAGCATGCGACTTCGCATGGTATTCTGTATCTCAAATTCTTCGTTAGCTTATTTATTTTCCCTATTTGTATAGATTTTGTTTGCTCGGGACGCGCAAACAGGTAAGTCTGGGGGTGTGATGAGTCCTATTTATATACTGATTTTCGGACTCATTTGGGCTAGTTTTCTTTCGCAAGCACTTCACTTTTAGTTCGTTATTGTATAAATTTCATCTAATCTTTATTTCCATAGTAGGTGCACTTTTGGCCCGTTTTCTGCCTACTTGGTGTGTTTTTCTGTATGGAGTTTATGGTATACCGTCTTGGTGGCTCTGCTATTTTTGCTGAAGGTACACGGGTCACATGCTTGATCCGCGATTGTTTGGGATCGCTTTCTGCCTAAGGGCCACTGATCGTACGTTTTTACAAGCGCATAGTCGATGAAATCCTTAGCGCACGACCGCTGGTCCTGCGTGGCATGTTAATCAAACCCAAACAGTACAGGATCTATAGCGAACGATCATTGGACCTATAACGCATGACCACTAGTTGTGAGCAACTTATCATGCACACTACTCTCCATTTTTTCAAGTTCTGCAAAGGGCATTCGCACGAAGCATTAGGACATAGTGCTCACGACCACCGGTCGTGCACCATTGCTCATGCGCATTTATTCCTTTTTTTCTTGAGTTCTGTCTGGGGTAATAGCAAAACCATTAGACATAGTGCGCACGACCACCAGTCGTGCATCACTGCTTGTGCGCATTATCCCAATTCTTCTTGATTTCTTCAACTACTCATCGCACGATCTCAGGACTCAGTGCGCACTACCACTGGTCCGTGCGCCACTGATCGTGTGCATTGTTATTTCTGCTGTTTATAAATTTGCAGGTTCTTCCCTAATTTCGCACCCCCCCCCCCCCCCCGACATTTTTCCGCCATTTTCATCTCCGAGGAGGGATTCCGCCGCTCTCCTTCATCTTCCACCGTAGGGAGGTGATCCGGGCAAGCTTTCACTGCCAAATCAAAGACGGAGCTTCCTCTCAGCCTCCTCCTTCATCCTTGAGCTTTAAGAAGGGTTTGAACTAGCTTTCACCATCAAGCTTTGAGAAGTTTTTGTCATCCTCCACCGGATCGTTACACGAAGAAGATGGGTCCATTGGGAGTTTGTGATATCCTCCTCTACCCAGGACGTAGTTGAGGACTGAGCATGGATTCGGACTGACAACCCGGTGATTCCTTCCATGAACACTTAGCAAGACTTCGAATCTGGTCGATTTCGCACTCTCTTCTTCTCTTAATGTTGATTGTGTAGATCATCTTTTTGTATTTGATAAAGTTGTGCTTAATTTGATATACGTTTGAATACAATCATGACTTTCTGATTTTATATTTTCGTTATTTGCTTGAGGGCGCCATTTTCCATCCCCCACCACACCGTTTCGCAGTAGTAATTGCCAGTGGCGTGCGTAGGAAAGAGGTGCTCACGACCCTTATTCCTCCGTTCTCACCACCTCATCCGCAAGCCTACCCATCCATCCGCCTAGTGATTCGGTGCATAGCGGCCTATATAGTTTTCCATCTGCCTGGCGAAGCATTGTATAGCGGCATTGCATAGGAGTAGTTGATAGTGTTTTACTTTCTTTTTCCGCAACAATCAACACCCCTTCATAAAATCTGACCTAAGGACTTTAATCTCAAGTCCTCCTAAAAATTAACTCCACCTTACTGTGTTCCTTGAGAGATCGATACTTGGGAAAATGGTCCCATTTTATATTACTTGTGCGACCGGTACACTTGTCGTAAAACACATCAATAGTCTATCGATTCTTCCCCTCCAAACGGATGTTTTCCCGGAGTCCTTCTCTAGTACTCTCTCTATAGCAACCTACACACCCCATAACTCTGAAAACTGCACATTTACCATGAAGTTTTCTACAACATACATACAATCATCACCATTCCAGACCAACCTGTCTGGATGGGCTACACACATCATGCCTATTCTTCACTTTGATTCTGGATTCTAAATGCAAAGATATAGGGGATACAACCGATCTACCCGTCAGGAGAACCTTGTCCACGTGCTCGTGGAGCATCTACCCTCATATACAAAAATAAAGGACTTCACATTTTCAAGAAGAAGGATCATTACACTTGACGTTCTTTTCGGCGCCATGGGAGAGAATCTAGCCAGATGGAAATGATCACAATGGACTAGCCTCCGCATATCCAAACTCTGCTCGCGAACCGGAGCTTTGAAACCACAACGATGACGAGATCTTCTTCCTTTCCCTCTCCTTCACTCTCCACTCATTTGGATGATCAGAAGGAGGAAGCTAGAAAGAATGAAATGAAACTCAACTTCCCATGCTATAATCCGAGATAATACCGCACGGTAACTAGCTACTACCGCGCGGTACTACAGACGTAAATCCTGAATCACCACCCAAGACCTCCAATCCTAGGCCGATGCGTGGCCATGCCGTTGCTAAAACTGTATGGTAACTATTACCACCGCACGGTATACGATGCATCACATCAATTCGTCGTACTCGACAAAAAGTCATTACCTCCCAGCAGTAACACTATTGCGAAAAGGTACCTACCCAAGAGGGATTCAAAATTAAACAGCCCCGCTACTGCCGCGTGATAACAACCTACCGCCGCGCAGTAGACGATTCGTCTTTTCACCACGCTGCTCTCGACGCTCTTGATGACTAACGATATCGCCACACGGTACCTAACTGAGAGCTCTGCAAAATAAATTGGCCATGCTACCGCCAGAGATAAACCTATCGTCGGACGGTATCTCATAGAAATCATTTCCTACTATGGGAAACTTGGGGCGTTACACAATTCTCTCATTTTCTCTCCTTTGGGTTGAGAGGTTAGGGTTTGAGGGAAAGATCTTGGAGTTATGAAGAAGAGACATCTTCCTCCATTGACAAAGCTCCGGAGTTCCATTCGTCGATCCGAGGCAGGATTCGTGGAGAGGGCTTGAAGACACATACTTCCATCCGTGCAAATCAAGATCTATATGGCTAGAAAGAGGAATAAGATGGTAACAACATATCTCCTCCCAGTTTTTAGGATGCGTTCATGGCATCCGTTATATTTATGCCTTTATTCAAGCATTTAGGCACCGAATCTCTCAAGTGAGAGGGGTTTGAGTCGCCATGGTTCAAGAAGAGCCACTGGGTTGATTGAGTCCATCCCTAAAATATTGATGAATTAGAGTTCAACTCCGTTTGTTGATTAGGAATTGTGGGTGAAGCCATAATTGCGAACGGTGGTCTGATTTGGTGATGTTTCTTGACGTGCATTATAGGGATTTTTGCTATAAATTCGATGGCGGCGAATATGTTGTTTGCGATGCGCTCTTTTTTGCATGAGAACAAATGATGATTTAGGGCGGGGGAATGATGTGATTGTTAAATGTTATGCAAAGAATTTACTTTTTCTCTGTGGTCGACTGGCTCACTCGTGACGTTGCAAATCAAGCGTGGAGAGTGTTCCTGAAGTCAAGTCCTTGTTGGGTCCATTGATCCCTATGTCCCTGATTTGAAGAAGGCCTACTACACAATGACATACACATGTGTGTAACTAATGGTTCTAATAAGGTCTGTGTATATATGTGATTACTTGTTACAATGAGAAGACAGGTCAGGTGGATACAAGGAAGGATGTAGGAATGACAAAAATCTATATAAGTCCACAGGCGTTGTGTGAAGGCGGTTCACTCAACGCCAGAAAGCCTAAAATATTGAGTAAAGCAAGGACAATCAAAGCCTAACTATTTCTAAGGTAGAATTTTGGCTAAGTCCAAAATCATTGAGTAAAGGCAGTTCACTCAACGCCAGATGACAAGAAGCATTGAGTAAAGCATTGACAATCAAAGCCTAACTATTTCCAAGGCAAAATTTTGGTTAAGTCCAAATGCGTTGAGTGAAGGCAGTTAACTCAACGCCCAAAGCCAGAAGCATTGAGTAAAGCTCAAGCAATCAAAACATCTGAGAATCAGAGTAGGATTCTAGCTAAGTCCAGGAGCATTGAGTGAATGCAGTTCACTCAATGCCTAAAGAAGAAAGCATCGACAGAACATAGTGAAGTCAAAGCTTAAGAAGTTGTGGACAAAAAATCTGTCTAAGTTTATAAGAGTTGAGTGAAGGTTGTTCACTCAACGCTAGCTCAACAAGAAATTCTATTGAGTACAAAAGCGATGAGTGAAGGTTGTTCACTCAATGCCTCAACAAGATGGCAGGCTAAGGAAGGAAGCTTTGAGTGAAGACAACTCACTCAATGCTTCCTTTCATAGAAGCGGCTAAGTCCAAATGCATTGAGTGATGAAGGTTCACTCAATGCCTAATCAGTTAAGACAGCAAAAGTCTATATTCATTTGTAAGAAACAAACAAAAACAAACCGGAAGAGGTATAACAGAAATTTAATTATCTGAAAAAGGTATCTATTAAAAAGGTATGACCTCCCTTTTATAGAATAAAGGAGAGAAGAGAGAATACAAATAAGTGATGTGGGACTAAAAAATTACAGGACAAGCAGTCTATACAGAAACAACCCGCACAAGCCGTGCGGTTAGATGGAATGGCCAACCACACGGCCACCTCCAGAGAGGAAGAAGAGATCGCCATGGGAGACCGCTAGACTGCCCGGTCCCAAGACGTCAGAGACAAACTGCTAGACCGCTCGGACTCCAGACAGCAACAACACAGCAACCAAACCGCTGAAGGGAAACCGCTAGACCGCACGGTCTTCAATCCGCCAAGACAGATCGCCATGCCACCCGGTCACCAACTTCAACACTCCCCCTCAAGCTGGAGCATATATATCGATCATGCCCAGTTTGTCACGAATATGTAGAAACGAGGTGTATATTGGCTTGGTGAAGATGTCAGCCAACTCTATATCAGAAGTGACGAAGGGAGTGCAAATCTGTTCCTTCAGAATCTCTTCATGAATGAAATGACAGTCGACCTCAATGTGCTTGGTTCTTTCAAGAAAGACTGGATTTTTGGAGATGTATATGGCCGCCTTGTTATCACAGAACATAGGTAGAGGATGGTTGTAGACCTCTCTTAAATCCATCATGAGCGCCTGTAACCACATTAACTCATAAGTGGTCGATTCCATACTACGATACACTTCTCTTGCACTGGACCTGGAAAAAACAGACTGCTTCTTGCTCTTCCAGCTCACCAGATTTCCCCGAATAAAGGTGCAAAAACTCAAGGTTGACTTGCGATCCCGTTTGTCCTCAGCGTAACTCGCATCTGAGTATGCTTCAACCCTCAGATGACCATTCATCTGAAAGAGTAATCCTTTCCCAGGTGCTGCTTTGACGTACTTCAAGATCCATAAGGAAGACTGTAGATGGCACTCCCTAGGCGCTTGCATGAATTGACACACCTTGCCCACAACATAGGAATTGTCGGGTCTGGTCACTGTGAGATATATAAGCTTACCAACCAAATGCTTATATCGCGTAATATCTGAAAGAGGAGGCAAATCATCTGTCCAGGTTTTGTCTTCTCCAGTTGTCATGGGGCATCGGGCAGGTTTTGCTCCAGTCAATCCTGCCCTTTTTAATACATCAAGAGCATACTTACATTGGGAGAGGACTAAGGAGTTGGGCTTTCTCGAGATTTCAATCCCCAGAAAGTACTTTGGAGAGCCCATATTTTTGTGACAAGATGTTGACGAAGATGTCGCTTTGTCAAGGCAACCCCTTACTGGTCATCGCTAGTGAGAAGAATATCATCGACATACACAGTAAGAACCATCAGTCCCGAGGGTGTTTTGCAAATCAATAGCGAGTGATCGGCAGAGCATCGCAAAAAACAAACGACCGCCATAATGCTGCTGAACTTGTCAAACCAAGCTCGAGGGCTCTTCTTGAGGTCATATATGACCTTCTTCAGCCGGCATAACCATGTCTCCCCATGAGCAACATACCAAAGAGGTTACTCCATGTAGACTGCCTCCTGAAGATTACCATAAAGGACGGCATTCTTGACATCCAGATGAGAAATCGACCAATCTCTATTGAAAGCCACAGAGAGAAGGACCCGGATAGTGCTGAGACGAGCCACGGAAGAGAAGGTGTCAAATTAATCAACCCCATAGGTCTGAGTAAAGCCCTTAGCAACAAGGCGGGCCTTATAACGATCCACAGTGCCGTCCGGGGCAAATTTTACCACAAAGACCCAGCGACAGCCAACAACATAATTACCGAAGGGAGGAGGAACAAGAGTTTTGGTACCCCGCTCAGTTAGGGCCACCATTTCCTCATCCATGACCATCTTCCAATGTGGAATAACAAGGGCCTCCTGGTAGGAACGGGGTGTGGCAGTGGTAGAGATAGCAAGAGCAAAGGCCATGCAAGAAGAGGTAAGGCGATCATATGAAACAACAGCAGCAAGGGGATATAAAGTACATGTCCGCAACCCTTTGCGAAGAGCTATAGGAAGATCCAGGTCGGCGGGTCCCTCGACATCCGGAGCATCCGTGGCAGAGAGAGCTGTCCCGGGAGTAGAGAGCGACGACGATGGAGAAGAGGGAGACGGTGGCAGAGAAGAGGGAGAGAGAGGCGGAGGTAGAGGAGTGGACAGAGACAGAGGAGGGGTTAAGATCGCAGTAGGATATGAGGGAACAAAGAAAACCGCAGGAGTATCAGAAGCTGAGGGGGGAGGAGAGATTCATTCGAGAAGTAGGAGGCATTCTCGAAGAAGGTAACATCAGCATAGATGAACTGCTTATGAAGAATAGGGTCAAAGCAACAATAGTGTATCTTAGTGGGGGAGTACCCCAGAAAGACACATTTGGTGGAGCGAGGGGAGAGCTTATATCAGGTGGCAGATAGGGCATGCACAAAGGCATGTCACCCTAAGATTCGGAGAGGAAGAGAGAAAGGCTCCTTGCCCGGATACAGAATGGAGAATGGGGTTTTCCCGTGGAGAACCGTGGAGGGAATGCGATTGATGAGGTATTAGGCTAGGAGAACAGCATAGCCCCAAAAGGAGCGAGGAACATGCATCTGGGTCATCAAGGTACGAGCGACATCGAGGAGATGACGGTTTTTGCATTCCGCCACACAATTTTGCTGGGAGGTATAAACACAACTAGTCTGACGAATAATGCCATGTTGCACACAAAAAGATGTAAACTCATGACTCAGATATTCTTTAGCATTGTCTGAGCGAAATGTTTTAATACAAAAACCAAACTAATTTTTAATTAATTGATAAAAAGATATCCATACATCCAAAAGTTCAGAGCAATCTCGTAATAGATACACCCAAATACATCTAGAAAAATCATCAATAAAATTTACAAAATAAGAACTACCCCGACCAATGGTGAGGGTAGGAGCAGTGCCCCAGACATCGGAGTGGACTAGATCAAACGAACGGGTAGAGCCCCGACTTTGCCTCGGCGAGAAGGAGGAATGGTGATGCTTGCCAAGCTGACAAGTATCGCAGTTGAGAGGAGTACTAGAAGGAGGGAGATGGGGCAGAAGCTGATATAGAAGTCGTGGAGGAGGATGATCGAGGAGGAGATGACACTGGATAAGATCCGTAGAAAAAGAGGAGAAGGCGGAAAAGGTGGAAACGTTGTCGAGGAAGTAGAGGCCACCGCTATCAGTCCCAGTAGCAATCGTCCGTTGGGAGCTCGGATCCTGAAAAGAACAAGAAGTCGGAGTAAATGTCACAGAGCATTAGAGCTGCTTGCATAAAGAGGTAACCGATAATAAATTACATGGGAATTTGGGAACATAGAGAGTGTCCGCTAGGCGAAGAGACGGAGTAACATGAACCAATCCTGACCCATGAATCGGGGAGGGAGAACCGTCTGCAACGAGGATAGGAGGCAACCGATCATGCTGTTCGAGGAGAGACAAGCACTGAGGATTTCCCGTCATGTGATTAGTCACACCAGAGTCGATAAGCCATTTACCTTGAGTCACCACGTGGGCACTACCTAATGATGTGACCACAGAGGCAGGTGGCTTGAAAGAGGAGGCAGAAGAGTCACCCGAGGGGAGATGATGGGGATGCTTCATCCAACAGCGTTCGATAGTATGGCCGGTGCGGCCACAGTGAGAGCAGTGGTAGTGGGAAGGAGCTCATCCGCCAGACTGGTGACTGCGGCTACCAAAGCCACTGCGCTGAGTTTGGTGAGCATAGTTGTCGGTGGAGACGGAGCTGGCAGAAGCGGTCGCTGAAGGAGGGAGGTCACAGCAGTGATGCGGGCAGCAGTGGCATCTAAGGTAGGAGATTCTGCCTCACCCAGAATTTGTTGGCGGATCATATCATAAGTATTAGGAAGCTGGAGCAGATAACACACAACGAGAAGCTCCTGGAAATGCTTGTGTTGTTGAGCCAAATCCGCAGAAAAGGGGAGATTCTGAAGAATCTCAGCCCCAAGAGCCTGAACTTGTTGGTAGACAGCAACAGGAGACAATGAAGGACAGGAAAAGAGGTCTGTATACAATGTATAGATGCGGGATGTCTGAGCCCCCTTTGAGTACAGAGCAGCAAGATGAAGCCAAGCGGCCTTGACAGTCTCATCATGATGGATGACGGGGAGGCATTCATCGGAGAGGCTGTTAGAAAGCCAAGTACGCACAAGTGCGTCACTCGCATCCCTGTAAGATACGGCTTCCCAATTTGGGAGCACACCCGAATCTTATGTCCAGAACCGCCGCCTTATAGTGACACGAGCACACGGTCTAGTCGACACCGCAAGACGCTGATACCGCCGACTAACACGATCATATTCCAGAGCAATACGAGTAACAAAAGCAGTAAACAGTCCACAACCACAACATATATATATATGTGAAATAAAATATGAAACGGTCCAGACAGAGTACATCAATAATTATAATAAGGTCATATGCCCGGTACATGAATATCTCAATATTTCTCTTTCTCATAACATAAGCGGAAGCTATCTATATCATCATCTAATCTCGTCCTACCTAAGGACGCGCAGCAGTAGTAGTAGTCTGCGGTAGCAGTATCTGCTCCTCAAGTCCTGCCTCCTCGTCGTGCTGGTGCTCCATCTCCACGAGCTCCTAAAATAGTATGGTCACTGACCATTAGTAAAAAAGAATAAGTAATTTCCTCCGCACCTCGCCCCGCAGCTCCTAGGTACCGAGCGGAAGGACGAAGCGGAGGACAACAAGGGGTAGCAAAAGTGGAAGCAGGTGACAAGAGCTAACTAGCAGTTGTAATAGATATTATTATTCTACTCTAGTAGTTCTAAGTATATAGTACAAGTAAGTAAAGTGCAGTACTAGTAAAGGAAGGAACTGAAAGTAAGAGCAGAAAAGTAAAGTAAAGCTGAAAGGTAAAGCAATCTACCATCACAGAGTACCCTAACTTATTTAAATGCTCATACAAATATAGAAGTTAGGATTTCAAAAATAACTTATCGTATAAAAGAGCCCATACTAATTTATATGATAAGGATCTATGAAGTGTATGTCCTAATGCAAATGGATGATATGTTACGAATTATGAAACATGCAAGTGCAATGCACGCACACGAATCTGAGATCCCAGACCTTTAGTTCCTACTTTTCGAGAGCTAGCATCACTCTCAGGTACCACCGTTTTGGCTACGGCAGCAGCGGAGCGGGCGTCTCCGCTTTCTAGGCGAGTATACACACCACCAGGCCGAGACCTCTCTCATACACCTCTGTACACGTCCTAGGTGCACTCTAGAGTATATGCGTACGTACTTTGCTGACTACCTGTCAGTCTTGTTGGGCTGGGTGCGCATTATCGGGGATCGCCCTCCAGACCGCAGCGTAAATAACCAACTAGCCCCTCAAACCCTCACACCCTCCTGGTTCACCGTACTGCCATCGGTGTGACGATTAGCCCAGTACCGCATGACCCTCCACTAATTTTATGCACATGCAAGTATTTCATCTCGAGCCTTCAGCTTGTAGGGCTAACCTGCCCTGATATAAATCTCTCGAGCCTTTAGCTCGCAGGACAAACTTGTCTTGATTCCCTCTAACCCATCATGGGTGACAATGTAATATCAAGACAAATCCCATCCAACCCATCACGGGCGAGCATGAGTACCACTTCTCTTAGCCTAGTATACAACTCTTGTGTACCAATTATTAGACTTAGTAGTTTAGGGTTAATCCAAGGACTGCCCAAGGTATGCCCAATGAAGGGGTCTCGAAGGCACTAGGAACCAAGATGGGATGACAAGCCCAAAGTTCCCTTTTGTAAGGATAATTATTCTTATTAGTGTCTACCCAGGATTATCAACCAACTCTCATTGTTACTTTAGAACGACCCTAATGACATAAGGTATTATTAGGAGCGCGACGATTCTCCGTCGGTCTCCGTTATTGTTGTTGTCAAGAAACTTGCACTCTTCCACACATAATTAAAGAATCCTCTAGGAGACCATCCAGGGTTATTTCCTCTACTAAGATTCTCACTTGCTAGTTTATCATATTCCTCCCTTGGTGGCCCTACTAGAACGAATATCGGTGCTATACCCTTACCCATGTCCTGATACCACCCACAAATGTGAACTTCTAATTCCTCTGGCCATATGCCTCAAATTATTTATTATAGGATGATATGGACCTATATGATGAATAGGATGAATTCCATAATTTCCAAATTAATTACACCATTAAATTAATTTCTTTAAATGTAATCCCTAGTCATTTTGCACATGAAGTATTGTCAATATTAAACCTACTATCCTAGGGATTCTTCCAGGTATATAATATGACAATTAATGGGGACTACCAATATTTCATTCTTTTTCAATTCAGATTTATAATTAATTCCTATTTAATACTATATCCACAAATCTAGCATTTTCCAAATGAAGTACATAAAATATTTTCTCAAAAATTTTAATTAAATAACAGAGCTTTGATAATAATTAAATAATGCTATGTCTAGATTTCCATTTACATCTAGGTTGAAATGGCCTATCAAATGATCAATTTGACTTATTTACCAAAATGCCATTATGGGGCCTAAAAACATTATTTGGCACCCCAAAATTCTGAAATAATTGCATAAGGCATAAAACATACAATTACAGCAATATGAATTTTCTCAGATTTTTCAAAGAAATATACCCATCATTTCTACACAAATTCCATAAGGGTAAAATGGTCATTTTGCTCCTTAAACTACTTAAACTTCATCCAACAGAGATATAATTTATTTATAGTGTTTATTATGTCATTCCTTAGTCCTCAACAGAAATTAAATATTTTATGATAAGGGTAAACCTATTTTAAATTTATTTCCTCAAAAAGACCAAATTTTAAAAAATTCAAAATAATGGGATTTTTGTTCCCAAAAATCCCACAATTGCTATGAGAGGTGTATTACACACTCATGTGTCTCTATAATGAAAATCATGATTTTTGAACGTTCCAAATTGGCTGAATACACATTACTTCAGTTTAGGCTAAATGCACACCAAGCCTATAACAAGCCAACACATGCAAGTGGATTTACTCAATATGCAGTGGTCCAAATTATCTGAAATTATAAACATACACTTATGCCACTAAAATTTGGGGCCATTTGGAGTCCCACAACTCCAAATATTTAATTTATTTTATTTTGGGTATTTTAGTAAAAACTATAGAAAAAGTTTTCCTTAAAATTCTCATTTTTGTACAGGGGTTAACTAAGCCCTAAACATGCATGCACCCAAACTTTTGGGCCATTTGGATGACTGGTTTGACTTGGGCATCATTTTGAAATTCTGCCCTAGCTAAGGACCAACCCTAGCAAAATGGTCCTACAGGTCAGACCATTGGACCAAATCTCAAGTTAAGGGTGGAAAATTTAAGTTAACACAAAGGGCTACATTTTTCATGTTCATGTCATCCTCTGGAAATGACTCTAAGAGCCATATATTTGACATGCAAGATCAATGAATTAATATGACAGAAATGCAATTTCATTTCATTAAATAATAACAGAATTAAATTGATTTTAATAAAATGCACATGCACGAATCTTAAAGCTATATTGGACGGCATCTATTTATCTTCCCCAAGTGTTCAATGGCTGAGATCGAGCTGACCTGGGGGATATTGCGGGGCCATTTCCGGCCACCTGAGGCGGCGCAACCCCGGCCAATGGTGTCATCACCTTCACGGTGGTGGTGGCTATCCTTGCCGGTGATGAGGCGGCGGGAGACGGCAGCGAGGGCGATCCCGAGCAGTAAGAAAAAGCTTGAAAAATATCCGATTTCTCACATGGCATCGGGCTCAATTGAGCCCGATATCTCCCCTAGTTGATCTAGGATTCTAGTACGGGTAGAGGGACGGTGAAACGAACTTATTCCAGGCCTTGACGGCGGTTGCGGCAGCGGTTTTCCATGGCCGAGCTGCTCCGGTGATCTACTCTCGGTTTCCTGGATTATCCACCAAATGTCCAGCTCCAGCACTCTATTTCTACTCTCCTTTGCCCTCTGAAGCTAAGTGAATCAATATCTTTGGCTGAGAGGGGGTATATGGGGAGATACAACCAAGGCAAGCTCGGTTTGGTGCTTTGGTTGTGTCACCCTTTATGCCAAGTGGCCCTCAGCTTCTCACCTCCTCCTAATAGCTCTAAAGGGGGTCTGCCAGCAAGTTATGGCTGGAGAGAAGGAGCCATGTGGCCTCCTCTTCTTAATTTCACCACTCTCTCTCCTCTTTTTGGGTGGCTTCTCCAAAATTCCCCCATGCATGCACTCTCTCTCTCCAAATTCAGGGGGTAGGGGTTGTAATTAACCATAAAGGCTGGTCATGGGCCATAGTTGGTGGGATTTGCCCAAGGAGATTGTGGCTTGGGTTCATTTTCCCTCCTTTAGGCCTCATGTTGACCAAGTTGACTTTTTGAGTTGACTTGGTCAACATGATGAGTAGGCTGACCCCACTTAATGGTCATGAGCCTAGTGGCACCACCCAACTTCGGTTGGGTCAAGGGTGTGCCCCACTTAGGCTAATTGGGCATATAGGTATGAGTTTGACCAAAATAGGGCTAAGGTTGATTTGGGTCAACTAGGGTCAAAGGGTTGACCTAGTGACATGCCCTAGGGTCCACTTAGATTTTTTTAGGTTTAGGGCAATGTGGTGGGGCCATGGTGTGGCTAGGGTTCCTATTTAGGCTGGTTTGACCTAGTTTGACTTTGGTGCCTTAGTGGGCCCTACAAGGTTACAACCCACTCCCTAGGGTCAAACCTAGCTAATTACCCTAACACCCATCCCATGCCTAACCCAATCTAAGTTAAGGGGTCTAGGAGTAACATGGGATGTTACAAATCCCAACAAACAAACAAAATAATTTCATCCCCGAAATTCAAGTTCGGGTCTACGGGGTTTTACTTGTAACAATTTAAGTAATTTTTATAACATAAATTACAGCATACCTGAAGTAAATAGCTCCGGGTGTCGCTCCAACATTAGATCCCTCGGCTCCCAGGTGTGTTCCTCCTATCCATGGTTGGACCACAACACCTTCACAAGAGGGACCTTCTTCTTCCGCAATACTCGGACATCTGTATCATCAATCCTGATCGGCTCCAAACGAACTGACCGGTCAGGTGCAACCGGGCCTTCTGTAATAGTAATGTGCTACTCCGGCCGAAGGAGAGCTCTCCGCAGGGAAGAGACATGGAAGACGTCGTGCAGGGTACTAAAATCTGGTGGCAGCTGCAACTTATAAGCTAAGGGGCCGATCCGCTCCAGGATCAAGTATGGCCCCATATATCAAGGACTTAGGTTTTTGTGCCTCCGCACTCGAGAGACACCGTGCACTGGACGTATCTTCAAAAATACTTGGTCCCCCACCTGGAACTCCACCTTTCGGTGCCGAGCATCGTAATATTTGGCCTGCCTACTCTGGGCCTCTAGCATCCGATCCCTAATCAAACGAACCTGAGCCTCCGCATCCTCCACATAATCAGAGCAAAGAGCCTTGGTGTCAATATCCTGAACCCAAGACAGCGGTTTCCGACACTTCCTCCCGTAAAGTGCCTCGTATGGAGCCATCCCGGACGATGCGAGCTTGGTGGTTATTATTGTAAGAGAATTCGATTAATGGTAGCAGCCTCTCCCAAGGCTTCCCCGTATCTAATATGCATAATCTGAGCAGGTCCTCCATAGTCCTGTTTGTCCACTCCATCAGGCCGTCGGTGTGTGGATGGAAGTAAGTGCTAAAGGTAAGTCGGGAACCCAAGTAAGCATGCACTGCCCTCCACTCCCTATAAGTGAACTGACCGTCGCGATCCGAGACAATAGTCCTGGGGATGCCATGGTATCTGACGAACTGTTCCACAAACAATCTCACCAAAACTGCAACTGGAGCATCCTACCTGACTGGAATAAACCGCGCTACCTTGGTCAGTCTGTCGACTATGACCCAAATGGAATCATGCCCAGAGTGGGAACGAGGCAGTCCGTGTACAAAGTCCATAGCAATGTCCTCGAACTTCCACTCTGGGACCAATAGTGGATGTAATAAACCTCCCGGGCTCTAACATTCCGCCTTCACGCGCTGAAAAGTCTCGCAGTGTGTCACAAAATAGGTCATCTCCTTCTTCATCCTAGGCCAGTACATGGTCCTCCATAAGTATGCCAACATCTTGGTGATGCCGAGATGCACTGAATATCTGGAGCAATGTGCCTCTCTGAGTATGTCATCTCGGATACCATCTCCTGTTGGTATGTATACTCATCGACAAAATCGAAGGAGATCATCTTGCAGCGTGTAATCCTCAAATTTTCCCCCTTCCAGGGCACTGAAAATTGGCTCTAATGCAGCATCCAGCCTCTGATGTGTAGTAATTTCCCCCGAATATCATCATCACCGATCAATGAGCTCAGGTATTCTCGGTATACCACTGGTTCGGCCTCAGATACCTTGGTAATATGCATATCTTCCATCATCCGTATCAGCTCTATAGACATCAACCGAGGCTCCGGTCCAGAAGTGCCGGCTCTTCTGCTCAATGCATCTGCTACTGTGTTTGCCTTCCCGGATGGTAGTGGATCTTAAAATCATAGTCACAGAGGAACTCCAGCCATCTCTCTGTCGCAGGATCAGGTCTTTCTGCGTATTGATATATTTGAGATTCTTGTGATCCGAGTAGATATCACAATGAATCCCGTATAAGTAATGTCTCCATATCTTTTGGGTGAATACCACAGCCCCGAGCTCTAAGTCATGTACTGGATAGTTATGCTCATGCTTCTTAAACTGTCTCGAGGCATAAGCAATAACATGTCCATGCTGCATCAGTACCGCACCCATCCCCTGGTAAGAGGCATCCATGTAGATCTGAAATCCTTCACTCCCGGATGGGAGCGCAAGGATAGGGGATGAGGTGAGTCGGTCCTTCAGCTCCTGAAAGGCTGTCTCGCACTGCTCTGACCAAACAAAATATGCATCCTTCTTTGTCAAGGATGTGAGGGTGAGGGCTATCCTCGAGAATCCCTCCACGAACTTATGATAGTAACCTGCTAATCCCAAGAAGCTATGAATGTCTGATGCTGTCTTCGGCCATGGCCAATTTCGTACTGCCTCTATCTTGGCTGGATCTACTGCCAATCCAGCTCCACTGATAGTGTGCCCCAGGAAGGCTACCTCCTGTAGCCAGAACTAAGACTTAGAAAACTTTGCATACATCTGGAACTCTCTCAGTCTCTGCAAAACCTGAGCCAAATGCTCTGCGTGCTCCTCCTGAGTCCGGGAATAGATCATAATATCATTGATGAACACAATGATGAAGCGGTCAAAGTTGGGCTCGAATACACGGTTCATTAGGGTCATGAATGCGGAGGGGGAATTCGTGAGCCCAAAAGGCATCACAGTGAATTCGTATAGCCCATATCGTGAACTGAATGCCGTCTTCGGTATGTCCTCTTCTCGGATGCGGAGCTGGTAGCAACCGAATTGCAAATCTAGCTTAGAGAACCAGAAGGCTCCCTATAGCTGATCGAATAGCTCGTCTATCCAAGGCAGCGGATAGGTATTGCGGACTGTCAACCTATTCAGCTCCCGGTAATCTATGCATAGTTGAAACGATCTGTCTTTCTTCTTTACAAAAAGAACTGGTGCTCCCCACAGCGATGAGCTCAGCTGCACAAATCCCGATTCAACAAGCTCCTGAAGCTGAGTCCGGAACTCTACCAACTCTCTGGGAGCCATACTGTAAGGTGCCTGGGACACTGGCCTCGCCCCTAACACTAACTGGATCCCTAAATCTAAGTCCTGAACTGATTGTAGTCCGGGCAATTTCTCTGGCAATACATCGGAGAAATCCCGAGCCCCCCGAGATATCGGCTATAGAACTCTCTGCTACTGCCATCTCGAAGCAGATAAGGTACACCTCCTCTGTATTCACAACATCCTCCGTCCCGCGGTACACCAGCGGAGATAGACTCTTAAAGGCACTCAACTAGTTTGACCCTGGATTTGGCTGTGGGGCCGGGACTTGCTGGGCTTGGAAGGCTTCCAGGATAGCCGTCAGAGTCTGCCCCATCTCAGTCTGCAAAAAGGGGTTGGCAGCTGGAGGGGGAGGAATAATATTTGGCTGCGGAGCGACCTGCGGAGGTTGCAAAATAGGTAAGTAGAATTAGGCTAACTCATTGTGTTACCAGACTGATCGCGTGACTTTTACATTGGCACACCATCGCTTCCGCTGCATAGTTTGTCCGCAAACTAATGCTCGAGCGGGGTGTTCCAATATTGTGGACTTTGTTCTCATATGATCGTGTGGTCAAGTGATACCAGTTTGTAAGATCCATCTTCCCAATTTTAGAGCACACCCGAATCTTATGCCCAGAACCGCCGCCTTATGGCAACACTAGCACACGTGCTAGTCGACACCGCAAGACGCCGATCCCGCCAGCTAACACGATCATATTCCAGAGTAATATTAGTAACAAAAGCAGTAAACAATCTACATCTATAACACATATATATATGTGAAATAATATATGAAACAGTCCAGACAGAGTACATCAATAATAATAATAAGGGCTTATGCACGGTACATGAATATCTCAATATGTCTCTCTCTCAAAACATAAGCGAAAGCTATTGATATCATCATCTAATCTCGTCCTACTTGAGGACGCGCAGCAGTAGTATTAGTCTGCGGTAGCGGTATCTGCTCCTCAAGTCCTGTCTCCTCGTCGTGCTGGTTCTCCATCTCCACGAGCTCCTAAAATAGTATTGTCACCGACCATTAGTCAAAAAGAATAAGTCATTTCCTCCGCACCTCGCCCCACAGCTCCTAGGAACCGAGCGGAAGGACGAAGCGGAGGAAAAAAAGGGAAAGCAAAAGTGGAAGAAGGTGACAAGAGCTAACTAGAAGTTGTAATAGATATTATTATTCTACTCTAGCAGTTCTAAGTATATAGCACAAGTAAGTAAAGTGCAGTACTAGTAAAGGAAGGAACTGAAAGTAAGAGCAGAAAAGTAAAGTAAAGCTGAAAGGTAAAGCTATCTACCATCACAAAGTACCCTAACTTATATAAATTCCTATACAAATATATAAGTTAGGATTTTCAAAATAACTTATCATATAAAAGATCTCATACTAATTTATATGATAAGGATCTATGAAGCGTATGTCCTAATGCAAATGAATGATATGTTATGAATTATGAAACATGCAAGTGCAACACATGCACACGGCTCTGAGATCCAAGACTTTTAGTTCCCACTTTTCGAGAGCTATCATCACTCTCAAGTACAACCATTGTGGCTACGGCAGCAACGGAGCGGGCATCTCCGCTTTCTAGGCGGGTATACACACTACTAGGCCTAGACCTCTCTCATACGCCTCTGAACACGTCCTAGGTGCACTCTAGAGTCTCTGCATATGTACTTTACTGACTACCTGTTAGCCTTGTTGGGCTGGGTGCGCATTATCGGGGATCGTCCTCCAGACCGCAGCGTAAACAACCAACTGGCCCCTCAAACCCTCACACCCGCCTAGTTCACCGTACTGCCATCGGTGTGACGATTGGCCCAGTACTGCATGACCCATCGATAATTTTATGCACATATAAGTATTTCATCTCGAGCCTTCAGCTCGCAGGGCTAACCTGCCCTGATATAAATCTCTCGAGCCTTTAGCTCGCAGGACCAACTTGTCCTGATTCCCTCCAACCCATCACGGGTGAGAATGTAATATCAAGACCAATTCCCTCCAACCCATCACGGGCCAGCATGATTACCACTTCTCTTAGCCTAGTATACTACTCTTGTCTATCAATTATTAGACTTAGTAGTTTAGGGTTAATCCTAGGACTGCCCAAGGTATACCCAATGAAGGGGTCTCAAAGGCACTAGGAACCAAGATGGGATGAAAAGCCAAAAATTCCCTTTCGTAAGGAAAATTATTCTTATTAGTGTCTACCCAGGATTATCACCCAACTCTCATTATTACTTTAGAACGACCCTAATGACTTAAGGTATTATTAGGAGCGCGGTGGTTCTCCGCCGGCCCCCGTTATTGTTGTTGTCACGGAACTTGCACTCTTCCACACATGATTAAAGAATCCTCTAGGAGACCATCCAGGGTTATTTCCTCTACTAAGATTCTCACTTGCTAGTTTATCATATTCCTCCCCTGGTGGCCCTACTAGAACGAATATCGGTGCTATACCCTTACCCATGTCTCGATTCCACCCACAAATGTGACCTTCTAATTCCTCTGGCCATATGCCTCAAATTATTTATCCTAGGATGGTATGGACCTATATGATGAACATGATGAATTCCATAATTTTCCAAATTAATTACACCATTAAATTAATTTCTTTAAATGTAATCCCTTGTCGTTTTGCACATGAAGTATTGTCAATATTAAACCTACTATCCTAGGGATTCTTCCAGGTATATAATATGACAATTAATGGGGCCTACCAATATTTCATGCTTTTTCAATTCAGATTTATAATTAATTCCTATTTAATACTATATCTACAAATCTAGCATTTTCAAAATGAAGTACATAAAATATTATCTCAAAAATTCTTATTAAATTACAGAGCCTTGATAATAATGAAATAATGCTATGTCCAGATTTCCATTTACATCTAGGTTGAAATGGCCTATCAAATGATCAATTTGAGTTATTTACCACAATGCCATTATGGGGACTAAGTACATTATTTGGCACCCGAAAATTCTGAAATAATTGCAAAAGGCATAAAACATACAATTATAGTAATATGAATTTTCTCAGATTTTTCAAAGGAATATACCCATCATTTCTACACAAATTCCATAAGGGTAAAATGGTCATTTTGGTCCTTAAACTACTTAAACTTCATCCAACAGAGATATAATTTATTTATAGTGTTTATTATGTCACTCCTTAGTCCTCAACAGAAATTGAACATTTTATGATAAGGGTAAACCTATTTTAAATTTATTTCCTCAAAACGACCAAATTTTCAGAAATTCAAAATAATGAGATTTTTGTTCCCAAAAATCCCACCATTGCTATGAGAGGTGTATTACACACTCATGTGTCTCTAAAACGAAAATCATGACTTTTGACTGTTCCAAGTTGGCTGAATACACATTATTTCATTTTAGGCTAAATGCACACCAAGCCTATAACAAGCCAACACATGCAAGTGGGTTTACCCAACATAAAGTGGTTCAAATTGGCTGAAATTTTAAACATACACTTATAATGTCCCTAAGGACATGCCACAAAAAGGTGGGGCAATTTGGAGTCCCACAACTAAAAATATTTCTTTTATTTCATTTTGGGTATTTTAGTAAAAACTATATAAAACATTTTCCCTAAAATTCTCATTTTTGTATAGGGGTTAACTAAGACCTAAACATGCATGCACCCAAACTTTTGGGCCATTGGGATGACTGGTTTGACTTGGGTATCATTTTGAAATTCTGCCCTATCTAAGGACCAACTCTAGCAAAATGGTCCTACAGGTCAGACCACTGGACCAAATCTCAAGTTAAGGGTGGAAAATTAAAGCTAACACAAAGGGCTATATTTTTCATGTTCATGTAATCCTCTGGAAGACTCTAAGAGCCCTATATTTGACATGCAAGATCACTGAAATAATATGACAGAAATGTAATTTCATTTCATTAAATAATAGCAAAATTAAATTGATTTTAATAAAATGCACATGCACGAATCTTAAAGCTATATTGGACGGCATCTGTTTATCTTCCCCAAGTGTTCAACGGCTGAGATCGAGCCGACCTGGGGGATATTGCGGGGCCATTTCCGGCCACCTGAGGCGGTGCCACCCCCAACCAACGGTGCCATCACTTTCACAGTGGTGGTGGCTATCCTTGCCGGTGATGAGGCGGCGGCGACGACGATCCCGAGCAGAAAGAAAAATCTTGAAAAATCTCCCATTTCTTACATGGCATCGGGCTCAATTGAGCCCGATATCTCCCCCAGTTGATCTAGGATTCTAGTACGGGTAGAGAGACGTTGAAACGAACTTGTTCCAGGCCTTGGCGGCAGTTTGCCATGGCCGAGCTGCTCCGGCGATCTACTCTCGGTTTCCTTGATTCTCCACCAAATGTCCAGCTCTAGCACCTGATATCAACTCTCCTTTGCCCTTTGAAGCTAATGGAATCAATATCTTTGGCTGAGAGGGGGTATATGTCGAGATACAAACAAGGAAAGCTCGGTTTGGAGCTTGGGTTGTATCACCCTTTATGCCAAGTGGCCCTTAGCTTCTCACCTCCTCCTAATAGCTCTAAAGGGGGTCTGCCAGCAAGTCATGGCTGGAGAGAAGGAGCCATGTGGCCTCCTCTTCTTAATTTCACCACTTTCTCTCCTCTTTTTGGGTGGTTTCTCAAAAATGCCCCCATGCATGCACTCTCTCTCCAAATTCAGGGGGTAGGGGTTGTGATTAACCATTAAGGCTGGTCGTGGGCCATAGTTGGTGGGCTTAGCACAAGGAGAGTGTGGCTTGGGTTCATTTTCCCTCCTTTAGGCCTCATGTTGACCAAGTTGACTTTTTGATTTGACTTTGTCAACATGATGAGTGGGCTGACCCCACTTAATGGTCATCTGCCTAGCGAGCGAAGGAGAAAGATGAAGGAGACAATCCAATCCGGGTAGTTGGAGCCGACAAGTTTCGAAACGGTGCCAAGGTTCTCGGAAGGAGTAGGAGGAAGAGGCAGAACCAGATTGGCGACAGGAGTGGTGGCAGTAGATGCATCAAAAATAGCAATAGGATAAAACAGCAGGAAGCTGTGCGGTTAGTAGACAGACCGTGCGGTTAGGAAACAAGCCGCGCAAATAGGTAGAAATCACAGCAGTTAGAAGAAAGAGATCTGCGACGGTCACGATGATAGACACCAGCGGCCAGAAAAGTCGCGATTTAGCCGCAGAACCACACAGAGGGAAAGAAGTTGAGCGGCTAGAAAGTAGTCCGCGCGAACAAAAGACAAACAAGGCGAGCAACAGGCCGCGGAAATAGGTCGGAGCAATAGGTCGCAACGACTAAAGAAGAGGTCGCGGTGACTAAGCACAGCTCGCGGCGAGAAAAAGAGGTCGCACACAGAATCAGGAGGAGTAGATCGAGTCCTCTTATACCATGTAAGAAACGAACAAAAACAAACCGGAAGAGGTATAACAGAAATTTTATTATCTGAAAAAGGTATCTATTACAAAGGTATGACCTCCCTTTTATAGAATGGAGGAGAGAAGAGAGAATACAAATAAGTGATGTGGGACTAAAAAATTACAGGACAAGCGGTCTATACCGAAACAACCCGCACAAGCCGCGCGGTTAGATTGAATGGCTAACTGCTCGTCCACCACCAGAGAGGAAGGAGAGATCGCCATGGGAGACTGCTAGACCGCCCGGTCCCAAGCCGCTAGAGACAAACCGCTAGACCGCTCGGACTCCAGATAGCAACAGCAGAGCAACCAAACTGCTGAAGGGAAACTTCCAGACCGCGCGGTCTTCAATATGCCAAGACATACCTCCAGACCGCCCGGTCACCAACTTCAACATCATTGAGTATTGTCGACACACTCAACGCCTGGTGCTGCAAAATATTTGGCTATGTTTTTTGGCCCTGCATGATATACCTTCACTCAACGCCTATGATGAATTGTCTGAAATCGACTAAGTCCACAGGTTCGTACGTTAGTAGAAATTCAAAATGTTGCGGTAAGTCTACAGTACACGACAAATGATGCCGCACGTCTCTATAATACATTTAATGAAAATGCTAGATTGTAGCTGCCAAATCCAAGTGGTCCCATGGCTCAAAGAGCTGTTGGATGGAGAAATAGAAAAGGGATCAACTCAGTGAGAAGACATGAATTTTCATGATACGACTGGACTTCATCTTCTTCGTCTCAACACTATTGTAGAACCAAGAGAAGTTATTCCAACTGCAGATCTGAAAGTTGAAACAAGTTAGCCGTTGTCATTCTCATCTTCAATAGCAAGAATAGAGAAACTCTTTGAGAAATAAGGAGCAGCAAGGGCTAACCTTAGCTTCAACTACTTCACAGTTCAAGCAGATTATTTCCAGAAGAACATTTTCTGGAGCTATAAAGAAGAAGACTGGACTGAGCTACTTCAATTCAGAAGAAGGTAGACACAGAGAAAATATCCCTTATGTCTAGTCATCATCAACACACTTTACTCTCTCTCTCTATAGGATCCTTTGGATCTGAGTGTAAGCCTAATATTATAAAGGCTGATTGTAGGATCTTTTATAGTTCTGAGTGGTAGGATTCTGAGGTGAATCTGAGGTAAGATCCTGGATTGGATCTGAGTTGTACCGCAGTTTTCCTGAGGTAGGATCTGTTTCAGATCTGATGTAGGAGAGTATTCCTCTCTGATTTGTAGGGATATGTTACTACCCTGAGTGTAAGATTATTAACTTATTCTGAGGTAGATGATATTTGGATCACTAAGCTGTAGGAACAAAGCTTGCTCTGAGTTATAGGGCTTTGTGCCCGAGTTAGGTCTTGGAGGAGATTGAGATAACCAGAGGGATATGAGTTGTAAGATCTTAGGAGCTAAGTTTGGTGAAGTGCCTTTTCTAACACATGTTACAAAGGTGAGAGAGATAGTGGATGTAACTATTATCTGGGGAACCACTATAAATCTTGTGTATGTTGTTGGTGATTGTCTTTAAAGCTAAGTATAACTAAATAACAACACACCTAAAATAGAAAAATAGAAAAAAAAAGGTCTAAAACCTATTCACCCCCCTTCTAGGTGTTAGCTACTCATGAAACTAAAGACTTACAAGTGGTATCAGAGGGATGTTGCTCAAAACAGACTTAATAGTCTGAGTTGATCTCTAAGGGTAGCTAAAATAATTTTACTTATGGGTTCAAGAGAGAACCATAAGGAGCTTGGTTCCATGAAGCTTCCAATCTACAAGTAGGAAAATAACTTCCTTATAACGACTGAAAAGAGCTGGGGTCAGAGTGACCCATCTTCCTCAGAGTCTAAAGAAGAAGAAGAAGCCTACATAGGGCTGTTTATTGCTATTACAGATAAAGCTGAAGACTATCCTACTGCGATGATAGGTATCAGGGCATCTCTATTTTATTTAGACAGTGACACAGAGGAGGAGGATGAGGATGAAGATGCCACCAACTACTATGGGCTGATGGCCATGTCAAATGAAGAATCATGCTAGGATCAGCTTGGTCCAGAAAAGGTACAATCTCTATCTTGCTCATCATCTGAGAATGGCTATGAGACTAGTCCCAATTTAGAAGCATTTCATCCAGTGATGAAGATTATTGATGCGGAAAATGCGCTCTTCTGCTAGCTTGCTCAAGAGCAGAGAACATTCAATCCGGGATGCGGGGATAAAAAAGAGGTTAACGAGGAACTGTCGAGCAGAAGATTACTTTAACGGTTGGGATTGATGGTTGAGACCTAGAGAGGGAAAAAGAGGGGGGCTGCTAGCCATGACAATAGCAGAGTTCGCCCACCTCGGCTTAAATTCCACTCATGCGACGGGTTTTCCTTTGATTATGAATCGATATTACAGCTTGAGATTGCACCTTTACATGGAAAGAAAATAAAAGGTACAAAGGGGGAAGTTGGCGGCTTGAGAGAAGAGAAACCCAGAGGCCACGCGATTTGACAAAGTAGGTCGGAAGACCATGCGGAAAGCTGACCCCGCAGTTTGCTACTTAAGGCCGAGCGGACTACGCGATCAGGCAAAGAGGATAGTTGAGGCCAAGGTCGGGAAATAGGCTGCAAGGGCTAGCCAGGCGGACTGGAAAACTGAGTCTGCATGTCTTGATGCATTGGTTGTCCCACTCAATCATGCCTCCTGAATGAGAGGTATGGGGGCTTATTTATTTGCTCGGGCCGGAGAAGGTACTAGTAACGTTACCCCCGGTAGGGCGGTGAGATTTGACCAAGTCCGCGACATGTTGCAGACTGAAGAGGCCGGTCGCTGGCTGTAGAGAAGAATCTGGCGCTGGGGAAGTTCTTCTGGCAGATTTCATGATGAGTCCGCCTATCTTACGATGGACTGGTTGAGTTCGCCTTTACTACTAGATGCTCGTCGTTCTTGCTGCGCAATAAGGACTTGGCGACCTGGTAGACTGAGGATTCAACTCGGGCATGCTGTCGAGTTGGAGCAGGTAGCCGTTACTTACTGGTGGCCTAGAGGCAGGTCGCCGCTGCTAACTGGTAGCCAGGGGGCAGGTCTCCATTCCTGCTATGCGGCGATCTAGAGGCTTGTCACCGCATCTGATGGTGGGCGGCTTGAAGTTAGGTCGCCAATGCTGTCTAGTGGTGCGTTGGAGTTGAGTCCGTGTCGTGTTGCGTGGGCTGGGTGGACTCCAGTTGCCAAGTTCTCCCTCATGCGGACTGAGGCTGAGTCCGCCCACTGCCGGCGGACAGAAGGGGAAGGTTGCCACTGGTAACTGGCGGCATGGAGGCTTATTGCCATTGCTGCTATGTGGCGAGTTGGCGGACTGAACATAGAGACTTCCCCTGGTGGAGTAGAGAGTTGTGCGCGGTTAGCCTAAGCTAATCGCGCGGCCTGCGGAGATGAACTGTGAAAGCAATCCGCACCCCCGCAGACTGCAGCTACTGCACGACCTGGGCGGCCAGACAGGGGAGACTTCCCTAGCTGCGCGGCCTAAGGGGATAAAAAGGTCTATCTTCTTGGCCCAAAGAGAGGGCTGAGGTAGGCCGCGACCTCCAGGGGGAACCTAGAGAAGGCCGCGACTTGCGAGCTGGCTACCTTTGGAGGGATCGCCGATTTTTAGGTCAACAAAGATGACTCTGAATCTGGAGAAGATGTCAATCAATTGATAGACAAATATGGTTCCCTTCTGGATGCTTTGAAAAGAAGCAAGAAGTTTGTCAAGAAGCAAGCTGAGGAGATCACCTCCCTTCAGCTAGATGCTTCTCTGTAGTCTAAGTCAGCATATTTGTTGAATCAGAAAGTGCGGGAAGTAAGCCAACTGAAGAACATTACAATCATTCAGATTGGTACCATCAGATACAAGAATAGTCTCACTAGGGATCTTGAAGAGAAACTCCAGAGGGAGAAAAGAATTGTGGCTAGCTACTCTAATCCTAAGTCAATGTTGCCCTTGATAGATTCCTTTACCTCTCAAAAAGATAAGAGGGGTTTTGGATTCAAAGGAAACACTAGAGTTGCCCATCCCAAAGGGAAAGTCAAAGTCATAATTTAGCCCTTACATCAAAGCCTCCCATCCAATTTAATAAACTGATGTTACCATCAAACAGGTATGACCAAGAGAGTATTTATGGTCACTCGGTGAATGGAAGATCCACAAGTATGAACAAAAATGTTCACAACTATGGTGGAAGATATGGCAAGGGGATGAGTGACTTTAAGGCTCCCCATGAGGAAATTCAAATGGCCCATCATGGACCATTTGGTAGATCCCAAGAAAAACCACGTTCTTCTACTAGCGGACTCACCTTCAGTCAGATTGTGGCTGAGAGAAATAAGAAATAGGAAGCTGCTCTTCCATCTGAATAGCCTGCTATTAACATGCTTCCTACCAGACCTGCTCAGAAAAGAAGGTACAATATTCATGAGTGTTGGTGCTGTGGCAAAGTGGGTCATTTTGCCTTTGATTGTTGGCACAATCCTACTATGCCCAGAGTAAGTGGTAGTCTTCCTGTCAGAAAATCAGCAGGAAGACAAGTTCATTTTCAGACTAACCAGAACCACAAACACAATAAAAATTGGGGTCCTAAGGTAACTTAAATCATGTTTTGAAGGTTAGTCCAAGTGCCTATACCCCTATATGGTACTTGGATAGTGGGTGTTCCAGGAACATGACTAGAATAAGGAGCAACCAAAAGGAGTACACTCTAGTGATGGATTGACCCAAAGTAATCTTTGGTAGTTCAGACAGAGGAGCCACCAAAGGCTATGGTAAGGTTACCAATGACATAGTCTCCATCTCAAAAGTGGCTTATTTTGAAGGGTTGCAACACAACCTGATAAGTATAAGACAAATCTGTGATCTTGTTTATATTATTATATTACACAAGGATGAGTGCAAAATTAAGAGGTCAAGTGACCAAGTGGTCATCTTGACAAGCATTAGGAGTTGAATTGTTTATTGCCTAAACTATCTATATCTTAATAAAGAATCCCCTATATGTCTAGTTGCAAATGAGAAAGTCTCATACAGTGTACAATGGCACAGGAGGCTATCTCATTTGAACTATAAGACCATTGGCAAGCTCTTTAGCGAAGAGCTAGTTAGGAATGGTCCCAAGATGAAATGCACCAAGGAAGGCATTTGCTCTGCATGCCAAAAGGGCAAGCAGACCAAATCTTCCTTCAAGGGCATTGGGAATAAAGACTTAGTGAGGTGTATATACCTCCTGCATATGGACTTGTTTGGTCCTATGCATGTTCATAGTTTAGGTAGGAAAGTCTGCACCCTTATGGTTGTTGATGACTTCTTTATTTTTGCTTAGGTTTTCTTTTTTAAGAAAAAGTCTGAAACCCTTGATATGTTCAGGACCTTTATCAAGCAAATTCAGAATAAATTGGATAGTATTATGGTCAAAATTAGAAGTGACCATGGAACTAAATTCCAGTTTGAAGGCATGACAAGATTCTGTGAAGAGCAATTGATTCATCAAGAATTTTCTTAGCCAAGAACACCCCAACAAAATGGGATTGCTGAGAGGAAGAATAGAAATCTCATAGAAGCTATTAGGACTTTGCTAATTGACACATCTCTCCCAAAATAAATCTATGCTGAGGCAGTAAATACTGCATGTCATGTCTTAAATAAAGCTTCTATCACCAAGAGCCATAAAAAGACTCCCTATGAGATTATGAAGGGCCAAAAACCAAACTTGGCCTATCTTAGGATCTTTGGTAGCAAATGCTATGTGCTAAATAATGGAAATTCCTATATGACTAAGTTTGCTGACAACTCCTATAATGGGATATTTATTGGGTACAATAATCATAGTAAATCCTATAGGAACTACAACTTGAAAAATCAAGTTATTGAAGAGTACAAGATGTAGTGTTTGATGAATCTACTATGATTAATAGTGAGCTACCAAGCTCCTCATCTAGTCCTGCAGGTATAGAATTGGTGATGGATAAATTG
Organism: Platanthera zijinensis; assembly: GCA_039513925.1. NCBI lineage: Eukaryota > Viridiplantae > Streptophyta > Magnoliopsida > Asparagales > Orchidaceae > Platanthera > Platanthera zijinensis. The sequence continues at coordinate 108,400,951 of CM077089.1, forward strand.
TCCATCAAGGAAGCTCCTCATGCAGTCTAAGATAAAGAAGAAGGAGCGTGCATTCCAGAAGAAGGGCAAAGCTCACATGATGAGGATGAAGAACAGTAAGCTCCATCCACTAAAGCTCAAGATGATGAAGGAAGAATTCCCCCAGCAGTTAGGCATCTAAGAGATCATACTAGACACAAAATAATTGGTGATGCTGACCAAGGAGTTATAACTAGGAGCAGAAATCTCAACATAGCCTTGTATTCAAGTTTCCTGTCACAAGTTGAGCCCAAAAGATTTGAAGAGGCCAATATAGACCAGTTCTGGATTGTGGTAATACAAGAAAAACTAAACCAGTTCAAAATATATAAGGTTTGGGGGCTGGTTCCCAGACCACAAGGATATAATGTCATTGGAACCAAGTGGATATACAGGAATAATCTTGATGAAAATGGCTTGGGAAGACTTAGCAGCATGAAGTAGACCAGTGTGGCTATTTGAACAGCTGAATCAGAGTATATATCAGTAGGAAGTTTCTATACACTGTTGCTATGGATCCAGCATCAGCTCCAGGACTACGACATCAAGATAAGTAATACCCCCATGTACTGTGATTCATCTAGTGAAATCTCAATTAATAAGAGTCCTGTCTCTCATAGAAGGACTTAGCATTTTGTGATTAGGTATCATTTTATTAGGGAGCATATGGAGAAGGAAGATATCATTCTTGAATTTGTCCTTACATACAAACAAGTAACGGACATCATCACTAATCCACTAGATGAAGCTAAATTCAACTCCTTCAAATTTGAATTAGGTATGTTGAATCTAGTTAAGCTTTAGTAGCTATCTATAGTATATTATGCTTGTCTTGTTGCAGGTAGAACAAGTTCTACAGGACAGTAAAAGAGAATTATACTAAGTATAAAAGCATCGAGTGCGCTGAGTGCATAGTCTCTAGCATTGACTGCGTTGAGTTCACTCCAGGCATTGAGAGCGTTGAGTGCATCGATTTCACTCAACGAATGCTCCCAGGTTGTCTATTTGTGGCTAAGTTATGGGAATTAATCCCAGCCATTCATCGACTTCTTGATCTTAAATAGGTACGTGCATCTCCACCTCCTAAAATTAAAGCTAGTATAATAACATTATCATAGCCACGTCAACATGACCCAGATAAATACAACTTTTCTTATGAGGTGAAGAACCTTGTTATGTATGCAATAATGACTTGTAAATTTCTCAAGAAGACCAGATTCTTTATCTCCTTCGAGTACGCATGGGTGGTCAATCAACACAATCATTATTATTTATCCAATATTTAATGTTTAATGAGACTGGTCACAAAGTTAGGCGACCCATCAACTTTAAAAATTCAGGACGTCATATCTATGAAGCTTCCAATTATATATCAGGCAACCATTATTAATATCGATGTTCATAAAATGACTGTCAATCATTCCCCACATGGAGTCTGATTTACAAGATGCAAAGGTAAAATATTTTCCCAAACCGCAAGACTAGTCATGAGTGGATGTTGTCATAAGCCGATCTTAACACTTATCATGTAATTTGACAGTATACACATTTGATAATCAAAATTTAGTTCCCAAAATCGTGAATCTTCCTAGAGGTGATCATAATGTTTTCAAACTTATGTGTTCTGATTCTCAATATAATCAGAGTCATAATTAAAGGATCATACCAGTAGTATACATCTTCTAAACATAGCATGTGATCCGCTAACTTTCAAATTTTCCGAGGTCATTATACTTCCAATGTCATGTCATGGCAAAATAATCATTTTTGCTCAAACATCATGAATTTTCACCACTCTTCCTCTTGTTCACAAAATAATCAAGTTCCACAATCACTCTATTTCACTTGTCATGACATTACCATATTTTAATCAACAAAATTCCAAACATGATTTTACTGCCCCAAGGGATTAAGCTTAGAAAGCTTTTATGTTTCCCACGGTGATAAAATTCATATTTTATCATCCTGTGATGCTTAACAATTGGTCTTGGTGATATTACAAATCTTCGTTGTAGGCTCAAGGGAAGGTGAATCTAAGACTCCACATCTCGCATATGTTATAATCACATTATTCCCTTCTAAGAACACAAGAACTTGAGTTTAGTACAACATTTATTTAACTCAGATCAACCTTAAACGTGTAATGAACTCAGAGTTCATGAAAATTCTCTTTTGATCTAGATTAGAGCTGTTTAACTATTAACATAGACCTTATCCAACAGTTGGATTGTGTTACAGAGCCTGTATAAATATACTTTACGACGAAATAATATTACACGTACTCCTACTTGTATGTATATTCTTCCCAAGCTCCAAGGTTGACCAAAATTTTGATCCTTTGAAGGCAATTTGCTCACTCTCTTGGTGCATTTACAACTACACTTTACATAAGGATGGTCATCGTGCATTAAGATGTCACGATTTCTCATCCAGTGGGGTGTTAAGTAATTACCTTCTTCTTTTTAACTCATACATCAGAGATTACACACCTACTATCTCTTTTTGAATAGTACATCATCAATGCACATGCTCCTTCCTTGTTCCAATACTATCCTCCATGTGGATAACAAGTGGCATGTTTGTATAAAATCCGGTTATCGTCAATAATCTTCATAATTCAAATGCCAATGAAAAGTGAACTGCAAAGTCGGAGATCAAATGCTCAACTTTTACGTAGATGATCAAGTTGCATCCTACCATCATGAGAGAATGTACAAATAACATCCAATTAACATTTACGCATTATATATGTTTTAAACTTTACTTGAATCAATGTGGCAATTTTCGAGATGAATCCCCTTCAAAAAAATTTATATAGAACACCAAAGGTTTGAGCATGATTCACAACAAGATAACTAAATCAAAACAATTCAAAACACCCAACAATTTCTTCCTATGATCATTCATGGCATATTTATTCTATAATAAACATTTGTGATTTAATCACGAAACAAACCAAACTAATCTGGTTTTCTTTACCACGTAACAATTATTAATTAAACTCGTAAACTTAAGGAAGTCATGCTCTTCCAGCAATTCTACCAATTTGGATCTTTTCCTAAGGTTGGTATAATGATATGTATCAAGTCTCAAGTCCTTGAATAATTATCCTAAGAGGAATTCAAGATGTAAATTTCTTTTATATGCACACCAGGAATGTATGACATCTCTTTATGTCAAAACCTCAACGATGAATATTGTTTTATATCCTTATCCCTATATCACCACATCCTTATAGACGATTAAGTATAATCATCACCAAACCAATCAAACAAATACAAATTTTCATGATATCATGTATATACAAAATTTCGTCAACTCCCCAATCATAATGTTATCAAAAGTTCTTATAATTAACCAAAAATCCATAGATATATATCCCAAGGAGTTATTCTACTACTCTCCTCGTGTACTTATCTAAGTATTCTTAGAATAATATAAATAGAAAATAATTATCCTTGAAGTGATCTCTTATCTTATTCCGCTAGTGAATTTTTATTTATCAAAACATGGCGTTAGTAGTCTACCTTACTTAAGATTTCATACTTATTCAAGGATCATAAATGTCTAATGTTTAAAATTTCGAAGATTTTCAATTCCCAGAAGGAACCACAGTCGGTGCATCACTTACCCAATAAATAAAGTGATAAGCTCCCGTAAATCCGGGGTTGAGTCTCTTCGACCACCAATATGGTACATTCATCCCATATATGCATACAATCCTTAGGGCACAAGACTCTAGTCTTCCCACAATAGAAAAAAAATAATTTTGGATTTTGGAGCTATTGCTGGCGATAGTGATATCACCAAGAGATAGTGTGCCACATGATAGACAACCACGTGTTAGTTAGTCGTACAACGGCTATTGTGTAACTTCCCAGGTTTCCCATGATTAAAAACAACAGTTTTCTAGTTACTAGAAGCTATCGTTCGATGGTAGTGAGATACGACTAGCGATAGTGGGCGTCGAGAACATGTTGTGGCATCAAGAACAAGTTGTGGCATTGAGAACAAGTTGTGGCACCGATAAAAACCAGTGGCGTTGAGATGCTACCGCAAGGTGGTAGCAATACTGTTGGTGATAGCATGCCATATGTCGAGTGATGTTGAGGCATTCATTAAGTAGCAAAGCAATGTTGAATTGGTCAAGAGGCCACCGTCGAGGCTATCACGCTGTGATAGCAAGATATCACCCAACAATAGAATTTAAATGAATGCTCGGTTTAATCATGGCCATCTGTGTGTTTTGGCCAGAGGACTCTATGGCTGAGGTTAAACTCGGGATTGATAAGTAGCTGAAGATCTTTCATTACTTTTATTTCTCTTTTTACCTTTCTCTCTGCAAACTTTAGAAAGAAGAGGAGGATAAAGGAAGGAGGAGGAGGAAGAAGTCCATTTTCATCACTTTTGAGAGATGTTGAAGGAGTTCTTGTGGTCAGAATTGTGGGCCGAGACTTGATCCATCGAGAGGAAGGTGCTGCAAATTCTTCCATCTAGATCACATGCAATCTCATGGCTTCTACGTGATCTATAAGGGTAGCGATTCTCCTCTTGGATAAGTGAAGTATTTATTTGGCATGTTAGCGTGGAACTACTCACCAATTGGTGAAGAACTAGAAGTTTCCTTTGGGTTGATATGATGTATCCCGGTTAAAAATTGCATATATAGTTTGGAATCGGAAAATGGACATAGGCATGCTGTGTGAAGCCCATCTGGACAAGTTGCTTTGGAATGGTGATGATTGATTTGCATGCCGGAGAAGACTCCATGGATAAACATGTAGTTTTATGGAGTTTTGGGGTATGCAGCTTGTTATAGTGAGTACTAGTGGTGTTTTTCAGGAAACACCCAAGATTATAGTTGAATTGATGTTCAGTTTGTTATCGCCCTACGACAGTGTTACCGTGATAGCTCCCAGTGAGCTTTTTGTGGTTGCAAAGCTCGTGTCCATGAGACAAGGTCGGTAACATGTTTAGTTGTGAGCCTGGAGTGCCCAGCTTTTGTGGTCGTGAGTGCCAACCATGGAACATAACGTTGTTATATATATTATGAACGGTCATGGGGAGGTTGACCCACATCGTGGCTTGTTGCGCCTTGCAATTTGAGCAATAGGATCTGGGTGAACTATACACACCCTATAATATTACACTCGGAGTGCTTCAGTGGCTTAAATCTCAATGTCAGAGAGCGTCTTTGGCTTTGTTGTAGCATATGAGAGAGTCTTAGGATGCGGGCTAGAAAGACTAGTATTGCTTAAATGTTAACCATCACTGTGTATGGTGGTGGAACTGGGAATCCAGTACCCGATAATATGCCCTGAGTGCATAGGACGTGTGGCTGTGCACACTAACGTCTGTGATGAATGATGCTTAAATTGCATGTTCTTATGTCAAAATATATATACATGTTGCATACCTACAGGGATGATGCACTTACAGGGAAGGAGCACCGCAGCCCCGACTGAGGGATGGGGTCATTATATTTTGTTCAAATAAAGCTGATCGTTGTCTTATTTGCCATGTCTTGGTGGATTGTCCTTGTACAGGTGCAGGAGAGCCAAGTGAGAAGTAGCGGGCTGAAGCCCCTTGTGCTATGCTGGCCCTTGTAGTCTAAGAAAAATGTTTACTTACTTTTCATGTGTTGCTGGCCTGTGTGTTGATGCATAGAAAACACATGTTTATGTAAATTGTTGTAAGGCCTTAAGGAAAAAACAATTTGTGTATATGTCATTCCTGTGGTTTCGTTAGTGTACATTCCTGGTTGTGGGTTCTTATTACTTACAATCTTTCGCTAGAATGTTACTCTGAGTTAGGATACGTGAATGTTTTGTTTTAATACGAAACTCCACTGAATGTCTATAGAATATGGCCTGGGGCCCTAACCGGACATTCTCTTATATTCCGAGTGACGGATGAGGGTGTTACATGTTGAGCGACACTGACTTGTTCAAGTGGTCACCGCTTATGCTATCTCTCACCAATAGAGAAATTTCCCGGTGATAGCAATATCGCCCGGCAATAGCGATATCTCCCGGCGATAGCGATATCGCCCGACGATAGCGATATCTCGCCTGGCGATAAAGATATTGCCCGGCGATAGCATTTTAAATAGATCTCTCCACGAAAATTGGGCAATACATTTTTATTGAAAGAGAGATCTTATGACAGAGGGTTGTCTCGAGGAAACTATAACAAAAGAGAGTAAACTATCTTGTCATTCTCACATTCTGACTCACTCTCTCTTCAATTTAATAAAATAAGAGAAAGGAAAGGATATGAATATGAAGAGGGTCGTTATTGGACATTGGAGTCATGTTTTATCTTGCATTGACGAGCTAAAGGAAGATCCGTGGAGTGGAATGCGCAGTGAGTGTTCCATTCAGATCAACCATGAGTTTATGGCTCCGAAATAATCTACAAGGGTAACAATCCTCCTTTTAAATACTAGGACATGCTATGTCCTTTTATTTTGCATATTCACGTGGAGGTTCCCACCAATTGGTCGAGTAAGAGACTTCCTACGGGTTATATGATTTATCCCCAGTAGAAATTACATATAGAGTCCAGGTCAAAGTATGGACAAAGGTATGTTGTGGAAGCCCACCTGTGACAAGTTGGTTTCGATTGGTGATGTTTGATTTGCATGGCAGAGTAGACTACATGGAAAAATGTATAGGTTTAAGGGGTTTTGGGGTGTTGCAGATTATTGCAGGAAGTATTGGAGGTTTACTCCAGGAAAGACCCTAAGTAGCAATATAATCGAAGTTCTGTTGCTATCTCCTGTGATAGATGTATCGTTGGCTATAGCTCTTCTGGTTTAGAACTGTGAGTAGTTGTATGTGTCGGGGGTGTAGTACCCAAGTCTGATAGATTTGAGGTTCTGTCAATATTGCCCGACGATAGTGAGTATTGCTAGAGATAACTCCCAATGAGCAAATATGGTTGTGAAGCATATGTCCTGGATACTAGGTGTGTAATATGTTAAGCTGAGGGCATGATGTGCCTAGCTTGGTGGCCTTATGTGCTGACCGTGAAAGATAACATTGTTTATCATTTTAAATTGGTCAAGGTAAAGTCGTACCTGCTCTGTGATAGTGTGATTACGATGATTTGAGCACGAGCAAAGCTGATCTGAACCTGTCCCATGCTTGTAGGTGAAGAGGTGGCTCCTCGATGCATCTCCTAATCTTGGGAGAGTCTGTAAGGCAAGGTTGCCTTAACTGTAAAAGCTTAATGACCATCTAAGTGGTTGATGCATAGGATGGTGGTGGGACTTGAAATTTATTACACCGAAATTGTGCCTTGAGTGCACGAAGCATGTGACCGTGCGTGCCAATATTTGTGATGAATGTATAAATATTTATACTGCCATATTCTTGCTTGCAAGAAAGGAGTACCACTGCCCCAAAAATGGGGTGGGGTCATTATAAATTTGGTCTGCTAAAGCTGAACAATGTTTTTTTGCCAGATCTTAATGGAATGTAATTGTAAAGGTGCTGACAAGTCTAGCGGGAAATAGCGGGCTAAAGCACTGATGCTATATAGGCTCTCGAAGGCCCAAGTGCTTGTTAACTATTTTTATGTGTTGCCGGCCTGCGTGCTGATGTATGGAAATCACAATATGCTGTAAACATTAATGAAGTTTGTAAGGCTTCAAGGACAAACTTGTGTATACTCTTATTGCTTGATATTTATATATAGTGGACATTCCCAATGGGTTGTTATTATAATATAAATTGGGTAAGGTAGATTGTAACTCTGTGTTGCATGCCACTGACTGAGATCACGATGGAGGAGTTCTCGTGGCTAGTTCTGGCAAGGTATCTCCCTTCCGTGCAATGAATTGCGATGGAGAATCAGTTAACCTAGGGTGATAGTTTGGTAGATGATTTTTTCTACGAGTTTATTAGACTTGGGCATTATGTAGGCTCCACATTTGCTAACGAGGAGAGAAAGACCAACAAGTTGTAGGAAGGTCAGCAGGATGATCTAAGGCTACTTATATTAGGTCCGATGACGCAGGGATTTCTGACCATGGTGAACACAGCCTGATCTCTGGAGCAGGGTATGAAGCGGGTCCAACGTAAGAAGGACTTGGCGGTGAAAAATCCAGCATTCAAGGTGTAACCCAAAATTTTTCCTAATTTTTTTTGAAGTTGGGGGTTCTGGGAGATACTACGCGATAGTAGTTAGCTACCGCCTGACAGTAGCCCTTGTTCATCGAAAGTGTTGAGACAAAAGCAATGAGTAGCTATCGTGCGGCGATAGCGCTACCGCACGCTGATAGTGCTACCGCGCGGTGATAGCGCTACCGCTGGCTGTAGAGTGGTTTTCTATGGGGGCTACCGGGTCTGGGAGCTACCGCAACACGATAGGTAATTACGGCTCGACAGTAGCAGGCGGAACTAGTTTTGTAAATGGTGATTTCTGGCAGTCCGATCTTCTTTAAAGTTGATCTTATGGCCCAGAATCCTCCATCTTTGAACCCTAAGAAGGGCTGAGGGGTTCAATCTATAACACCCCCATCCGTCACATAGAATATAACAGAAGGTTCGGTCGGGTCCCTATGCCATATTCAATGGACAGTCAGTGGAGTTACGTATTGAAACCATAATCCATAAGAGACCCCTAACTATGAGTGCCTTCTAGCGGAAGTTGAGATTAATAATTAAGAACCCAACAATATGAATGTCCATTAAACCAAACAGGAATGATAAGATAAATACACAAATAGTTATGGCCTTAAGGCTTTACAACTATTTACTAAAATAATAGTGTTTTACAAACTTCGGCATGCAGGTCGGGCACACATGAAACAGTAAAACAACTTCGCTTTGGCCTTCGAAGGCCGGCATAAAAATCATGGGTTCTTGCCCACTATTTCACTCTCGGCTCTCCAGCTGCACCTGCACAAATGCATTCCACCCCGAAGGTAGCAAACAAAGCAACAGTTAGCATTAGTTGACCAAAATATAACGACCCGACCCCTCACTCGGGGTGGCAGTGCTCTTTCCCTGCATGCACTTAGCATAGATATATAATGGAAACCAAAACGTGCAACTTAAGCACTATTCACCACAGACGTTTGCACTGCTGCCCACATGTCCCGTGCACTCAGGGCACATTATCGATGTGCTGAGATTCAATCCCCTCCACCGTTCAATAGGATGGATCACACATGCGCATTCTTTTTCGGCGTGCTGAGATTCAAGCCTCACCTGCTTGAGCATTATAGTCTTTCCGGCTTGAAGCCTAAGACTCTCCCTATACTACGACAATGTCATGCTGAGATTCAAGCCATTAACTCACTCCAAGCTGATTGCCATAAGGTGGGTATAGGTCAGCCACAGCCCGTTGCTCAAACCGTTAGGCTGATAAGACAAGATGCAGGTCAACCTTCCCTTGCACTTTCAAGATACATAACCATGTTATGTTCCAAGGCTGGCACTCACGACCATCTAAGCTGGGGCCCTTAGCCTCCCAGCTCTTCACAATGGCCCCCTGGTCTCCAAAAGATAGGAATAAATCACAAAGGCCCCCAAGTCTCCAAGAGATATGCCTCAATAATATTTCTTGTTGGGATCTATAGCCGGTAGTAGTGCTACGGCCGTGCGGTTGGGGATAGTTTATCGATTCTTCAACTCCAAACGGGTGTTTTCCTGGAGTCCTTCTCCTGTACTCTCTATACAACAACCTGCACACCCCGCGACTCTGAATACCTCACGTTTACCATGGATTATTCTCCAACATACATATAATCATCACCAATCCAGACCAACCTGTCCGGATGGGCTTCACACATCATGCCTATTTTGTACTTCGATTCCGAATTCTAAATGCAAAGACAGTGGGGTTACAACCGATCTACCCATCGAGAGAACCGTGTCCACGTGCTCATGGAGCGTCTTCCCTTAATGCAAAAACAAAGGACCTCACATGTCCATGATTAGAAGATGGCCTAGTGAACAATGTATACACATATGGTGATCTAACTTGTGCTCAAGTTTAATGATTGTAGGTTGACCCAGTAACAATGATAGGACAGGTATCCTAAATGGCTAAGTAATGTTAAAACACTTTCCTAAGTTATGGACAGACAGAAATCTATATAAGTCCACAGGCGTTGAGTGAAGGTGACTAACTCAACACCAGATGACTTATAGCGCTGAGTGCAGCCTAAACAGTCAAAGCCAAAACAGTGGCAAGCTAAGAAAGTGGCCAACTCTACAGGCATCGAGTGAAGTCAGCTCACTCAACTCCATATAGCAAAAAGCTGTGAGACGGGATAAAGCATTAAAAGCCTAAGTTGAAATGAGCAGAAAAGTGGCTAAGTCCATATGCATTGAGTGAAGTCAACTCAATTAATGCTATGCAGCTAAAGACAAATATATGGCTAAGTAGTTTGTCATTGAGTGTTGAAGACACACTCAATGCCACACAACAAAAAGTTGTGTGTCGAACTGAGTTCCGAGTTCGTCGAACTGAGTTCAGAGTTTATCGAGGTGAGCCCATAATTCGTCAAGCTGAGCTCATCGTTCGTCGAACTAAGCTCAGAGTTTGAGAATTTAAGTTAGTCAACTGAATTCAGAATTTGTCGAATTGAGTTCAGTGTTGAGTGAGGCATGATAACTCAACGCTCTCAGCGCCTATGTTGCTGCAGACATAGAAAATTAGCTAAGATAAAAAGCGTTGAGTGGAGCTTGCTCAGTCAATGTTGTTAATGCCTAGTTAGACAAGATTCTGTCTAAGTACTTTGGCATTAGGTGAAGCTCATCAACTCAACGCCTATTCTACTGATGCTTGATTTTTTACTAAGTCTACAGGTGCTGATGCCAGTAAGTCAACAAGTCAACCTTATTCAAATTGTTAGCGGAAAAGCTATAGAACATGACAAAAGGCGTCGCAGACCTACTGTATGACAGTTAGACGTTAAAGAAAAGTTACAGCTGACATTAAATATGTAGGGCACACTGCTTAAAGAGCCGTTCGGGAGTAAACAATAAAAGCAAAGGCTCTTACAGAGGAAGATTACTCAGAGAGTTGATGTGAGTTCTTTTTCACCGCGATTATTGTTGTGCTAAAGAATAGAAAGCTCAAGTCAGCAAGACAAAGAGAAAGTTAGTTGTTGTCTTCTTCATCGACTTCAACAAGTTCAGAGTATTTCTCTGAGGAAAGAGGAAGCAGCCAAGGGTCGACCCTTGTTGCAGGTTCTTCATAGTTCCAGCTGTACTTGTCCTTAATAACATTTACTGGAGGCTGTGGAGAATAAGTTGGGACTGGGATTATAAGTTTAGTGCGGGAAAGAAAGGAGAAGCTGAGCTTCTGCAAGTTGCTTCCAGCACAAGTATCCTTGTTGCTGTAAAGAAGTTGCACTGAGAAACTTCGATCTCAGGTGCAGCTAGTATTGCTGCAGTAACATCACTGCTCCAGCAGGAAATATCCCTGGTGCTGTGAAGAAGAAGTTAGGACTAAGTATTTCTTAGTTCATTAAAGGTAGACTCAGGAAATAAATTCATGTAGTCAAAATTGGGCTAAGTCTAACTCAGTCAAGGTAGATTGGCTCAAATAAATTTCTCTTGTGTCCAATTAAGACTCACCAACCCACTTCCACATTGTAGAATGCTTTTGGATCTGAGTAGTAGGAGAAAAGTGTCTCTGAGGTAGGATCCAAGTATAGATCTGAGTTGTAGGGCTTTTGAGTCAGAGATTGTAGGTGAGTCATTCTCACTGAGTGGTATGGCACTTATGCCTGAGCTGTAGTATCCTTTGGATCTAAGGTAGGGCTGTCCTCCCAGCCTGAGTGTAGGGCTTAACATCCCGAGGTAGGTGATCTTAGGATTACTGAGTTGTAGGGCCTTGGGTCTGTGAAGTAAGTCTTGGAGGAAACATAGAGATCCTGAGGGATCTAAGGTGTAGGCTCTTTGGAGCAGGTTTTGGAGAAGTTCATAGTCCAACAAGATAGTTGGATAGGTGGGAGGGAATGTGGATGTACCCTTGTTAGGGGAACCACTATAAATCAGTGTGTTCTTTTCTATGTTATTTTATTTGTGCAGGTTGCATATCTTTAAAGCATAACTAATCAATTAATAAAGCACCCAAAGTAAAGAAAACATAAGGTAGTCACTAAGGACTAAGAAACCTATTCACCCCCCTTTAAGTGATTTAGTTATCCTTGAAATCAAAGACTTTCAAGTGGTATCAGAGGGAGGTTGGTAAAAAAGGACCTAACCGTATGAGTAGACCTCAAAGGATAGCTAAAAGGGTTTTATCTTATGTGTTCAAAGGATAACCATAAGGTGTGGAGATCAATGGTGCTTCAAATCAGCAAAAATGACAAGAAGACAATTGGACTGTTAGCAGCTCTTGCAGAAGACAAAGTCTTTCCAGATACAAGAGCAAAGATTAGGGACCCTCTAACACATTCAGATATTGAATCATAGGTGGATGAAGTTGAGTATAGAGAATGCTGAGGCTATGAGCTGACAGCTACACTAGAAGAAGAATTCTGCCAGGGGAAGCATGGATAAAGTCAGGTATATTCCAACATAGCTCATTCTCAGAGTCTGGATATGAATACTGCTCAGGCTCTAATGTATCCTCATCAATTGATGATGAGAGTCCTCCCTCAGAGGATGATATCAATCAGTTGTTTAAAAATAATGGCGTGCTCCTGAAAGCTTTCATGAAAAGCAAGATGCTTGTTAAGAAACAAGCATAGGAAATTGCCTCCCTACAGTTGGCTGCTTCCCAGCAAGATGAAACTTCATATTTGCTATATCTAAAAGAGAGGGAAGTAGCTCATCTGAAGACCATGGTAGATATCCATGTTGAGTCCATAAAATATAAGGACTCTATCATCAAGGATCTTGAAGAGAAACTTGAAAGGGAGAAGATGATTGTGGCCAATTTATCTAAGAGAGATGCTATCAAGAGAAAATCTGAATCTGAGTGGATTTCTAAAGTTATCCAATCTCAGAGGAGAGGCCAAGCTCCTGTCAGGCCTCAGTCAACCTCTCACAAGGTAATTCTCCCATCCAACAGGCATGACCAAGACTATAAGTGTGGTCACAAGAGGTGTGGGAATCTTCCTTATAAGGTTATAAGAGTACCTTATAATGGAAGAAGAGAGGTCATGGGATTGAGTGCACTGAAGTTTCCCTATGTATAAGTCCAAAAGGCCAAACCTGGACCTTTTGTATTTGGTGCCCCTGCCCCCTCATTCAAGGAAAAGGCTGTGCCCCATTCTAAGGTTCTTCAAGCAAGAACACAACCCAAAAGTTCCTCAGACAGTAAGGCGGACTTGGCTGCCTCTGAAGCCATTAAGAACATGCCTACTACAAAGAAGGCTGTTACTAATGAAGTTCAGAGCAAGCAAAGTGCTCCCACAGGCATATTCACTTTTGGTCAAGCTCTTGCTGAAAGAAACATGAAGAAGTCCACAGTTCTCCCCACTAAACAAGCAGCCAGAAATGGCTTGTACACTTCACAGTGTGTTCAGAAAAGGAGATACAACATTCATGAATATTGGTGATGTGGCTAAGTGTGCCACTTTGCCATTGATTGTTTGCACAACCTCTGTGTGCCAAAGGCAAGGCTATGTCTTGCTGATAGGACTCCTGTAAGTAGATATATACATTCTTATACTAACTGAAACCTAGGACCCAAGTCAGCTTGGGTTCCTAAGGTAAGGTAAATCTTGTCTTGTAGGATAGTCCATGTGGCCATGCCCAATTATGGTCATTGGACAGAGGTGTACTAGACCTAAGTCTTGGTACAAGGAATGACTCAACTAATCATCTTGCACAAGATGTCCAAGACATGTGCAATTGTTAAGGGGGAGCTAGCCAAACAATGCCAGATGCACATCAAAAGCTAAAGATCAGGAGAAATGTTACTGGTGCGCTCAGAGACTCTGAAACAAGTATGTGCTTCAAGTCTACAGGGCAAAGATAAGTGGAATTCACCTAGCTTTTAATTCTACTAATTAATTACTCAATTATTGAAACTATGCTTGTTAGAAATAAGGTAATTGGAATAGATGTCTGAGAAGATGTGAAACATTTGTCTAAATCAGACTTCTCAATAAATATGTTGGTGGCTCACATATTCACTATGCCACTAGATGTAACTAGATTCAACATCCTCAAATAAACATGGGAATGTTAAAATTAGTTCAAATTACATTTCACAAAGACTCACAAAATTGACTTGAACATGTTAAAACTAGATCAAATTGCACTCAACTAGAACACATACTGTAATAAGAATTGTTGCTCATCTTAACCCCTGCTTACTAGATAAATTTAATATTACTAAAATAGTCTACGGAAATTCAATTACTAAAGAAATGGTCAATCAATTAAGATCAAGAAGTCAAAGGTTGAGGAAAATAAGCCTACTAAACTAAATCGATTGATTAATCAACCTGCGGATAAAATCCTGGACTCAATCCAAGTCATTGATCAAAATTGATCAACAAAATAGGATAGTGGCATTCTGCCTTCTCTTAAGAAGGAATTATAAATATAAAAGCTTGTGCATAAAGCAAAAGCACTATTCCTTGCCCTCTCCCGACCGTATTCACTAAATCGACGGAAAGCCATTCTCGCTAGCCTTCTCAAATTCTCCAGCGAAATGGCGCTAAAAGGACAAGATTTCCTATTCGAAGGTTCGGAATTGGCGAGAAATGGATTCAAGGATGCTCCTGAAAAGGTACAATATGTTCTTCATCTTCTCGGCACTTCTGACCTAGAATTAATACTATCGTAACCCTGTTTACTTTTGAAGCGGTAGGTTCTGGAATTATTCTCCAACGTCAGGGGAGATGCTACAGGATGGAAAATCAAGACTATTGTAAGTGGAACAAGAGTTAAGATAACACCAATAAGGCTGGCAAAATCCCTAAAACTGATAAAGTTCTCCACCACTGATGACGAAGATGAGTGGTTGCATGAAGACATAAAGTGTGCAGTTATATGGTGCGAATTGTCTAAACACACCTCTGGCTCTTTTTTGAGAAAGGAACTCAATCTAAAGTGAAAGTTCCTGGCCTATGTCATTGGGAAGGCTTTATTATGCAAAACAGGGTCTCATGCCAAGATTAAAAAGAAGATGTTTGAGATTATGGCTAGAGTTATTCAGACCAAAAAAGCTGACTGAGGCAGGGTAGTATTTGACAGGATAGTGGAATGCCTTGCTTAACCAAACTTAGGAAGAATTCTTTCCCTATTTCTGTGACAGACTGTCCCAAAAATCCTAAACATAAAGCTTGGAGCAAGAATACACCACATGAGGAGAATGGACAATAAAATGCTAGAGAGGTGGGATAGGGTAGTTCAATGCCATGGACCATCAGCTGTAGAAAGGAAAGGAAAGAAGATTGTTGCTTCTGAGCCCAGCTTATCCGGCCAGCAGCTCATCTGAGGAGGAAGAACCCCAAAACCATGAACTGTCATCCTCTGCAGAAGAGTCCAGGAAGGACTAAACATTAAGGTATCAGCCTCTTCTGAACTTACCCCTATAAGTTGTGTGAGCAGACCAGAGTCAGATATTGTCCCTTAGGATGATGAGCCGTAAGCTGAGTTGGATGAAATAGTGGAAAAGGAAGCTGTTGATAGGATATCTGTAAGGATGGATGAAAATGCCTCAAAATTGGATGATGCAGATAAGCATCTACCTATGTCTGATGATGATGATGCTCCTAGGCCTCAGAATGAGGAGGAGATCAAACTAGCTTCAAATAAAGAGATTGTTATGTCTGAAGATGAGTATCCACTGGATAAAGTCATGGAAATTCCAAGTGCTGAGGAAAGGAATGCTCCAGTTGAGGGGGAGAAACTTACAAACGAGATAATGCAAGAAGCACTATTTGTGGGGGAGAAACTACAGGTCCCTCCAATAGTAGTATAGACTATTGCAGGTGATAAAGATGTTGGTGCTGCTGCTGACCTGCATGCAAATGAAGGCATGGAAGAGATTGAGGGGGAGCGTGTGTCTGAGCTCCCTGCTCATATTGAAGTGAATAATATAGATTCCTCCTTGTCATAGAAGAAGACCGATTCTTTAGAAAAAGAGAATAAAGAAGATATGACAGATTCTGAAGAAAGAGCAGAAGTTAGACAAACTCAAGAACATCATAAGAAAGGCATTTCTGCAAGTATGGACCAGATTTCTCCAGTGATCCTTGCCCAATCGAAAGGGTTGTTGGATGAGCAGAGGAGGACTTTGGAAAATTATATAGATGAAGACCTGAAAGATATCAAGAATGATTTGAAAACAGAGATCAAATCTATAAGATTTGAAGTAAACCTACTGAAGGGAGAAACTGTCAAATTCTTCAAGAGAGCTGCTCCAATTATAGACTACACCATGGAGAAGCTTGATGTGTCAAGACAGAATATAGACATTATCAAAGAAATTCAAAATATTCAGGCTAAGAACATGGTAACCATTCATGAAAATAATAAAATTCTTAGGAATGAACAGAATTCTGAAATCTTTACCAAAATGGAAACTTGCACAAAGTTGCTGGATGATCATATGTTGGAAGTAAAGAATCAGGTTACTGCAGGAGTCAATTATCTGGAAACTGAAAGAAGTAAAGTCTGCATCTCCCAGACCATTAAAATAATTGAAGAAGTAAAAAAGGGGGACAATGAGTCTATAAGAACCAATGCTGAGAACATGGTATGGGCAACAAATGTGGTGAGAGGCTCATTGGGATAAGTGCTAATGCAGTACAATAACAACGCAATGATGCATGATCAAGTATTAGAGACTTTGAACAAAGAACCCGCTCAAGATAATCAAGAGTATGGTTTATATATAGAGGAAAGTGACAGAAGTGGAAGCAAGTGGGGAGTGCAGTCCGCTCCTGTTGAAACTCCTTCCTTCAGCCCTACTGTAAACTAGGCACTACAGAGAATTTGAATAGAGAACCTGCTCAAGATAATCAGGATTATGGTTTATATATAGAGGAAAGTGACAGTGCTGGAAGCAAGTGGGGAGTGCAGTCCACTGCTGTTGAAACTCCTTCCTTTATCCCCACTATAAACAAGACACTATAGACAAAAGAAATGACTAAAACTGAAAGTGAAGAGGAAGTCAGGCTGAGGAAGAGGAAATACAGAGAAGAAATTGAGAAAAGGCCTGACTTCGAGCAATGGAGCCTAAAGTCCTGATCTATTATTCTGCTTGCTTGGGACCAGGTCAAGAATAAGAGATCAGATAGAGGAAAATGGTATAATAAAATGGAATGGGACAAGATGGAGAAGAGGGTCACAGAAAGAAGAATCTACTAGAGAAACAGAAGTGCCAACCTTCTTTCTCCTGATGCTGTTGAACCTTCTAAGTACATTCCCAAGCCTCAGGGCTACTTTTAGAGGAAGAAAGAAAAAGCTAAAGCTGAAGCTGAAAAGGATAAAGAAACTAAAGCTAAGCCTATTGATGATGTAGACAAAAAGGGAAAGAAGATAGTTGGGCCAGAAGACAAACCTACTAAGAAATCTAAGGCCAGTGGGATTGTAATAAGGGAACCTGAAACTTGAAAAGTTTCAGGTTCTTCTTATAGGGGTAAGGGATGGGACATTTTGTTTATTCCACAAACATTAATTCAGTATATGTTAAATAGAACATCAGTTGCTGTAATTATGATTTGTCTGACTTATCATTTGTTGTGATCATGATTCATCTGATTTATCATTTACTATTATTATGATTCATCTGATGTATATGTGATAATATCTTTTGTATATGTAGCATAAGTATGTTAGTGTATACATTGTCCTAGGTTTTGACTTCTTCAAATAGGGGGAGATTGTTGGGTCCATTGGTCCCAATGTCCTGGATTTGAAGAAGGCCTTATGAATAATATATACACATGTGGTGATCTAACTTGTGCTCAAGTTTAATGACTACAGGTTGTCCCAGTAACAATGATGGGACATGTAGCCTTAATGGCTAAGTCATGTAAAACACGTACCTAAGTGGTGGACTGACAGAAATCTGTTTAAGTCCACAGGCGTTGAGTGAAGGTGACTCACCCAACGCCAGATGACTTATAACGATGAGTGAAGCCTATACAGTCAAATCCAAAGCAGTGGCAAGCTGAGAAAGTGTCCAAGTCCACAGGCATTGAGTGAAGTACACTCACTCAATGCCATGCAGCAAAAAGTTGTGAGATAGGCTAAAGCAATAAAGCCTAAGTTAAAATGAGCAGAAAAGTTACTAAGTCCACAAGCATTGAGTGAAGTAAATTCACTCAACGCCATGCAACTAAAGGAAGATATATGGCAAAGTATTTTGGCATTGAGTGTTTATGACACACTCAATGGCACTCAACAAAAAGCTATGAGTCGAATTGAGTTTAGAGTTTGTCGAACTGATTTCAGAGTTCGTCGAACTGAGTTCAGAGTTTGTCGAGATGATCTCATCGTTCATTGAGTTGAGCTCATCGTTCGTCGAACTAAGCTCAGTGAGAATATAAGTTAGTCGAACTGAATTCAGAATTTGTCGAACTGAGTTCATAGTTGAGTGAGGCATGATAACTCAATGCTCTCAGCGCCTAAGTTTCTGCAGACACAAAAAATTAGCTAAGGCAAAAACCGTTGAGTTAAGTATGCTGACTCAACGCTCTCAATTTCTAATTTACAGAATGCATAGGCTAAGGCACAAGGCGTTGAGTGAGGTGTGCTCACTCAATGTTCTCAAAGCCAGGCATGAAGAAAAGGCTACAGAATTAGTTAAGTCTAAAAGCATTTAGTGGAGCTTGCTCACTCAACGCTATTAATGCTTAGTTAGACAGAATTCTGTCTAAGTATTTTGGCGTTTAGTGAAGCTCATTCACTCAATGCCTATTCTACTGATGCTTGATTTTTTACTAAGTCCACAGGTGCTGACGTCAGTAAGTCAACAAGTCAACCTTATTCAAATTGTTAGCGGCATAGCTACAGTACATGACAAAAGGCATCGCCGATTTACTATATGATAGTTAGACATTAAAGCAAAGTTATAGCTGGCATTAAATATATGAGGCCCACTACTTAAAGAGCCATTGGGGCATAAACAATAAAATCAAAGGCTCTTACAGAGGTAGATTCCTTAGAGAGTAGAAGTGAGTTCTTCTTCACCACATTATTGCTGTGCTAAAAAATAGGAAGCTCAAGTCAGCAAGACGAAGAGCAAGTTAGTTGTTGTCTTCTTCATCGACATCAACAAGTTCAGAGTATTTCTCTGAGGAAAGAGGAAGCAGCTAAGGGCCGACCCTTGCTACAGGTTCTTCACAGTTCCAACTATACAAGTACTAAAGAACATTTACTGGAGGCTGTGGAGAATAAGTTGAGACTGGGCTTATAAGTTTAGTGCAGGAAAGAAAGGAGAAGCTGAGCTTCTGCATGTTTCTTCCAACACAAGTATCCTTGTTGCTGTAAAGAAGGTTAGTTGAGAAACCTTGATCTCAGTTATAGCTAGTATTTATGTAGTAACTTCATATATCCAGCAGGAAATATCCCTGTTGCTGTGAAGAAAAAGTTAGGACTAAGTATTTCTTAGTTCAATAAAGGTAGACTTAGGACATAAATTCTTATAGTCAAAATTGGGCTGAGTCTAACTCTGTCAAGGTAGATTGGCTCAGAGAAATTTCTTTTGTGTCCAATCAAGACTCACCAACCCAGTTATAGCTTGTAGGATCCTTTTGGATATGAGTGGTAGGATCAAAGTTGCTCTTAGTTTGGATCCAAGTGTGTATCTTAGTTATAGGGCTTTTGATCCAGAGATTATAGGTGAGTCATTCTCACTGAGTGGGAGGGCAATTATGCCTGAGCTGTAGGATCCTTTGGATCTGAGGTAGGGTTGTCCTCCCAGCCTGAGTGTAGGGATTAATAGCCTGAGTTAGGTGATCTTAGGATCACTGAGTTATAGGGCCTTGGGCCTGAGAAGTAAGTCTTAGAGGAGACTTAGAGATCCAGAGGAATCTGAGGTGTAAGATCTTTGGAGCAGGTTTTCGAGAAGTGCCTTGTTCAATAATATAGTTTGATTGGTGGGAGGGAAAGTGGATGTACCCTTGTTAGGGGAACTACTATAAATAAGTATGTGCTTTTCTTGTGTTGTTTTCTTTGTGCTGGTTGCATGTCTTGAAAGCATAACTAATCAATTAATAAAGCACCCAAATTAAACAAAACAAAAGATAGTCACTATGGACTAACAAACCTATTCACCCCCCCCCCCTCTAGGTGATTTTACAATCCTTGAAATCAAAGACCTTCAAGAAGGATCATTACCCTTGACGTTCGTTTCGACGCCATGGGAGAGAATCTAGCCAAAAGGAAATGATCGCAATGGGCTTGCCTCCGCAGATCCAAACTCTGCTCATGAACCAGAGCTCTGAAACCACAATGGCAACGAGATCTTCTTCCTTTCCCTCTCCTTCGCTCTCCACTCACTTGGCATATCAGAAGGAGGAAACCAGAAAGAATTAAATTAAACTCAACTTCCCATGCTATAAGCCGAGCTACCGTACCGTAATAACTAGCTATCGCCACACGGTACTACATACGTCCAATCCTCAATCACACTACCCAAGACCTCCAATCCTGGGTAAACGCGTGGCCACACCAATGCTACTGCCGCGTAGTACTTATTATTGCGCACAGTAGACGATGAATCACATCAATCTACCATACTCGACGAAAAGTCATTACTGCCCTGTGGAAACACTACCACGACGCGGTACCTACCCGAGAGGTATTCCAAATAATTCAGGCCTGCTACCGCTACGCGATAATAACGTACCGCCGCACAATAGACGATGCATCACGTCACTACGCTGCTCTCGATGACTGACGCTACTGCCAAGCGGTATCTCTACGACCACACGGTACTAATATGAGAGCTTTACTAAATAAATTGGCCATACTACCTCCAATAATAACCCTACTACGGGAGCTATGTCACAGAAATCATTTCCTACTTCGGGAAACTTGGGGCGTTACAAATCTCACCCACTTTAAGAAATTCATAACAAAATTATGCCGTGCAGGAAATTATAGAAGTAACAATATCAAAATGCGTACCTCAAATAAATAACTCGGGGAACTCTGCCTTTATGGATTGCTCTTACTCCCATGATAGTTCCACTCGGCCACAGTTGTCCCAACAGACCTTTACCATCCTAATAAACTTATTCTAAAGCTGCTTGACTTTTATGTCTTTAGTACAAATGGGCTTGACCTTCGTTGTCAATCCACCATCACTCGGCACCTGATCCACAACAACCACCTGCGTAGGCTCTAGCACTGCCTTTCGTAATAACGATATGTAGAATACGTCATGTAGACCACTTAGTTTTGTTGAAATCTGCAATCGATAGGTGGCTTCACCAATTCTCTCTGTTGGATCCCTATTTGGATTTAGGCTAGGTTCACTAATTTAGGTAGAGTCTGACCTACCTTATATAGCCAGGGTCAAGCCTAGTAATCCTAGAGTTTAGGCTAAGTCATTAAGTTCAACCTTTTTGAACCAGCCAGCAGAGGACCTTAGAAGACTCAGACTTAGATGATTTTAGAGAACAGATTGTTCAGTTCGAAGTTCTTCGAACTCACCTCGATGATCGTCGATCTCATATCGACGAACTCTGAGTTATTTCTCTGAGCTGAGCTCGACGATATTCGAGCTCAGGTCCACGATCAGTTACAGATTCTCAGCTCGATGAACTCAGAGTACAGATTTGGCAAGTAATTCTTAGTACGCAGTTCGCAGATCTTAGGTCGACAAACTAGAAATCTCAGGTCAACGATCTTAGATCTCAGGTCGACGAATTCCATTCTTAGGTCGACGATTTCTGTCCAGCTCCAAAATGAGAAGTTTTCTTCCCTCTGTCCCCAACTTTCTATATTAATTAGCAGTAATATTCCTAAGTAATTAATGCTCATATTCCTTTGAATATAGCCGTTATTGGCAACATTAATTACGGTATTCATCAGGGCAAATACTTGCTTATTTTATTAGGGACAGTTGGGGAAACTCATTTATGACAGACATTCCAACCATTTGTATTCTCTAGATTAGTCAGCAATTAATGCCAGAATTAAAAATTCAAAGGAGAAATTGACTGCAGAATATAAAAGAGATTCTCTCTTTTTTTAGTAGAGATAAGGGGAATACAAAAGATTAATAGAGAACAACATACTCACAGTGCATCACAGAGAAGAAAATCCAGAGAACTAAAACAGATCCTGATCATTCAGAACTTTCTTCTTTGTGCTGAAAATTTTTTTGTTCTTTTTCCTTGTCAATCCTGAAATCTGAAGAAGAACATTCATCACAAATCAGGAGTCTTCTTCATCTTCAGAGCCTGGAATCTTCAGAGACATTTATTCAACATCAGTCTACAGGATTCCAGAACATTGATAGAACAAGGCTGAAGACCTATACTGTGAAGCAAAGCTCCGATCTTCCTAAACCATTCAATATCTCAGGGGAAGCTTTGTCAACATCAAAGATCCACTAGTCTTCTCTCTTGATTAAAGAAAGAGAAGACACCATCACCTCCTCTCACCTCCTGTAAAAGGGTTTTAACTCCCTTCAAAAGTATACCACTTGGTTGTCAAGTCACCTGATCAAAAGACTTGGTTGGTTTTTGGTCACCTGATCAAAAGCCTAAAGGGTTACAATATCACCCTGCAAATAGATATTTTGGTGGCAGACACCAGATCAAAACCTGCTAGTGGATTCCTACTAGGGTGGTAGAAGAGTGGATGTACTTAGTTGGAGAACCACTATAAATTCTTGTGTTGTCTTATTGTGCTCATTTTCTGTTTGTTCTTGTTGTGGCTGTGATAGATAGAATGACTTAGCCTATTTTTCTTTTCTTTATATATTATTGGTATCACCTATTTTCACTCTGATATAAAAGTTTAAAACAGCCAAAATTTTAAATACTCTATTCACCCCCCCCCTCTAGAGTAAGTCAGATCTAACCCCTCCTTTCAATTGGTATCAGAGGGCTATTCTCTTGGTTGAACATGGTAACACTTGAACCAACAGATCTTTCTTAGATCTAAATTTCTCTAGCCTATTTCTAATAGCATGGCATAGAACAAGGATTATGCAAGCACCAGACCTCTATTGTACAACTTAAATAAGTTTGCTATATGGAAGGCAAGAATCAAACTATATATGAACTTTATTGATGAGGACATTTTGAATTCCATTTTGACAGCACCTCCTGCTCTAGTGACTGCATCCACCTCAACATCAAGCACACATGTTGTTCCACCACCTGAGTGGACAGATGCTAAGAAAAAGGCCAAGATTGCTGATGCAAAGGCCATGAATATTCTGGCTCAGACTATATATGATGACATCTTCTAGAAGGTGGCTGAATGCACATCATCCAAGGCTATTTGGGATTCTCTTAACCAGATCGTAGCTGGTTCTGCTGATGAGAGAAAGGATAGGAGATCCAACCTCATCTCTCAGTATGAGAACTTCAAGAAGGATGAGTTTGAGACTGTTGGTGATATGTATAACAGATTAAGCTCAATAATCAATGAGATGAAGACATTGAACAAGGACATCACTCTTACAGAAGTCAATGACAAAATCCTCATGTGCTTCCCTAGATCATTGGATTCTAGAATCTGGCCTATCAAGGAAGCCAGAAGCCTTAATGAGATTTCCACTGAATCTCTATTGGGAAAACTCAAATCTTATGAGCAATTGATTAAGTCAAGAGAAGCTGCTAAACATACGACTTCCACACCCTCAAGGAAGGAGCAAAGCATAGCCTTCAAGGAAAATGAAGAATCAGAAGCCCCAACAATCAATGAAGAATTCTTAAGTCTCTTAGCCAAGAGATTCTACAAGATGGGCAAGAAAGATTTCAGAAGAAAGTCATCTAGGCAAGATGACAAGACCTGGTATGACAAAATACCAACTAAAGAAGTTGTTTGTTTTGGCTGCAGGAAGCCTGGACATTTCATCTCAGAGTGTATAGAGAACCAAAATAAGGAGAGGAGAGGAGAAAAGGAAACCAGGAAATAACATTACAACAAGCACTCCTCCAGCAAGCACAAAAGGAAGGAGAAACGTTTCATTACTGAAACCTGGAATGACACTGAAGAAGAATCTTCATCTTCCAGCTCCAGTGAAGATGAAGAGGAAGCAAAGGCCAAGTAAATATGCTTGATGGCTATTGATGCATCAAGCACCCACACCCATTCTGAAGCTGACCAATCCGACACTAAAGAACCTCTATCTGAAAAGGATCAGGTATTATCTTCTTTTGATTTTGATTCAGAAGAATTTAAAAATGAATTCAAGTCCTTGTGTTTTGATTTAATAAATTCTGAAAAAGAAATTAAGAAACTTAGAGAGAAAGTAAATGAACAAGAAAACCTGCTGTCAGAAAACAACAAATTAAAGGATGAAATCACCTTAGCTAATAAACAAATCACTAAATTAAAGACTGAATTATTTGAGGCTAGGCAACTTGAAAAATCCCTGAATGGGAGAAGTATCAAGTTGATGAACATCACAAGCACAGTGAATGCTAGACTTAATGGCAAGATGGGCTTAGGTGCTTCATCAAGCCAACCCCCACTTATTCAGAAAAACATTTTATCCACTCCCATAAAATTTGTTTCTGAAAAGGGTAAAGAGAAAATAGAAGATAATCATGTTAATCAAATAGTATTAAAACAAAAGAATAAGAAAAGAAGAAAGAATAAGAAAAATTCTTAACCATAACAAAGTTCAGTAGATTTAGTCGAACTCAGATCGATGAAATGTGTCCAGTTCGTTGAGCTCAAGTCGACGAACTCCGAACACAAACTTCTACTATAACTATTCTCTGAACTGCAATCGACAAAACCAGTATGGTTCGTCGACCAGAGATTGACAAAATTGGGGCACAGAAAATGAATACCTTCATTCTATAAGTGGAGTTCGACAAACTCATCCCCGTTCGTCGACCTCAAATCAATGAATGTACCAGAATTTATCCACCCCATTTTATAATAACAGAAATTTTTATTTCAATAGGATTTTTAATCAACCTAGACAGAACATTAATCCTTTTAACAAATGGATAATTCCACCAAGAAAATACCATCCTTTAGGTTAGAAAAGTCAACCTGAATATTCATATATGACTAGCTTTAGTTATGTAAACCAACAAGGACCTAAGGTAACCTAGGTTAAGAATATCTAATCTATTTTTTTTTGCAGGTGAAAGACTATCCTACCATACAGAGGAACAGTGGTATCTAGATAGTGGTTGTTCAATACATATGACTGGCAGCAAGGACAATCTATCCAACTACAAATTCAAGCTAGGTCCTAAAGTTGTTTTTGGTGACTCCAACTGTGGCCAGACTAAAGGCTATGGTGATATAAAGATTGGAGTGGTCACATTCAAGAAAGTAGCTTATGTAAGTGGATTAAAGCACAACCTGATTTCCATTAGTCAACTCTGTGATGAAGGGTTTCAGGTATCTTTTGATAAATCCTCTTGCATTATCTCTTTCTGTTGATAACAAGATTATCTTAACTGGATCTAGAGTAGGAAATATTTACACAGTAAATTTTAAGTCTGCTAGGTCTGAAATATGTCTGCTCAACCAAATTAATAATAATAATGAACTTTGGCATAAAAGATTAGGTCATGTTAATCTGAAAAACATTGCTAGGTTATCTAAAGACAACCTTGTTAGAGGATTGCCTTCTGGTCCCTACAAGAAGGAAGGCCTTTATAGGGCTTGTCAATTAGGCAAGCAAACTAAAAATAGTTTCAAAGCCATTAATAAAAGTGATTCACCTATGATTTTGTATTTGCTCCACATGGATCTTTTTGGACCCATTGTTGTAAAAATCCTAGGAGGGAAATCTTATACCTTAGTGATTGTTGATGACTTCTCAAGGTTCACTTGGGTGTTCTTCTTGAGGAACAAGTCAGATAACTTCAAGGTTCTTACAGATTTTCTTAAGAGCATAAAGATTGAGTACTCTACTCCAATTGCATTGATTAGAAGTGATCATGATACTGAGTTTGAGTCTCTTCCCATGCAAAGATTCTGTGAGGAGGAAGGTATCATACATTGTTTCTCTGCTCTTAGAATTCCTCAACAGAATGGGGTAGCTGAAAGGAAAAAACAGAACACTAATTGAAGCTTCAGGTACATTGCTTGCATAATGCTTACTTGCCACTATTCCTTTTGGGCAGAGGCTGTTAACACATCAAACTATGTCCTGAATAAGAGCTTGATACATACGCTTAAGGGAAAGACCCCATATGAATTTAATTAAAGGGAAGTAACCTAAAGTAGATTTCTTTAAGATTTTTGATTGTATATGTTACATTCATAATAATGACAAGAAATACATTAGAAAGTTTGAAGCCAATGCTACAATGGGAATTTTTTTAGGATATTCCACAGTCAGCAAGGCCATATAGGGTTTATAATCAATCTACAATGAAAATAGAAGAGTCTACAAACATTTCCTTTTATGAGACTAACATGTTTTACAAGGAGAACTCTTCTACCAGTGAATCTTTGCAGGTACCAT
This sequence comes from Platanthera zijinensis, assembly GCA_039513925.1. Lineage (NCBI taxonomy): Eukaryota > Viridiplantae > Streptophyta > Magnoliopsida > Asparagales > Orchidaceae > Platanthera > Platanthera zijinensis. Next base: position 108,427,531 of record CM077089.1, read on the forward strand.
ATTTGTGTGAGCAGTTGAATGAGTTGAACCTCACCAATGAGGCTAATGCCCATACCTCTCTACAGAACTCTGAAGCTAGTGAAGATGATTTCACAGAAATAGCTGATAAACCAATAATAACCCACATAATTCCACAAGAGGAATTAACTCCCCAGGCTGTTGCTGAACAAACTCCACCAACTGATCTTGTCATACTTAGAGATCATCTTGTATCTCAAGTAATAAGAGACATATCAGTAGGTGTGCAGACAAGGCATCAACTCAACCAAGACTTGATGCATGACTGCTTCATATCTCAAATTGAGCCCCAATTTATAAAAGATGCAGAGCAAGATCCACTCTAGATTATGGTAATGCAAGAGGAGCTCAACCAATTTGAGAGATGTAGAGTTTGGGACTTAGTTCCAAGACCCAAAGACTACCCATTCATTGGAACAAAGTGGGTATTCAGAAATAAACTTGATGCCCATGGGCATTATCATAAAGGAACAAGACAAGGCTAGTAGCTCAAGGCTATAGGCAAGAGGAAGGCATTGACTATGATCAGAAATTTTCCCCTGTCGTAAGATTTGAGGCTATAAGAATCTTCCTTGCATATGGTGCCTTCGAAAAGTTCAAGGTCTATCAAATGGATGTCAAGAGTGCATTTCTGAATAGGAGAACTCAAAAAAGAAGTATATGTGGAGCAACCACCAGGTTTTTTCTCTCCAACTCATCCCTCTTTTTTCTTTAGATTGCATAAAGCTCTCTATGGTTTAAAGCATGCTCCAAGAGCTTGGTTTGAGACCTTAGATAGCTTCTTGTTAGAGCATAAATTTATTAGAGGCATTGTAGATAGGACTCTTTTTATTAAGCATCATAAAGATAAAATCCTGTTAGTATAAATTTATGTAGATGATATTATTTTTGGCTCTACTGATCCCAAACTATGCAAAAGGTTTTCTGACCTCATGCATTCAAAGTTTGAGATGAGTAGCATGGGTGAACATTCATACTTTTTTTGCCTCCAAGTGAAGTAATTGCCTGATGACATCTTCATATCCCAATCCAAGTATGCTAAGGAGCTAATCAAAAGGTTTGGGATGTCAGATGCCTTAGCAAAGAAAACACCCATGGCTACCAATGTTGTGGTTGACTCTGATGAACATGGAAAGCCTGTTGATCAGAAATTATTGTAGGGGCTTTGTTGGGTCCCTATTGTATATCACAGCAAGTAGGCCAGACATAATGTTTGCTACATGCCTTTATGCTAGGTTCCAAGTGAAGCTCTAAAGCTTAAAAGAATTTTATGATATATAAAGGGTTGACCAAATCTAGGACTCTTGTATCCAACTGAGTCAGAATTTGAGTTTAATGGATACTCAAATACTGACTTTGCTGGATGTAGAGTGGATAGGAAGAGCACATCGGGAACATGGAAGTTCCTTGGTGCTAGACTTGTCTCCTGGTTTTGCAAAAAGCAAACATCCGTGTCTACATCAACAACAGAAGCTTAGTACATAGAAGCTGGTAGTTTCTGTTCACATATGCTAATGAATTCAAAACCAACTCCTAGATTATGGATATAACTTAAATAATTCAACTTTACTCTGTGATAATACAAGTGTACAATTTCTATTGCTCAGAATCCAGTTCATCATAGTAGAACTAAGCATATAGAGATAAGACATCATTTCATTAGAGAGTGTGTAGACAAAATGAAAATTAATCTTGTCTATATCTATACTGATTTGCAAAGAGCAGAACATCTTCACCAGAACCTTGGATGAAAGAAACATCTGTTCTTTCTAAATCAAGCTTGGTATGATTAATAGAGAAGCTTTAATTTAACTTTTTGTCTGTGGTCGAAGAATTTTCCACAGTTTTTCGACCTGAGATCGACGAACTGAGAAAAGTTCTTGAGATAATTTATCGACCTTAGATCAATGAACTCTCTGTGTGAGTCATTTTCGTCGACCGGAGATCGACGAATCTGGCTTTAGAAAATTTTCGTTGACCTGAGGACGACGAAAAGTTTTCCTTCTTTAGACTGAGATCAACGAACTCTTTTGTCGATAAAATCTTTTGTCGACCTCAGATCGAAGAATTTTTCTTTTTTGCAGGACGGAGTTTTTCGTTTCATATTCTGAAAAACCTTATATCTAGGTTTTCTTCGAGCTCCATCCCGCGCTTTCTGTTCCCCTTACACTTGATATCTCTGTATTTCCTTTGCAAGTGATCAATGGCGATTCCAGCAAGCGCTCTTGCAGCAATGAAGTTTGACATGGGTTTTGATATAGATTTTGAATCATTTCAACATTCTGACCAGATCTTCTTGGAAATTCTGAAATTATTTGATGATCAGCAGTTAAAGAATCTGATGAACACCAGAATGAAGATAGCTACAACAGAAGTTCGGGAATGGGTTTTCACTTCTTCCTCTCCAGATGATGATACTATGGTGGGAACCATATCGGGTAACATCATCTCTCTTACCCCCACTGTATTAACTGATATTTTTGGATTGGTTAATGGAGAAGAAGAGTTAGAGATTGACAGTACCGAATTTGATGAGATGTTGGTTAAGATGGGGTATTCTTGGAGACACCCCTCATAAACTGTTGAAGAAACATTTATCTGCCGACTACAAGTTTCTAGCCGATGTTATAGGCAAGGTACTGCTGGGCAAGCACATAGCCCATGATTACATCACTCGGTAGCAATTACTTGTGATGTGTGCTGTTATAAACAAGAAGCTCGTGAATTGGTCTAGAATCATGTTTGAATTGAATAGGAAGAAAAATACCAAAAAGGAGGTGTGTTTTGGAATAATTCTGGGAATCTTCCTTCAGGCCAAGGCAATTGAATCACTGGTCTCCCCGACCATATTCATTAATGCCTCTAAGAGGCTTACCTGCGCCTTATTTGGCAGGTGGGAGAGGAATATACTTAATCCATCCAAGTCTTCCTCTTCCAGACCTTCTAAGGATTCAAGGGCTGCTCCAGCCACTCCCCTCCCTGCTGAGGATGTTTCCATTCCACCTCCACTATAACACCCCTATCCGTCGCATAGCATATAGCAGTAGGTCCGGCCGGGGCCCGACGCCATATACTACGGACAGACCAGTTGGTTACGCGTTGAAATCATTCAACCAATCACCACATCCTACACAACACCTAGCGGAAGCAATTTTATACAGTTGCAAAGAGAACAAGAACCCTGCTACAAAGCATGAATGTCCACTACAAACTCAGTAATGTAATCATACACAAAAGAGAACTGGCCTTAAGGCCTTACATTGTTCACTTAACAAAAATAGTGTTTTCATACTTCGGCTCGCAGGCCGGACATACATGAAAAACGGGAAAGAAACATAAGCAATAAGACCTTCGAGGGCCGGCACAGCGACAAGGGCTTTAGCCCGCTATTTCCCGCTCTACTCCGCAGCACCTGCAAGCCACAAACCACCGCCCGGTTGCAAACAATAGCAACGGTTAGCAATGCTGACCAAATTATAACGATCCCGCCCCCACACTCGGGGCGGCAATGCTCTTTCCCTGCACTTTATTAGCATAGGCAATTATATAAAGTATTTGCACTTCACCACAGGCGTAGGCTCGCACGGCCACACACCCCGTGCACTCAGGGCACATTCTCGGCGAACCGGCCAACGTCACGTCAATTCAAGCCATAGACGTTCCCAATCCACCACAGCCTCTTGGAGGTCATCCATATGAGCATTTTGCCTTCCTGGCCTTGGTCACGACAATTTAATCCATAGACCTCCGAAGACCCTCATCCATGCCAACGGTCCTACCAAATGACATAGACCGGGTATGGTTCCGCCTGACCCGTGCTCACACCGCAACGACAATTTAAGCCATATGCGCAGGCCAAGACTCACCGAGTCCCGTTTCCACCACAATAATCACATAACCCGGTTATGTTCACGTTGGCTCCCCGACCACCGTGTTGGGAAAACCCGCTTTTGCCCAGTTTTTCGGGTGCACCTTGGAGTTAATCTCCAAGGCTCCCTGATGCAATCTACCACGTAGAAAACCCGAAAAATGCCCAAACACCCGGAGTCTTCCCCGGTTCATATGCAATGCAACATCACCGATCCGGCTCTACTTGTCCGGATAGGCTTCACATACAATGCCTATGTCCGTTTTCGCATACGGACTCTACACAAGGGGGACTTTACATATCTACCCCAAGGAACGCTCCAACTCTTCGCTCACTCGCCAGAGAGGGCTTCCTATGCAAAGGAAAAGAGGGCTTCACATGCCCAAGGATGAGAAATCGTTACCCTTGCATTCTTCCACGGCGCCATCGAAAACTATACGGTTGGAAAGCACCGCAACGGCGTCGCCTCCGCGGATCTGGACTCGGATCGCGATTCGGAGCTCCGAAGCTCTTCCGGCGGCCGGATCTTGGACTCCTCCTTCCTCCTTGCTCTCCCTTCTCTCTAACTTTTAGAGAGAGATTGGCCAATGGAAAATGGGTTTCTAAACCCTATTTCCCGACTATAATCACCCAGGAGCAGCCCCCCACCGTCGGATCCAAAGCCAAGGAAACGAACGGCCCGGATTAAATCCAAAATCATAAAATCTGGGCCGAACACGGGTTGGCACACGGTCGTGTACCTGGCCGTGTAGCTCATTCGCCGTCTCGACCAAAATTGAAAACCAGTAACATGGTATGTGACACGGCCTCCGACACGCCCGTGTCGCCTGCGATACGCCCGTGTCGGGACCCGTGTCACACCCCCCGTGTGCAATTTATCAACACTTCGCAGTCAGAGAGGTACACGACTTGGTGACACGACATCAGACACGCCCGTATTAAACTAGACACGCCCGTGCTCGTGCCCGTGTCACTGCCCGTGTATCCCACCGCACAGCCCAGGTGTGACACGGCCTGGGACACGCCCGTGTCCTAGGCCGTGTTCCACCACACGACCATTGTCGACCTGAACTGGTCGACTATACGGCCCGAGCTCGACACGCCTGACACGGCCTCCAACACGCCCGTGTCGGGGCCCGTGTCACCTGCACCAAAAATCTGTCTTGGCCAAAATCGATCCCCGTCGCTCCTACAACATTTTGGGGAGTTACAATTCTACCCCCCTTAAAGAATTTTGCCCACGAAATTAATAAAGGAAAAACAGGGCTTAACGTAAAACAGTACCTGAGTGGAATAATTCCGGGTACTCCTCGAGCATAGTCTGCTCCCGTTCCCAAGAGAGCTCCTCACGCCCGCAATTATCCCACCGGACCTTAACCATCCGGATCACCTTGTTATGGAGTCTCTTGACCTCAGCATCTTCGATACGAATGGGCTTTACCCTGGTCGTCAACCCTTCGTCCACCGGCACTTGCTCAGCTGCGATCACCTGCGAAGGCTCCTGCACCGCCTTCCGCAACATAGAAATGTGGAACACATTGTGTAACCCACTCAACTCCACCGATAGCTTCAAACGGTATGCAGCTTCGCCGACTCGCTCCAGAACCTCAAAAGGTCCAAGGTATCTTGGGCTCAGCTTCTTCAAGCGTCTCACCCGCGAAACCCCCTTGAACGGCTTCACTTTCAGGTATACCCAATCGCCTACCGCGAACTCCACGTTCTGGTGCTTGGCATTGTAATACTTCGCCTGCCGGTCCTGAGCGATCAACAAGAGCTCCCGAATGATCCGCACTAACGAGGTAGCACTCTCCACCTCCTTCTTCTTGTACAACCTTGCCTCACCCGTTTCAAGCCACGATTGCGGCGTGCGACACTTCCTACCATACAGGGCCTCGAAGGGCGCCATTTGTATACTTGCTTGGTAGCTGTTGTTGTACGCGAACTCCACCAAATACAGGTGGTCTTCCTAATGCTTACCGAAATCCAGAACACACATGCATAGCATGTCCTCCATCGTTCTATTGACCCTCTCGGTCTGCCCATCCGTCTGCGGATGGAAAGCTGTGCTGAACTTTAACTTTGTTCCCAGCATCTGCTGCACCAACCTCCAATCATTTGACGTGAACCGCCCATCGCGATCACTCGCAATGCTACGGGGCACACCATGCAGTCTAATAATATTGTCAACATACAACTTTGCCAGTTTCTCCACTGGATCATCCTTCCTATGTAGAATGAAATGTGACACCTTAGTTAGCCTATCTACGATCACCCAAATGGCATCGTTTCCCTTCTGTGACCTTGGCAACCCGTGCACAAAGTCCATAGATATATCGTCGAATTTCCACTCCAGTATAGGCAAGGACTTCAGAAATCCTTCCGGCTTTTGGCATTCCGCCTTCACCAAGGCGCACGTTTGGCATTTAGCTATGTACAATGCCACATCTTTCTTGAGCCCCGGCCACCAGAACAGCTTCTTGAGATCATGATACATCTTCGTGCTCCCTGGGTGGATTGAGTACTTAGTATGATGAGCCTCGTACATCAACTCCACCCGGAGTTTACCCCCACTCGGGACGCACAACCGATGATCCTTCCTTAATAAACCATCTTCCACCGAGAACTGGGAATTTGACCCATCCAGAGCGACCTCCATAAGCTCCTTCATGGAGTCATCTAACTCCAATGCCTGCCGAACCCGGTCAGCCAGGTCATACTGCACCTCTGTCCAGTTTAACATTGCTTTGGCACTCGTCTGCTTGTCAACATAACAGATCTCAAGCTCCTCCAACTCCCGTACTAGCCGCTCATCATGCACCGACAACCAGTTGGCTTGGGCGGGAGCCCTGCGGCTCAGCGCATCCGCAACTGCGTTGCCCTTCCCGGGTACATAATGTATTTTGAAGGTGTAGTCCCCAAGGAACTCCATCCACCTCCTCTGCCTCATATTAAGGTCCTTTTGATCCAACAAGTATTTTAGGCTCTTGTGATCGGTGTATATATCGACCCTTACGCAGTAAAGGTAGTGCCACCACAACTTGAGTGCAAATATCACGGCCGCCAACTCCAAGTCGTGCACCAGATAATTTCTTTCATGCACCTTCAACTGACGCGATCCATACGCTATCACGCTCCCATGCTGCAACAACACGCAGCCCAAGTCACTACCTGAAGCGTCGCTATACACCTCGAAGCCCTCGGTCCCACTCGGCGAACTAAGCACTGGCACCGTGGTCAACCGCCTCTTCAGCTCCTCAAAAGCTTGCACGCACTCTTGCGTCCATAAGAATTTCTGATCCTTCCTTGTAAACTTCGTGAGAGGTAATGCTATCCGCGAGAAGTTCTCTACGAAGCGCATGTAATATCCGGCAAGCCCGAGAAAACTACGGACTTCTGCGACAGAAGATAACGCAGGCCACTCCCGTATCGCAACAATCTTCGCCGGATCCACCGCTATACCTTCCCCACTCACTATATGACCAAGGAACGCTACCGAGGGTAGCCAGAACTCGCACTTGGAGAACTTTGCGTACAGCTCATTCCTCCTCAAAGTCTCCAACACCAAATGCAAGTGCTTGAAGTGATCTTCTTCGCACTGCGAGTACACCAATATATCGTCAATAAAGACGATCACAAAGCGATCTAGGAAATCTCGGAACGTCCTGTTCATCAAGTCCATAAATACTGATGGCGCATTCGTCAGTCCAAATGGCATGACCGTAAACTCAAAATGCCTATACCTCGTACTGAACGCCGTCTTCGGGATATCACATTCCCTTATCCTCAGCTGATAGTACCCCGACTTCAAGTCCAACTTAGAATATACCAACGATCCGACTAACTGATCAAAGAGATCATCAATCCTCGGGATCGGGTACTTGTTCTTCTCCGTCAGCTTGTTCAACTCTCTATAGTCGATATACAGCCGCATACTCCCGTCCTTCTTCTTAACGAAGAGGACCGGTGCGCTCTAAGGCGATGATCTTGGACGCACATACCCTTGCTCCATCAGCTACTCTAGCTGAACTTTCAACTCTGCCATCTCCTTAGGCGCCAATCTATACGGAGCACGTGACACCGGTTTGGCCCCCAGTACGAGCTTGATGGTGAAATCAATCTCCCGCTGCGGTGGGGCCCCGGGAAGACTATCCAGGAACACATCGGGGTATTCGCAAACCACGGGAATGCTATCCAACGTGGACTTTGGCTCTACAGCCCCCACTATTGCGAAGAACAGCTCTGCACTAGCACGAACTGCCTTTACCACCTGAAGAGCAGACATCAGTGTCTTGCTCGACCCCTTCAGCCCCTCGAATGTAGTCTCCCGCCCTACACCCAGCTTGACCTCCTTCCGGTCACAGTCGATCCAAGCCTTCTGCTCTGACAGCCAATCCATTCCAAATATAACGTCGAACTCTACTAACAGCAGCAATGACGCTAGCAAGTCGAACTCTTGGTTCCCAATGTGAACCTTTACGGCGCACACTCTATCCGCACGCATCGAGCACCCATTCGGTAGCAGCACATCCAACTTGTCCTTCGCCATCGAAGAAGGGACTCCGATGCGCGATATAAAGCTTTCGGACAAGAAGGAGTGTGAAGCTCCCGTATCGAACAGTGCCCGTGCCGGACTATCACTAATCACAACAAAGCCTATACAAACAATATTAGGCTAACAAGCAATAGATAACGGTATTAAAGCTAACTTGCTATAAATTAACTCGTACCTGTCACCACGTCAGCTTGTTTGATGGCCTCCTGCTGGCCCAAGTTATTGACTCTAGGCTGAGTCGGAGCATAGTAGGACACGATCGACTCCACCGCTTTGCCCTTCTCCTCGTAGGTAGCTCCTTGTTTTCTTTCGGACTTTGAGCGTCCACTCCAGCAATCACGGGCAAAGTGCCCCGTCTTTCCACACGTGAAACAAGCGCCCGGGGTTCGATTGGTAGTTGCCCCCGAGGCACCTGAAGAAGCTGGACCCGACGTCTTAGCTTTCTTATAGAATCTGCGGTAGCCCGACTTCGACGTAGTCGGTGCCTTGAACTCCGCTTTCTTACTACCGGATTCCTTCTTCGCTTGGACATTCTTCATGTCCTTCTCCAAGGACCGGGCCGAACTGACTAGGGTCATGAAACCCTGTGCCTTGGGCCCCGACAGTAGCAACCTTAAATCATCTCTTAGCCCTTCATAGAAGCGGCTCGTCTTGCGCTCCTCGTCTGCGAAGGTAGCGCCGGCATATCTCCCCAACCGAGTAAACTCGTGGAGGTACTCATCAACGGTGCAATCCCCTTGCACCAACTTCTGAAATTCGCTTTCTAGCGCAATTCTCTGCGCCGAGGGGAGGTATCGAGCCATGAATAGTCTCACAAACTCCTCCATCAGAACTTCGGCAAATGGCCTTCCCCGCAACTGATGTAGCTCTAGGCCTTCCCACCATAGTCTTGCGTCCCCATCCAAAAGGAACGTCGCTATAGTGGTATTCTGCCACTCTTCCGTTTCCGTCGCAGTCATCACCCTATTGACCCTTGAGAGCCAATCCTCTGCTTGGGTCGGGGTTTCTTCCCCCGTGAATACCGGTGGATGAAAGCCCATCACGTGCTTCAGTTGTCTTTCAGTTGCTCTCCGAGGCAACTCTGGCTCCAAAACTACTTGCTCAACCCTCCTTTGCTCTGCCGTCTGAAGCGGTACTTGCTCCACAGCAGGAGCAGACTGCTGCACCTGCCTTGCAGGCTGCACATTGATCATTGCCATGACCGCTTCTGCCACCAACCTAATGGTCTCGGCAGACGGAGGCGTTGCAGGCGCATCCCTTGGCGCACTGCTCGCCTAAGAACCTGACCGTTCAGACGGCCCAGCACCACTTCTGGTCACCTATAATCGTGCAGAACACCGATAAGTGACCAAAGATTACTGCAAACATCAATTATAGGAACACGTAGGTTCCTCAAACATGTGTATTTTCATTCCTAAGTGGACATTCATGGGTTCTTTTCATGTTATAACGATGACGCACACATGTGCTCACCACCCCTTAAAGTGAATTCGTCCACGAATTCATTTAAGCTTGACTGAAACCAGAAGTCTGATACCAATTTGTAACACCCCTATCCGTCGCATAGCATATAACAGTAGGTCCGGCCGGGGCCCGACGCCATATACTACGAACAGACCGGTTGGTTACGCGTTGAAACCATTCAACCAATCTCCACGTCCTACACAACACCTAGCGGAAGCAATTTTATACAGTTGCAAAGAGAACAAGAACCCTGCTACAAAGCATGAATGTCCACTACAAACTCAGGAATGTAATCATACACAAAAGAGAACTGTCCTTAAGGCCTTACATTGTTCACTTAACAAAAATAGTGTTTTCATACTTCGGCTCGCAGGCTGGCCATACATGAAAAACGGGAAAGAAACATAAGCAATAAGGCCTTCAAGGGCCGGCACAACAACAAGGGCTTTAGCCCGCTATTTCCCGCTCTGCTCCGCAGCACCTACAAGCCACAAACCACCGCCCGGTGGCAAACAATAGCAACTGTCAGCAATGCTGACCAAATTATAACGATCCCGCCCCCACACTCGGGGCGGCAATGCTCTTTCCCTGCACTTTATTAGGATAGGCAATTATATAAAGTATTTGCACTTCACCACAGGCGTAGGCTCGCACGGCCACACACCCCGTACACTCAGGGCACATTCTCGGCGAACCGGCCAACGTCACGTCAATTCAAGCCGTAGACGTTCCCAATCCACCACCGCCTCTTGGACGGTCATCCATATGAGCATTTTGCCTTCCTGGCCTTGGTCACGGCAATTTAAGCCATAGACCGCCGAAGACCCTCATCCATGCCAACGGTCCTACTGAACGACATAGACTGGGTACGGTTCCGCCTGACCCGTGCTCACACCGCAACGACAATTTAAGCCATATGCGCAGGCCAAGACTCACCGAGTCCTATTTCCACCACAATAATCACATAACCCGGTTATGTTCACGTTGGCTCCCCGGCCACCGTGTTGGCAAAACCCGCTTTTGCCCAGTTTTCCGTGTGCACCTTGGAGTTAATCTCCAAGGCTCCCTGATGCAATCTACCACGTAGAAAACCCGAAAAACGCCCAAACACCCGGAGTCTTCCCCGGTTCATATGCAATGCAACATCACCGATCCGGCTCTACTTGTCCGGATAGGCTTCACACACAATACCTATGTCCGTTTTCGCATACGGAATCTACACAAGGGGTACTTTACATATCTACCCCAAGGAACGCTCCAACTCTTCGCTCACTCGCGAGAGAGGGCTTCCTATGCAAAGGAAAAGAGGGCTTCACATGCCCAAGGATGAGAAATCGTTACCCTTGCATTCTTCCGCGGCGCCATAGAAAACTATATGGTTGGAAAGCACTGCAACGGCGTCGCCTCCGCGGATCTGGACTCGGATCGCGATTCGGAGCTCCGAAGCTCTTCCGGCAGCCGGATCATGGACTCCTCCTTCCTCCTTGCTCTCCCTTCTCTCTAACTTTTAGAGAGAGATTGGACAATGGAAAATGGGTTTCTAAACCCTATTTCCCGACTATAACCACCCAGGAGCAGCCCCCCACCGTCAGATCCAAAGCCAAGGAAACGAACGGCCTGGATTAAATCCAAAATCATAAAATCTGGGCCGAACATGGGTTGGCACACGGCCGTGTAGCTCATTCGCCGTCTCGACCAAAATTGAAAACCAGTAACACGGCATGTGACACGGCCTCCGACACGCCCGTGTCGCCTGCGACACGCCCGTGTCGGGACCCGTGTCATGCCCCCCGTGTGCAATTTATCAACACTTCGCAGTCAGAGAGGTACACGGCTTGGTGACACGGCATCAGACATGCCCGTGTCAAACTAGACACGCCCGTGCTTGTGCCCGTGTCACTGCCCGTGTATCCCACCGCACAACCCAGGTGTGACACGGCCTGGGACACGCCCGTGTCCTAGGCCGTGTTCCACCACACGACCATCGTCGACCTGAACTGGTCGACTACACGGCTCGAGCTCGACATGCCCGACACGGCCTCCGACACGCCCGTGTTGGGGCCCGTGTCACCTGCACCAAAAATCTGTCTTGGCCAAAATCGATCCCCGTCGCTCCTACAACATTTTGGGGTGTTACATCCACCTCCTCTTATTATAACTCCCTCAACAACCCTCCATCATTCTTCAACATCTCAAGAACATCAACCAACACCTCCTGCTTCCCCAATCCATATTCATTCAACAGTTCATTCACCAGTTCATTCACCAGTTCATTCACCAACTCATTCACCAATTCATTCATCAGTTCATTCACCAGTTCATTCACAAGTACATTCTCTAGTACTTCAACCTTCACCACATCAAGCCCCTCAACATCAACATTCACCTATTCAATCTCCAGTACATGCTAATACACCAGTGTATGTTACTCCTCCTCTATCTCCTCCTCCTTCAAATCTTACTAACATCCCCCTTCACAACCTATCATCCATACCAACATTCAAACTGTTATCATTAAATCTATCATCACCCCTTCATTCCCCATCATCAATTGATGAACCAATGCCAGACTCTTCACCCTTACATCCATCATCATCCTCCTTCAACCCATTGTATCCACTCAAACCCCTGCTGAATTCATGGACATAGATTGCCCCTCAATTTCATCTATTCTACAATCCATCACACGTCTTCTAAAATAACTAATATCAGAGGCTATTTCCCCTCTTGCTGCTTCCATTTCTTCTCTAGCGGCCCAACTTTCTTCCTCCTCTGTCCCTCCTTCTTCAGTTAGGGGCCTGGCTCTAGTGCCTTCTGAAACTAGGCAGGTGGAGATACTCAATGAAAAAGCAGCTCCAGTAGCAGTAGAAGCAGCAGTAGAAATAGTTTTGCAAATAACTGTGTTAACAGATGTAGATATGGTTCCAGAGGCTGATATAGAAAATGCAGATATGCTGATTGCAGAGATTGTGATTGATGGTGATTGTTGTATCAATCCCTCAGTAAACATTTTAGATTTGTTACATTCTTTCAATACAATTCATCAATATTCTTTTCTTCCAGCTGTCAGGCCATCTTTGGCAATAGTATGCTATACTCTTTCTATAAGTCCTGAAGTTCTTAGTCAACTAAAGGCATGGTTTGCTACTAACATGGTTGCTGAACCTGTAGGCCCAACCTATGTAATGGATGATATTCCTATAACCATCTTAGATGATTTAATTGTACAATATGTTGCACAAGAGATTCCACAGATGCAAAATGATCCAGAGCTAAATGATTTTCTATTGACTGATGAAGACATACAAGATTCACAAATTATTACAGAGATTATTGCTCCTCCTGCAGTTATTCTACCTCCAGCTCCTCCTCAAGCTGATAAGTAGATTTTAAAGGAAACTATAGAAGAAATAGATGATTTGTATGATAATCCTCAAAGTTCTTCTAAAGATGACATAGTTGATGATTCTGACTCTGACAATCCCAAAAGATCTAAATTAAAGAAGAGGAAGGCTCCGGGAAAGGCTGTTCTCATGCCTAATCCAGACAATGATGTTCTATAATACATCTTGCACAGTAATCCTCTTACTCCAACAACTCCTCATTGGATGAAGCTGTCAAGGAAGCAGGAAAAAACACAGAAGAAGAAGAGGTCTGGATCTTCTCCAGTAAAGAGATTCAGGAAAGATCCACCTCCTCCTCTTGTTATTGCTACAGGAGCTTCAGGCAATCTTGCAAGGCATGCTTCCAGTTCTTCTCAAACTCCTAAGCCAGCTCTTTATTAGTCTACAAGACAATCTTCTAAACCAGCTCCTTCTCACTTAAGACAGTCTTCCAGGCCAGCTCAAAGAAACTCTTCCATTCCTGCAAGAAAATACAGTGAATGCTGACCCCCAAGTTTTTATCATGCTGAACAATCTGAAAAGAATTATGCTTCAACAAATTTTCAACAACAGTCTATTATTTTCAGGAAGCCATAAAGGACTGCTCAGGATGTTTATACTCATACAGGGAGACCTTCATCTCCAAGATATGAACCAAAGCTTGATCCAAATTTCAGGATGGCTAGATTCCATGAGCTGATAAGCTTATCCTAGATAAACAAAGAAACGATAGAAGGAACTAATCCATCACAATTTACTACTATGTCTACTTACAAACAAGAGCTCAAGACCTGAAGATGTCTAAGCAAGAAGTAGAATATCCTCTTAGAACAATCGTGTTCACTAAATCTTCTTCTGCCCCTCCTCTAGACAGGCTCTAAAATAATTTCATTCTCTGTGAATATTCTTTTTATCTGCTAAATTTTTTTTCATTCTGTCAGAAATTCTCTTTCATGTTGAATGTTTGTATTTTCTTTTCTTATGCTTTGTACATAGTGACCTTACCCAAATAGGGGGTGATTCTTGGATCCCTTGTTGGATTTGGGCTTGGTTCACTAATTTAGGCTGAGTCTGACCCACCTTGTACAGCCAAGGTCAAGTCTAGTAGTCCTAGAGTTTAGGCGAAGTCATTAAGTTCAACCTTTTTGAACTAGCCAGCAGAGGACCTCAGAAGACTCAGACTTAAAAGATTTAAGAGACAGATTGTTAAGTTCGATGTTCTTCGAACTCAGCTCGACGATCGTTGATCCCCGATCGAAGAACTCAGAGTTATTTCTCTGAGCTGAGCTCGATGATATTCGAGCTCAGGGCGATGATCAGTTATAGATTCTCAGCTCGACGAACTCAGAGTACAGATTTGGCAAGTTATTCTCAGTACGCAGTTCGTAGAGCTCAAGTTGACGAACTGGAATTCTCAGGTCGACGATCTTGGATCTCAGGTCGATGAATTCTGTTCTTAGGTCGACGATTTCTGTCCAGCTCCAAAATGAGAAGTTTTCTTCCCTCTGTCCCCTACTTTCTATATTAATTAACAGTAATATTCCTGAGTAACTATTGCTCATATTCTTTTTAATATAGCCATTATTGGCAACATTAATTATGGTATTCATCAGAGCAATTACTTGCTTATTTTTATTAGGGACAGTGGGGGAAACTCATTTATGACAGACATTCCAACCGTTTGTATTCTCTAGATTAGTAAGTAATTAATGCCAGAATTCAAAATTCAAAGGAGAAATTGACTGCAGAATATAAAAGAGATTCTCTCTCTTTTTTAGTAGAGACAGGGGGAATACAAAAGAATAACAGAGAACAACATACTCACAGAGCATCACAGAGAAGAAAATCTAGAGCACTAAAACAGATCCTGATCATTCAGAACTTTCTTCTGTGTGCTAAAAACATTTCTGTTCTTTTTACTTGTCAATCTTGAAATCTGAAGAAGAACATTCATCATAAATCAAGAGTCTTCTTCATCTATAGAGCCTGGAATATTCAGAGACATCAATTCAACATCATTCTACTAGATTCCTGGACATTGACAGAACAAGGCTGAAGACCTACACCCTAAAGCAAATCTCCAGTCTTCCTGAACCATTCAATATCTTAGGGGGAGCTTTGTCAACATCAAAGATCCACTAGTCTTCTCCGTTGATTAGAGAAAGAGAAGACACCATCACCTCCTGTAAAAGGGTTTTAAATCTCGTCAAAAGTTAACCACTTTGTTGTCAAGTCACCTGATCAAAAGACTTGGTTGGTTTTTGGGTACCTGATCAAAAGCCAAAATGGTTGCAATATCTCTCTGCAAATAGATATTGTGGTGGCAGACATCAGATCAAAACCTGCTAGTGGTTTCCTACCAGGGTGGTAGAAGAGTTGATGTACCCAGTTGGGGAATCACTATAAAATTCTTGTGTTGTCTGGTTGTGCACATTTTCTGTTTGTTCTTATTGTGGCTGTGATAGATAGAACAACTTAGCTGTTTTTCTTTTCTTTACATATTTTTGGTATCACCTATTTTCACTATGATATAAAAGTTTAAAACAGCCAAAATTTTTAATACTTTATTCACCCCCCCTCAAGACTAAGTCAGATCTAACCATTCCTTTCATGCTCCAAAACCTCAAATGGCCCAAGGTACCTCAGAATTAGCTTTTTCAAGCTTCGAATCATTGATATGCCCTTGAACGGTTTGGTCTTCAAGTAAACCAAATCGCCCACGAAGAACTAGGGGTTTCTGTGCTTGGCATTATAATACTTATCTTGCCAATTCTGAGCGATCAGCAATCGCTCAAAGATTGTACGAATGATCGAAGTTGCATCATAGAATTCTTTCCACTTGAGTAGCTTTGTTTCGCCCGTCTCCAACCAAGCCATGGGAGTACGACACTTTCTACCATAGAGGGCCTCGAAGGGCGCCATCTGAATACTTTCCTGGTTGCTATTGTTTTAAGCGAACACAATCATAAAAAGGTGGTCCTCCCACCACTTCCTGAAATCTAGGGTGCACATGCGAAGCATGTCATCCATAATCTTGTTTACCCTTTCGGTCTGACCATCTGTATACGGATGAAAGGACGTAGTGTACTTCAGTTTGGTACCCAACAGTTGATGAATAAGCCTCCAATCATTAGATGTGAAGTGCCCATCTCGGTCACTGACGATGCTATGTAGCACACTATATAATCGTCTGATATTTTCAACGTAAAGCTTTGACAGCTTTTCTTCTGAATATTCCTTCCTATTCTAAATGTAGTGCGACAATTTCTTTAAACGATCATTGATCCCCCAGATGGCGTCGTTCCCTTCTTCGATCTTGGCAAGCCGTGCATGAAATCCATAGATATGTCGTCGAACTTCCTTTTTGGTTTAGGCAAAGATTTTAGAAATCCATAAGGCTTATGACATTCGGCCTTCACAAAAACACATGTCTGACACTTCGACACATACAAAGCTATGTATTTTCTCAATCCTGGCCACCAGAATAACTTTTTCATGTCCATGAACATCTTTGCGCTCCTCGGGTGGATTGAGTACTTTGTAAAATGTGCATCGTACATAACCTCCTCCCACTATTTACCCACATTTGGGACGCACAATCGACTGTTCTTCCACAAAAGGCCATCATTGAGAGTAAACTGGGAATTTGACCCATCTAAAGACTATGCCAAGTAGCGCTTCATGCTAGCATCATACTCCAGCGCTTGCCGAATACGATCAGTGAGGTCATACTGCACCTCTGTCCAATTCTAACATGCTTCAACACTAGACCTCCTAACCATGCAAGAGATCTCCAATGCCTCTAAATCTTGAATAAGATGCTTATCATACATCTGTATCCAGTTGGTCTCTATCGGAATCCTGTGACTTAGCGCTTCTGCAACAACATTTCCCTTATCAGTAAAGTAATGAATCTTGAAGGTATAATCCCCAAGGAACTCCATCTAACTCTGCTGGCGCATATTCAAGTCCTTCTGATCTAACAAATATTTCAGGCTCTTATCGTCTGTAAGGATATTGATCTTTACGCCATATAAGTAGTGCCTCCAAAGCTTCAGAGCGAATATCATAGCCGCGAACTCCAAATCACGGACCGGATAATTCCTCTCATGCACTTTTTATTTGGCATGAACCATATGCTATCACCTTCCAGTATTGAAGCAAAACGCAGCCTAAGCCGCTCCCCAAGGCATCGCTGTAGATCTCATAGCCTTTTGATCCATATGGCAAGCATAGAACAAGCACCGTGGTCAGATGACCTTTCAAATCTTCAAAAGCTTGACCCCACGTTGGTGAAAAAATGAACTTTTGATCCATCCTTATCGGGTATTGAGGGGTAAGGATATTCGCAAGAAGTTCTCCATGAAGCGCCTGTAGTAGCCGGCAAGCCCTAGAAAACTCCGGACATCAGCCACAAAAGACAAAATAGGACACTCCCGTTCGCAACAATCTTCGCTGGATCCACCGCAATTCCCTCTCCACTAATAATATGACAAAGGAATGCTACCGAAGACAGCCAAAAATCGTACTCAGAGAACTTGTCATATAGTTGACTACTCCACAGGGTCTCCAACACTGTGCATAAATGTTCTGAATGATCGTCCTCAAACTAGGAGTATACTAGGATATTATCAAAAAAGTCTATCACGAACTAGTCCAAATAATCCCTGAACGTCTGGTTCATCAAGTACATAAAAACGGGCAGTGCATTCATCAGCCCAAACGGCATGACAGTGAACTCATAATGCCCATAGCGTGTACTAAATGCCATCTTGGGGATGTCATTCTCCCTGGTCCTCAATTGATAATAACTAGATTTCAGATACATCTTCGAGTACACTATCAATCCAACTAGCTAGTCGAACAGATCATCGATTCTCTGAATCAGGTACTTATTCTTCTTATTCAACATATTCAGTTCCCGATAATTGATGCACAACCGTAGAATTCCATCCTTCTTTTTCACAAAGAGGACTGGAGCGCTCCAAGGTGATGAACTTGGATGCACATAACCTTGCTCAAACAGCTCTTGAATCTGCACTTTCAACTCTACCATCTCTCTTGGCTCAAGATGGTACGAAGAGCGTGACATAGTCTTGGAACCTGGCACCAGCTCAATGGTAAAATCGATCACTCTGTGAGGTGGAGCTCAAGGGAGATCTTCGGGGAAAACGTCGGCAAACTCTAATACCACAGAAACACTAATCAAATATGGCTTGGGTTTCTTAGCCTAAAATAGGCGAAGAATAACTCTGTACCCTCCTGAACGACTTTGAATACTTGGAGAGCATACATCAGTGTCTTGCTCAATCCCTTCATAACAGATAAGGTAGTTTCATAACCCATATTCAACCCCAGTTTTACCATCTTGAGGCTACAATAGATATACACACGTTGCTCCGAAAGCCAATCCATACCAAAGATAATATCGAACTCTACTATCGGTAGTAGCGATGCTTCCAGGTAAAACTCTTGAATTCCAAGCCATACCTTAATGCAACAAACCCTGTCCGCACACATTGAAAATCAGTTAGGCAGCAACACATCAAGCCTATCCTTAGCCATAGAAGAAGGCACTCTGATACGCGACATGAAGTCCTCGCACAGAAAGGAATGCAAAGCTCCTATATCAAACAGTGCTCTCGCCAGACAGTCCAAGATTCAGACAAAGCCTATTACGACGTAACTTTGTTTTATGGCCTCCTATTGGCCAAGATTATATACTCGGGGCTGCGCTTGGGATGCAGATGACTCCACCACTACCTTTCCCATTTCCGCATACGTCGCACCTATCTTTTTCTCCATTCTTGGAAGGCCAATATGACATTCTCGGTCTATATGACCCAGCTTTCCACAATTATAATAATCGATTGTGCCTCTTTTCCTAGATGTTTCCCTAGAGGGAGCAGATGAAGAAGTCAGTCCGGTAGATCTGGGCTTCTTGTTTCACTTTCGGTACCCAGACTTCGATGAATTTGGTACTTTAAACTCTGTCCTCTTTAGCGCAAGTTATTTTTATTCTGCATGCGCTTCATGCCTTGCTTCACCATCCAAAAGGAATGTGGCTATAGTTACCTTCTGTCACTCCTCCGTCTTCATTGCCGACATGACTCTCTTAAACTGACAGAGCCAGTACTCAACTTGCGTTGGGGTCCCAGTCACCATAAACACTGGAGGGTTAAAGCTTATCACATGCTTGAGTTTCTTTTAAGTTGCTCTTCTTTGCACTACGGGCTCTGCCGCTACCTAATCTACCACTATAAGTTTGGCTATGCCAAGTGGTACCTAGCCCACTTCTAGGGCACGAGCCTGCACTCCCTTCCCTAGTTTGGCATTTATCATGGAGAACACTGCTTCGACTACCAATCGTATGGTTTCAGCAGAAGGAGGGGTCAAAAGTACGTCATTAGGCACACTACTATCCATTGAGTGTTGACGTGGGGACTGCTCTGTACCACTTGTAGTCACCTAAAATCGTAAAACACCCAATTAGGCGACCAAACAAATTGCCAAAAAGCAATTATAGGAACACGCAGATTTCTCAAACATGTGTATTTTTATTCCTAAGTGGACATTAATGGGTTCTTTCATGTTATAACAGTGACGTACATACACGTGCTCACCACCCCTTAAAAAGAATTTGACCACAAATTCGTATATGGACGACCGACAACGGAGTCTGATACTAAATTGTAACACCCCCATCCGTCACATAGAATATAATATAAGGTTTTATCGGGGCCCTATGCCATATTCTACGGACAGTCAGTGGAGTTACGTATTGAAACCATAATCCATAAGCACATCATAACTCAGAGTGCATTCTAGGGGAGATGTGATTAATAAGTTTAGAACCCAACCATAGGATTGTCCACTAAACCAAACAGGAATGATAAGATAAATACACAAATAGTTATGGCATTAAGGCCTTACAACTGTTTCCTCAAATAATATTATTTTACAAACTTCGGCACGCAGTCCGGCAACACATGAAATAGTAAAACAACATTGCTTTGTCCTTCGAGGGCCGGCATAGAAACCATGGGCTCTAGCCCTCTATTTCTGGCTCGGCTCTCCAGCTGCACCTACATAAATGCATTCCACCCCAAAGTTGGCAAATAAAGAAACGGTTATCATTAGCTGTCCAAATTCTAATGACCTGACCCCTCACTCGGAGTGGCGGTGCTCCTTCCCTGCACGCACTTAGCATAGATATATAGTGGCAACCAAAACGTGCAACTTATGTACTATTCACCACAGACGTTGGCTCTATCGGCAACACCTCCCGTGCACTTAGGGCACATTATCGGTGTGCTGAGTTTCAAACCCCACCACCGTTCACTAGGATGGTTCAAACATGAGCATTCTCTTTTGGTGTGCTGAGATTAAAGCCCAATCAGCTTGAGCATTACAGTCTTTCAAGCCTGAATCCTAAGACTCTCCCTATGCTACGGCAAAGTCATGCTGAGATTTAAGCCACTGACTCACATCAAGATGATCTCCATAAGGTGGGTATTGGTCAGCCACATCCCATTGCTCAAACCGTCTGGCTCGCATGCCACGACACGGGTCAACCTTCCCTTGCCCTTTCACGATACATAACCACGTTATGTTTCAAGGATGGCACTAATGCACACCTAAGCTAGTCCCCTCAGACTCTTAGCTCATCACAATGGCCCCCAAAACTCCAAGTGACAGGCCTAAATCACAATGGACCCCAAGTCTCCAAGAGAAATGCCTAAATCACAATGGACCCAAAGTCTCCAAGGGACCGACCTCAATAATATTGCTCGCTGGGAGCTACCGTCGTATGGTATTGGACAGTCTATCGATTCTTCCCCTTCAAACGGGTGTTTTCCTGGAGTCCTTCTCTAGTGCTCTCTCTGCACAACCTGCACACCACGCGATTTCGAAAACTACACGTTTACCACAGTATCTTCTCCTGCATACATACAATCATCACATATTTAGACCAACCTATCTAGATGGGCTTCACACATCATGCTTAGTTTGTACTTTGATTCCGGATTATAAATGCAAAGATAGTGGGGATACAACCAATCTACTCGTCGGGAGAACCATGTCCACATCCTCGTGGAGCGTCTACCCTAACATGCCAAAACAAAGGACTTCACATGTCCAATAAGAAGCATTATTACCCTTGACGTTCAATTCGGCGCCATGGGAGAGAATCTAGCCAGATAGAAATGATCGCTACGGACTTGCCTCTGCAGATCCGAACTCTGTTCACGAATTTGAGCTCCGAAACCACAATAGCGATGAGATCTTCTTCCATTCCCTCTCCTTCACTCTCCACTCACTTAGCTGATCTGAAGGAGGAATCCAGAAAGAATAAAATGAAACTCAACCTCCCATGATATAAGCCGAGCTACTGCCGCGCGGTAACTAGCTACCGCTGCATGATACTACAAACGTCCAATCCTCATTCACACCACCCAAGAACTCCAATCCTGGGCCGAGCGTGGTCATGTCGTTACTACCGCCGCATGGTACCTATTACCGCCGTACGGTAGACGATGTGTCACATAAATTCACCGCACTCGACATAAATTCATTAACACCCAGCGGTAATACTACTATGATGTGGTACCTACTCGAGAGGTATTCCAAATTAATCAGCCTCGCTACCGCCGCACGATAACAACCTACCACTATACGGTAGACGATGAATCATGTCACCATGCCGCTCTCGACGACTTAAGCTACCACCAAATGGTATCACAATCACTACGCGGTACCTACTTGAGAGCTTTGCCAAATAAATTGTGAAAGTGAGGGTAAGATCTATCTTAACTCTAGAGGGGGCTGAATAGAGTATTTTAAAGTCAATTTACAATTTAAAATTGCACAGCAGTAAAGGCTTAATTTATGTATAGGTGTAAGGTGCTTTGATGTAGAAATAAAACTAAAGCAGTAAAATAAAAACCACAGCACACAGCAAAGAATATGCACAAGAAACCAGTAGACACAAGGAACTATAGTGGTTCCCCAAAAACCTTGGTACATCCACTCTTCTACCACCCTTGGTAGGAATCCACTGCAGGATTAGTTGATCAGGTGTCCTGGGCACCAATGAGCTTTTGATAAGGTGCTCAAAAACTAAACTATATTTTTTTGATCAGGTGTCTTACCACCACTGAGTTTTGACAAGGCTCTCAGAACAAGATTCAAGACTTTTGAAGGGAGTTTTGATAACCCTTTTACAGCAGGAAACGAAAAAGGAAGAGGTGAAGTTGTCTTCTCTGTCTCAATCACTGAGAGAAGACTTAGTGGATTGATTGTGTTGTCAAAGCTCCCCCTGAGATGTAGATGGTTCAGAGATGAGAGCTTTGCTAGGGTGATAGGCCTTCAGAAGCTTCAGATCTCCAACAGAAGATGATTTCAGTAGAGGCTGAAATGTGAGTTGTCTGGAGTCTTTGATGTTGAAGCTATGAACACTTTACAGTATGCTAATTTTCAATCAAACTCGTCAGGATTGATCACTTGATTTTCCTCTGAGTTTTTTTGACTATCTGTGTATGTCTGTATTGAGTGATAGATAGATTGTCTTTCTCTTGATCTGCTGTAGGATGTTTTATTCTCTGATGATCCTTTGTCCAAGATAGCCGTTAGCAGTCAATAAATGTCTTCCATAAATGTTTTGTCTTCAGGAGGAAAGTCCAATGGACATTCTCTGAGAAATCCCTTGAAACTTGCTCTAGAATAAATGAAAACGGCTAGCAAATCTCTTGAAATAAATGCTGAGAGAATTTGAAAAACATTCCAAAAGCTGACTGAATTTGAATCCTTAAAGTCATCGATCTCTCAGAAAAACATCGATCTGAGCTCTACGATCGTCGACCTGAGCTCGGCGACTGGATTGAACATCAGACAGAAAATGTCGACCTGAGCTCTACGATCGTCGAACTGAGCTCAGCGACTTGGAAACAAGATGAAGGCAGATCGTCGATCTAAGCTCGAAGATCGACGACCGGAGTTCGACGACTTAGCAGAGTTGAGCTCAGAGAGTGCCGAACGGAGTTCGACGTTTCGTCGACCTGAGCTCGACGAAAACTGTCTTTGCCTCAGCTCTAAGTCTTGAACAATTAATGGTCCTGGGGGCAGCTTCAAACCTAAGTTCTAAGCCCTAGACTCATTCTAACTTGACCTTTTCAACTATACATCTAGGTCAAACTGATTTCCTAAAAACATAGTGATCCTTGCCCAAATTAGTAATAGGGTGTTCCAAAAATCTCCCCCTATTTGGGTTAGGATTACTATTTACATAGCTCAGAAATAAATACAAAAGCAAATACAGACAAGCAAAAAGAATTAAAGCAACAGAGCAGAACAAGCAACATAGCAGCATTCAAATAGAACATCAGCAAGAGTTTTAAAAAGAATGAACTGTCTGCTTACAGAGATCACTTCTTTTCACTTCCTTTCTTAAACAGGATTTCCCTATTGGGATTGATAGCTTCTTTCTTTGACCTTCTGTCATCCTCTACACCTTAGGAGGTTTGAGATCTTGCCCTGGGAACCACAGCCTCAGGATGCAGTTTTATGTAATCCACTGGGTCAAAGAACTTTCTTGAGGCATATCTTTCTAATTCTTCTTTTCTTTGCTCTGACAAGGTAGTGATATTGGAGGTGTCTTTTGCTTGCTCTCTGGCCTTCTTCAACTAATCTAAGGCAGCAAGTTCTTTCATCCTAGCAGTCCAAGATAAAGGATTGTTCTCTGGATCTTCAAAAGGGATTGCAGGTTTATATCTATTAAAAGTTTCTGAAGCAGCAATAGTCCTTGCATCAACAGTTTCTCTGAGCTTATAAGGGAAAGGACCTTGAGATGAGTCTAAATGCCTTTGTCCTTCCCTTTGATGTCTTGATTGAATCCTGTGATCTCTCTGATTGCCTCTGTATTGTGCCCTTCTGGACTGATAACCTCTTTGATATTGCCCTATGGGATGATATCTTTGTGAAGATTGGGAGGGGCTTTGCTTTGGAACAGAGGTTAGAGAAGCTGAGCCTCCACCTGATCCCTAATCTGGAGGAGGAGGAGGATGAGGCTGAAATTGGGATGAACCTTTCTCATACTTATCAAACTTTCTTTTCTTCTTCATGGCCTTTAGTTGGTTTTTAGAATATTGCATCCATGGTTCAGTTATCTGGCAATCATGTAGAATATAGTAGGGTATATCATTAGCATCCTTGGCCTTAGCAGGAGGAACCTTCATCATGTCTTTGCTTCTTGCTTTCATTTTCTTTGCAATAGTACTAGAAGAATCATCAGATTCTGTATTGAATTGATCACTTTCAGAACTTTGAGGTCTGTCATACAAATCATCTATACTTTTGATATATTCCTCTTGAACTTTGGATTTCTCAGAAACAACAGGGGCAGGAGGTGTTGATACAACAGCAGAAATCTCAGCAGTACTCTCAACAGGAGCAAATGAGATAGCAGGAGTCTTAGATACTTGCACTTCCAAAAACTTGGCCAATTCTTCATCAGTAGAATTATCAATAACAGCAGGCATATCAACAGGCAGCATTTCAATGTCTATAGAACCAGCAGATATAACATCAGCAGCAACATCAGTACAAACAGAAACAACAACATCCACAGCCTTAAAAGAGTTGACATAAGATGTAATCAGACTAGGATCATATTCTAAAATAGGCACAATGGCCTTAGTAAGGTCTTCAACTTGCTGAGTTGGTGAAAATCTTTTGTGAAGAGAATCAAAATCACTCAATAGTGACCTGAGGTCCACTGTAAACATTTGAACTGGAGCAGCGGCAGTAGGTACTTCTTTAGCTTCATGAGCTTCATGAGGCATCTCCCCCTGACTTGATGCAGGCAGGGCTGGATCAAGGCACCCTAATGAAGGAATTGCCTGAGGAGAGGAGAGAGCTGACAGTCTGTTAGATAGCTCCTGGATAGAGTTTAGGAGTGGAGCCAAGGATGTCTCCAGCAAGGCTACTAGCTTGGGGGCCAGTATCCCATAAAGCCTATCTGCCAGACCAGAAAGATCCACTTGCTCTAGGGATACTTGAGTAGAGGTGAAGGAAGATGTGGCTGGAACTTATGTAATGGCTGCATGAGGTGAGGATGAGAATGGAGAGATGGATGGCTGAGATATTGGGATGGTGGAGATAGATAATATAGGTGTGGAGATGGATGGTGAGAAAGATGGTTGATCAAGGATGTCATTGAGGAGCTATTGGTAAGAGGAGGATGATGGAGGCTCAAGAGGTGAGGAGGGGGAAACATCCATGAAGGAGTCATCCACAATGGTTAAAGATGGTATGGAAGAGTCAATGGATGGATAGTAGTACAAAGGATGTAATGGTTCTGAGGCGGTGGCTGGATGAGGAGAAGTAGGTGATGACATTGTGATGGGGGAGGAGATGGCTAATTAGATGGTTGATGAGGAAGGTAAGGCAGAAACAATAGGAGGAGGAGAAGGAGGAGCAGAGGAGGAGGCAGGCAGTCTCTCAATGAGGGAAAGTGTTGCTGCAGGGGAAGAGACTGAAGCAGTCCTTGTGCCTGAAGAAGATATTGCTGTAGTAGCCCTATTAGGGTTTATAATCTGCCTGTCCCATTTGTTGAAAAGGGCATAGGTGAGCCTTTTGGATGCATTGATGTGCATACCATTTGAAACAAATAAATCAGGACACCTGGAATGAAAGAAAACCCCTAGAATCCTTCCAAAGAATACACAACTTTTGATGATTTTCTTCTTGAGCAAGTCAAAGAAGATAGACCCCCAATCCAAATGTTTCTTGTCAACAATAGCTCCCATTAAGCAGAACTGATACCTTGAGATGGTATCATGAGCTGAGTGCTTTTCCAGAAGCACTTTTCCCACAACATCAGCCAAAAATTGAAATTCAATTGATAGATTCTTTTTCAAAAGCTTATTAGGGTTCACAGCAGAGTGACCCATTCGATCTAACAACGAATCATATTCCTCTCCAGACAAATCAATGGAGTCATTCCACGTACTTAAGGCGAATACTTCTGTCAAAAGATTAGGGGATAATGGTACCTTAGTCCCGTTGATCGTGCCGACAATAATATTTTCATTCTCAGTTGTTGCAGTAAAAATCGATTCCTTTATTTCATCTGCTACAATCTTTATTCTGGTGGTCATCAACTGAACTAACTGTTATTCGCGGAAAAGATTCAGAATATCGTTGAACCGCTGATCGCTGCCATCGAAGGAGTTCATATCTATGTCAAAACCTGTATCAAATTTCATTTTGGAAAGAGCGGCGACCGACACTGCCATCTATACCTGCAAAGATTCAACAAACACGACCAAGTGTAGATAGTTTGGAGGGAAAGAGAAAAATTTGCAGAGAGTATGAAAGCGTAAACGACGAACGGCGGCCGAAAAATGATTTTATATTAGGGTTCGATGCGAAAAAGGAAGGATCGTCGATCTCCATTCGACGATCAGGACTCCTAAGGGAAGCTGAAAGTTCTTCAACATCGTCGATCTCAGTTCGACGACATTGACGAGCGTCGATCTACCGTCGACGATCGTTGACCTGAAAGAGATAGTATACAACTATCTGATAAGCGCTGAACTCCGGTCGACGTTTTTGGAAAACGTCGATCTGCGTTCGATGATTTTTGGGAAACAGTCGATCGACGTTCGACGATTTCTGGGGAAAACGTCGAGCGCAGTTCAGAGACAGAAACTATCCTACAGACACAAAAAGAAATGAGTTTTTAGCCTAATTTTTGTCTGTTTTTAGCTTTTCAAAATCTTGTAATTTATTTTAGGCTTCCTCCATCTAATATGCCTAACTGATTGAGGAAGAAGTTGTGTTTCTTTTCATCCAAAGGCTTGGTGAAAATATCTCCCCTTTGCAAATCAGTTGGGATATATTGAAGTTAAATTTTATTTTTCTCAACATTATCTCTTAGAAAATGATGCCTAATTTCTATGTGTTTTGTCCTACTATGGAGGACTGGATTTTGTGTAATGGAAATAGCACTGGTATTGTCACAAGATATTTTAGACTTCTCTAAGTTGTAACCATAGTCTAGGAGTTGATTTTGAATCCACAAGATTTGTGAACAACAACTACCTGCAGCCATATATTCATCTTCAACAGTTGAAGTTGACACAGATGTTTGTTTCTTACAAAACCATGAGACAAATCTATCACCAAGAAACTGACAAGTTCCACTGGTGCTTTTCCTATCTATTCTGCATCCAGCATAATCAGCATCTGAAAATCCAGTTAAGTCAAATGCTGAATCTTTTGGATACCAGAGACCTAGATTTGGATAGCTTTTAACATACCTAAGAATCCTCTTTACTAAAGTTAAGTGTGACTCTCTAGGGCTAACTTGGAATCTAGCACATATATATATAGCAAACATTATATCAGGCCTACTAGCTGTAAGGTACAATAAAGAGCCAATCATTGCTCTATATGTTGTCTGATCAACTGGTTTCCTATGTTCATCAACATCCAATACAGCATTGGTAGGCATGGGTGTTTTCATACATGATGCATCAGACATACCAAATTTCTTAACCAGTTCTTTTGCATACTTGGTTTGAGAAATAAATATGCCTTCAGCATGTTATTTGACTTACAATCCTAAGAAGAAGGATAGCTCATCCATGCTACTCATTTCAAATTTAGAGTGCATAAGCTTGGAAAACTTTTTGCACAAGTTTGAATCAGTAGAACCAAATATAATATCATTTACATAAATTTGTACTAGTAGGGTATGAGACTTATGGGTTCTAATAAAAAGAGTTTGGTCTACTCTCCCCTTAATAAAATCATTTTACAGAAGAAAGCATGCTAGGGTCTCATACCATGCTCTAGGAGCTTTCTTTAGACCATATAATGCTTTATGCAGTTTGAAAACATAATAAGGATGAGTTGGAGAGACAAACCCTAGGGGTTGTCTGACATAGACTTCTTCTTTGATCTCCTTATTGAGAAAATCACTCTTCACATCCATTTGGTAGACTTTGAATCCCTTGTGAGCAGCATAAGCCAGGAAGATTCTTAAGGCCTCTAACCTTGCAACTGGTGCAAAGGTCTGGTCATAGTCTATCCCCTCTTTTTGAGAATATCCTTGAGCAACTAGCCTTGCCTTGTTACTTACAATAATTCCTTGATCATCCAATTTGTTACTGAACACCCATTTTGTTCCAACAATGGAATGATCCTTTGGCTTAGGCACTAGTTCCCAGACTTTGTTTCTTTCAAATTGATGCAACTCCTCTTGCATAGCAATGATCCAGTGTGAATCTTGCTCTGCATCTTGAATGGATTGAGGTTGAATTTGAGAGAGAAAGCAAGTGTGCATCAGGTTTTGGTTGACCTGATTTCTGGTTTGCACACCAGCTGAGATGTTTCCAATCACTTGGGAGATTGGATGATCTCTTGATGTTACTAAATCAACAGGGGGTGTTGATTGTTCACCAACCTGTGTTGTTGTTTCCTCTTGTGGAACAGCAACTGGCTCTTCAAGAAGATTTTCTTCCAGATGTTGTGCAGCTTCTTCATCTTCACTACTTTCATCCTTTTTAGTAACTTGCAATCTGTCCAAGTCTTCAGCTAGAGAATGTACCTGCAAATGTTCTATGGTAGAAGCATTCTTCTCCTTGAAAGACATATTAGTTTCATCAAAAGAAATATGAACAAATTCTTCTATTTTTAGAGTAGTTTTATTATAAACCCTATAAGCTTTACTGATCATGGAGTATCCCAGAAACACTCCTTCATCAGCGTTTGCTTGAAATTTTTCTATATATCTCTTGTCATTATTGTGAATATAACAAATGCAACCAAAGATTTTGAAGTAATCTACTTTAGGTTTCTTCCTTTTGAGTAATTCATAGGGAGTCTTGCCCTTCAGTTTATGTATCAAACTTCTATTCAGTACATAGTTGGAGGTGTTCACTGCCTCAGCCCAAAAGGATAGATGAAGGTGAGCATCTGACAACAATGTAGTTGCAGATTCAATTAGGGTTCTATTTTTCCTTTCTGCTACCCCATTTTGTTGAGGAAATCTAGGAGCTGAGAATGTATGCCTGATCCCTTCACTCTGACAGAACTCTTGCATAAGAAGAGAATCAAACTCTATCATATGATCACTTATGATCAGGGCAATATGAGTGTTGAACTCACTCTATATACATTTGAGAAACTCTGTCAAACATTTGAAGTTATCAGACTTCTTCCTCAGAAAGAACACCCATGTGAATCTTGAGAAGTCATCTACAACCAATAAAGTGTAGAATTTCCCTCCTAGGCTTTGTACTGTAATGGGTCCAAAAAGATCCATGTGTAACAGATACAAAATCCTAGGTGAATCACTCTTGTTAAGTGACTTAAAACTATTTTTAGTTTGCTTGCCTAATTGACAAGCCTTGCAAAGTCCTTCCTTCTTGTAGGGGCCAGAAGGTAGTCCTCTAACAAGGTTATCCTTGGATAGCCTAGCAATGGTTCTAAGGTTAATATGTCCTAGTCTCTTATGCCATAGAATATTAGGTCTAGATATGGAATTGAACAGGCAAATATCTACTTTAGATGAATGAAAATCTACTAAGTAAATGTTACCTTTTCTGTTACCTGTCAACATAGTTGTGTTGTCCTCTGACTTGACCTTGCATATAGCTTTGTTGAAAGTCACTTGATATCCTTGATGGGCTAAAACCCGAACAGACAAGTGTACCTGTCGAATCGTAGTATCAAGGTCGTATTTAAAACTCGGGGCAGGCAAGTACTATTACTCACAACGAACCTATTATCCTACCGAACGATTAATGAGTTTGAAAATTAAAATACACTAAACTTAATTAAAAGAGAAAATAAACTATTGCGAGGAAAGTGCTTGATCGACGATTCACTTTGAAACAAAATAACGAAATAAATGAGTTTAGCATTTGTAAATCTATTAAGACCGTGATGGATCCGATATTAGGAAGTAATCTCGCTAGAGTATTAAATCCCCTAACTTGTAGACGTTTTGACCGAAATCTCTTTACAAGTCAAAATGGCCTAAATTCGCATTATCGAAGTGACCCGCACTATTGGATTTGACTCCAATCCGGAGGATTTACGTCATCCTATCTCTAGGGGTGCGTTCAACTCCTTCCTTCCTTGAGTGATTTTTCATATTCACGAGCCTCTCGGCTACTCAAATATGAGATCAAAATCTACTACCGTATACTAGAAATACGGAGTTGATACGAAATAAATCAAGGAAGGATCAAAAATAGGAAAATACAAATGCAAACATAAAATAAATGATGCGTTATCTCATCGCAAAGATCATCGCGATCGGGCACAAAAACTATTTAGCTAATCATAGTAAGAAAGAAGACCAAAATAAAAGAAAGAGAATTCGTTTGCATTGCTTGATAAAAAGGAAGAGAATACAAAAAAGACAAGACTATATTATAAAGAAAATAACAACAATGAAAGAAAATTACAACAAAGGAAGAACCACTCTTGAACTATCACTCTACCAAAACTACTTCCAAACAAAGAATTCACTAAAAAAAACTACTTAACATAAACAAGAGGCAAAGGGTCCTTTATATAGGAGAGGGAGGAATGTTCTAGATGGAAGGGAGACAAAGGGGTGGCCGGCCATAGGTGGAGGGAAGGTTCATGCATGTGTTTTAATGAAGGTGTGAGAGAGAGAGAGGGGTTCATTGTATTATATTAAATGGAAGGAGAGAGAGGAGGCTACATGCATGCATTGTATTTTAGGAAAATGAAAAGAAAATATAAAATAGAAAAGGGGGTAATGAATGAGGAAGTGTGGAGAAGAAAATAATAAAGGGGAGAGAGAGAGGGGAGGCCGGCCACATGGAGGGGAAAACTACATGCATGCAATTAATTAAATGATGGAGAGATTCATGCATTGTATTTGCATTAAGTGAAGTGGCCGGCCATGTAGGATAAAATGGGCTACATGTATGGGCTTTATGAGGGCTCGGGTAGGAGGAAAAGGGCTGTTCTTAGTTGGACTGCATCATGGGCTCGGGTAGAGGGCTGCATGGGCTCGGGTTCAACATGTGGGCTGCTTGGAAGCTAGTTTGCATGTGTTGGGCTGCTCCAATGAAGGGCCGGGCTGCACCATGATTAAAGGGAGCTTTGAACCTACAAATAAAAGAACAAAATGACAGTAGTTCAATAACATAACACAAATAAGTAACATGATATTGGTTCTTAACAAACATAACATAAAATAATAATATTTATATTAAAAATAAAACACAAGTTAAACATATAACATAAAATTAAACATGGAACATTAAATTAAACATAACATTAATTGTAACTACTAAACATAATATAATCTAATACATATAGTAGCATAATACATATAATAAGATTATATTGATTTTTATATCAAAACATAAAATAACTATAATAAAACTAGGATTTTATAAAAAGACATTAAAACATGAAATGGCAAGCATAAATTATAACTAAACTTAGGAATTTAGGCTACTAAATTACCCCAAAAACGATGACTAAAAGTTGTCATCAAACACCCCCATGCTTAGGCTTTTGCTATTCCAGAGCAAAAGGAAGATAAATATTTATAAGACATAATAAAATTTTCAATTAAACTAAAAATTTATTAACACCAAAATTAAGTCAAAAATAAAAATTTAGGGATTTACGAATTAAGTCCTAAATTATGAAATTAAAGTGAAAACAGATAAATACTTAGCCAAAAATTCTCTAATAAATTAACTTGTACTCAAAATTGAGTAAAGTGCAAACAAGGTTAGATTTAAATTATAAAAACCATAACTTAAAAGAAACTTAAGGAAAAATAACCTACTACTTATGCTCTCCCAATATTTTAATTTAAAAACTAAGACAATAGTATTGGCTAAGGGGATTAGGGAGGAAATTAAAAATGAAGACGTCTTTGATTGGAGATGATCATCATTATTTTTTTCTTCACACCCCACACAATTTTTTTTTAATAATATATATGTAATACCAGAAAATGATAGACTAACATCCTATCACTTCCCCCGACATATATGAACTTTTAATTCCTCTCTTCATTTTTGGGTTGCATATGTGTACCAGAGAATAAGGAACTAACATCTCCTTATTCCCATGACATATGATCTAACAATAAAAGAAAAAAAAGAATTGGGTAAGGATAGGGGGTAAACAAGATTTTAGAAAATAAACTAAAATACTAGAGAGCAACTACTAGTAGATTGAGATTTCCTAAGAATCTAAAAGCATGAAGTAATAATAATTAGAATCCAAAAGTGTTTAGCAAAATTACTACAAAATTGAAACTATTTAAAATAAAAGAGAAAAAGTGCTAAATAAATTACTCTAAGCAAATTAAAACCATAAGATTATCCTTAAAACTAAATCACTAAATATTAAATTTAACTAAAAATGATGAAATAAAAAATTAGCAAAATAAAAAATGCTTATAAACTAACTCAAACTAAATTTCTCAAAATAATAAAAAGCTAAGCATGAGGTTTATTATTTTTTTGATTTTTTGACATTTTTCATTTTTTTTTGGGTTTTGAAATATGATCTTTTTTTTGGAATTTGTTTTTTGATTTTTCTAATTTTTTTGGGTTTTTGATAAGGCTAAATAAAAGCAATACTAAAAAAAACTTAATAAAACTAAATATTTTTTTTTTAGAAAAGAAAGAAGCAAGAAAACAACCAAACCCTCCCCCATGCTTAAATTTTGCATTGTCCTCAATGAAAAATAAAAAACAAGAAAGAAAAAGGAAGAAGAAAGGGGAGGGGGATGCAATAAAGTAAAATAAAAAAAGAAAACGACTTCCCCGGAGTCGTAAGTCCGAATGCAGATGTCGCTGCCCCATGCTTGAGCTGGACACCGGCTCAGGCCTAAGGAAGAGAGGAAATGATGGAGCCAAACGAACCGTCGGAGGGGGTTTTATTCCTGCAAAACAAAACAAAATAAAAAGAAAAAACAAAAAGGATAAGCAAGGGGTGCCTCCCAAGAGCGCTCTTTGTTTAACGTCGTCTGAGCCTGTCGTTATTTGTTAGCTAAATGGATAATAAAAATTAAGGTGAAGTGGTAACTCCCTAAATATGCGCTTAGGGGAGTAAATTAAAAAAAGAAGAAGTGAAGAATCGCACCGACATGCGGTGGAAACTTCAAGGGAATGACGCTCGAAAATGAACGGACGGAGTTATAGAAAAACTCCGCCGTATATAAAGCGGGAAAGAAGGGATCGTCAAAAGAAGAAGAATAAATAGAAGAAGAAATAGAAAGAGGAATAAAAGAAGCAGAAAAAGAATTTTCATCAAAGGAAATTTCACAAGGAGAAGGAGAGTCTTGTGAAATTTCGGGAGAAAGAAGGGAAGGGAGAACTAAAGAAGAATTATCTAAAATAGAAGAAAAAGACTCGCTAAAACTAAAAAAATTTGGAATAGTTAAAAATTGAGGCGAAATGGAATCATAAACGTCTTCGGAAAAAATAAGGAAGGGGTGTCTCGTCTTCCTTAGCGTGTAAGAAGCACACCGGAATATCCATAGAGGTGTCTTCCAAAGGAGGAAGGAAACAATCCGGGATATCCGAATAGTTATCCTCCTCGAGAGGAACAAGAATAGCCGGGATATCCGGTGAGTCATTACATGAAGAAATTGGAGGAGACGGAGAAGAAGACGAAGAAAAAGGTGCGGCCTCACGAGAAAGATAATCCATAATGGTCTTGAAATGTTAATTAATATTATCAATAGAAGTTTGCAATTCAAGATACCCATTATCGATAGAATTAAAATTAAAATTTGCAGTCGCGGTGCTTTGCGAGGCAAAATCAAAAGGAAAATAAGACGAGTTCCCCATCTCCCAAGTTGGATAAAATTGGAGTAAGGGTCAAATTGACCATTTTGACCTTCCCCAGAAAAATTAAAATTAAAAAAGGGAGTGGTTCCCGAAAGACATTTAGAATAAAAGTGGTCGGGCGACCCGCAAAAAGCGCAAAAATATGACGATTCCATAAAAAAATATGTTACCAAAAAGAAAAATTAATAAAAAAAAAATTTTGATTTGTTTTTTTTTAGATATATATATATTTTTTTTGAAAATAGGTTTTTTTAGTGAATTGGCTCTCGAACTTCCCAAGGGCTACCCGGTGAAGGGTTCGCAAGGTATTAGGTAAAATGGTGGCGCTTAAAGCCCCTTACACTTTTCGAGAGATTTTAGGTTGGGTATAAATTAGATGATGTAGGTGAATTATATAATAATAATAATAATAATAATAATAATAATAATTTTTTTTTTGTTTTTTTTAGTAGAAGTAATAAACTCGGTGCTTTCGTAATATTGCCAAAAATATCCCCGCCAACGGCGCCAAAAACTTAATGGGCTAAAACCCGAACAGGCAAGCGTACCTGTCGAATCGTAGTATCAAGGTCATATTTAAAACTCGGGGCAGGCAAGTACTATTACTCACAACGAACCTATTATCCTACGGAACGATTAATGAGTTTGAAAATTAAAATACACTAAACTTAATTAAAAGAGAAAATAAACTATTGCGAGGAAAGTGCTCGATCGACGATTCACTTTGAAACAAAATAACGAAATAAATGAGTTTAGCATTTGTAAATCTATTAAGACCGTGACAGATCCGATATTAGGAAGTAATCTCGCTAGAGTATTAAATCCCCTAACTTGTAGATATTTTGACCGAAATCTCTTTACAAGTCAAAATGGCCTAAAGTCGCATTATAGAAGTGACCCGCACTATTGGATTTGACTCCAATCCGGAGGATTTACGTCATCCTATCTCTATGGGTGTGTTCAACTCCTTCCTTCCTTGAGTGATTTTTCATATTCACGAGCCTCTCGGCTACTCAAATATGAGATCGGAATCTACTATCGTATACTAGATATACGGATTCGATACGAAATAAATCAAGAAAGGATCAAAAATAGGAAAATACAAATGCAATCATAAAATAAAAGATGCGTTATCTCATCGCAAAGATCATCGCGATCGGGAACAAAAACTATTTAGCTAAGCATAGTAAGAAAGAATACCAAAATAAAAGAAAGAGAATTCGTTTGCATTGCTTGATAAAAAGGAAGAGAATATAAAAAAGACAAGACTATATTATAAAGAAAATAACAACAATGAAAGAAAATTACAACAAAGGAAGAACCACTCTTGAACTATCACTCTACCAAAACTACTTCCAAACAAAGACTTCACTAAAAAAAACTACTTAACATAAACAAGAGGCAAAGGGTCCTTTATGTAGGAGAGGGAGGAATGTTCTAGATGGAAGGGAGACAAAGGGGTGGCCGGCCATAGGTGGAGGGAAGGTTCATGCATGTGTTTTAATGAAGGGGGGAGAGAGAGAGGGGTTCATTGTATTATATTAAATGGAAGGAGAGAGAGGAGGCTACATGCATGCATTGTATTTTAGGAAAATGAAAAGAAAATATAAAATAGAAAAGGGGGGAATGAATGAGGAAGTGTGGAGAAGAAAATAATATAGGGGAGAGAGAGAGGGGAGGCCGGCCACATGGAGGGGAAAACTACATGCATGCAATTAATTAAATGATGGAGAGATTCATGCATTGTATTTGCATTAAGTGAAGTGGCCGGCCATGTAGGATAAAATGAGCTATATGTATGGGCTTTATGACGGCTCGAGTAGGAGGAAAAGGGCTATTCTTAGTTGGACTGCATCATGGGCTCGGGTAGAGGGCTGCATGGGCTCGGGTTCAACATGTGGGCTGCTTGGAAGCTTCGTTTGCATGTGTTGGGCTGCTCCAATGAAGGGCCGGGCTGCACCATGATTAAAGGGAGCTTTGAACCTACAAATAAAAGAACAAAATGACATTAGTTCAATAACATAACACAAATAAGTAACATGATATTGGTTCTTAACAAACATAACATAAAATAATAATATTTATATTAAAAATAAAACACAAGTTAAACATATAACATAAAATTAAACATGGAACATTAAATTAAACATAACATTAATTATAACTACTAAACATAATATAATCTAATACATATAGTAGCATAATACATATAATAAGATTATTTTGATTTTTATATCAAAACATAAAATAACTATAATAAAACTAGGATTTTATAAAAAGACATTAAAACATGAAATGGCAAGCATAAATTATAACTAAACTTAGGCATTTAGGCTACTAAATTACCCCAAAAATGATGACTAAAAGTAGTCATCAGTCCTTCATCACAAAGTTGAGTGATACTTATCAAGTTGTGCTTGAGTCCTTCAACATAAGCTACTTTCTTGAAGGTGACTATTCCAATTTGGACTGCACCATATCCTTTTGTTGTTCCAAAGTTTGAATCAACAAAGATTACTTTGGGTCCAATCTTGGCTTTAAAGGATGTTAAGTTGTCCTTGTTCCCTGTCATGTGCTTTGAGCACCCACTATCCAGATACCATGGCTGGTTTGATGTTGGATAGGTCTTCACATGCACATAAACAGCTTATATGTTTTTGACCTAGTTTACCTTGGGCCTAGGTTGATATCCCTTAAATTCAGAAATGAAAGACATCCCAGGTTGAATCTTATAACCTTCAGGATGTTATCTCCTAGGAGGTACTATCCATTCAGTATAGGGGTTGAAACCTTGGGATATAGGACTTCTAGGATTGAATCTAGATGTACCTTTGAAGGATTGTTCAAAGTCCTGATCTCTGTTCGACGATCGTCGAGCTGAGGTCGACGATCTTGGGTCAGATCATCGATCTCTATTCGAGGATCGACTGTCCTAGAGTTCAGAGTTCAGGTGTTGTCGAGCTGAGTTCGACGATCGTTTCTTGGATTGTCGAGCGCCGTTCGACGATC
Organism: Platanthera zijinensis; assembly: GCA_039513925.1. Taxonomy (NCBI): domain Eukaryota; kingdom Viridiplantae; phylum Streptophyta; class Magnoliopsida; order Asparagales; family Orchidaceae; genus Platanthera; species Platanthera zijinensis. The sequence goes on from CM077089.1 coordinate 108,464,695, forward strand.
GTCGAGCTCTGTTTGACGCATTCTGTTGAACTATATCTTTCTTTGGCAAATCTGCATTCTTCCTAGATACCTCTATAACTTCCTTCCCTTTATCAGAGATAAATTTGATTGGAGTTTTCAGAACTATAGGCTGGCTGGATGAAGCTCCCAAGCCCAGTGTACTATTAAGTCTAGAGTTCACTGTGCTTGTGATATCTAACAATTTGATGCTTCTCCCATTAAGGGATTCTTTAAACTGCTTGGCCTTGGATAGTTCACTCTTTAGTGAAGTTATCTCCTCCCTATAACATTCTAACTCTTCAGAGAGTTTGAGGTTCTCTGATTTTAAAGTGCTATACTCAGACAGTTGTTTTCTGAGGGAAGTGATTTCCTTCTCAGACTCCAACAGATCTAGGCATAATACTTTAAACTCATTTCTAAAGTCCTCAGAACTGAAATCAAATGAATTGATTACCTGATCTTCTTCCAGTTGAACTTCTGAATTTGATTCTGACTCTTCTGCTTCTGAATCTGTTTGAGAGGCATTGATAGACATCATGCAAAATTCCTTTTCATCAGCATCATCCTCATCATCACTGGAGCTGGATGAGGCTTCAGAATCCTCTTCAGTTTCACTCCATGTCTCAGCAACAAATCCCTTCCTTTTATGTGTGTTCTTGTTGTAGGAGGGTTGGTCTGAGGTGTTCTTCTTGAAGTCTTTCTCCTTTCTTCTTTCTCTTCTATCTTTCTTGTCCTTGTTTTTGTTTTCTGGACAGTCAGGCACAATATGGCCTGGTTTCCTGCAACCAAAACATATAATTTCTTTATTGTTATTTGATTTATCATACCTTGGCTTATCATGTCCCTTGTATGATCTCTTTCTGAAGTCTTTTCTGGCCATTTTGTAGAATCTTTTGGCAAGTAGACTTAGGAGCTCATCATTTCCTGTAGCTTTATCTTCAGGCTCCTCTTCTATAGCTTTGAAGGCTATGGTCTTCTCCTTTCTGATGACAGGAGAAGTAGCCTTTTGTTCTTCTTCTCGATTTTTAATGAGCAGCTCATAAGATTTGAGCTTGCCCAGGAGAGCTTCAGTTGTAATCTCATTTAGACTTTTGGCATCTTTGATTGGCCAGATTCTTGAATCCTAAGTGCTGGGGAAGCATATTAGGATTTTGTCATTCAGCTCAGTCAATGAGATTTCTTTATCCAGAGTCTTTAACTCATTGACAATCAGACTAAGTCTGTTGTACATGTCTGCAACTGACTCAACTTCTCCTTTCTTGAAGTTCTCATATTGGGATATGAGATGGGATCTTCTATCTTTTCTCTCATCAGCAGATCCTGAGACAATCTCAGAAAGTTTGTCCCAAATTCCTTTGGCTGAGTTGTATTCAGCTACCTTCTGAAATATTTCATCAGACATTGCTAAGCTAAGATATTCATGGCCTTGGCATCTGTAGTCTTCCACTTCTTTATTTCAGCAACTATTCCTGAAGGAGGTGGAATAGCATTTGTACTTGAGCTTGCTGGTGGACTTGGGCACACTGTCAAAATAGAATTAAATATGTCTTCATCAATAAAGTTCATATAAAGTCTAATCCTTGCTTTCCAAAGTGCAAACTTGGATAGATTGCACACTAGAGGCCTGGTGCTTGCATAATCTTTATTTTGTGCCATGTCTTTATATAGAATTAAATATAATGAAAATAACCCTCTTATATGATTGATCTTATAAGGATCTTTTGGTTCAGGTGTTAGCTTGTATGAACAACCAACCTCCCTCTGAAACCAATTGAAAGTGAGGGTAAGATCTATCTTAACTCTAGAGGGGGGGGGTGAATAGAGTATTTTAAAGTCAATTTATAATTTAAAATTACACAGCAGTAAAGGCTTAATTTATGTATAGGTGTAAGGTGCTTTGATGTAGAAATAAAACTAAAGCAGTAAAATAAAAACCACAGCACACAGCAAAGAATATGCACAAGAAACCAGAAGACACAAGGAACTATAGTGGTTCCCAAAAACCTGGGTACATCCACTCTTCTACCACTCTTGGTAGGAATCCACTGCAGGATGAGTTGATCAGGTGTCCTGGGCACCAATGAGCTTTTGATAAGGTGCTCAAAAACAAAACTAGATTTTTTTGATAAGGTGTCTTGCCACCACTGAGTTTTGACAAGGCTCTCAGAACCAGATTCAAGACTTTTGAAGGGAGTTTTGATAACCCTTTTACAGCAGGAAAAGAAAAAGGAAGAGGTGAAGTTCTCTTCTCTGTCTCAATCACTAAGAGAAGACTTAGTGGATTGATTGTGTTGTCAAAGCTCCCCCTGAGATGTAGATGGTTCAGAGATGAGAGATTTGCTAGGGTGATAGGCCTTCAGAAGCTTCAGATCTCCAGCAAAAGATGATTTCAGCAGAGGCTGAAATATGAGTTGTCTGGAGTCTTTGATGTTGAAGCTATGAACACTTTACAGTATGTTAATTTTCAATCAAACTCTTCAGGATTGATCACTTGATTTTCCTCTGAGTTTTTCTGACTATCTCTGTATGTCTGTATTGAGTGATAGATAGATTGTCTTTCTCTTAATTTGATGTAGGATGTTTTATTCTCTGATGATCCTTTGTCAAAGATAGCCGTTAGCAGTCAATAAATGTCTTCCATAAATGTTTTGTCTTCAGGAGGAAAGTCCAATGGACATTCTCTGAGAAATCCCTTGAAACTTGCTCCAGAATAAATGAAAATGGCTAGCAAATCTCTTGAAATAAATGCTGAGAGAATTTGAAAAACATTCCAAAAGCTGACTAAATTTGAATCCTCAGAGTCGTCGATCTCTCAGAAAAAGGTCGATCTGAGCTCTACGATCGTCGACCTGAGCTCAGCGACTGGATTGAACATCAGACAGAAAATGTCGACCTGAGCTTTACGATCGTCGAACTGAGCTTAGTGACTTGGAAACAAGCTGAAGGCATATCGTCGATCTGAGCTCGAAGATCGTCGACTGGAGTTCGACGACTTAGTAGAGTTGAGCTCAGAGAGCGTCGAACGGAGTTCGACGTTTCGTCGACCTGAGCTCGACGAAAACTGTCTTTGCCTCAGATCTAAGTCTTGAACAATGAATGGTCCTGGGGGCAGCTTCAAACCTAAGTTCTAAGCCCTAGACTCATTCTAACTTGACCTTTTCAACTATATACCTAGGTCAAACTGATTTCCTAAAAACATAGTGATCCTTGCCCAAATTAGTAATAGGGTGTTCCATCAAATTGGTTGTGGTACCGCTAGCGATAACCCTACCGCCAGGCAGTATCTCACAGAAATTATTTCCTGCTACGAGAAATTTGGGGTGTTACATAATTCTCTCAATTTCTCTCATTTGGGTTGAGAGGTTAGGGTTTGAGGGAAAGATCTATGAGGAGGAAGAAGAGGCTGCTTCCACTTTTGACGAAGCTCCGGAGTTCTATTCATCGATACAAAGCTGAATTCGTGGAGAGAGCTTGAAGACATGAAAGTCTTTAATTCCAAGGTAGCTAAATACCTAGGGGGGATGAATAGGTTTTCTTGTCATTTATTATTATCTTTAACTTAGTGTGTAGTAAGTTAGTAGTTATATGCTTTCATGACAAACCACAAAGAACACACAAAGAATTTATAGTGGTTCCCCATATTATAGGTACATCCACTCTCCTCCCACCTTTCTAACTTCTTGTTAGACAAGGAACTTCTCCAAAAACTCAGCTTCTTAGAGCTTACAACATAGATCCCTCAGGATCTCTCAGTCTTTTCCCAGACTTACAACTCAGGCACAAAGCCCTACCTCATAGCAAATTTGCTCCTACAACTCAGTGATCAAATGATTATCTACCTTAGACTTGAATCCAAGTCCTACATCTAAGCCTATGGAGGATAGACCTACCTCAAAGAGAATGACTCTCCTACAGCACAGGCACAAGGCCTTACCCCATATCCAAATCCGGATCCTACACTCAGACCCTAAGGTCATACACTCAGAGAGGATGACTCTCCTATAGCTCAGGCAAATTGCCCTACCTCAGGCATAAAGGCCCTATAGCTCAGATCCAAAAGGATCCTAACTCATAACCAAAGGTCCTATAACTCATATCCAAAACTGGATCCTACACTCAAGCAAATATGCCCTACCTCGGGCACTAAGGCCCTACAACTCAGATCCAAAAGAATCCTATAGAAATGAAAGGGGTTTTATTTGTGTTGATTTGACACAGAGATATTTCTCTATGTCTGCTTCCTGAGCTGAGTTATCTCAGCCCTAATTATCTTCTCAGCAGCAATAGAATTATCTTTAGTAAGTAACTGCATCTGCTGGAAGAACCTCAGAAACTTGGCTCAACACTTGCTGAAGAAGACTGAAGATTTTTCAAGTCTTGAGTTCTTCAAAAAGCTAACCTGAACATGCAAAAACTTTAAAGCTCTGCTTCTCTTTCTTTATTAAAAGATTATCTAACCTTTCTGTAGCAGAAGAAAATTCTATAGTGGTGGGTGTTCTAATCTTGAAGAGAATAAAAACCGAACTAGCAATCCAAATAGGCAAGTATACCTATCGAATTGTAGCTAGGGGACACAAGTGTCGTATTTAAATGCAGGAACTGTTGAGTAATCTTACTCACATGAAGACTATTATCTTATCGAAGAAACTTTTAGGGTTGTTAACTAAATTAAAATAAGAGACTACTTGCATAAAGAAAAGCACTTGCACTTAATCAGAGAGACCAGAACTAGCGATTAAAATGAGGGGTTAAACAAATATAAACAAAAGCATTCGATCGAGAATCATCTCAGCCTAAGTTGATCAAAAATGCGATAATAAACTCTAACTTAATAAGGAAAAGGACCTTTACCGTGGACGTTTCTAGAGCATTAATACGCTTCTCTTGAAGACGTTCCCACCTGAGTTTAGGAAGGTCCGACAGACCTCTCGTCCAAATCGGAGTCCTAAAGCTCGCTTTACGCTATGAACCCCGCTATTGGATTTCTGTCAAATCCAGGTGATTTAACGTCTTTCTCTCACGAGGGGTGAATGCAAATCTCTTTACTCTTGAGTGTTCACTCCAAACTACAAGCCTCTCGGCTAGCTAAGAGTGGAAACAAAGATGGAAAATATATATCGATGAGAAAAGGAGAGCGGAAGAACACTAAGGAAGAACTGAAAATGGCATCACTTCCCCTCCCCAAAGTTCTCTCTTTCAAACACAAGGGGTGAGGCTCTATTTATAAATTATTCAAAAAGCAGGACATGCCCATGCTATTATCATGCATGGGGGTTGACCTCGTTATGAAATCTGGAGGATAATGATGATTCCCTCGGTACGGGTGACGTGCATTTATGGCGGCAATAGGATTTTATGGAAAAAATGATACTTGTCTCTGGAAGTGGGGAAATCTCGACAAAAGAAGGAGAGAGGGCTCGATGAGATTAGAGGTGAAGGAGGGAGAGCTCGACGAACGGAGAAAAGAGAAGGTGGTAGCGTTCGACAAAAATTTGCAGAAGGAGGCATTCAACAAAATTGGAAAAAAAATGTCGAACGCAGAAGGAGGAGGGGCATTTGATGAAATTGGAAGAATTCGTTGAACGCAGAACTTGAAGCGTCTGACAAAAATTTGCAGAAGGAGGCGTTCAGTGAAATTGGAAGAAAACGTAGAACGCAAAAGGAGGAGGAGGCGTTCGACGAAATTGGAAGAATTCGTCAAACGAGAACTGGAAGCGTTCGACGAAATTGGAAGAATTCGTCGAACAAAGAAAGTGGAAGGGAGGTCGGCGAACATAGAAGGGTTCATCGAACGGAGAAAGTGGATGGGAGGTTGACGAACTTGGGATAATTCGTCGAACGCCGAGATGGAAGCGTTCGACGAACTTGGAATAATTAATCGATCGGAGAAAGTGGAAGGGAGGTCGATGAATATAGAAGGGTTCATCGAACAGAGAAAGTGGAAGGGAGGTCGACGAATATGGGAGAATTCATCGAACGTAGAGCTGGAAGCGTTCGACGAACTTGGAAGAATTCATCGAACGGATAAAGTGGAAGGTAGGTTGATGAACATGGGAGAATTCGTCAAACGCAGAGCTAGAAGCGTTCGACGAACTTTGAACTGAAGGCGTTTGATGAAATTGGGCCAATCGACAAATTCTGAGCTGAAAAACTACAAACCTTAAAAGAAAGAACACAATGATTAGTGGTATTAATATATATAATAGGAGGTCAAAATAAAGCTTTAAAAGATATGATTTACATAATAAAAACCTGTAATTACCCAAGTATTATATACTATAAAACGTATTATCAAACTCCCCAAGGCTTAAACTTTGCTTGTCCTCAGACAAAAATATAAAAAACTAGCTAACATAAAAGTGACTAATCAAGAAAATTCTAATTATTCTAACACAAGTACTATGGCAAATTCTAAGTAGGGAGAAGCTGAAATGTAAACCTAAAACATTTGTTTAAACATTGTTTCAACTTTTATAAACTATACTAATAAAGACAATTTATCCAAGATTTTAACAGAATTCTTTAAATAAGTTAAAGTAAGGCAACAATTGAAATAGAGCATTAAGTTGTTACTAGATTCAAAGAGACATTTTATACCCAGATCAATCAAAGAACAAAAAACTAAATTCAAATCCAAGACTTAACTAATCTACTTTTCTTCTTCACTTAGCTAAAAGAAAACCTAGGAGCATGAATCAACACAACTTATTAGGACCGAAATGTTTGGTTTGGGCTTATAATTAGGAATGGAATTCAAAGATAAACATGAACGCTTATAATCATACTAAACCAAAATAAAGAGTTTCAAAATTTTCATAAAAAACTTATTTTTTTCTTTTTCTTTTCCTTTTTCATTTTCTTTCTTCTTTTCAAAATAAAGGCCATAAATAATTTGTCTTTCGTTTTGAAATTGGCCACAAAATTAAACATTTCTTTTTAGCATACTTTTTCTTAAATTTCTCCAAAAATCACAAAACAACCCTATCACAACATGAAATTTTATGAAACTCAAAAAGTTAGTGTGATATGATAGGTTGAAAAATTTGGCTTTGGTGAAAAATGAAATGATAAGTGGAGTTATCCAATGGAATAGGAAAAAGGCACAATAGCGGCTAACTAGGGGAATAATTTTTGGGTTTGCGAGAGGGCTCAAACAAAAACAAAGATGACCTACATCATTTTTATGCTCCTATAATTTGACTAGAGCATTAGTTTTGAAAAATTTCAAAAAGTAGGTCCTAGATATTTAATAGAGACTAATGAACTTATTTTAAAGATAAGAATAATATGAGTCTAGAATCATTCAAATCTACTACACTACTCAAAGTTGACATTACAAAAATTATCCAAAAACAAAAAGTAAAATAATGGATGAAATTTTTTAGGAAATAAAGAAAATAAAGAACGAGAAACCATAACAGAAATGCGAGTTTTAGAAAAATGTTTCACATTAACATGCTACAATGAATTAAGAATACAACATGACCAACATTTTACTTGTGAAATGTAATTAGAATGATCGATTAGATAAATTATAATTAGCTAAGTTATTATGTGAAATTTTGAGAAAAACAAAACAAAAGCAAGGGGTACTATTGAAATGCAAAAATTAGTTTAAACTAAACAAATAACATATATTTTTTATTATGAAATATTCACTTTTTTTGATTTTTTGATATTCTTTTTTTTTTGATTTTTAAGATATTATCTTTTTTTATAGATTTTTCTTTAAGAAGAAAAAGGTGAAAACACTAATATTCTTTTTTGATTTTGATTGAATTTATTTTTAGGGAAACAAAATAAAGAAAAGAGGAGGAAATCCTCTCCCAAGCTTAAAATGTACATTGTCCTCAATGGAGAAAAGAGGGAAGGAGAGAGAAAAATTAAAATAGAAATAAAAGTACAGAATTAAAAATAGGTACTTCCCCGGATTTGAGAGTCGCGGAAGGTTGCGTGATGCCGCTTGTCCATGCTTGCACTTTGGATCTTCATAAAATGTCTTCTTTGGACTTCGTGATGGATTCAACAGCATTGGAGCAGGCGATCGCAGTGGCTTCAGCTTGTCGGAGCCTTCCGTGGAAAAAGTGTAAAATAAAGAAAATAGAAAAATAACTTGGGGCTGCCTCCCAAGAGCACCCTTTGTTTAAAACGTCGTTTGAGCTCGACGCAACAAAATAATATTGTCCAACATAAAGAGTCCAATAATAATAATAATATCCAAAATAATATTTAAAGTTTTTAACAAAAATAAAAAGTCTTAAGTTATCCATAGTTCAGATCATGTATAAGAAAATTAATATAGTTTGGACTGACATCACCACAAAAATAAAGTTTAAGACGCTGACCATTCACTTTGAACTCACTCTTATCTGGGTGTGAAATTAAAATCGTTCCATACGGAAAACATTCTTTAACAGTAAATGGCCCAGACCATCGTTACTTTAACTTTCCCGGAAATAGATGTAATTATGAATTATATAAAACAACTTGGACGCCCGGCTTGAAGGTTTTTGGGTGCCTTAGGTGCTTTTCATGAAAATGCTTCGTCCTCTCTTTATAAAATTTGTTATTTTCGTATGCGTAAGAGCGCCACTCGTCGAGAACGTTAAGTTGAAATTTTCTAAGGTCACTGACAGAGTGGGGATCGAAATTTAAAAACCGCAAGGCCCAAAAAGCATGGTGTTCTAATTCTACGGGCAAATGGCACGATTTTCCAAAGACCAACCGATATGGCGTACAACCGATGACGGTTTTGTACACTTTACGGTAGGCCCATATGGCATCGTCAAATTTTGTGGACCAGTATTTTCTAGAGGTGGAAATAGAATTTTTAAAAATTCTTTTAAGCTCTCTGTTCACTACTTCGACTTATCCGTTAGTTTGGGGGTGGTAGGCAATTTAAAGCTTATGCATAATGCCATATTTAATAAGAATTTTTGAAAACTTTGCATTACAAAAGTGTGAACCCCTATCGCTAATGATGGCTCGTGGCAAGTATAACTATCGAATTATAGCTAGGGGACACAAGTGTCGTATTTAAATCCGGGAACTGTTGAGTAATCTTACTCACACAAAGACTTTTATCTTATCGAAGAAACTTTTAGGGTTGTTAACTAAATTAAAAGAAGAGACTACTTGCATAAAGAAAATCACTTGCACTTAATCAGAGAGACCACAACTAGCGATTAAAATTAGGGGTTAACAATGATAAAGAAAAGCACTCGATCGATAATAACCTCAGCCTAAGTTGATCAAAATTGTGATAATAAAATCTAACTTAATTAGGCAAAGGACCTTGACCACGGAGGTTGCTAAAGAAAGAACACGCTTCTCTTGAAGACATGCCCACCTGAGTTTAGGAAGGTCCGACTTAACTCTCTTCCAAATCGGAGTCCTAAAGCTCGCTTTATGCTGTGAACCTAGCTATTGGATTTCACTCTAATCTAGGAGATTTAATATCTACCGCTCTCGAGGGGTGCGTTCAGCTCTCTTTTCTCCTGAGTGTTCACTCCAAACTACGAGCCTCTTGGCTAGCTAAGAGTTGAAACAAAGATGGAAAATATATATCAATGATATATTTCAAATCATAATTAATCAAGAGTAAATCAAGGTCTAAACCTTACAAAGGAAAAGTAAACTAGAGCATCATAACTTAATCAACTTGAACCTCTAATCATCAAGATCAAGTACAAGGAGGATTATTTACTCATGGTTAAGTGGAGGAAGAGAGATGAGTAGGAGTGCATGGAAACAAAAAAGAGACAAGTAAAGTAAACAGACTTTATATTAATTCAAACAACGAGCTTACAACTTGAAATATAAATACATTTGCAGGAAATGAAAAACTAATCTAGCAATAAAAGTAAACTACAAAAAAATTTTCAAGAACTATTACAGAAGTAGTAATACTGAAACTAAAACTAAGAAAAAATGAAATGAGAAAAGGAGAGAGGAAGAACACTAAGGAAGAACTGTAAATGGCAGCACTACCCCTCCCCAAAGTTATCTCTTTCAAACACAAGGGGCGAGGCTCTATTTATATATTCTTCAAAGAGAGGGACATGCCCACGCTATTATCATGCATGGTGGTTAATCTCAGTACGAAATATGGAGGATAATGATGATTTCCTTGGTATGGGTGATGTGCATTTATGGCGGCAACAGGCTTTTGTGGAAAAATGGGACTAGTCTCTAGCAGTTGGGAAATCTCGACGAAAGAAGGAGAGAGGGCTTGATGAAATCAGAGGAGGAGGGAGAGCTCGACGAACAGAGAAAAGAGAAGGTGGTGGCGTTCGATGAAAATTTGCAGAAGGAGTTGTTTCACGATTATGAAGAAAACGTCAAACGCAGAAGGAGGAGGCAGCGTTTGATGAAATTGGAAGAATTCGTCGAACGCAGAACTGGAAGCGTTCGACGAAAATTTGCATAAGGAGGCGTTCAATGAAATTGGAAGAAAATGTCGAACGCAAAAGGATGAGGGGGCGTTCGACGAAATTGGAAGAATTTGTCGAATGTAGAATTGGAAGCGTTCGACGAAATTTGAAGAAATTGTCGAATGGAGAAAGTGGAAGGGAGGTCTACAAATATAGAAGGGTTCGCAGAATATAGAAAGTGGAAGGGATGTCAAAAAACATGGGAGAATTCATCGAATGCATAGCTAGAAGCGTCCGGCAAACTTGGAAGAATTCGTCGAACGGAGAAAGTTGAAGGGAGGTCAACGAACA